>JAHLJT010009355.1:86095968-86129091 GCA_031308135.1 Acheta domesticus
ATTTTTAAAATGTGCATACAATAACAGTGGCTCATGTAGATATGGAGCCTATTACTCGTTGACGAGTGTTATTTTTGCATAAAAAGCATATTAAAATTCTTTTAAAATGTGCTTTTACTAGGAAATTGCATGCCTTTATTTATTTAATTAAATTAATATACAATAATTTAAGTAAAACTGTTCGTTGCTTTAATATTTACATTCAAATATTTATTATAACTCGCGACTGCCGCTATTTTGTAATGTTCACGATGAATAGTCCCGCCTCTGAAACAAAGCTAAAGCAGATTGGTCAGTTCGATCCCTCAGGACAGGGCAGGGGTACGCCAAGTGTGGTAAAGTTCGGCTCAGGACATCGCCCATTTTTTGTGCAATCGACTGTACATTGAAAAGTACAATTATTTTGTATTGTTTGCGTATATTTAGTACTATTTGTTTTATCAAAAAATTAAAAACCAAAAATAAACATTAAAATGAATTTTATCGTGCAGTTTTTCAAATTTTATATCCCTAGCTACACTTGCGTATATCCCTAGCACACACATGTAACGGTGTCAATTAACAGATTAGTACGGTCATCCGTTTATCATCTCTGCATATTTTAACAAGTATATATATATATATATATATATATATATATATATATATATATATATATATATATATATATATATCATATGTTCTATACGACATTTTCTATCAGGGATTTAGCATATTTTCGAAAATAAAAGTTTTATCACGCACAGGTATGAGACGTTTTCAAAGTTTTCAGGGGGGCCACGGCTCACTCTGTGCTCATGTCTTTGTGGGTTGAGTGTGGAACGTTGAAACTAAAAAATGCCACCTATGCATTATTAAAGAGTTACACTTATTCAATGTGATAAAAACATACGATGTGTTTTTAATAAGAACACATGCAGATGAGAATATAGCATAGCAGTTGATCAATGGGAATTCCTGTATGTATGGAACTAATCGAACATGTCGTTATTTATTTATTTGTCAAAAAAAACGTAAAAACTGTATATGATGTGTGGGAAAAGAGATTTATCTGCGCACATTATCTTGAGGCCCAGAATTTAAAAAAAATTATATATAATAAAATATATTAAAATGATCAATCAATCAATCAATCTTGCCATATCGTAAGTCATGAACCACTGAGTAAGAATCATTTTTATGTTTTCTTTCCCAAAACATTTTTATACTTGGTTGTCTTTGCAGCATCATCTATAACCCAAAATGATCAAAATTCTCTCAATTTATATTTGAATGTTGTGAACGTTACATAGATGAGCTTGTTTTACTTTTGTAATTCACTTTTTTCTCTCTATCATCAGCTGCTCTTATCAAATCTGGCCTCTTAGTAAACCCATTTTTAAAATACTGCTTTGAAGTTCAAGGACTAGATTAGATAATGTCAGAAATGTTTCCTGATTTACTATTTAAGAAAACATCCACGACAGATCTTTCAAGCCGTTAAAGTGCGCTTGCATAATTAACTCTGGTTTTGGGGTATGATTGCCCCTCTGGCCAGGTCAGAATTTAGGATTTTCTAACGAGAGGGGGTGAATAAATTCTTGATAAAATTGTAATATCCATATTTATGTATCTCAAAACTTTCACAGTGACCTTAGAAAAAACATTTTAATCAGTTTATTATAGTAAGAAAGTATTGTAATATTCGATGGTGGTTCTTTGTTGGACGTCAAGGTTGTACAACCTCCAGATAATTTTAAAATGTTTGTCATGTAATATATTTCCCATTTAATATTATTCAATAATGGAAATATTGGAACAATATCGACGTGTGAAATCATTTTAAAATCAAAGAGAAGCTCTCGCTGGCGACTACTCGCCAGGCAGCTCACCCGTGGTCCACGTGGTGAAGTGGTCCACGGTGGTCTCGTGGGCCACAAGTTCACTGATGTGATGTCACTGTCTTAGTGCGTTTTGCGAAGCTCGAATCCGCTCTCCAACTCGCTGCGCTTCTTTATGCGTCAACATTGCGAGCACTTTGTCAGCCCGGCGTTTTAGTACCGCAACAATACTCAGAAAGCACCACACGCGTACATCGCAGAGCTCTGGGAAGGCGCTGGAAATCTACTAGCCGGCCCTGAAGGACTATGAGGGGAATTCCAATTTTCTGTCTTCATCTGAATCTCGCTGTACAAACGCATCTTAATTTTATGAAATCGGGAAATCTTAAGTTTTTGAAAGTACACAAGTTCAATCAATTTTTGACGGTATTAAATGCAATACTATTTTAAATGTTTATGGAATTTGTTTTCATTTTACATTAGATTTGCTGATACGAAATATGCGTTTGATAAATGGAGTAACGACATTTAAATCTTGTGGAAAGGTTGAAACCATCGAAGGAAGTCCCTATCCTCTTCAGTCCTGAGCTGAAGAGGAAATTCAAATTAATTATTTTTGTGTTAAATGGGTTGTTTTGGGGTCAAATAAGTGAAAATTACTCGCATTATATTTTTTGTATACATTACATTATTGTTACAGGTGGTATCATATATGATATCTCAGGACTTTTAAGGCGACCATTTTATTAATACTAATTTTTATTTTTTTCTGTTCCGTGTCATTTTAAGCACAGAATAATTAATATTAGGTCTTTTAATGCTTATAATATTTAAAGCTGTTGAAAAATAATTTATGATAACATTATAGCACATATTTATTGACAAACAATTTATTGACTTCAAAAAATACGAAGTAAGTATTGCAGTAAACTTCAAAAGTAGAACATTTACAATCCTCGAAAACTGGAGCATTTACAAATCTACCAAACTAGAACGTTTACAATTCTACAAAACTAGAACGTTTACGGTGCTACAATACTAGAACAGATGCTTCTGAATCATAGTTGTGACAATCATTTTTCTCTTCTTATTGTTGAACAATTGTTGAACTAATTGTTGTCCATCGTTTTCAAACTCAATGTCAAATAGAACTGGATCACTCCGATTAACTAGATCGAAAATGTTTGTCTTCAGACAAAGCTAAATGTACAAATATTAAAAATAACCTCAAAAACTTTTGTTCAAAAAAGGACTGGCTAGCCTCCCGAGATATCACATTTGATACCTCAAGTTTCGAGATCCCTAAATCTTATGTATTACAAATATATTACAAATATTATAATATGCACGATTATTGTAAATATTTTAACATAGTATTAGAAGATAGAAATATTCATAAAAACATGCAAATTCCATTAAATAAGTGATAATTACCTGTATTCAAATGAGACAATGATGTAGTGCTGCCATCTACTGACACCCAAATGAAACGCAAAAAAAATTAGCGCCGCGAAGCGACAACCTTTTAGTATATATTTACCACGGCCACAAAACTTTCTATGGATTAGGATCGCATAGAAAAAATACTAGTGGTGCTACAGATTGGCACAGACTTTCCTGTATTAGTTTTCTATTTCCTTGGGTCTGGGCTAGATATTCGGAATTGCCACATACTCGTGCCAGCTGCCATCTATTTCCGTCAAAAGTATATTTTTTTGACATTTTCTTGACTTTTCAGTTTCCTAATGGTAGAACGGAAATATTAATTCTTAGAATATTAAAGAACATTAAACTTCTTCTTAAATGGCGATTTTCTTGGAAAAACTTTTAGCCGTTTTTAAGAAAATGGCGTTTAAGCGCTACTAAAAATGCGAAACTTGAAGCTCTTTTTCACAGAACATGTTTGAGTTTTCGGAACACTTGATTTGAAGTAATTGGAAGAAAATTAATTTACTAATATAATAGTGTTTACAATTTGCTGGAAATGTGCATATTAACGATGTGAGAGATCTGTCAAAAATTACATTTATGTAATTTTTACATTACATTACATTTATGTAATTTTTACATTACATTACATTTATGTAATTTTTGCAAAAACAAAATAATACCCCAAATTTAACTTTACGTCATATTAAAGAGTGCAATGAGCACTAACCGTTCGAAAAGTTTGAAGAAAAAATTTGGAACAATTTTTGAGAAAATTGTGTTTGAGTGTTTCTGAAAATGCGAAATTTTGAGATAGTTTTTACAGAAAACGGTTGAGTTCTCGAGAAATTTTACTAGACAATATTTAAAGCAAATGTACTCGTAAATACAATAATGTGAACAAATCGCGACTAATGTAAATATTACCACAAATGAACATTACTTCAAATACTTTGAAACAGGGAAAGCAATACCATGACTTAACAAAATATTTTAACTACAAACGATTAAAAAATTATAAATGCAAATTATAGTTTCATCATTCATTGTCAAATTTTAGGTAAAATTGCCAAATACTTTTCACTTTCGGAAACAGCAAGCGAAGGATATCAGTAATAAAAATATTCGAAAAAAACACATGAAATAAACTCACAACATAAGTAATACATTACGATGATCCTAAATCCACAACACTAATATGTATTTTGACTGATACACACACATATACGTAATATTCATTCTAAAGTTCAGTGATAAATCTATCGTGTTCATTTTCTGAATCGAGAATTACACACACATTGTTTAATAACAACTTTCTTGTCATGGTAACCAATTCAATTTCAAAATCATTGTCCCTCTTTGATCGAATACAACAGATGGAAAAAAATCACATTTGCGGGAATCTTTACAACAATTCGAGAAAATGTTATAAAACAAAATATTTAGAAAACTTTTCAAATGACGCGATGGTTTACTTTTCGTTTCAGTGCAACGCACTTTTCATTTTGTGTGTGATTAAACAACACCTACATTTTCAGCATTATTTTGATTTTTGGGCCCCAAATATCGTGGTCGAAATCAAGCTTCTGGAATATGGAAGAGAATTGAACTCTTTGCCATTGTTGAGAATTTCGGCGAAACATTTTCAATAGTGTTTGAGAAAATTTCGTTCGAACATTTCAGAAAATTTGCCAATTTTGTTCCTTTATTATGGACCACTTATGGACATTTCAAAACCATCATTGGAGATACTTTGAAGCTTATGTGTAAAGAAACGCACTAAACAATTAAACGCATCTAAATGTAAATTTTGACGACGTGAGAGACAAATAAAAAAAAATACATTTTTGTAATTTTTTTAAAAAAACAACGTGTGGACCAGTATGACGTTTATGTTATCTGATAGAGTATATTTAGCATTATCTTCGCCAAAAGTTTAAAGAAAAAATTTGGAGCCGTTTTTGAGAAAATCATGTTTTTGTAATTTTTTTAAATTGCACATATTGCTCGTAATATTGCGCGAAAACTACTAAAATTTTCAAAAAAAAAATGTGCATGATCTTAAAGAAAGAACTCACTACGAAGAACAAATTTTATTTGAAGGAAAAATCTCTATCTTCAATTTTGTATTTGGAGTAAGACGCCGAAAAAAATTCAAACTTTCACAATTTTCGAAAATTCAGAGTTATCCGTCAAAAAAAAATCGGACCTATGCCATCATGATAAGTGTATTTTACTTTATTCTTACAAGAAATTTAAAGAAAAAATTTGGAGCCGTTTTTGAGAAAATTTTGAAAATGTCCTGTGGGCTTCATGTAAAGTACCCCTAAATTTCACAATCTTCTACCCCCTTCTACCCCCTTCATTTCAAAATCTCACAACTTTGACTAGAACCAGATCGACCGAGGAATATCCGTTTTGGAAGTAATCGTACGTATGGTTTAGGCGCTAGCAGTGTTCACAGACGGACAGACGGACGTTTTCCTTTCAATTGGGTTTTCGGTATCAAGGACCCAAAAAACAGGGTTTCTGGCTACACCACGTGTTAGGGAATTTTTTTCTTTATTTAGCAACTGGTCTTATCAACTTTTTCGTTATTAGCGCCCGGCAACGATTTTTTTTCTGGCGAAAATTGGCCATTTTTTCGCGCAGCGTTACATAACTTTCCCTATACTACGTATTCATCTTAGCGTACACGTTCGTTGAGCAAGAGAAAACGAATGAATCGGCCTCTATGTACAGAAGGTGAAGACCGCGAAGCTGCTCTTTTCAATACTTACAAAAGAATTCGTACATTCTGAATTTGGAAATTTCTAAAGTGCAAAATCGTAAATAAATGGGCTTCGCGAGCTTCATTTATGTTTTCCGCAACTCGATGGTCATGGGATCTCTCTTCACGCGATGACTTCGCACGAAAGCAGGATTTGCGATCAGACTCCTCGCTCCACTCTTCCCCAACCATCTGTTCACGAGATGAATGCGACGATCGTCCATCTACTTTCCGTAAATGGAGTTATTCATAAGTTTAAAAAATTATCTTCAAAATCGAAGGACGCGCGCTGTCGCCGTGAATTGTTCAGGTCCATGTAGGTGGCAAGCCAAGGACTTTGATCGAAAGAGATAATGCGGTGAATTTTGGTGAGTTGCACTCCCAACTCTAAAGCCTGAATTAAATTTTGTATGTGAATGACATAGCGACGCTTGGGCAACAGGGTCGCCAATAATTTGGCTTGCCTGCTTTTCTTGTCGGGGGGCACACGTGTCTCCGGACAAGGGGGCAAATCGCTCAATCGATCGTGGATCTCGTCTGGATAGTCGAGGTCGACTTCGTGAACGTATCCGCGATCAGTCTGGGCGGCCGCCTGTTTCAGGTAGAAAGTGCAAATTTCAGTATTCGTCAACCATCTAAACCGTCCTGTGAGCAGTGGATTTCATACTATACCTATAAAGATTATTTGCATCGTCATAGGAGAGGACAAGATTCCTTATTAGATGGATTGAAGGAATCCCCCACGTGTGCACTCACCATGGCGCCCTACCACCAGCACGAGACCCCCTTGATACTTTTTTCGAAAAAGAGAACCATGTCAACATCTGTGAGAAGCTCAAGCACGACACCGGCTGTTTTTAGCATGGCTTCCCAAGAGAGCACGGGAGCGGTGTAATAGAACGCGGGATCGAGACCGTACGCCTCCAAACACAAATTTCTAAAAGTTTCGAAAATATCGGTGATCGACAACACATCGATTTTCAAATACAAATCGACGTAGTCACCTAAATTTTGAACGGAGGAAGCGTCCCATTCGGCCAGCGCGTGAGCGTACTCAGCGTCCGAAATCGTGTGTTTGTGAGGTGACTGAAAAAGGGCTCGCCCCGGAGCAAAGTCGTTTCTTCAAGCTTCGACATGCAATTCACATAGTCGTAGGGGAAGACGCCCTTCCTGGGTGCCAGCGCAAAGAGCGCATCGTCGGGAAACTGCCCGAGTGAATTACAAATTTTGAACGGAAAGGGATTGCCTCAAACTGTCGAGTCCTGCCGCTAAAAATTTAAACGAATCCAAAAACCGCAATTCCACACTTCCGATTCTCTTCGAAAGGGACACGAATCTCTCGTGATTATGCGGAGTCGCGCTCAGCTCATCGTAGCTACTCCCTGCCCAGGCTTGCAGGTGAAAATGCCAGTTGTACCCGCTTCCGTTATGCATCAAGACGGGAATGTATTTTGGAACCCGGAAGTTGACATTGCAACCTTGATGCGTCGCTCCACGAAAACGAACCGTAAAATGATCGTGGTCCCAAACGCGAATGGAATTTGGAAGAAAAGGACCCTTACAAATGTGACACGTATCAGCATTTTGAAAAGCAATTTCGTCTTCCTCCAGCATGAGAAGAGAAACCGGATGTTTCAAAACAAATTCATAATCTTTTGCAAGGTCCACTAATTGATCAATCAATTGATTGGCGACGTCGCGTCCGCGATACACTATTCTTTGGGAGCGTGATTCATCAAAATCGCACATAACTTGGAGACACACCGAAAAGGGTTCGTGAATTTGATATGCCTGAAGATAGGATTCGTCTGGCGATGGCTCACACGAACAGACGGGAACAGTGAGCGCTTCAAAATCAACATACAAGATCGGGCATACTAAAAATGAGAACCCTAAATTCCCATTCTAGTTTTCAAAAAATAGCAATGTTTTTTAACATCTCATTATCATATTTTGGACTGAATTTTGAAGTTTCTGTACAATAATGTTTATTTTGAAACAAAGATAAAAATCATAGAAAATCACAAATCTATCGCAAGAGAATTTTGGTTATCAAAAACAATACGAAAATACGATGAAAGCTTCATCAACCGCAGGTTACACTGACATACTAAGCCACATTTTATGGATATGCAATGAACAAAAATGTATTTTTACTTTCCCGTATACGTACGTATATACGGATAATACACGTAGAATAGGGAATATTACGTAATACTGTGCGAAAAAACGGCAATTTTCGGCAGAAAAAAATTAATTGCCGGGCCCTGATAATGAAAAGTGAAAAAAGTTGATAAATTAAGAAAAAAAATCCCCTAACACGTGTATCCCGAATCCGTTTTGTGGGTCCTTGATACCGAAAAACCAATTGAAAGCAAAACCTCCGTCCGTTCATCTGTCAGTCTGTGAACACTAGCGCCTAAACCATACGTACGATTTCTTCCAAAATGAATATTAGCCTATTTGATTCCACTCAAGGCGCCCCGATTTTGAAAAACTTTCATCAAAATTTTGGGGTTCTTTACGTGAAACCCCCCGGACATTTCCAAAATTTTCTCAAAAACGGCTCCAATTTTTTCTTTAAATTTCTTGTAAGAATAGAGTAAAATACACTTATTAAGGTGTCATAGGCCCTAATTTCAGGGTTAACTCTGAATTTTCGAAAATTGCAAAGGTTTGAATTTTTTGGGGTCTTCCTCCAACTACAAAATCGCAGATAGAAATTTTCCCTTCAAATAAAATTTGTGCACCTAAGTGAGTTCTATTATTAAGGTCATGTACATTTTTTTGAAAATTTTAAAGTAATTTTCGTGCAATAGTGCGCGTGATATGTGCAATTAAAAAAAAAAAGATTTTCTCAAAAACGGTTGCAAATTTTTTCTTTAAACTTTTGGTAGGGATAGTTCTAAATATACTCTATTACATTAGCGGCGATTTGCTGACACTTATATTAATGAGTACGTGTGCTTTAAATAATCAGTAAAGTTTCTTGAAAACTCAATCGTTTTCTGTGAAAACTAGCTCAAAATTCCGCATTTTCAGAAACGCTCAAACGCCGTTTTCTCGTAAATGGCTTCAAATTATTTCTTCAAACATTTCGAATAGACAGCGGCAATTGCGCTCTTTAATATGACGTAAAGTTCATTTCGGCATATTTTTTTGTTTTTTCAAAAATTACACAAATGTAATTTTTTGAATGATCTCTCATACCGTTAATATGCACATTTCCAGCAATTTGTAACAATTTGTTGTATTTGTGAGTTAAAGTGCTTCAAATGGCGTTTTTTGTCTATGAAAACAAGCTCAAAATTACACATTTACAGTAGCACTTAAATGCCATTTTCTTAAAAACATCTCCAAATTTTCAAAGAAAATTGCTATTTAGGACGAGATTTTACTGTTCTTTAATATTCTGAAATAAAATTTCCATTCTGGTATTAGGAAACTGAAAAATTAATAAAATGTAAAAAAAAAAAGTACTTTGGGCTGCGATCCATGGCAGCTGGGAAGAGAATATAGCCAATAGTCCAAATAGCTATTGGAGACAAAAGGGAATAGAAAACTGAACCGGGAAAATCTGTGCCATTCTTTAGCACCACTAGTTTCTAAATAAATTATTACACGAAGCAGTGTTTTTTTTCTGTAGACAGGGGGTTCACACTTCTTTATATACGCTCAAGAATAGGAGAAAGGATTAGGAAAACAAATAATTTCTTCTTTTATGAGAAATTTATAATTACTTAAAAAAAATAAATTGTATTTCAGGAAGTGCAACATTTTATTGAACACATTTTCTATACACACTTCCAGTCTTTAGTAACAACAGGGTTGCAACTTATTAAGTAAAATTTAGAGCTAAGTGTACTCATGTACCTCAAAGAGTATTTACAAGTATTAAAAATATATGCAGCTAGTTTTAGCATTTTTCAAATTACCAGAAACAAAAGATACTCATTCCTGTGTGCAATACAAACTGATAGTGATATGAAAATTCCATTGGAGAATGTTTTTGCTTGTAATATACAATATATCAACTATCAAAGCTAAGGAGATAATCAACCTACATCCCTGAATCATTGATATTTATTGCAATAACCTCACAACCCCTTGCACTACTTGGGGCTTCTGAAAGTTTACAGTCTATATCATGCACAATAAACCTAATATTTACAATCAGAAGTTTCGTCTCTATTGTCAACTAAATCGCTCTAAAATAGGTAGAATAAAGTGAAACCCATTAATATTTATCTATAAACAATGTAACATTTAAAAGAGAAAAAAGATTCAATTCAGTAACTTACAATTGCAAGTGAAAATGCAAAGTAAATAATTCCACTCCACAAATCATTTCTTTTTTAATGACAACAATCAATTTGTGTTTGGGACAAAAATCTTAGCGCTAAATGTCACAAGAGATAAAAAGTGCAGAGAAAAATGCTGAAGAAGATATGTATCAATTTGTGACATATATTCATATACTGTACTTCAATTGGTAATGCCACATACCTTGATTTTTGATTAATAAAATAGATTATACGCTATAGTTTACACATTTTCATATAATATTACTTTTGCTTTGATGTTTTTTGTTTTCCATGAATGTTGTAAAAAATGTAAAGTAAGATGATTTTATAAAAAGCAACTCTTGCAAGTTTTGCAGTAATGCAAGGTAACAATAATAAGTCAAATCAAATTTGCAAAACTCCACGTATTTCCAAAATAACATAATGCACACAAAATCCAAACAATTCATTTGAAAGATATAACCTTTTGGTCTTTTCACAGACATTAAAGCCTTTCAATAATAATGAATTAGGGACATAGACATTAAAGCCTTTCAATAATAATGAAGCAGGGAAAACATCCTCACCCATTTGATGTGATTAAAAACACAATTTTCTTAAGCCAAAAACATATTTCTAAATTGAATGAAATCATATTAACTTAACATAAGAAACCTCAGCTTCATGCTGCTTTATTAGGAAAGCTCACTCAATCTCAAGGCTTTTCCATTTTGATTGAAGCACAAATTTTATTGCTAATTTCTGATTTCTTTATTCTTGATTGATCTCAAGGATCAATTTTGAGCTTGAAAAGAGAAACAAATTATTAAGTGATTCCAGCTTACATTAGCAGTTTTTAAATAGTCATTTTCCCTCTCACTTCATTTGCAAGCAAGTAAAACAAATAAAGGAAATGACAAAATTTAATCAGGATTAAAGTGAAAAAATTTCAAACAAAAATTTGCAAAGGAAAATAATATTTCTAAGAACACAATGGTTCCTTAAATTATACTTAACAAGTTGACTGCCAAAGGCACACAGGCTACCAACTGAAACATAAATAATAAGAATTCTTGAAAATATTATGATATGAAGTAATTTTACTGTGCTTTAAATTAATAATTGCAAGTTACATATCAATATTTTGAAAAAAATTTCAAAGTTTCCTCCAGGCCTCATGATGCTGGCTGTCATACTCTGATAAATGATACTTTGTCCTACTATGTTACACTCTGATAATGTACTCATCAAATTTATTGCAAAATAAATTTGATAATTCACGAAATTTCCCATCTCTTTTAGCAGCTTCTTTGACCATGAAATGAATGCAACGGAGTAACTGAAAGCAATTTGTGCAGATGATTTTGGTTAAAATGCTATTCTTGAACAAGACATCTCTGCCCATTCTATTTAAGAATCATTAAATTACATTTAAATTAACTGTGAACACACCATGAATATATCATATTAAAACAAGTAAATTTTGAAAAATACAATAAAAATGAAAGAAGAAAACAAAGTTACATTTGCTTTTTTGTGAGTCAATAAAATCAGAAAATGACTATTAAAGCATTGAACTACAAGAAAACAACAGTAAGAATCTCAGAAAGAAGCAACCACTAATACTCAGGAATCAACTGATATCCCATGAACTGGCGATCTAATTTACAGGCCAAGTGTCATCTGTGTTGCATGATTTATGTACAAGTAGGAGATTGTGTTAATGAGATGCCTTATACATTCTTCTGAAGCAGAACAGAGTATGAACCGCCAGCAGCCACATGACATTCTGTACGAGTCACCACTGTGGCCGCCTGTGGCCATAAGGCAGTCGTGTCAAGCATATTTTTTTTTTTAGCAGATATGAAACATTGAGCTTATGATGTTGAAAATAAGATTGCATACAATCTTGAATGTTTATACAGGGATGCTAATTATGAAGCTATTTATTCAATTACTGAACTGGAACAGAGTATCAGACAGTAAAAATTACAACACAATAAAAAAATAATTCAAAGTCCAAGTTCCTAAATCTGTTATTTCTGTTTATATCATTACATCATAATGACATTCATTTTCAGATATACCAATAATTTTCACTGCAAAGATACACATGCGCATAACAATATCATTTCACTATTTCTTCTAGTATACTTCAAGCTTTATTACTTTAAGTAAGCGAATGTATTACATTTTTTAGCTCAAGACCAGCTTGTAATCTCATATGAGACAATCAAAACAACTTGACTGTCTACAACACCGTCAATTATAAGGCAATTTTATTATATAATGATTCAGTTGCAACCCCAAATATGTTTATTTACATATCAATATCATAATACTTTCATACATTACTCTCTCTACAATAAAATGCAATGTAGTAAAAGAGAAAAAATTCCTAAGGACAACACAATGTTCAAAATGAATTTGGCATTATATTATTGTGTATTGGAAATATTCAATACACATTTTACAAACAAAAATTACCACGAAGGAACCACTCAGAAAATGAAACGAACAAATACTTCTCTGTGAACTAAAATCTACGATGGAATGACATTTCAATATTCAAAAGAAGTTTCTTGAATGAAAATTACTTGCATCAATAATTAAGAATATAAAATACATTAAAATACCCTAGTAATGAACAATGGTAACATTTCTGAAGAACCTAACATTCTTCCAGTAACTGCACAATATTAGCAATGATAAGCACTACTTGTTCAACCAAGATCTATTTACTATTTTCTCATTGAGAAAATTAAAACGGCATTGTAAGGATACCTACAATTTGTGGCTGTTCTCAACAATACTACTAAAAACAAAGAATGTAAAAACTAATAGTACATCTCTCACGTACTTTTCATAATATCAGTTTTCATAACGTTAAGAGTTCCCATATGATACGGGAATATATATAATAAATTGCTACAACTTGTATTCATTCATGAAATATAATTTGTACAAATCAAGGCCATAGATAGTTCTCAGATTCATTGCAACTCTAAAAGCAACAAATACTCTTTAGATTGGCAGTGAAATAAGGCCAGGTAAAAACCATATGTGACTCTCAGGTACCACATAGTTTCAAACATATTGAAACATAGTTTTCCACAAGTCTTTCCTTATTGGCAAGTTTCACGGCTAATATATTAGCATACTCATATTATATTATGACACCTGCATACTCAAAAGCTGCGGATGATTTTTGCTTCAAGCATCATCTCCTGAAGTGGCAGCTGCAGCAGCACCGGTACTAGCAGCACGGCCTCTTCTCACACCGCCAGCCACCTGGCAGCGATGCTGCATGGCCTCTTCATAAGCCTTACGCACCGCCTTCCGTTCCGTGGGCTTCCGAGATTCTGTCAATTTGGACTGATCTACTTCGCTTGATATCCCCAAGGGCTCAAGTTTAATTCTAGGAAGCCATTGCCTAGAGAAATCAGGAATACATCAGGATCCACAGAACAAAAAAGTCATAAAAATATAATGCAATTTGCAATTTAAATGGGTTGCAAATATAATGTGACAACTACCCCTAATTTTTATTTACTTATTTAATTTTGATTAATTTATTTAACATTAAAAAAAAAAATCACACGTCAAAAACTGTGTGTGGCATACTGTGGGGAGAACTGTTTTCTGTGCAGGTTTTATTAACTATCTTACAAGTAGAATTTTGCATACAGATGAATGAGCCTTTTTGGCAAGAACTGATAAAATATTAGTTCCCATGTAATAAAACCTATTTGCAAAGGCAAATCAGCTATAGATTTTGGCTATTATTCTCATTATGTTCTTCATCAAGGAATCTACTTATTGCTGCGAGAACATGGAGAATCTTAATCTGATTCATATATTCAACATATGTATTCACTAAAGATATGTTCCCACATCTGAGAAAGTCATTTTTGGCAAACACTACTGGTCTGTAAACCAAGAGGCAAGGCAAGGCAAGGCATGGCAATGGTAAAATCCGTAGATTAACAAAAAGAGAGGCTTACAAGAACCATATGGGTGGGATTTGCTTATTTTTTGTACAATTCTTTTCTGTATTCTAAAAGTCTGGGAGCTATAGGATGTGTTTCCTCAGAATATTATGCCATTTCTCAGGTGGAAATTAACATTTCCCAAATATACACAATGAGGAGTATGAAGGCTGACTGAATTTGAAATAATTCTGAGCAAGTAACAAAATGAACTCTAATTCATTTAAATGAATGCTCCAATTGAGAATTGACTGAATTGAGAGACCCAAATATTTTGTTACCTTAACATTAGTGAAGGCTCATGAATTAATATTCAGGATAGGCAAAACAGAACAGTGGCAGATCCCAGGAAGGGGGCATGAAGGTCATGCCTCTCACCTTTATATAACTTGTTTGTAATTTTATTCAATTTGTTCAAAACAATTGTCCCAATGATATCATTACATTCTAAAGCACTATTTCCAGGAAGCACGCATAGAAGTGATTTCAGACGTGATGTGCCAAGCATGTACTCAGCATGTTACTATTCTATGCTCACTTCAGGACCTTTCCTCAGAATACAGTGCGAAGTGAAGCAGTGCCTGGGCATGCCTACCCTGAGAGGTGGAAGCAGGCACATGTCTCTGCAGGAAGAGATGTGACAGAACGCACAGCTCATGAACTGTTAGAAAATGCTTGAAATGGAAATATGACACACGCCAGAATAATGAAATGTTCATTACACATTTCCAGATGAATAATACACCAAATTAATTTAAAAAAATTAAATGTCTCTTACAATTAAACTAGTTCTGTATTCATCATGGTAGGCAGTGCCTACCTTGCCTACTCCAAGGAGCTGCCACTGCTTAAATCAGTCAATTGCACATTGTTCTTTTTCAATGGACCCCCTTACCCCTAATAATGATTGACAAACAACTTACCATGTACGTTTAGTGTCAAAGAATAAAACCAAATAAACAGGTTCATCATAATTACTGGCTAAAGCTAAAACATCCACAGGCGGGGCTGGAATGGGTACGCCTTTGTGCACATACCCAGACCTTGGCATCTTGGGATCAATTATCTGAAACACACACATCACAATCCTAATTAAACTTGCAAACAACAAAAGACAATAAAACAAGCCTTATGGAAATGGGCTGGACTGCTACATGCTTATAGATATGATGAATTATCCTGTAATCTCCTTCATTCATATATATTATTATTATTATTATTATTATTATTATTATTATTATTGTTCCTCTATATCACGACAAAAGATGTTATGAGTTGGCTTAATATAAAATCTACTCCAGGTTGCAACCACTACCTTAGGAGCAGATCTAGGGACTGTCAGTGCCTCTACAATACTTTGCGCAAAATATAAGCCATTCCAAATAACGCTATGGAGCAAAGTTTCATACTGCAAAATTTTGTTGAGTGATTTATTGCGCACGAGGGGCACTCGCTGGACCCGCACAGGCCTAATCAATGACGGCATGGATTGGGTGGCACGCACGTTAGGTGTCCAGATGGTGGATTCCAACCCCCGGATTGCAGACGGCGACCTGGGCCGCGATGGCCTACACCTCAACAGGAGGGGTGCCTCAAAGCTGGGGTGCTTATTTACAAAGATCAGCGCGCATGACATGGCAGACCCCAGGAGCAGCTGAGAAGAAAAAGCGGCGGACAAAGATGAGGGCAAGTCTCTGGTATTTCTGCAGGTAAACTCTAGAAGAGATGTTGATAAAAATTTAATACAATGCTGATATTATTATAGGAATGGAATCACTGTTTAGTGAGGGCATCTTAAATGCAGAGATATTTAGGGGAGATACGTGGTGTTTAGAAGAGGTCGTGGTAGTCGCGGGGGGGGGGGGGGGGTATTTAAGTAAAAATTGCTTTAAGTTCGTAGAATTGTGGTCTGCTCTAGATTGCAGTTGAAAGTTCAGAGAAATGATTGCAGTTGAAGTTCAGGGTAAAAACGATCGAGATTCATGGGAAATAATAGGAATGTATCGACCTCTACGGGAAAAAAATCTTGCAGGAACTTATAGAAAGAACATGTGTTGGTATCAGGGCAAAAAGACTGTCAATTATCGGTGGAGATCTAAATTTACCCCAAATTCAGTGGGAAGGTGAAGTGACGGAGGGGCGCAGGCGATGGTAAACAAGCTAGTCTGGACAAATAACCTCGTGCAGGTAGTAAAGAAGCCAACAAGAGATAATGGCATTTGAGACATATTTTTAACGTGTCCGGAGGGATCGGTTACTGGTTTTGACGTTCCAGGTATTAAGCGACTGCAATTAAGTTCAATGTCTGTATTATTCGGCGTGTCTTTCACAGTTTTCTTTGCAATGCTTTTTGCTACACTAACAATGCCCGTTTCCAAATCTTCCGTCAGATTTCATGACCTGTCCCATTAGAGGATCATCTTGATGACTGACTACATACTTTCCCATCCGACTATTGCATTATGCCAGGAGGCCATATTCTTGTTCTATCCATTTTGCTCATTGGATTTAAATGAAGATTCGCAGGACGCAAGTTCGAGTTCACAGATCACACTTAACCCTTGGGTTGTTTCCTGCCATCCGTTACTGCGACCCACAGTGGCCTCAGGATATCCCCCCACACGGCCCAGCAAGGGGTCCCTCCGATCGCCAGTCAGCATTACTAAACCCTACGGGATTTTCACTGACTGCTGAAGGCAACCTCCTTCGCTGGCATTAGCAAGGTTCGGGCCTCCACTCTAATCAGTGGCCTGGTGTGCCAACCCAGTTTCTCTCCTGTACCCTCCATGGGCCGACAACAGGAGCTCCAAAGGTTCATGACCCTTCCCTCTCTACTTACTTCCCGCTCTCCTGAGAATGGAGTACTTCTTTGTCTGACCCCTCATCTTGAACCCATTCAGCAAGGGAGGCCCTACCGGTAGCTAGGCTACCACTGACATAGCTCTCAGGCTCATGGGGGTCCTCAAGCTCCACCACCAACTGCAAGGTCGTGTACTCCCTGGGTGGAGTTGTTGCTGTTTGTAATATTATAGTTATGTACCCAAAACGTGTTTAAAAAATAACACCTTAACATCCTAGTGACTTAACGGACTAACTTTTGAAGCCGTACTCATTCATACTGGATATGTCAATCAAGGGCTTACAGGATAATTCATCCCATTATAATTTTGAACATAAAAGTTAAATCATGGGTTTCTTTCACCATATTAAAGTATTCATCTACTCAAAGGAGGTAAATCCCTAATTTTTGCAATTACATTATTCTTAGCAAACTTTTGTAGATTCTACGGGAATTACTGACAAACAAACACACAATTGTTTTTAAATTCTTTTAAATACATTAAAAAATTTAGTTTCTTGTCATGTACCTTATATTCCAGGGAATAATTAACACAAATATGTTAAATCCATTCAAAACAAAATGAAATACCATTCACAACACAAATATTTCCTTGCAAAAAAATTGAACATTGAAATTGAACCCACTTTTGAAATCAAAAGAGCAACATGGCACTTACCAGGGCTGGGTACCATGGGTAGCCACGACACTTCGCCCACACCAAGTCAAGTGGCTCCAAAATACTTGTGTCACTAAGGCTGGTTGTTGTTGTTGGTGTTGTTGTAGTCCCACTGGCCACAGCACCACTGCCAGAGCCAGTTGCACTGCTGGCAGCAGAGGGGCCTCCAGTTGTTGTGGTCCCAGCTCTTGGGGTGGCTGTCGATGCCTCATCCTCAGCTGAGGACTCGCCTGCAGATGGGTGTTGGAGGTCGATGCTGGAGGAGGCCCCTCCACTGGATCCTGTGCTACCCTCAGTGGAGGAACAACTGGAGCAGCTGGAGTCTGACTGGGTCTCCTCATCTGTCTCTTGAGGGATTTCTGCACAAACAACATGCAACCCTTCAACACCATTTCAGATTTACAATCTCTAACGTGTGCATGAGTGTAGTATATATGCCTGCAGAAGGTGGATTTACATGCAATGTATATACATATTTGTATGCCCAAGTACTTTAACACGTATGACCAACACATTTTTTTGCTAACATTACTTCTACAAAAAGAAGTGACATCATATCTGTGTGCGTAATTTGTAAGCTGCAGATTTATAGGCACGAAAAACTGTAGAAATAGGCAGGCAAAATAGGCACTTAAAACTGTTAAATAAGAATTCAAAACTGTGAAATAAGCATTTAAAAAGCCTATTAAATATATAAAATACATTTTTCTTATCCTTATTTATGTACTTGGGTAGAAAGTTTCTGAAGTACACATAATTTATTACCTTCAAGGAATGTTTGCTTTCTTCACTGTTCTGACAAATCTTCATTTAAATCTTTTCTTACATTGTCGGGCAATTCGGACAAAAAAGGCAGAATCGCAGTAGCTATCTTTTATCTCCGTTAAATGCACGCTGAATGCTTCACAGTCAGATCTTTTTTCTCACATTTAATTTAAACATAATTGAAAATTTTTGCACAATTTGTTTTAATTGTCACGCACAACGCAAATTGAAACTAGTGGTGTTACATCAGCACATACTTTCTCGCATTATACCTAAAAAAAATATTAGCAATTTTCAAAAATCCAAAGAGTTCAACAAAAAGTAGGCTAGTGCCATTTGTTAAGCCTCCCTTGCTCTATCTGTGATAAAAAATTTAAGAAAAACTTGGTAGTGTTTTTTATTCTTTTATAACTTTCATTAATTTCAGGCAGAAATTCCGCAAAAAATCACTCAATTTTTAAAAACAGTTATACATGACCTTTTTTTACAGATTTGATTTTTTAAAACAGATTGCATTTAAGACAAAAATATCTCTATTCAATATTGCACTTTTGCAATGTTACCTTTTTGCAATTTTCGAAAATACAGTGTTCACAAAAAATGAAACAGGCACCAATTTTTATACTATCCCACATAAGAGGAGAAACTTCTACGAAAAAATTTGGAGCTTTTTTTTAGTAATAAATTGTTCAAAATTTTGAAATAAAAAATAACTTCATCACTAACAATTTTGCATGTGTTTCATAATCCGAAATACCTGCATTGTTGTGGCAGTCAAACGCAACATAGATTTATTGATAGTTGTTCAATTCCTCTGTACTCTGCGGGAGAAAAATGAAAAAATCGCACAATTTTTAAAATTTATGATTAAGGATATTTGCTTTTTGATCAATAAATATGAGATTAGGCAACATTTAGTCATTTAAATACAAAAAGGCATTTATTAGTGAAACAAGCATTTTAGGCACTATAAAATGCCCCTACAATGCTCCTAATGCCTCAAAATGAATAAGTAACCAAAATATTGTATTTTCTATTGAAGGGGAAAAATAGGCAAATAGGCAAAAATCTGCAGCTTAGTAATTTGACATAAAAAAAGCCCCGTAAAGTTGGTAAAGGTTTATTGTTATCTTCAATAACATAAGATTGAGTCCCATAAATTTGTCTTTTTCCCCATAGTTTTCAGTCACTTAGGAGCCCAGACCACACATAAACCAACTTTTACCCTCACCTGGGGACACACATTACTGTAAGAAGGGTCTGCTTTGACAGTTGGCTACTGCTGGCAACAAAACTGCCGATTACTTCCATGTGCTCAATTCCTCAATGTGTTCGTTTGCAGTTGGCCCATTTGTAAATGTCTTCGACACTTCCCCTTTCAATGCCATCCTCTGATACAATGTTGTTCTGTTTCACATCCTATCAAACTGGTCCCTTCTAACAGTAACTTCTCTATACACACAAGATGTGACAGCAGCGTCATTCTCACCTCCTCCCTGGCGGTAGACGCGGAAGCTCTCAGAGAAGGGAAGCGGGGAAGCACCCAGGGCTCCGGCAGCCTTGTCCACTGCCACTGCCGCCACCGCCGCTACCGCTGCCGCTGTGCCGGGGCCGGCACTCGCGCTCGCCGCGCCACCCTTGGCGCCCTTGCCTCCCCCGC
Organism: Acheta domesticus; assembly: GCA_031308135.1. Classification (NCBI taxonomy): domain Eukaryota; kingdom Metazoa; phylum Arthropoda; class Insecta; order Orthoptera; family Gryllidae; genus Acheta; species Acheta domesticus. Next base: position 86,116,202 of record JAHLJT010009355.1, read on the forward strand.
CTCCTCCGCCACCGCCGCCTCCGCCTCCGCCACCAGCCGCCCCGCCGGGGCCGGCGCCCGCGCCAGCACCCGCGCCGCTGGGGGCGGAGGGCTCGGGCCGCGAGCTCAGCGCGGCGTCCAGGTTCTTGCGCGGCCGCCCCACGCGCCGCTTGCTGGTGGTGGGCGTCGCCGCGGGAGTCCTGGAACGCCACAAGCCCATTCGCTCCCATTAACCCGTCGAGTGGGCGAGTGCGGATGCCGGGCTCATCACCTCCTGAGGACACCCGTAAGTGTAATGCATGGTATATCTCGAAAGCTGAACTTGAGATCCGACGCCAATCGACACTTCGGCGACACAAGCGGCAAGCTTTAAGGTGCCGACTCCCGACATGTGTGGTAGTACAGAGCATGTAAATGTGTGTGAGGGTGTAAGGGGTGAGGATAGCACAAGAGGCAGGAAAGATTGCGTGCGGTCTGTGCCTGGTTCGTAAGGGTACTGCTCCAGCATTCACATTGTTTAGATCGGAGAAACCACGGAAAATTACCAACCAGAGCAGTTCGTGCCCGAAATTCGCCACTGAAACCTAAGGTCTTCCGATCAAACATACTCCGGAGGTAATGTCTCTGTACCTCAACTGTCTCAGTTTTTACGCGTGTGAGGTAATTCGATTTTCCACGTTTCAGGCAACATATTTCTTAGTGTAGAGGCTTAGGTGGCTCAGGGCATCCAATGATGTCACTGCAGCCTCTGATTGGGAGGTTAGAGCCCCGACGGTGGCAAGTATTTCGACACTAGATAGCTGGGTCGAGTTCAGCTGCCATCTGGAGGAGAATTCTAGCGGCTGACTACTCTGATCGGTAGTTTTCCGTGATTTCCCCGATCAACACCAGGCGAATGCCGAAGCAGTCCCTAACAAACGGGCCACGGACCGCGCGCGATCTTTCCTTCCTCTTACTTCTCCTATCCTCATCACTTACTTACACACACACTCGCATGCACTACATTACCACGCATGTCGGGAGCTTAGAGCTTGCCCAGACTGAGATAGTGCCCCGCTGGTAAGTGATACCTGATTGGGGAAAGCCCTGGAAGCGAACGGGTACGTCGGGGCCGAATCTCGCCATCCATTGGGGAAAGATCACTGCTACCTCCCGCGACAAAAAACATGCACTACACTTACGGACTCGGGACCTTAGCAGTTGAACCGCCCGGAATCACTCATCAATCAAGGTATTCACATTCTACTGGGCGAGGCGAGGAAGAGGCGCTGGAGTACTCACGAGGGGGGCGTGGCGCCGGGCTGGTCGGGGCGGCGGAAGGCTGCGGCCGCCTGCGCCTTGCGCGTGAACAGCACGGCCGTGCGTCGGTTCACGCCCGACGGCGACACCGTCAGCTGCGCCTGGTGCTCCGCCGACACGCCCAGCTTGGCCGGCGTCGCGGGGCTGGCGGTCGCCGACGCTGCTGCGGACAGAGCAAGCATGCACTCAATCATAGAAAAATGCACACGCATCACCATATGCAGCACTATTACAATCGTTTATATCAAGAACATTTTCTCAAAAAATGGACCAATGCAGTACAGTGCAATTGCAAAACAGGAAAAGCTTTAATAACACAGAAGCGGATCCGCAGAATGTGAAAACTCCTACAGATGCAAACAAAATTACATTATTATTATTATTATTATTATTATTATTATTATTATTACTATTATTCCTCTAATTCCCGACTAGAGATGTTATGAGTCGGTTGATTATAAAGTCTATTCCGTTTTTTTGAAGAGCTTGATCACTGAGGAGAGAGATTTCACTCTGACCCTCAAGACTAATATGGGGGGCTCATTTGTGTTGGTTCAAGAACTTGCGAACTATGTGACATGTTAGCAGGATCACTGCTTTCTGCCCGTGGTTTAGGATTCGTTGACGAAATACCATTTGATTTAGAGTTTTCCTGAAATTTTTTGTGACTACACCTTCAGCAGAAATAACAAGTGGATATGTTGTTACACTCTATAGTTTCCACATTTGTTTTATTTCTAGAGCAAGCTCTTCGTACTTCGTAGTAATTTTCTCGGTCTCTGTTTTCTTTAGATTGTGTGTCAATGGTACGGCAATATCAATAAGCATAGCTACTTTCTTGTTCCTGTGAATTAACACTATATCTGGTCTATTGAAAGCCATAGTTTTATCTGTAAAGATGGGTCTGTCCCAATAAATGATGGTATTATTTGATTCCATTACAGGTGTTGGGTTGTATTTATAATACGGTGGAGCTCCACTATTTAACATTCCATTCTTGAGAATCAATTGTTGATGGACAATCTTAGCTAGTTAGTTGTGTCTGCCCAAGTAAGCGCTGTCGGCAAAGTTCTGTACATCCAGCAATTATATGTTCTATTGTTTCACCTCTGGTGCCGCATTTCCTGCATTTGTCAACAAAGGGCATGCTCATGCAATGTTTTTAATAGTTCCTAGTTCGGCATATTCTCTCTTGGATTGCCATAACCAAATCTTTCTGTTTCTGGGTATAAATAGCTGTCTGATAGCCATTGCAGCGAGGATGATGTTTCAACATGAGGTTCATGCATATCTTTGGGAAATTTGCCGTGCATTGCCTTTTGTTGCCATTCTTCTAAATCTCTTTGAATTGTCTCTTTTGGTGCTGATTCTGCTGCAGTTGCCGTTGATCCTGGGCGGGAGGCACTCAAGTTTAGTGGAGTATACCCATCATCTCATTGTAGGGCCATTTTCATTCATTCATCTTCACACAAAAGTAACTCTTGTTTCATTTTTCTTTCTTGGGTTCTGCAGAGATTTTCAATGTTTAGCAGTCCCCTCCCTCCTCCTCTTCGGGATAGATATAGTATTTTAATATATGAGTTGGTATGAAGACACCAGAATTTTGTATGTAGCCTTCTAGTCAATCTATTTAATTCAGCAAAGTCTGCACACGACCACTTGAGAATTCCGAAAGAATAGAAAAATGTAGGAATTGCCCATGAATTAATTGCTATTATTCGGTTTTTCCCGTTTAATTTAGTATTCAGGATTTTTGTAACTCTTGATCTATACTTATCGGTCAGAGCTTTCTTCATGCTAGAATGATCTATTCGGTAGCTTTGGGCCATGCCTAAATATTTGTAAACCTCATCAGGTAGAAGTTCCTTAATGTCTCTAATTGGTTCATTGTGGCTTTCGATCTTGCCCTTTTTAATGTCTATCATGGCACACTTGTCTAATCCAAAAGGCACCTTTATATCTTCACTGAACCCTTTCACTTACCGTATAATTTCTCTTTGGTCTCTGCATAGAGTTTGAGGTCATCAACATACAACAAATGAAAAGGACGTAAGTTGTTTCTTTTGCTTAATTTCTACCCAATTTTGCTGTTATTAAGAAGTTAGGACATAGAGTTCATTGCTAGACAAAACCATAATGAAGACAGTGAATCTCCTTGGAAATATCGGTTTTAATATGGGCACTCCTATATTTTCCGAAGTCATCCATATGTTTGTTCTACATTTCGCCATCATTGCACTAAGAGTACGTTTGATTTTTGGGCATACACCGTAAATCTCAGGATCCTTTTGCAACCAACTGTACGAGACAGAATCAAATGCTTTCTGGTAATCTATGTAGCACATACGTAGATTGTGTCGTCTTTTGTGAACTTGATCCACAGTAACTGCGTCAATTGTCAGCTGATGCTTACAACACATCGATCTTTTGATGCATCCATTTTGCTCCTCTTCTAAGACGTAATAATTCTCGCAGTGTTCATATACCTCGCTGCTAATTAGCGAGGTGAAGAGCTTGTGAACAGTCGATAGGCAGGTGATTGGTCGATGGTTTTGTGGTTGCAACAAGTCCCCTTTTTTCCTTTGCAGATAGGTGTTTCCTTCCATAAGAAAATCAAGAATTGATGTTGGAATTTCAAGGGTTTTGGTGTAACATTCAACTACTGACTTGTGGACAGCGGGAAAGTAATTCAGCCAGAAATTATGAATTTTGTCAGGCCCAGGAGTTTTCCAATTGCTGGTTTTACTGATGGCTCTTGTGATATGATGAGTAGTTAACTCTGCAGCATTCATTGGTGGAATTTTCGACGCTGTCATTTCTATGTCTGGCAACCAAGATGCATTTTTATTGAAATCCTTCTGGTCGGGCCATAACGTAGTCCAGTATTCCTTAAATTTAGTAGTTTCTTCTGTGGTTAGGGTTGTCCGTATTTCCCTCCAGGTGCCTGAAGAAGCTCCTTCGGTTCCTGTGAAATTCAGCATTTTCCTTCTTCCTTTTCGTCAGTTCATTGTATCCGCGGAGTCTACTTCCTTTTGCTTTTGTCTGAAAGTGTCTAATAAAGATTCAAGCTCCCGAGTACTTTGTGTTCTATTCAATTTTATTCCTGCTTTTGTTGCTAGGGTCGTTGTTGTCCTTACTATTCTCTTGGTTTGGTTATTGTTAATGTACTCCTTTATGGTGTCAGCTTTGGATCTAAGTTCATTTACTTCTCCCTCGAGTCATTATTTCCAGGGTGGCATGTGATCTCGTTTGTTTGTTCCTCTTATGATTAGGGTAATACGTCGTTTGGCCATTCAGTTCGATGACAGTAGCTGCTGCCCAATAGAGAACACTGTGTATCTCCGTCAGGTCGTCCAAGTTTTTAACATGTTGCTCCAATACACTATTCATCCTCTTTATTGTTTCCTTTGTTTTTTTCGATGTTCTGCAGGACAGGGATGAATGGTCGGCAGGATGGTTCTGTACCACGGGTGTGCAATTATGCTGTTGAACATGTCTGATATCTTCGTATCCTGTTTATCGTTTTGGGATGGATCATTGTAGGTGTTTTGGAGGTCTTGTCGGCTGACTCGGCTGAATATAAAATCTACTCCAGGTTGCAACCAGCTACCTAAAGAGCAGATCTAGGGGTTGACGGTATCTCTACAATACTTGGCACAAAATATGGGCCGTTGTTATAATAATAATAATAATAATAATAAATATTATTAGCACATGAAAATGCTTGTTTCAAGCCCCGAATTTTCTTTTTAATCCTTACAAAAAAGGTATTTGTTTTTAATTCAAATTAACTACTGTAATTTATTTCTGTAACACGGAGAGATGAATTATATTTATGTAGGGGTTAACTTTTATTCCGAAAAGGAGCCACGACTCTCATTATCTCTGGACGCACGTGCTATTAGACTCAACTGCGGAGGCAGTGTAATATTTACGCAACTATTTCATTCTACATGGCATTTGCATGGAAATTATTGAGAATGAAAGTGGTTTTAACACAGCATGAATCAATCAAGCAAAAAATTACAATAAAGATGTGATACAGTCATTTTTGTTACTTTCTTGTGAGGTGCTGTACCTTTGGTCTGGCCGGCCGTGGCAGCGGCGTCTCCTCCAGGGCTGGCCGCGGCGGCAGCGGCGGTCGGGGTGGCGCCGGACGGCGCGAGCGCGGCGGGCGAGGGCGTGGCGGCAGGAGGCGCGGGGGTGGCGGCTGGTGCGGCGGGCGGCGGCGTCGCGACGGCAGCGGGGGCGGCGGGGCCGCCTCCGGGCGCGGCTCCGGCCCCGGCGCCGGCCCCCGCGCCCGCCTGCAGCGCCGCCACCTTGGGCGCGGAGGGCGTGGGCGGCGGCGAGGCCACGCCCGCGCTGCCCCGCGAGTCGGCGCTCTGCTCGCGCGGCCGCTTGCCGGCCTTCTTGCGGCGGCCGCGCTTGGCGCCGGGGGCGGCGGCGGCGGGGGCGGGGGCGGGCACCTCCGCGGGGGACGGGGCGGCGGCCGGGGGCGGCGAGGCGGCCGGCGCCCGAGACGACGTCGCGTCGCCCCCGCCGCCCGGCGCAGACTCCTTCGACGGGGCGGTCTCCGCGGCTGCAACAACCACGCGCTCGCCTTCATTTGTTGCAAGGACCACAGACTTTAGAAGTTTCAAACTAATAGGTGCTGTACATGGAGAAAACCAATTCACAGAAACTAGACTGTGTTTCTTGAATATGACGTAAGTATTCCAAATGAAACACCAATTCAGACTGAAATAAAGTTATACCAAGGCAACGTACAGGGTCCACTTGGTATCCAAAGGCGATTAAATGTAGCAACCTTTTAAGGCACGCAGGGAGAGTGTGTTTAGCTTTTGCCAATGATCATATGGTCAGAAATCTCGTACAGCGAAGTTGCATGTGACCCTACTTTTGACATCGCGCCCCTGATTGATAGGCAACTCATTCTTTCCTTATGTTTGACAGGTACACGAAGTCTCAAGGAACGACCCGCGCATTGCCAATGTCAGTATCGAGTTAGTCTTTATTGTTCAGCAATGGCTGAACCTGAACAAACATTGCCGTTACTCTGCATGCACTAAACGTTGTGATCGTCAAACTGAAAAATTTCTATATTCAAAACTATTCATCACGGCAGAACGAGTTCCTACCAATCAGTTTCATTTACCAATGTACAGGTGGGGGGAAATTCCATACAACGAAGAAACGCGTGGCGTTTGTCCCTGAGTGGTAGGCAACCCCTCATGCACTGGTGTTTGACGGGTAAACGAAAGCTCCTTGACAGCTTCCGAAGTGACTTGGCAAACAACGCGTTTTGGGATTTATTCTAAGGCATCCTCTTCTCACATTACAATCCAAAACAATCTTTATTAAATAAATCTGCCATCTGTAATCAAAGTTAAATACTAATTGCACAGATACAAACTGGAAGGTTCAGGGCCGCAAAGATGGTAATAATCTTATTTTTTCTGCCAGATGAGGCATAAAATGAGTATGATCGCAAGCCCTGGAATTTAAAAATGCCGAAATCTTATAACATTGCATTGAATCCAATCAGAAAAAATACGTCCTTAAGGTCGGAACAAAATTAAAAGGTGGTGACAGTTCGTTGCGGAGGGGAACGATTTTGCCGCATACTGTGCGCGCTACCGCGATACGATATAGCTCCCATGCTACGGCAGCCAATTAACAATAACAACGAAACTCTCAGCACGCCTACTCACAATTCCCGCTCAAATGAGCACACTTTAACACAATTAACCTCACTCTCGACACTTGAAATCATACTAATCTGATCCAAAACATTCATGGCATATGATTTATTTGTTCTAGCGTATTATTTGAGATAACAACCTCGTGCAAATGTCGAACCCTCTGATTTGCTGCTGCGTGATCTGGCCTCTGGCGCTACCATGTGATCACTCACTCTCAACCACCTTCTAATTTATTCGTGGTACAAGTCAGGGAGACTTTTCACACTTATAGTTATTGAATTAAAATTTCTACTAGTAGTGGCCACAGAATGACAGGTTTCTATCCTGCTTTGAGAGAAATTTTCACGAGAGGATTTTGAATGTTAGCGGGTGTTGAATATGGATTTGGCATTTTTGGGTCGATAGTCCGACTTTGACAGCTAGTTGAGCCTGCGCTTTTGTTCGTTACACAGCTACAGAAACTGAGATGATTGTAACGGAAAGTTAAAAATCTATTTTTGCATCGACCGGGAATCGAACCTGGAATCACAGCACTGGAAGCTAATGCGAGCGCTATCCATGAGCCATCCAAGAGGCTGGGTGACTAATACAGGTGACCAAAAACACAAATGGAACTTTGTCGTTTTGTTCGTAGAATATTTTTCTGTCTAATAAAAATAAAGGAAAACCCGAAATGGAACTTGGTGGTTTTATTTACAGAATGTTTTCTACACGCCTGATTTAAAATGTTTTAGATCTTGACAAATGGGAGTTCGAACAAGTGAAAATATAATTTTCTCCTCAAAAACACACTCTAAAAAGATACCATTTTGACGGATAGGGATACGAATGAACTTCATGCAGTGATGACATTGCAACAGATAGTGATGATGCCATTTACAATTGAGCTAACGGTAAACGACGCACAGACGAACGCACGCACAAACGAACGCACAGACAAAATGGGTGCAGGGACAATATCCTGCAATTCTGTAGCCAGCAGCAGCTGTCAAAACAGGTCCTTTCTTACAGTAAAGTCTCTATAGAATTGTCATCCCGTAAAAAAAACGTGTTGGCACTCACCGGGCTCCGAGGCAGCGCTGGCGGTGGAGCGGCGGGACGTGGGGCGCGCGGGCTTCTCGGGCGCAGGGGGCGCGTGGGCGGGCTTCTCCGGCGCGGGGGCCGAGGCCGAAGCCGCCGCCGCCGCCGCCCTCTCCGCCGCCGCGGCCGCCGCCCGACGCGCGGCCGCCGCCGCCGCTGCCGCCTCCTCGTCCGTCGTGTCCTCGCGCTCCGTGTCCGATTCGAAGCCGTCCTCGCCCTCTGCGCCACAACCAAAAGGAGCGATTTGGCAGGGAATTCGACGACACATCGAGGTACTACTTACATGGCTATCTGGGAGACGCCGGGATAGCCATGGAAGTACTGACTCTAGCCGCGGAAGCCTACGCTCTCACATCGAGGTACACTGCTAGATAACTGCCAAGTGATATGCTAATTTCACACTTGCGTACGCATACAAAGGCCAGGAGATCAAATTAACGAGCATCCTTTTCTTTTAAAAAAAAGTCATATTCAAGTCCTTTTATGACAAAAAGATTAACGAAGCAAGGGTAGCGGAGACAAACAAAATGTTATGTACTTTCACCTGACGGTCGTATAAAGTGAATGTTAACTTGGATGACTGTTGACATGCTCTTTCTACGTGATTAAGATGGAAGGCGTCGAATTGAGCTGAATGAAAAGGCCACTGATGATTCCGTGAGATCTTCGAAGTAAATGGGGGTCCGTTTCTCAATGATTACCCCCACATTTACATAGGCCAGGAGTACTTACAATTCCTGCTTTCAAAGACAATGTTCACACTTGCAATGGCAAAAACAATAAATCGTCTACTCATTGTTTTAAATCTTTCTACGATATACTACAATACATTGTCTGTCCTTAGCAATAATCAAAGGAAGTGTTTGAAGACAAAAGAAAGTGAAAAGTCAAAGAATTGTGCGAAACAGACTTTCGTAAATGTCAACGTATAATGAATGCATTTGTCATGGAAAATATATTTTTTTTCATCGTGCAAAATACAAGAAACTATTTGTCTCCCAAAGAACACGACAAATTTAACTCGTAAATATTCACAGAGAAAGAGGGAGGTATAATCACCTAGGAGGAGAGGAAAAGAGACAGAAAGATTGGTGGGAGACAGGGAGAGAAAGGGAGGGAGAGGTGAAACGAGACAAGCGAAGAGGGAGAGACAGGAAGAGAGGGGTATTAAGGGTGAGGGCGAAGGGGAGCGCGGCCTCAGAGAAGAAAAAGGTAGAAAGTGCTCACCCGAGGCGTGCGCGTGGGCGTGCCGGTGATGGTGGTGGTGATGGTGGTGGCGATGGCCGTGTCCGTGGGCGTGCGCGTTGGCGGCGGGGGCGGCCGAGGCGGCGGTGGCGGCGGCGGCGGCGGCGGGCGGGGGCGAGGGGAGGCCGGCGCCCAGCGCCATGCGGCGGCGCAGCTTCGCCACCTCCGTCTTGATGAAGCGCGTGCGCTTGGCCCGCGCCATCCCGTGGCGCATGCGCTGACTGCGGTCCAGCAGCTCCAGCAGCCGCGCCAGCGCCTCGCGGCTCGCCTGCGCACAACACGCGCGCGCGCACGCGCTCGCCGTCACACCACGCGCTCGCTCGCACAACGCTTTCTGGGGCACACCCCACTGCAGCAGCCGCTGGAAAACATTGCAACGACGGGGAAAAGACACCGGTCTTCTTCTGGAAGTGTCCACGCCCAAGACGGCGCGATTAAAAGCGGCTGCCGAAGCTACGGGCTCAAAATCCACACAATATTCTCACAGAAATGGTCAGCCTTATACTGAACATACATCGTGTTGAGGTGAAAGCATTTCCAGCAGGTCACAAAGCGGAACGATGGGTTACACCAACCACAACGTGGTAAGCAACAGACGTTTGCAGTCCAGCTGAAGGTCTCAACTGCCGTTTCCCCTTCCTCCTTTCCTCTTCTTCTAGTAGTTTTCCTTTCTGTAAAATAATGCAGTAATACACTGTTAATAAGAAAAATTATTCTGCAATTACTTTCACCCATGTTACGTTAATACAATAGTCCCAAAGCAAGGCATCCCCTCTGAGCAAGTTACGCTAAGAATACAGCTTCCAAACATCATACACACACGCACGTGCTCACGAACGAAACGAAGACTTCTCACTCCAACAGCGAGCGGTTCTCAGCGTAGCAGCGACTTAACAAAGGCGGCAATTCTACATTTAAAAATATTTGAGCGTCTGAACTGATCTCGCTCCCCTCCCCCCGAAATACTTTCTGGATAGGCGCCTGTAGAAACTTCGGACCATAAGTACACTTGAATTAAGTGAACTATGCTCAGAGTGATTATGCTCAGAGTGATTAACGGGTCGATTATTTCAATAACAAAATATAGGGATCGACAACAGCTAAAAGCTGGCCGATGATGATGATTATTATTATCATCATTAATATTATTATCTTCTCTTGTAATTCTCAGCAGCTTGTGATGAGTTCAATTTGCCCAATCCAGCCACGATTAGGAAAGAGCTCGGTCAACGAGGAGAGAGATTTCATTCTGACCCTCAAGACCAATATGGGAGGCTCATTTGTGTTACTTCAAGAACTTGCGAACTATGTGACATGTTTGCAGGATCACTACTTTCTGTCCGTGGTTTAGGATCCGTTGAGGTAATCCCAATTGTTTTCGATTTTCCTGAATTTTTTTGTGACTACACCTTCAGCAGAAATAACAAGTGGATATGTTGTTACACTGTCGTTCCTACACTGTACTGTAGAACTACACTGCAGTTTCCACATTTGTTTTATTTCTAGGGAAAGCTCTTCGTACTTCGTAGTAATTTTCTCGGTCTCTGTTTTCTTTAGATTGTGTGTCAATGGCACGGCTATAGCAACAAGCATAGCTTCTTTCTTGTTCCTGTCAATCAACACTGTATCTGATCTATTGAAAGCCACAGTTTTATCTGTAAATATGGGTCTGCCCCAATAAATGATGGTATTATATGCTTCCATTAGATGGGGTTGTATTTATAATACGGTGGAGCTCCACTACTTAACATTCCATTCTTGAGAATCAATTGTTGATGGACAACCTTAGCTAGTTGGTTGTGTCTGCCCAAGTAAGCGCTGTCGGTACATCCAGCCATTATATGTTCTATTGTTTCACCTCTGGTGCCGCATTTCCTGCATTTGTCAACAACGGGCATGCTCATGCAATGTTTTTCATAGTTCCTAGTTCGGCATATTCTATCTTGGATTGCCATTGCCAAATCCTTCTGTTTCTGGATATAAATAGCTGTCTGATAGCCATTGCAGTTTTAATTACTTTTGCAAAAAGCGTCTGCGACCAAAAGTGCTTTGGGATAATCTTAATTACGGGATATGACAGCACTTCAAGGGACTCCCATTATCCTTGTCAAGTATTGCCTAATATATATATTTTTTACTCCTCAGTTTAGTGGATTTATTTTCGATTGAGCAAATTTTTTTCAGCCTCCGCCAAGCAAAAAGGATTTAATTTTTCAATTTTAACTTTTGAACAAGTCATCGGAGGAAAGAACCGGACGACCAACTCAATTATTCAGAGAAAATATGAGTTCGCATATTTGACGTTCTGATAATCGATGTCCCACTGAATAGCTTTTACTAATTTTCTATGCAAATGAAAGTCATTCATGAAATCAATTGTTAACATTAGAGAGTTTGTGCCAATTTTAGCGGAGAGCACTATCGATCTCCTGCACATGCGCATGAGCACCAAAGTGATGCGAAACTTGAACTGCGCGTGAACAGAAGATCGGTAGTGCTCTCCGCTGAGGTTGGCACAGACTCTCCATTACAATATTAACTCTAATAAAACAGATGAAAATATATTTTATATTCGGCATAAAAAATAAAAAAGTAATAAGAAAACATTACGTCCGCTGGACACTATAACTGTCACTAGGTCTAACACCCTTGACCTGTCGTTTATCCCCTTACTCCCGAACCTTGCTTTCCGTCCTCGCCGTTCCGAATTCAAAACAAACTAGACTTCGAAATGCAGCTCACTTTCTGTGAAGAGGCCTGCTCCACGCAGGAATTTTCTGTGACAGTGACCTTCAGATCGGATTCACGCGTGCGATGTGCTCCGCACGCCATTCTCCAGAAGGGAAGCACAGGGCAGCAATCTTCACGAATATGTTTCGCGATGGGCGAACCAAAGGCATGCCATTTCATACAGGCATTATTAAAATCATACTTTTTACTTGACACAGAATTTAATCCCCCTACCAGTTAAACGACTCTAGATATTGCTGTTCTAAGTAGATACTGCGTCTCGTCGCAAGGAAATACTGTATCAAGCGCATCTACACAGCTCTTCCGCTTCTTCTACTATACGAGTTCAAAAGCGCCAGTGATGACCACTGGAAGGAGATATGAGCCTGGTCACTGAGCGCGGGTTCACGTGACCGCTTGAATAAGGGAGATTTTACACGTGTCTTACGGAGGAACCAATCGGTTTCACGAAACACATGAACCGTTAATAGAGGTGACCACTTAATCGAGGTGGCCGTCGAAACACATTGTATAGCAAACGTAACAGGCTGTATAGTAAAGTAAACGTACGGGGTAGAGATTCTAGGACTCGTGAAATCATGAGCAGATTATAATTCCCCTTTACGTCACGTACAGGTTTTACTGGTTTTTAACGACAAATCAAGTAAAATAAAAAAATTGTTTCTGTATAACAAAATGTAATATAAATGGTGTATCATTTAGAAGACAATATATTTTTGTATTTACGGAAAGAGTACCTAATAGTTATGTAGGAAAAATCTGAATTTGGAGTGCTTTTAATACTTTTGGGTAAAAAATACTTAGGGGAACATGAGAACCAACAATATGGTAACC
>JAHLJT010009355.1:86129191-86152560 GCA_031308135.1 Acheta domesticus
CAAAACCGTAGCCAGACCCTGCGTAGAAGATGTAAAATCAGCGGTTCAACTATTTTTAGTTTCTTGGAAACAATGACGAGGAATACCAATTAATCATTGAATAATTGACAAAAGTGATTGAAGGTAATTTTCTTCCACGTCCAAAAACGATTAAAGCACGTATATCTTACGTTGTTTATGTTCAAAACTTTACAGACAGTCGGCGCGAGCAAATACGTCCCTACTGATTTTATGAGTATGGGAGTGTAATAATTTAACAATGCTAATAATGTCTTCACACTAGCTGTTATCAAGCACGATAAAATGAAACTAGAGCGCCTCCGCGAGATAGGTTTTCTGAAAACATCTATTTTCCCGTTTCGGACAGATGCACAACTAGTGGTGCAACAGAATGGCACATTCTTTCCCGTATTCCTTTTCTGTTTCGTTTGGACTCGGCTAGCTATTCGGACGTGCCAATACTCTTGACAGCTGCCATTTATCGCCGACCAAAGTACAGTTTTACACCGACCAAACTACATTAATTTTTCGGTTTCCTAATAGTATTATTTTAAGAATATTAAAAAAAAAAGTTAACCTTGTCCTAAATGGCAATGTCGATTGAAAAATTTGGAGCTGTTTTCAAGAAAATTGCGTTTCAGCGCTACTGAAAATGCGAAATTTGAAGCTCTATTTTAACAGAACATTTTGAGTTATAGAAGACTATTAACGCGGCGAATAGAGCTCCTTATTCACATTCAGATTTAGATTAATATTCAGGTCGGGAGAGCGCATCAGTTGATTTTGGCGAGACGAACGTTATGGTATGCTCGCTCGCTCGCTCGATCTCTGAAAAGACACAGTGTACCCCTCTTATTAGAAGATAATATAAAGAAATAAGCAATCATAGAATAAATCGTTCACCTTTTTACCTCGTTCTCACATGAAAACAGTAGTCTTCTTTAATTTGTATTGCACAAAATATCTCTCTTGCCTTTGGCGTGTTTCCCGCGGAAAAGCGGTTGTTCCTTGAAACGTTTTGGACACGGTGGCACGGATGCCAACTTTGATAGCTTAACCTGTTCTCATGGACGTTAATGCGAGCTCACTGAAGCTCGTTCCCTGGGCGGAGCGACTACTTTGAAAAGCCAGTTTCGCCGTGTGAACTTGGCGACAATGCTGTCATTGCTTAAAACGGAGCTCGAGTGTGTCTTTAATACTTTTCTCTGCACCGGAGTGCTTGGCAGAGGAGCCCAGCAGGTACTGCTCCCTGTCGAAGAGAGATGAAACTATTACGAGCAGCCCGCTAGGTCGAATGCAATTACGACGGAAACAAAGAAGCTTGATATTTCCGCTCATTGCGCCACCAGCACGCGGTTTTGGAGGGAATTTTTTATATGTCCGACGCGGTACGTTTAAAATGCAATTTCTGAGCTAGTAATAAATGCCAAAGATTGTTATTAAAAACCAATCTCCCGCTACGGCGCCAATTATGAATCCCTTTGATGCAATGTGCCAACATAATAACCAACCCGCGCACGACGTTGAACCTGGACCCGCTAGACCAGATAATTTTGTAGCTTTGGGTAGAACAGTATCCTTGTTCTAATGCTGGACAGCGAAGGAGGAAAGCAAACCAAGCAACATCAATCAACCCCCCCCAAAAAAACTAGAATGAAACAATATAATATTTATTTATTTATTTATTTATTTTTCAAAAAACAGTAAAACTGTATATGACGTGTGGGGAAAGAAATTTATCTGCGCACATTTTCTTGAGGGCCAGAATAATAATTAAAAAAAAAAAAAAGCAAAAATGAATTTAGAAAATAATTATTTTAGAAAATAAAGATATTTGAAAAATGTTTGTTCCCGAGTTATAGAAAATCAATTTTTAACTGTAAATGAACTACAAGCAAAAGGAGTGCTCAACAAAACGTGCGCACAGTGAAGCTACATTTACGTCCAGAAGCAAAACAAGGGGCCATCTCAGCATTTGCTCAATGGATCAGGGAAACTGGACAAAAACCTGATCGAGATGGGGGTCATTGACCCGGAAGCTGAAGTACATTACTTGTTACAGGCGTATTAAATATTTTTTTAAATGTATACAATGCAAACATAAAACTAATTAATTATATATCTTTGTTTTGTTACATTAAACATTATTTTTCTTTTTCACGATCAGTATAGTCTCTAATTGTATAGAAACAGTTTTGCAGCAGAAAAGATTTTACTTTTAACTTAAATTTGTGTTCCGACTTTAATTGTTTTATGTCATCTGGCAATGCGTTGTAAAGTAACGTACATGTATTGTATGTTGATTTCTTGTACTGAGCTGTTGATACTGACACTTGATGCACGTGATTTCTACGGCGTGTGTTGTAATTATAAATATCAATATTGCATGAAAATATGTTCCCTCCGTTAAGTAGGTCATTTTTGACAAATATTACAGATTCGTAAATAAATAGACAAGGCAATGGTAGGATTCCCAGCTCAATGAAAAGAGGCTTGCAGGAATCACGTGGAAGGCATTTTTTCATTATTCGAATAATTTTCTTTTGCAATCTGAAGGTCTGAATACTACAGGATGAGCTTCCCCAGAATATTATGCCATATCTCAGGCGGGAATGCACATTTGCAAAATAAACGCAACGAGCTGCATGAAGGTTGACAGAATTTGAAAGAATTCTGAATGCATAGCATAATGAACTTAATTTAGTGTTTAATTCTGTTATATGTACATTCCATTTGAGGTTTGATTGAATTGAAAGACCTAAAAATTTTGTTGCCTCAACATCAGCTAATTGCATATTGTTCATTTTCAATGGAACATGCGATTTCCGATTTGAGATGCAAAAATGCATTGAAACAGTTTTTCTTTCGTTAACAATTAATTTGTTATTATTAAACAAATTTGAAACTTCTGAAATTGTACTATTTACTGCTTCTTTTTTGCAAAGAACATTCGTGTCATCAGCAAACAGAACCGTTCTTCCATTTTTAATAGACGAGGGCATATCGTTTACATATAACAGAAAGAGAATAGGACCTAAGATCGAACCTTGCGGGACCCCATGCACAATTGGCAAAGAATTGGAAATATAAGTATGTAATGTCCTTTCCTGCCAGTATGGTATTTCTACTCTTTGAGTCCGATGTTTAAGGTAAGAAGTTATCCAATCTAGGGCAATACCACGAATTCCATACGAAGGTAATTTTGAGAGCAAGATCTTATGGTCAATAACGTCAAAAGCTTTCGAGAGATCTAAGAATATTCCAATGGGTACTTCATTTTGGTCTATTGATGAAGCAACATCTTTGAGAAAAGAAAAAATGGCAGTTTCCGTAGATTTTGATTTTCTAAAACCGTGTTCTGAGTCTGAAAACGCTCTGTTTTTCCTGAGAAATGTTTCCATTCGTAAGTAGAAAAGCCTTTCTAATATTTTTGAGAAAACTGACAAAAGAGAAATTGGCCGGTATTTTTGAATATCATAATAAACAAAATAATCGGGTTTCACGGACGTACTTGAGCAAGTGTGATCCTGCGCCTTTGGATAAATCATGCGATTTTTCGGCGATGCGCTTCAGTCATCCGAATAAGAAAGACGAAACAGACAAACTGGAATAACAAATCAATGAGTATTGTTTTCACCCATACGCGATATACCAGGCAATGAAGGATTCTTACATAATCGACGAAGAGAAAATTCTTGACAATCAATATTGA
This sequence comes from Acheta domesticus, assembly GCA_031308135.1. Taxonomy (NCBI): domain Eukaryota; kingdom Metazoa; phylum Arthropoda; class Insecta; order Orthoptera; family Gryllidae; genus Acheta; species Acheta domesticus. The sequence goes on from JAHLJT010009355.1 coordinate 86,132,904, forward strand.
AATAAAAATTAAAAACAAACAAAAAACAACCGAATTAGTTTCACAAAGAAATTAAAACCAACTCAGAAAATCTCTGCCCACGCGAGACGTGTCGGCCGTGCGCATGCAGCAGCAGAACTGGAAGTCCGGACCCACAGAAACGCCCATTGCAGTCACAGATGGGCGCCGAACGCCAACTTTCTTGTTTTGTCAGAATTGCCACTTGAACAGGAGCCACAACGCGAGAACCTATTAGGTAAAATAAAGAACAATAACGCAGCTGATCATTTTGTGGGCACGACGTGATGAGAAAGGCAAATGGATTTGGTGTACTGTCAGATAAGAGGGTAATACAATTTTCTAGAATTTGTTAGCACGATACACTTGCAGATACACTATTTTGATTTTTAGTCCAAGTCAGGTCTTCACCACTCCAGCCGCTGCACGATGGGGCGCCTAGAACATGTTATTTTTCTAAGGTTACCCTTTTTGACGTCCCTAGGCCGGGTATGTAGGAACCCACACCTGCAGAGAGCGCTAAGCCTACATTTTCATTAAAATGAGAGGGTACTTCATTTTAATTCCATCAAGGAAGAGTTCGTAGACGTCTTAATGCAGGAGGTGTAGTGACAAGCATATCGACATTGTAATCAATAGCATTTTAACTCAGGTCTCGTTCCTGACGCCCAAAACAACTGTATATTAAAAATTTTAAAACAAATGCGGGGGTGGCTCGGGTAGCTTGAGCGGGGCCCGGGAGCGCCGGGTCCCGTGGCGATATGTGCAGATATGCCCCCTGAGGGAAATCTACATCAAATATTAATACTCCTTTGGTCAGATACACAGCTTCTGCACTGGCCGAGTCGTCATTCCAGATGCTGTTCTGAGTTGCACGGTTCGAACCCTGCCCGTGGCATCGGGGAGAGGCTGAATGACCACGCTTATTTTCCACAGATGTGGAGGAGAATCTTCGATCAGTATGACCAAATCCCCCTCCTTCAAGTCTGGAGAAACAGACTTCCACTTAGCACTATCCCTACCAAACGTTTTAAAAAAATTAGAGTCGTTTTGGAGAAAATCTTGTTTTTGTATTCTTGTAATATTGCAAATATTCTACGCAATATTGCGCGAAAAATACTGTATTTCCCAAAAAATATACAAGACCATAATGAAAGAACTCACGTTAAAAAACAAATTTTATTTCAAGGAGAAAGCTCTATCTTCAATTTGTACTTGTAGGAAGACGCTGAAAAAATCCAAACTTTTAAAATTTTCGAAAATTCAGAGTTCAATTCAATTCAATTTTCGAAAATGAGACCTATGCCACATTTATAAGTGTATTATAATTTATCTTTGCAAGAAATTTAGAGAACAAATTTACAACGGTTTTTGGGAACATTTTGAAAGTGACCGAGGGCCTTCATGTTAAGTGCCCTCAAAGTTTGAAGAAAGGTTTTTAAAATCGACGCGCCTCGAGTGAACGCAGATCGACCGGAGAATATCCATTTTGGAATGGTTTACGCGCTATTGTTAATCTCAGACTGGCAGACGGACAGACAGACAGGCAGGCGGACATGAGTAGATATGCGTTTAGGCCCCGTCACTGAGCTTTCGCTCTTACTGGGTCATTGTTCCGTGTTCGGGATGTGCACATGCAGGCTAACATCCGTCGCCACGGGAAGGCCGGTGGCCGGTGGTTCGTCTCGTGTCTACTCCATCATTCTTATTGCCGCAACTCTCCTTGGTTCTGATGCCGACAACCGCACTAGGCGGCTAAGGTGTTTTGTAGGTATATAAATATTGATATAATCATATGAAAACATGTATACAAGTTAATCCAGTAATATTATAAATGATTTCTTTCCAGGTTCTGATATCGCACATCTCGAATGTGACAAATAGTTTCTCGATTTCACAGATTTTCAAACATAGTGTTTCAAAATGTTCAAAAATGCCTTTTCCTTTTATTGGTGTGTTAGCTGTAGCAGGTAGAATTCCTGAACTACGCCAGAACGACAGACGATACGCTGCGTGTAGCTCACATTCCGTTAACGTATGTTCAATAGTTTCGTCTGACATTCCACACGGGCGCGTGGGGATGTCTTTAGGCCTCCCCGACGCAGACAATCGGAAAAGAAATCGTGGCCAGTTAGATACTGTACTGTTTTTCTTGATGGTTTAAACCATTCAGCCTGTACAGGGAATGAAACATTTGGCACACATTTTTTGGTCGTCCTTCCTGTATCGTGTGTGTTCCACCACCGTTGCCACTCCTTCAGCAGCAAACGCATCAGCATCTTTTCGCTCATGGCATCATCTTCGATTAACGTAGTTGCGAATATTTCCACCGTTTCGTGGAGCGCGTCTTGCTGCTAGTTTTCTCACTTTCAGGTCTAATGGAAAAAGACCTGCTAAATTTTGAAGGCGCATGCCTGAATTTGTCCTGTAAGCACCTGTGATAGCAAGTAGCGCGACGCGCTATGTACTATTGAGTACACTACTTATTCTTGTAAGTCCTGCACTATGTGCCCACACTGCTGCTCCATACCCTATTATTGGCAGAAAGGCGCCTTTATAAATTATTTTAAGCATGGGTCTCTTTAATTTTATAACCTGTTGAATTATGCCACTACGTTTGTAGAATAAATTGCAAGCTTTTTTACACATAATTTTGACATGGGGCAGAAATATGAGTTTGGGACCGAGCCAGATTCCCAGGTATCGTGCAAGTCTGGTTTCTTTAATGGTTCTTCCCTCGACTTGAAAACGACGAGGAAATCATCTGTGAAACGTGGGTTTTATTAATATAAATTCTGTTTTATAAACCGACAGTTTTAATTTCAAACTTTTGCACTATCTAGAAATTATATGGAGAGGTTCAGTAGATCGTTCTTCCAAATCCTTGCAGCTTTTACCGGGTACAACGACTGCCAAATCTTCCGCATTAGCTATTGCTACGACACCTGGCTCTCTCAAAAGACGGACAAACGGAAGGACGGACTTTTTCGGTATCACGGGACGCCAACGTGTATTTCGGTTGAAAACTCGAAATCGATTTTCCGCAGCATTACATAAATTTCCCTACACTACGTATATTACTCCGTGTAAACTTGCTTCTTTTTTTACAAGAATGAAACTCTTTATTACAATGCAGTCGATTTTTAAGACAATGTTTGTTTTAAGTGCCTCTGTCTGCCGTCAAATTACGCGAATGGTACGTCTTTTTTGAAAAGTTTAATGTGATAACATTGAGGATTGCTCCTTGAAGAAATAATTTCGTAAATAAAACAACACAGTCTTCAATTTCGTAGGTAGAGTGCAACCGCCATCCTTACTTTTTATTTCACCACCCAATGTGATCACCACCCCTAAGTTTTACATGGCCCGGTCGGCCATATGGGGTGGTGAACATCAATTATCGTGCTTATCTTCCTGTAAGTACAAGTAATTGATTTGTTTAAAAAAGGCTACAGACAAAACATTCTGTCTTGACGAAGCTTTAATCCTATCCCTTAAAAAACCTATACGTTACCTTTTGAACTCAGGGCGTGTGGGATCTCTCTCGAACAAAACATTCAAAATATCTATTGAGCTGAAGGTTTATATTGCCGAATTGTTATCTCAAAATGAAAAGACATTTTCCGAATTAGGCGACTGAAACTGGCTGCGCGAACTTGCATTATACTGAACATTACGAATTTTCTTAACATCAACTTACAACTTCAGAGTTTTAACAAGAACATGCAAAAGAAAAATAGGATTAGCATAAATGTGTCCGAATTTAATTTTTTAAATCCACGAATGTGGAGCTAAAGATTGAGACTTTGGTCACTATTTTGAAATACTACTCCAGGGAATTAACTACGAGCTTACGAAATGTTGATGACCTTCCGAATAAGTTGAGACTATCTACAATGACCTGCCCAAGTTTGCTCGATGAAATATCGTCAAATTAGCAAAAAAAATTGATCCACCTTGTGCACGGTCTGAAGCTGAAAAAAGATTGTAAAACATTTTTTTTCATTCAATTGTACAGATACCTTCCTGGATCCTGTTTTCCCGAGCTGTGTGAATTTGCTGCCCAAGTTATGTGTATGTTTGGAAGGTATTACGTTTGTCAAAATTTCCTTCCTTTATAAAAGTAAGCAAACGAAGCTCGAAAGACAGACTAATAGAAAACTTCGGGGCAAAGCTGCGTGTTTTTCAAAAGCCAAAACAAACTCCAAATATAATTTAACATGAATCTGGAGAAGAACAAATCTACTTACAGTACAGGAATCAAACCGGTTCTACGTCCTCGTAATAACTTTGTAATTTTGGTTTCTCTCGCCACTTAGTAGTGCATTCAGTTGAGCCGGACAAGTCGTTTGCAATTCACCTCAAGTAACTTTACTCTAATCATCAACACTGCGCATCCCTAGCGCGCGTCGCGTCGCGTCGCGTCGCGTTCATGGATGAAGGAAACATCGCAACTCGAGATTTGCAGAGGCTCTGTCTGTGCGGGTTTAGGGTTCTGACGAATGTGGTTCCTCGGGCGTGCGCACCGCGCCCACATCCTGCACACGCGAGTAGGTGCGATTGCCCTCTCCTTCTTGCATCCGAGCGTTGGACACGGACCGACCGGAGCATGTGCAGAAGAACAGACGATCGGAATGACGCTCGGTCAAACGGACAGACCGATGTATTGCCGGGAACTAATGTTTCAGCTTTAAGGACCCACAACACGTGAATTGTGACTACAAAGTGTGCGTTGGGAAGTAATTCACTTCACAGAGAGACAACGACTTCCAGTATTAGAGCATATTGTTTTAACATTTTTCTGACGAAAAATCACCATCTTCGGCAGCAGTAGCAGACGCAGCATTACTATATTTTCTATTTACTATGTTATTGTAATGTTTCCTAATTGTTCATATGGTGGATTGTCACTTATCCCTATTATTGTCTGGCTAGTCACCTCAGAGACAGGAAAGCATGGCGTACGAAATGCAAGGTTTCATCTACGGCATTGGCTACGCTTTTGCGTTGTTGTATTATTACAAAAATATGAAGGGAGGTAAGCACGGCTTTTTTCGAAGACTGAGACGCAAGCCAAATATTTTCTTCTCAAATTCACTAATCTTACTATCGCAATCCTAATTATATCATGAAATAGAAGAAAACCACTACAGTTTGTGAGGAAAATAAGAATGCCTTACATTTTCTATTCTATCAAGATTTACGTATTTAATTTGCTATTAATTGGTTAAATAACATTAAGATTTAAATAGAAGAATGTTTAAACATTTGGAAGGTAGTCATTTTTATTGCTATCTGAATTTTTGCAGAAGCGAACGTGGTGGAGGAAGCTGATAATGATGATGATGATGAGTGGGAAGACATTCCAGACGACTGAACTCACGACGGCGACCACGACGGCGATGACGACGACGACGACGAAATATTTGGCTTTGGTAAGGTGATTAACAACTATCTATAAGCAATAGATTATTCTTCACTCTAAATTATTTAATATACGCGCGTGTGGAAATTAATTAATTGTGATGATGTTGCTCTGGATATTTACAGATTTTTCGGATGACAACGACGGACGACGTACCAGCACGACCACGAGGACGACGACGAAGACGAGGACAACAACGAGGACGGCGATGACGGGCAGACTGCACCAACTACAGACATGTACTTTGACTATTAAAAACAACCGACAAATATGTTGTTTCATTGTCCTTAGTTTATAGATTTCGACAGTACTTATTTCTGGCAATAATTTTAGTGATTACGCAATTTCCTGAACCTAAAGGTTTGACTACCGACAAATGTTCTCGCTCCACGCTGGATCCAATTTCATTGTCATAATTTGAGAATGCCACACTCGCTGCCAAGACTCACCTAGCGTCGTAAGGAAACTACACTTTTCCGAGTATTGGAAGCAGGGTTAGACGTTTATTTGAATTTGTAATTGTTAGAATCTCACAGATTTTATTCCAGGTCATTTGCAAAGTCTGCGAAAAAAAGGATTTCACTACGGAGAACTAGAGAGAATGCGTGGCCTCCAGAAACGTTTCCCCTTCTTAGTGTTACCCGTTCCTAATCAAGAATTTGTTTTAACTTTTTTAAATAGTACGTGATGTCCTTCAAAAATGTACAATTGATTTATAAACTGTCTGGATAGAGACACACGTATTGGAAGTCAATGAGAAGTATGAAAATAAATTCAGTCATTGCAATTTAAAACCTTGCAGTTCATAACATGATTCTGAACGATTTCCCGCCTTGATAGGAGCTCTGAGTTATTTCAATGTGTTATGGGCTAGAATACGAATTTCCCGCGCAAACAGTCAGTAAATGGCGGGACGTGATGCTCCCGGGCGCCTGCCTGCCGACGACCGACCTCGCGGACAGAGAGGGCCGAGCGGAGGCCCTCGCCGACCGCGAGCTGCTGGGAAACGCCAGCGAGCGCCGCTCTTCTTTGCGTTGTGTTTCCTCAGCGGAAGCTGCAAGTCCAGACGAGAGGAATACGACCCAGGAAATCAGCCCGTGTGTTTATTTCTTAATGGTCTTTGAGGGTGCTGTATTCGAATTTAAGGTTTGATTCCTCCGTAAAAGTTTTGGTTTTTGTTATTGTTGCTTAATATGTATCTTCGAAGTTTTCAAAACAGTTGTTATTCGCATAATTAAAATAGATGAAATTTGCTACAAAATGCATATATTAACCCTTAATTTCTGAAAAGAGGTTTAGATGATTGAACTCGGAGAAAAACGGGTACTTTTGGATGTTTGGCTTTGAAGAGGAAGAATACCTTTTTTCAGGCATTCTGTCTCATGTGGCGGGTGTATGGGGTGCTTTAGTTTCACATTACCCGGCTTGAAAACAGCTATTGTGATCAAATAATTGACATTGTTAAATTATTAACATTCCGATACTCACGGAACCAATCGGGTCGTGTTTGGTCGCGCGGAGTATCTGTAAATCCAAGCATTAGGTAACCTAAATAAGAGGTATATAAGAAAATTATTACTACAATAGTAGCACTGACCGGGCGAGCGGGGAGGCTTGTGTGCTCCAGTGAGGTGGAAGGCTAAGCCGGCGGTTGTATGCATTTTTTGCATGACTCCTGGTAGGGTCACCCACGTCGGACAGGCCAACTAAGAGGCCAGACTAATGTGTGTCCTATAACGTCCTACCCACTCTAATGTCCTTTATCCTACCTCTTTTTTTTATTCCCATCCCCATAAAAATACTATCCCTTGCACACAGTCTTTTTAACCATTCTCCTTCCTCGCATCCCTCTTTTCCATTACTATACCTTTACCTTCCAGATTGTGACCTTTACCCAGTAGGACGCGTTCGTGTCCTCCGGCTGCCCTCTTCTACCATTGTGGCATCTTTAACTTACTCTTGCCACAATGCTTTTTGGCTATTCTATCGACCTCTCTTGATCAGCTGTTGTTCGATTCAGACACCGACGCTCTTGGGTTTCCGTGTATACTTCCGAGAATACAAAAGAATGTTTAGAAAAGTAATAGTTCAGACAAAAATAATGAAAAATAGTCAGGATATTTTGAGAGCTAGTAACAAAACTAAAGCAATGTGGAATGTCGTAAAAAATACAACCACATCATCTCAATACCTTGTAGAGAATGTTATTTTAAAGGATAATGAAAGAAAAACGAGTAATCCGGAAAAAGTTGCCAATCTCTTCAACAAACACTTTTCTATTATTGCGTCTGATCTCAGGAAGGGACCAAAACCACAAAATTTAACATCTTACGCTTCCCAAAAAATTTCCGATACGATGTTTATTTCCGAAACTTCTCCCAACGAAATCCTCAGAATAACTAAACTAAAAAATAAATATTCATCTGGTTTAGATGATTTTCCGGATTGTTTATTAAAAACTTGTGCACCTGCCTTTATACATCCGCTAACTCACATTTTCAATGCTTCTTTACGTACAGGAATATTTCCAGATATTCTCAAAACAGCAAAAATTAATCCACTTTTTAAAAAAGGGAACAAAAATTATATTCAAAATTACCGGTCAATTTCTCTTTTGTCAGATTTCTCAAAAATATTAGAAAGGCTTTTCTTCTCACGAAAGGAAACTTGTCTCGGGAAAAACAAAGCGTTTTTAGACTCACAACACGGTTTTAGAAAATCAAATCTACGGAAACTGCCATTCTTTCTTTTCTCAAAGATGTAGCTTCATCAATAGACCAAAATGAAGTACCTAGGTCTCTCGATTCAATCAAACCTCAAATGGAATGTACATATAATAGAATTAAACACTAAATTAAGTTGATTATGCTACGCATTCAGAATTCTTTCAAATTCTGTCAGCCTTCGTGCAGCTCGTTGCGTTTATTTTGCAAATGTACATTCCCTTCTGAGATATGGCATAATATTCTGGGGAAGCTCATCCTCTAGTACTCGGACCTTCAGATTGCAAAAGAAAATTATTCGAATAATGAATAAATGCCTTACACGTGATCCCTGTAAGCCTCTTTTCATTGAGCTTGGAATCTTACCATTGTCTATTTATTTACGAATCTGTAATATTTATCAAAAATGACCTACTTAACGGATGGAACATATTTTCATGCAATATTGATATTTATAATTACAACACACGCCATAGAAATCACGTGCATCAAGTGTCAGTATAAACAGCTCAGTACAAGAAATCAACATACAATACATGTACGTTACTTTACAACGTATTGCCAGATGACATTAAACAATTAAAATCGGTACACAAATTTAAGTTAAAAGTAAAATCTTTTCAGCTTCGAAACTGTTTCTATACAATTACAGACTATACTGATCGTCAAAAAGGAAAAGAATGTGTATTTTAACAAAACAATGATATATAATGAATTAGTTTACATTTGTATTGTATATTTTTTAAAAGACTTAATACGCCTGTAACAAGTAATGTACTTCAGCTTCCGGGTCAATGACCCCATCTCGATCAGGTTTTTGTCCAGTTTCCCTGATCCATTGAGCAAATGCTGAGATGGCCCCTTGTTTTGCTTCTGGGCGTAAATGTAGCTTCACTGTGCGCACGTTTTGTTGAGCACTCCTTTTGTTTGTAATGGTAGGAGTAGAACTGATGATCATTACTATTTTTTTAGCAAAGCAAAAAAATCGAATCAGCAGTTCATTTACCGTTGAAATTAATTTTCTATAACTCGGGAACAAACATTTTTCAAATTTTTACTTTTCTAAAATAATAATTATTTTCTAAATTCTTGTTTCTAGTTTTTCTCTTTTTTTATTCTGGGCCTCAAGAAATGTACGCAGATAATCTCTTTCCCCACACTTCATATATAGTTTTTACTGTTTTTGACCAAATAAATATATAGGTTTTCGAGGGCTAGGGAGCCTTTCCTTATCTTCCATTATTTTCTCTCTTTCTACTTATTAGGGTACGTTGGCCTCACAGAGGGGGGGGACTTTGAAGTCGTAGTGAAGGCAATCCTAAGGCATGGAAAGCCTGACATAAAATTCCTTGGCCCTCCAAGTTGGGGGTTGAAGCGATGGGCCTGCTCCCCTTCTTCATTAAAATATCAAATTTGCAAAATACGCCAAACGCGCCTCGGAATCAGGAACTTTACGACTAAAAAGGCAACGGAAACGGATAACGAATTTAGGATGCTGGAATGTCCAGGGGCTGAGAAATAAAGACCTTGAAGTAAGTAATGAAATAAAATTGCACAAAATTGAAATAGCCGTAACAGAATCCAAAAAGGGAAATGGAAATGAAATGTGTGAAGATTTTTTACATTTTTTTAGTGGTGTAGAAAAACATCGTCGCAAAAACATCGAGCAAAAGCAAGAGTCTCTTTTTTTGATACATAAGAAATGGAAGAAATATATTAAACGTTGGAATGCCATAAATGAAGGAATGACAAACCTTGATCTGGAAATTTTTAATATTAGTTTTATGATTGCTCCAAACGATGACGCCACCTTATTGGTGAAGGAAGAATTCTACACTAAATTAAGTGAAGTAATTTTAACTTTAGGTAATCGGAAGGAATTAATTTTACTAGGTACTCTCAATGCAAAGGTGGGGAGAAAAATAAATGATCAAGCAGTGGGTCAATATGGAGAAGATGTTAAATGAAAATGGTTCTCGTCTAATTGAGATATGTGAACAGTTCTCTCTAAAGATACTGGAAGGCTTTTACCCCCACAAAGATATTCATAAATATACATGGACACCAAGTACTGAAGCAGTCGCGTCTTGACCGCCGTGGTGGCCAGACGCTCCGTTCGCTCCAGACCAAATCACGTTGTGAGTGCGTTCACTGTCTTAGTGGTTGTCAGTATTATGTTAAACGTGGTAGAAGTGGAGTATTGTTACATGAAGTGATATTGCTTAACTAAGTGAAAAGTTCTTTTTCGTGATCATCATGGAGCCCTCTCAAGTTCATCAATCATCAGGAGACCAGAACAGCAAGACAACTATTAACTATGCTAGTTACCATGCAATCTCTCTTTCCCAAGAAAGAAAATGCTATAGATATAGACTCGGCAAATAGTGCACCAATAGTAGAATTTATCGAATAGTTATCAACTAAAGTTAATCCTTCTCATATTAAGTTTGTTTCGAAAATATCGAAGTACAGACTCTGTGTGTACCTATCCAGCAAAGATGTCGCAGATGATCTAGTCTACAATCATAAGAACATTGTTGTGGCTAATCAAGTATTTCCCATTAGACCATTAATCTCCAGGAACACAAGAATTATTCTGTCAAATGTTTTCCCGAGTATTATATACCGAGTATATACCGCATCAAGTGATTGAAGAAACATTCCTAACATTCGGTGTTAAAAATATAGTACCGTTAACATTTCTTCGTGCTGGATTTAGTAATCCCAACTTGAGCCACATCCCCAGTTTTCGCCGCCAAACATTTGTTTCACCGGATGATGAACATAAATTACCTGAATCATTTCAAGTGTTTATAGATAATGTCCCCCATTGGATTTATGTAACCCCTGATGTCCCTATTTGTTTTTTGTGTAAAAATCAAGGCCACATTGCTAAAAATTGCCCAAATCCATGTAACTCCCAATTAACTAATACCATACCTCTCCCAACGGAAGTAGAAATCACAGAATCAACAAATGATAGTTTTGATCATCCTAATAATGTTTCTCCCAATGCATTTGAACCTACGCTTCCCGAGAGCGAACTGAACGAAAGTTCTAGCCCTAACCTTGGCCTTGACTGCTTTCCCCCTCTACTTACCTCTTCTCCCCATGAGCCGACCGTGAGAAACCACGTTGCCTCAAAAGAAAACTCAATGGACGTTGACCTTTCCTGCAACGCTGTCAAATTAAAGAGACCGTTATCTACTGTAAGCTCGAATACAGAACTGATTAGCAACCTATCAGATAGCGAGAATGACAGTAACTCGGAAACCTCTGACATGGATGATAAAACTGCGGAGAATAAAGAAAAAATAAAGAAACAACCCTTCAAAAATAAGAAAAAAGTGAAAACCTCTTCTGAAAATGTCGATGATCAGTCGTGGTCTGATACTACAACTATCTTAGAATCCTCCAATGTTCATTACCTACTAAATCTACATCTATTTATTTATTTATTTATTTGTCAAAAAACAGTAAAAACTGTATATGACGTGTGGGGAAAGAAATTTATCTGCGCACATTTTCTTGAGGGCCAGAATTTTATTAAAAAAAAATTTTAAAAAACGAAAAAATGAATTTAGAAAATAAAAAAAACGAAAAAATAAATTTAGAAAATAATTATTTTAGAATTTTTATTTTATAATTATTTGAAAATAATTATTTCAACTCCAAAGTCTCTTGGACTGAACGAAAGGTAATAACTGCACTGTGACAATTGCCAGGGAATTCACAGATGATTTTGCAGCATTAACGGCAAAGTTAAGAGCTGTTCATCAAACACTACCAAACCGTGGTGTGAAAAATAGATGCTCGAGAATTATCAAAAAACCTGATGCAGTGATGACTGACATGGATACATCACACACGTCTTCAGTCTAGTACTACGCCCATTTATTTTCTACATTTCTTCATGGATATTATCCAATGGAATTGTAATGGCTTCCACTCCTGAATGTCTTTCTTAAAAATTCTCATTAACGACTTCAGCCCTCAAGTTCTCTGCCTGCAAGAAACCAATTTTAAAGGCAACTCATGTGACAGTTACGTGGATATAAAAGTGCATTCTGCAACAGAAGAGATGCTCTAATTGCAAGTGGGGGAGTTGCGACTTTTGTGAAACAAGATATTTTTCGTCATAATATCCCACTACAAACCTCCTTAGAAGCTACGACCGTATCAATTAAGCTTAATATAATGGTGACTGTGTAATATTTACTTACCAAATAGCCAAACGTTGAATATTCTCGAACTTGACAATATTATCACGCAACTCCCTAAACTATTAATAGTAGTGGGTGATTTTAACAGTCATAATATGTGGGGATCTCAAAGAACTGATGGAAGGGGTAAATCTATAAAAGAATGGCTTGATAATTATGATGATTTAATCCAACTGAAAGACGGAAGTGCTACAAGATTCAATGCAAGCAATGGTACGGAGAGTGCAATAGACTTGAGTTTTGCGACTAGTAATATTGCTACTGAATGTATTTGGAACACCTTCGATCAACTTTATGACAGTGATCACTACCCTATTTCCATCAACTTCTGTGATCGACAAATGGCGAAGAATCTTAAAACTTACCCTAAATGGTTGATTAACCAAGCAAATTGGTTAGAATTCCAGCACAACATTAATAATAATGTTGATAACCTTCCTAAACCATACTCGTCTCCTCCTTCTCTTATAAATAAAATAGTTCAAGATTTTACTAACATGTTGACCTTTGCGGCTAGTTCATCCATGCCTCTAAGCTCTGGAAAAGTTAGGAAACACCAGGTTCCTTGGTGGAATGAGGAATGTACAGCAGCCATCAAAGAAAAGAAAAGAAGTTTCAGGAAGTATAAGAAAACTAAAAATTTTGAAAACGGAATCCTCTTTAGAAAAGCCAGGGGCAAAGCTCGCTTAATATTAAAAACAACTAGGCTTCAATCTTGGAACAATTTTACGTCATCAATAACTAGTCAGACCCCCTCCTCTTTGCTATGGCATAAAATCAAGTCCATTAGCGGTGCACCGTTGAACCCCAGTCCATCCATGTTAATGGACTCAAACGGTAATAAGTACTCACACCCGCAAGACGTCAGCAATTTACTTGCTGTATCCTGGTAGCAGAGCGATAAAAAAGAAACATGTCAGAAGGAGCAAATATATCCTTCGGTAAGATTGAATTATTAACAAACGCAAATTATAATCTGTGGAGTATCAAAATGAGTGCTGTAATAAAATCGAAACATCTATATGAAGATGTGCTACAGAAGGAAGAACCGAAGATAATCCCTGGAAACGAAGTAAGTGAAAGAAAGTGGCAAGAGTGGATGTATAAAAATGATGAGGTAATGGGGATGTTAATTCTAACTCTCTCAAATGAACAACTATCAGCCTGTAGGGGAATCAATAATGCAAAGACCTTGTGGGAAACATTAAAGAAAAGTCATGAGGGAATTCACAAGCATAGGTTAATTTCGTTGAAGGCAAAATTAGCCAGAATAGGAAAACAAGAAAACGAGACAATCGACGATTTTCTAACGAGAGCAACAGGCTTGTCGTGCGAAATAAATGAATTGGGGACTAAAATTGAAGAACAGGAGCTGGTACATTATATTATTGACGGTCTACCAAAGAGCTACAGCGAAGTGACGACTGCGTTATACGCGAATTCGGACATTAACTTTGAATCAATGAGGGATTGTTTGTTAAGATACGAAAAGAAATGTGTTCGATCTTTTGTAAATAAGGATGCAATGGCATATAAGGCAAAAGAATTCGAGAAAATACATTGCTTTGTATGCGGGAAACGAGGACACACCGCGAAAAATTGTTGGCAAAGAAAAAGCGGATACGAAAACAAATCCGAAAAAGAAAACAAACCTAAAAATTTGCATACAAACTATTACAATAAAAGCAGCGAAACCTTTGCAAATCAGGAAGAAAGAAATTTAAATAATCGAAAAAAAAGTTCATCCAAGTACTCGAAAAAGATGCAAGCAATGGTAGGAAAAGAAAAAGAAACCGCGTCGAGCGACGGAAGACAAATTAGGTGGCTCTTGGACTCTGGTTGCACATCGCATATGACGTCGAGGGACGGTCTACTGAGAAATGAGAAGTCAACGCGAACCGAAATTGAGACCGCAGAATCAGGAAGAAAAATATGTTCGGACGCTGTCGGAAACGTTGTTGGATACTGTAGCACTAAATCGAATGACCTCATCAAAGTCAATCTAGAAAAGGTGCTGCATGTACCATGTTTGAATTCTAACTTATTATCTGTCTCCAGTATAGTAAAGAAGGACAAAAGAATTGTACTCGATGAACAAGGTGTTAGAATATTTGATGCTATTAATAATTCACTTATTGCGAATGGACTGTTTGACGGAGATAACTTTATTCTTGAAATGGATGTGGACGACAAAGAATGTGATAATAGTGAGTGTAATGGTGAAAGTGAAATTACTGAAATCTGTTTCAAGTCGAATACAAACATTGAAAACCTATGGCACAGAAGAATGGGTCATGTCAACCATAAAGACATCGAAAAAATGTGTAGAAATAAATTAGTCAGAGGCCTTGAAGATTTTCCGAGTGAATACAAAACATGTGACAGTTGTTTGCAGGGAAAATTTACAAGACTTCCCTTCAAAGAGGTAGACATTGAAAGTGTTTCACGTGTTTTGGAGAGACTGCACGTAGATTTATGCGGTCCTATGCCGGTGACTTCACTGGGAGGGAGCAGATATTTGTTGTTGATTGTTGATCAATACAGTCGCAGATATTTTGCCGAGTTTGTGAAGCACAAACACGAATGTGCAGATAGATTAATGGAATTTATTCAAAGAAGGGAAAATGAAACGCAGTGTAAAGTGAAATGTGTTAGGACTGATAATGGAAAGGAATTTATCAACGCGACTCTTCAAAATTTTTACAAAAATAAAGGAATTGAGTGCGAAAGAACGGTACCGTATACACCACAAAGCAACGGAATAGCTGAAAGCGCTAATCGGACTGTTCTAAATGCTATAAGGACTTTGTTAATAGATTCCGGTTTACCATTGAGATTCTGGGCGGAGGCTGCGCAAACGGCTGTATATGTCTACAACGTTACCCCTAAGAAACATGGAAATGGTAAAGTTCCTTTAGAGTTATGGTCTGGAATCAAACCCACGGTGTCACATTTTAGAATATTTGGCTGCAAGGTTTTCTTTAAAAATGCGAAGCCAAATACAAATAAATTGGAGAGAAGAGGAAAATACGGTATCTTCGTTGGATATTCAAGATATCGCAGAGCTTACCGAATATATGACTTGGAAAGCGATGACATATATGAATCGAGAGAAGTAGTATTTATTGAGTCGGAGATGGGATATAAATCATGGGACATTTCGAAACGGGAAAATCTAAACTATTTGGATTACGATCTTCTTGACGGTGAATCCACTGATAAAAATTGTGAAAACTGTCCAACTGAGAATAATGATGTGTTAGGGAATTTTCAAGTAGGACAGAAAATTAATAATGATTCTGTCTCAGATATCGATGAAAATGTCTGTCAAATCAATGAAGAAACTGAAGAAGAAAACAATCAGACGAAGAATATTGTTATAAACCATTCAAACGATTCTGGTACTGAAGCAAGAATTCGCAAATCGTCTAGAACGAGACGCCCTGTTGTAAGGTATGATGCTGCTGCGAATATGGCTGTGGAGACAACCCCCAAAACATATCAAAACGCGATGAATGGACCCGACTGCAATGAATGGGAGAAAGCAATAAAACACGAGTTGCAGTGTTTGAAAAACTATAATACATGGGATGTAGTAGAACGGCAAGAATCAATGAACGAAACATTCTACAGAACAAATGGATATTTAAAAGAAAGTGCGTGGGAGACAAGGTGAAATACAAAGCGAGGTTAGTAGTGGATGGATCCAGACAAGTGAGCGGAAGAGATTTTGAGTGTGCTTATAGTCCAGTGATGAGGCTGGAAACTTTTCGCATCTTACTTTCTGTGGCTGCAATGAACAATTATCATGCGAAATACATTGATGTAGAAACCGCTTATCTAAACGGAAAATTGGAACGCGACGTTTATATGAAAATTCCAGACGGTGTGAACGTGGAGGGGAATAAAGTTTTAAAGCTGAAGAAGAGCTTGTACGGCCTACCTGAAGCCGGAAGATGCTGGTTCAAGAAATTATTCAGTATTCTCAAGCGTTGTGGAATGGAATCATGTAAAAGTGACCCTTGCGTATTTTTGAACGCTCAAAATAAGGAGTTTTTGATCATTGGTTTTTATGTAGACGATTGTATCATCATAGGAGAGAATACAACTCTCATTGAGAACTTGATAACGAATTTAAAGAAACATCTTACTATAAAGGTAATGGATGGCGATTTGAATGAATCGTTTTTGGGTTTAAGAGTTGTAAGAAGGAATCGTGGTTTTTCACTAGATCAAGAAAAATTTATAGAAGAAATATTAGAAAGATTTAAAATGAATGAATGTCACCCCGTAAGTACACCTGGAGTAATGGGAGTAAAAATGGATGACTTTGAAAACTTCGATAAAGTCAACGTCAGTTTATACCAAGAAATGCTGGGTTGTCTGGGATACCTTGTGGCTGCCACTCGTCCAGATTTGGTCTACACTTACAGCAAGTTATCTCAATATTCGAGGGATCCAAGAACTATTCATCTGCAAGGCATTAAAAGAGCTTTAAGGTACTTGAAAGGAACCAAACGCGTTAAATTGAAAATATCCGAAGAACAAGGTGTTCTGAATGTATATTCAGACGCTAGCTGGTGCGTTACTAAAGATAGTAAATCATTTGCGGGATATACGATGATGCTAGGAAAATCATTGATTGGTTGGAAGTGTAAGAAGGAGAAAATGGTAGCATTATCAACAATGGAGTCGGAGTTGATTGGGATTTGCGGGGCGATCTGCGAGGAGAAATGGGTTGTATCACTCATCGAGGACATCGGCTTCCAAAAAATTGGTTCGTCGACCTGTACAAGTTTTTACTGATAATGAATCTATTACAGACTGGACTAATGATTTCAAAATGACTGCAAGAAATAAACATGTTATGAGGAAATCTAATTTTGTAAAAGAAGATATTGAAAATGGAGAAATAATTATAAAACATCAGAGATCTTATGACATGACTGCGGACATCTTAACCAAAGACGTCGATAAAAATACGTTAAGTCGTCATATGTTATCATTGGGGATGTTAATATGAGAATTATATTTTCGTGCACACACGAAAGGGGGGGATTTGTTGGTAAACATATATCATAGGTTTCGTGTGGCACGTTCATGTGTTATACAACGGAGAAACAAAGGAGTGTTGTTGATCGTAACTAAGTTGTAATGATTTTCTGTCTGGAATAAAACGGAATATCTGCTTACAAAAACCCCTTGTATTTATTGGGTCAAAGCTACATTTATACGTAAATAGATAAACTGAGCTTGTTCTCCAACATCCTTTGCTAAGAACTCCAGCTACTGCAATTATGATCCCGAACATGTCAATACACTTGAATTGAAATTTCAAATCCCTCAAGATTTTATTTCTTCATTGGTTGGTTCCAATGATGACCATTATAGCAGTACTTTCACCATGGATGAACTACTTTATGTGTTGAAGAAAAGTAACAACTCTTCTCCG
This sequence comes from Acheta domesticus, assembly GCA_031308135.1. Classification (NCBI taxonomy): domain Eukaryota; kingdom Metazoa; phylum Arthropoda; class Insecta; order Orthoptera; family Gryllidae; genus Acheta; species Acheta domesticus. Next base: position 86,150,724 of record JAHLJT010009355.1, read on the forward strand.
GGCCCTGACAACATTCCCAATAGTTTTCTTAAAAATCTTCCAGTAAAGGCCCTGACCCATCTTCTTCAGATATATAATGTTAAATGGTCATCTCAGATCTTTCCTGGCCAATGGAAAGAAGCCATAGTGATACCAATTCTTAAGCAGAATAAGGATAAATTCAATCCATCTAACTATCGGCCCATATCTCTAACATGCAATCTATGTACACTGCTTGAGAAGATGGTATGTAACCGCCTTAGATGGTTACTAGAATCAAGAAGCCTTTTGTCTCGTTCCCAAAGTGGGTTCAGAACGTTTCGCTCCACGAATAATTACTTAGTGGGAATTGACTCAGAAATCCTGTGATGTCCTTAGCATGCATCACCATGTCATGGTTGTTGCACTTGATCTTGAAAAGGCCTATGAAATGGTCCATAAATCTAGACTTCTGTCTATTATTGCTACATTGCCAATCAAGGGCAATATGTTTGCTTTTATAAAGAACTTCATTGATCGTACATTTCTCCAGGTCCGTATTCAAGATCAGACGTCACACCATGTTGAGATGCCAAACGGCCTTCCTGAAGGGTCAGTTTTAAGTGTGTTATTATTCCTCATCGCCATAAATGAAGTGAGTAATACAGTGAAAAGCCCAGTGAAACTATTCCTGTTCGCTGATGATATCACCTCCTCTGCAGCGGCAATGATATTAAATTAACCACAAACATTATGCAGGAATCCCTCAGTATGATTAATAAATGGTCCAAGTCATCAGGATTCATCTTATCAAAAACGAAATCAGAATTCATGGTTGTCTTAAGATCTCGTAAAATTTTGAACTCATCTTCAGTAGTCCTGAAAATTGGTGATCATAATCTGAGAAGAACGGATACCAGTAAAATTCTGGGTTTAACATTCGACCAAAAGCATTCGTGGAAATCCCACATTTCTTCCCTTAAGCTGATTGCTCTGTTAGACTTAACATAATCAAAATGCTGATGTCATTTGCCTAATCAATTGTTACAAATCTTTGATAAACCAAAGTTAGATTATGGATCCGTGGCTTGTGGCTCAGCTAGCAACCATTTACTAAGACTATTGGACCCTATAGTCAACTCTGCATGTCGCCTAAGGTTGGGGGCCTTCAGGACCCATGTACTAGCCTGCTAGTTGAAGCGAGCCTCCTTCCATTAGACCTTCGTAGAAAGTACCTATGCTTAAAATTCGTTAACTCAACCCATTGTTGCCCTCCAAATCCCACACTTAAGTATACTTGTATACCTTTCCAAATCCTTCCAATATGCAAATCATCCTAACTATCCTAAACCGCTAAGTTTTAGACTCACTAAGTACCGAAATTAACTTGGCATAATGCCGCATGATATCATGAAGAAGAAACTCAATCCCCTTCCCCCTTGGGTCCATTTCTCTTTGCCAATAAACACGGAAAGCAACTAAACTGACAAATCCCGATCTCCCGAAACATCCTTAAGGAACTAATCGTGGAGTTACAGCACGAATTTGTAAACCATAGCCAATTTTTCACGGATGGATCCAAGCAACCATCAAGAGCTAGTGGAGCTGTTATTTCCATCAACCCACCCCTCAAGTACCTTTATCGTTTCCCAGACATCTATTCCATATTCTCATGTAAGGCCTGGGCTATTATCAAAGCGATAGACATTAGCATCCTAAGACCATCCAACCCAGAGATTGTTATTTTTTCTGATTCATTATCTGTTCTATCCGCCGTTCGCAACCGCCATTCTTTGAACTCCCTGATCCAAGAAATCCAAGAAAAGCTTTATCACGCTTTCTGTAAAGGATACCGCATCACAATTGCTTGGCTCCCTTT
>JAHLJT010009355.1:86159871-86275093 GCA_031308135.1 Acheta domesticus
TATTGTTGATTGCCATGCGATGACATTTTCAGAAAGTGTCCCTAAATTTTAATAATGATTTCCATTGTATTTTCAATTCTATTCTGGATGCGTAAAAATCATTCAACTCCTGAACAAATTTAAGCTGGTTAACTGTATTAGCAATGATTATATGTAATGTGACAATTTCGTATACAAACTGTAATGACCCTCTAGTTCAATGTACTGACCTCATGAGTCTGATAACCATCGTAAATTTGTAAGTAACTGATTTTTACTTTCCCGTATACGTACGTATACACGGAGTGATATACGTAGTATAGGGAAAGTTATGTAATGCTGCGCGAAAAAATGGCCAATTTTCGGCGGAAAAAAATTAATTGCCGGGCCGTGAAAACGAATAAGTGGATAAAACCAGTTGCTAAATTAAGAAAAAAAATCCCCTAACACGTGGTGTAGCCAGAAACCCTGTTTTGTAGGTCCTTGATACCGAAAAACCAATTGAAAGGAAAACGTCCGTCTCCGTCCGTCTGTCCGTCTGTGAACACTGCTAGCGCCTAAACCATACGTACGATTTCTTCCAAAATGGATATTCCCCGGTCGATCTGATTCTAGTCGAAGCTTTGAGATTTTGAAAAAGATTCTTCAAAATTTGGGGGTACTTTATATGAAGCCCCCGGGGATTTTCAAAATTTTCTCAAAAACGGCTCCAAATTTTTTCTTTAAATTTCTTGTATGAATAGAGTAAAATACACTTATTAACATGGCATAGGTCCGATTTTCACGTATAACTCTGAATTTTCGAAAATTGTGAAAGTTTGAAATTTTTTCGGCGTCTTTCTCCAACTACAAAATTGAAGATAGAGATTTTTTCTTCAAATAAAATTTGTTCTGCATATTGAGTTCTTTCATAAAGGTCATGTAAATGTTTTTCAAAATTTTAGTAGTTTTCGTGCAATATTGCGTGCAATATGTGCAATTTTAAAAAATTACAAAAAACAAGATTTTCTCAAAAACGGCTACAAATTTTTTCTTTAAACTTTTGGTAGGGATAGTGGTAAATGTACTCTATCAGATGACATAAAAACCATATTGCTCTATAGGTTGGTTTTTTCAAAAATTACAAAAATGTAAATTTTTTCACATGTTTCTCACGTCGATAGTATTTACATTAGCGACGATTTTTTTACATTACTACATTTACGAGTACATGTGCTTTAAATAATGTCAAGTAAAGTTTCTCGAAAACACTACCGTTTTCTGTGAAAAGTAGCTCAAATTTCGGCATTTTCAGAAATGCTCAAACGCCATTTTCTCATATATGGCTGCAAATTTTTTCTTGAAACTTTTGTAACGGATAGTGATAGTTACACTCTTTAATATGACGTAAAGTTTATTTTGAGGATTTTTTTTGTTTTTTCAAAAATTATATCAATGTAATTTTTTGAAAGATTTCTCACATCTTTAATATGCACATTATCCGCAATTTGTAAAAATGATTATATTTGTGAGTGTAAGTGCTTCAAATAACTTCAAATAAAGTATTTTGAAAACTCAAAAATTTTCTGTGAAAATTTGGGCCGTTTTTGAGAAAATCTAGTTTTTATACTTTTTTAAAATTGCACATATTGCACGCAATATTGCGCGAAAACTACTAAAATTTTCAAAAGAATTTACATGACCTTGAACAAAGAACTCACTTTGGAGAACACATTTTATTTGAAGGAAAGACGCTGAAAAAATTCAAACTTCACAATTTTCGAAGAATATTTTTTTGAAGAATATTTTCCCAAAAATCATTTGCTGAGAATTTAATTAACCCACCGCGATTGGCCCCTTCGATATTATATGGATTGGCCGGGGATCTGACCTGGCTTAGGGATGCGACATCGATGATGTTTGCAAAACATCGATGTATTTAACATCGATTTATTGATGCAGGTGTTCTTTTAACATCGATTTTTTAGCTCTATGTTTTTGCTTAGTTTATTTTTATTTTTGATTGTATTCTTTAAACCAATTTCACAAAGACTGAAAAATAAGTTTGGCGAATTTTTGTTGCTAAATGTATCGTATTATTTTTGTATTATCTAACAAGCTAATAAACAGCAAATTTATTAGCAGTCCTGATACATTTTTTACTGTTTCGTCAGTTTAATTTGAATTATAAGTTAATAAAAACGATCACCTTGACTTGAAAACGCCTCATTCTGCATGTGTACTCTGATGTTAGAGGTTACCAAAATTTTTACAAACATCGATATTTAAAAACATCGACGGTTTTAGTTTCAATGTATTTGGAACATTAATTTTTAAAATTTTGAGCATCATTTTTTTTAAATTTGAACATCGAAACAATGTTTTTTGTTAATATTGCATTCTTATAATAACCTTGCTTTTACGCCATGCCTCACATCATGAAACATTCGTAGTTCTCGGTGAAAATCGTAACTCGTCTTACTTTGTGTAATCGGGTAAAATGTGTTACAAATTAATTTTGAAACTTCTCTGAACTAAACCTTACATATTATTAACACATTTTCCCTTGAAAGTTATTGGAAATTTCACAACAAATTTGGCTCCGCAATATAAACTAGGGTTTGCTTATGCTTCCAGATAATTGAAAGTTTAAAAAAATGTCCATTTATTTATAAGGTGTCCTACCCTTTAAATTATGTAGCATACAAAGTGTGTCATTTTTTAAAGTATGTCGCAAAGAAAAGAAAAACATACAATTCAAAATGTTAATAGGAAAAATGAGAGAAGTAGCTTAGGAAATTTCAGCACAATATAAATAAATCATTTCCACAAATAAAATACTATTGAAGATTAACCATAAAAAAGAGTCCAAATATCACTGAGTAACACATCCAAGAATATTCAAGACTAGAAGCAAAAGATCATTGTTTTTGTGTGTATTGGGCATTTTTGGGTCGATAGTCCGACTTTGCTTGGCCAACTTACGGTGTCCCCCAAGCCGGGGCCTAATTAAATTGCCAATCTTGGGGGTAAGAGTGACATGTGGCGAACAATACGTATTCCCTTCATCGCAACCAGCATGATCCGCCTGCCTGAGCTTTTCTTCGTCACACAGCTGACAGAAACTAGGACGACTTTTTTTAAGGAAAGCATAGCTATAGTTTTGTTTCGAGCAGGAATCGAATCTGGCATCACACACGAGAAACTAGTATGCTGCCCATGAGCCATCCTAGAACACTATCATTGTATGTTGACATTTTAAGTTTAGTTTTCAGCATTTTGAAGATTTTTTGCGAAGAAATTGTTGCGTTGGTATTGTTTTTGGTACTTATGATACATGTCTTTGTATTTTTCGTTGATGTTGAATACTATTGAGAATCTCAAAGGTTCTGGAATTTGGGCGTCTTTGCAATAAGTGTGATATTTCATGGATACCTACCCTGCCCTGCAAGTAATTAATTCGTTATTGTTGAAATACTTACCTTTTCTTGTAGAATTGTAATTTGCTTGTCTTGTATAAGGTATTTTTACAATCTTGAGAGTAAGTAGTCCCATAAATAATTTATAGACTGACGATTGACATAAACAATTCTTTATTTCATGAGTCTCGTCATTTTATTCGCCCACTTAATTCACATGCGAATGAAATGACGAGATTCACGAAATAAAGAATTGTTTATGTGAATTTTCTGTCTATAAATTATTTATGGGACTCCTTACCTTCAAGATTGTAAACTTACCTTTTTTATTTTTCAATGTTGGGTAAGTTTCTATTACAATTAACACACAATATATAAACAAAGTCGCCTAACATAATGAATTCATTTAAATACATTTTCGTCCGTCATAACCATTCATGAAACTGTCTAAGGATAATTTCATTTTCTATCTATTGAAAAGTTAAAATTATTAAAAATGTTACATTTATCCTTGTGCTATTCCATTTAAAATTCTACCACGCAGACGATCTTCAATTTGGTTCGACTTTCATGAACTTTGAAAAACAATCTCACATTTCCGGTCGGATATCAACATTATCAATTTCCAATGATCACTGAAATTGAAAGTAAACAATGCAGCCTCGGGCCATGTGAGAGGTGACTCTGGTTACGTTATATTCCCAGACTACTGGAAAAATTAAAATTGCGCCTATCCTCATACTGCGTGCACCGATTGCACTCTCACACTTAGTGTGCCTCTACTTAGCACACAGCTGACGTCATGGGAAAGCGTGGCTCCAAGAATGACGCCCCCGCCATTAATATTTGCTAATCACCTGTTGCGTTATGGAACAAGAACTTTTTGTTATTTTTATGTAAAGAACCTTTGTACTATGTATTCATATACAGTATATAGTTTTAGGAGTATTCGTGAAGACTCTAATTCGTTAAATTTTGAATTTGTTGCAGTGTTTAACAAGAGTGTTTTACACTCTTGAGCAATGTGAATCCTACGTTTTGGAAAACCATTTTGTGGGGTTTTCTTTAGAAGCAATTTTTCTGCAGCAAGCCACTACTACTTTTTTTGTATCTTTGAAGAAATGCACCTCCATTGTGTTATATAAATAAGATATTCGTATTTCCAGTAAAATTTACAATGTATCCTAATCTTCAGTAGTTTCCTACTTCGGGGGGCTTCTTGCACGTTTTCCATTAAAGAATCTCCTTTAAAATCAGAACCTGAAAATCTCCTTTAAAATCAGAATGTCCTTTCAAAGAATCTCCTTTAAAAAAAGTTTCCTCTGAGCCCAGGAAACGTTTTTTAAACTATGTGACTGTCTTTTTCTTTGGTTTTTCAGTGAAGGATTTGACTTGTCCTAGTGAATTAAACAGAGGATTGTGAAATACCATTCCTAAATTTCAGAGATACCTAACCTCTGCATGTAACTGAAGTATAATACCGTATAAATCGTGATGGTTCAAATACTTACCTTCATTGCTTTTCAGCGTTGATATAATTATGTTTTGACTGTAATTAACGTAATATATCTTAGCAAAGAGGTCACCCAATAACATGTATTCATTTAAAAAGAACTAGCTTTTTTCCGTCCGTCATAAGGAACGTGGCAATTAAAACGAGTGCGAAAATTCCATTTAACGTGCATTCTAAAGTAGACAATGATTATCCTCAAAACGAAATTTTTAAGCAAAGCAGCACATCCTTTCGTAACCAATATATGAAACCATTAAGGAACAAATCTTTTGCATTAAAAATGTTCTTTTTATGAAGACGGTTAATGGCATCTGTCTTGAACATTTACGTCATTACAAGTTGCGTAGCTGGCAATCTGTGGGTTATGTAAAGAATCAGAGAGAGAAAAAATAATTCCGAAGATAACATTCTTTAATAACATTCTTCAATTTACTAGTGATGCACGTGTATTTGGATATTTTCCAAGAATTAAGTCGAGTCATTGCCAACAAATATCATTTTTATATTTAAACAAAATTGCTGCCTTTAAGAGAATGTTCTATCTCGCAAGTTAACCTCTAGTGAAGTAACTGCAAGGAAATATCACCCCCTTTTAGAAGTTTCTCGTTTTTATTTTCTGGAGGCCGGGCGTAATGAGATAATCAGAAGGTTCAGTTATCATCATACCAAGAACTCCTACATGGGGTTATCTGTGGACCGACCTCCGGCCCCTGAGTGGCAAGGTCGGTCGATTTCTCGCGTCCCACAGCTGACGCGCGGCCTTCAGATACTTGAAAATCTACAACACCACAGATGCATCTTTGACAATAGGGCCAGTCTGGCCATCTGGCGGTTCTAAAGAACAAACGTTTAAAATGCCGCCCGGGCACTTGCAGGTTTATCAACTTGCCCTTCCCCGATATGTATCGGCTGAAATTTCCTGGAAATTTTCTATTCCTTTAGTACCTGTAGGCATGCGAGTTTGAAAAGAATATTTTGATTTTGTAGGTACAAACATGAAGCTTTAAACTCATTCTCAAAATTTGTCAAAAACGAAAGTTTTAAAATGAATTGTTATTACATTTTCCCTATGATAGCATAAAAGAGGCTTGAAAATGGCGCAGTATACATATTTGTTGAAATAGTTTATTTTCGAAAATTGCAAAAGTTTTGCAAAAGAAAATTTTTTTCGTCTTCTTCCCACGACCACAACATTAAAATAAAGATTTATTCCTGAATAAAATTTGTTGTTCAAAGACAGATCATGAAACAAGATCATGTGTAATTTTTCGAAAATATGAGTACGCAATTTTGTGAGAAATAAAACCAATTTTGAAAAACTTATTTTCTCAACACTAGCTCCAATTTTTTTCTTTAAATTTTTTCTTCTTAAGTAGGTAAACCATTTGTGCTGGTTCCATTTTCGGCGAACTTTGTATTTTCGAAAAAAAGCATTGTTAAAGTACAGTATTAAAGGTATAATTTTTTCCTAAATGGAAAATGTGCTAAAAATACATTTATTCCTTAAAATACGGTATGAATTTTTTTAACTAGAAATTTTCACGTAAATTTTAACTAAAGTTAATGCAGTTATTAATAATGTTCTAGCGCTCAAAAAATGGCTCAGGTCTCGTATTGGAAATTGCTATCTGAATTTTCAAAAATTGCAAGTACCACAATATACTTTCAGCGATTCGAATTCCAAAGTTTCCCAAAGTCTCCCGTCTCGACAGTAGAGGGATATTCGACATTAGCTAGGTCAAATTTAGCCGCTTTCTGGAGAGGAATTCTGCGGACACAGAGTAAAAGTTCTTAAGTTAAAAATCTTACTTTGGAGAAAACAACGGTTAGATTATTGAGTCATAAGCCATATTAAGCCGATTAAGTTATATTTCCCAATGCTTTTTTGTCGTTAAGAAGGCAAAATGAATTCGGTCATTTTACTAAAATAAATATACGTACAGTAATCCCTCGACATCCGCGAATTCGCTATTCGCGGGTTCAGAACATCCGCGATTAGAGAAATTCTCCCGGTTTTAACATTCGCGACTTCAACATTCGCGAGTGCATCTTTTGGTCGTACTACATTTTCTTTGAAAGTGAACACGTTTCATTTCATCAGCATCGTCTGGGAAAAGACTGACAGACACCGGAGTTCAGAGTATCACGTTCTGCAAAAATGTTAAATTTGGAATGTCAAGGGGCATTCGAACGTGATCCAAACACGGAAATAACTTTGAAATTTAAAAGAGAAATAGAAACGGAAACTCTTCCACATTTGGATATTAGAACAACTGAGGAGGGTGATGACACCAAAAAAAATTACCTAATCTTTCACTTTCTACTGCTATCACAATCTATCACTTTCAACTTTGAAAACATTCAAATATTGTTATATTCTTCTCTTTGGGAAGTTAATTATGAATTCCGTTAATTATGAATTATGAATTGTGTTTGCGTTTATTTAGTTCTTCTGCAATTGTTAGTCAGATATTTTTTCTTTCTTTTTTAAACAACTTTTCGATATCCAGAAACCTAACCCACCTTTTTTCATTAACAAAATAGACTCAACATTCGCGGATTTGACATTCCCGATGCTTTTTGGGAACCTATCTCTCACGAATGGTGAGGGATTTGTACTTAACTTATAGTTTCGGTACTTAACCCAATTTCGCCGAAAATTGACTTAAGAACTTTCACCCCGTGACCACAGACTTGTAGTGTTGAGGTGCTCTGATCGGTAGTTTTCCGTAGTTTCTCGAATCAATACCAGGAGAATGCAATACTACCGGGCTACAACCGGGCTACGGATCGCGAGCTACCTTTCCTTCCTTTTCCTTCTCTTGTCATCTCCCCTTACTCTCAGCACACTTACACTTACATGCACTACACTACCACACATGTCGGGAGCTTTGAGATAGTTCCGGCTGGGGCGGCGGCCCGCTGGTAGGAGATACCTGGAAGGGGAAATCCTTTGCAAGCCGTATTGGAGGATACGCCGCGCCGGATCTCATCATCAAGTGGGGAAGGAATCTCTGCCAGCTCCCTTCACAAAACGTTCACTACACTATCGGAAATAATGACCTTAGCATTTGACGTACCCGGAAACATCAATCAATATCTCTCAATACCGCCTTTCTCAGTTTCGGGACTAATTACCTCAGGCGTTTATGCGTCCGGAATCATCAATCAAATTTGATTTCAAACTTCGTGCTAAATTTCAATTTTCCTTTTTGAATACTAAGAAAACCAAATAGCAATAAACGTTACGTATTTTGATTGAAAAATGCATATATTTGATTGTGTCATTCCACCTCCTCTCGTACTGCTACTAACCTCATGATCTCTGGTATTCAGTGCGGCACTGCTCACAGCGGTTAAGGTAATGCGACAAGATGGGGAGAAAGGAAGAAAGGAAGAGGCGCTCAAAATTAAATATTTGCTATTCGTGTGTTGAATTATGAAAAAAAACTTTTAATATTCTTGGGGAACTGGATGATTTAGTAAGTGATCTAAATTTATTTAAAATACAGGCAGGTCTTTTGGGGCCACCACCGAAAGAGTGAAACTTTATTCTTGAATGCAAAACTAGGATATGCTGTTTCGAAGTCGTCAAGAGGCATTCCAGGATTTTTGTCTCAGGTGCTATACTGTACTGTAATATTATTTCATCAGAGCTAGACACTCCACGTCATGCTCACAAGCCAAAGGAATGGCGTTTGTTTATTGATTCGTCAAAAGTTAGCTTTAAAACTTCCTCCGAGCTTTAAAGAGCTTTAAGAAATGACAAAAGAACTTTAAAGCTCCTACACAATAAGAATGCACTTCTACCATTTTCGTTTTTCCATTCTATTAATATGAAGGAAACCCTATAGAAATATGAAGATTATACAAGAGGAGATTCGGAGGAGAAAAAATTGAAACATTTCTGGAGATATTAGGGAGATCGTTTTTTTAGGTTTACAAAATACGCTTGCTGTGTTTTGTGTGAGTGAAGCAACGGGGGTCGTAAAAGCTATTCCAAAACCATGGCGTGACTTTGTACATATTTCACACAATGTGTAAAAAATATGTTGGTTCCATTAGTTGATAGGAATAAGATAGTTCATCTATATTCTCAAATCAAATTAAATATGATGAAGAATTTCCTGAATAATAGACAGAAATGCATAGACAGAAATGCAAAGGACTCTTTGTATTTGAAATTTAGTGATCCGAAAATTTCAGAATGAATTTTCGTCGGACCTCAAATAAGAAAACTAATCAAAAACTCAAATTTTGAAGGAAGTTTAAATTATTAAAAAATTCACATGTATTTACTGCAAGAATTTGGCAAAAAACTTTTTAGGCAACAAGAAAACTAAAAACTGTATGTAACTAGTTAATCAATTACTAGTAAATCAGGTTCAGAGGACAGTGATGGAGCTCAAGTGTAGTTAATGATTACTGCTGTATTCTCAAAGGCAAGCGTTCTCGAATTAAAATACCCTAGGAATTCATCAATTTACACCTTTTAGGCTACACTGAACATTTCCAATTTCTTTAGGTGTAAATGCTACAATCGTAATAATTTTGCTTAACTGTCACAAAAATCCTTACGGTAACAAAGGACAAATGGCTTCCTTTTTTAATTTCAGCGAAATATTTCCTATAAAGATTAGCCAAAAACGTTCTTGGGTGCTCCTAAAATTAAGATCTCCGTTTAAAATGTTTAGGGCCTTGGGTGTTCTCTTATTGATCGGAGAATATCAGTTTTGGAGAAAATCCTATTTAGGTGTCAATTTTCTTCATAGACGGGTACACATACGGAGAAACAGAGGGACAGATAGACAGGCATTTTGCTGAAAACAACATTTTCGGTATCAGGGTCATGAATTATTTCTACACCACATAATCGATGAAGTAGTTTTATACATACAAGAAAAATCCACTTTTTCGGTATCAGGGATTTCATAAAACGAGTTTATCTGCCGCAAAATCGGCGCTGTTCCTGCCACCTACAACACTTTCTCTATTCTGTCTGCATATGCGAGAAAGTAAAATTCGTTTGCTCTAAACCTAGCGTTAATTGATCTACAAATACGTGTATAAAAATTGTTTTGACTGCAAATATTATTCTCATAATGTAATAAAAGATGTAACAAAATGATCATGAGTCTATTCAGTTCGTCTACAGATACTTTGTGTTAAAAATGTATTGATAAAAATATGGGGATGACCAATCACCTGAGTATGCACTGACTAATATATATTTGATGTAAGCACTCTAGCGACTCTGTGTTCTACGAATGCGTAAGTCTGAATATATCCAGAGTTGATCCATTTTTATTACTAGTTTAATTGATATCAACGAATCATTGGAATCTTCGAGGTTCTGTAAAGGACCATAATAAATAAGTTAGCAACAAAGCGAAGTGACGCGTATGGAAATATATAGATTAGCTGTTATTTTCTAACCGGTATGCTACTGTAAGTAGCATAACACATATGAAGATTTAATAACTCTTAGAAATCTGGTATTTCCTTATCCGAGAAGAATGGAGGAGTAATAAGCTTGTTTAAAGTGGTAAGAGAATTAATTACATTCGGGGACAACTTTTACTCTATTTTCAGACATGAGCACAAAGACGTCAGATGTACCGTGTAGGAATTGTTTCGAAGATTTTTTTTGTATAAAATTGTGACGCTAATTCTAATGTTGTTCCATTATCAATTCTTAAAATAACAAAACTTGTATCCGCGTACATTGCGATTTAATATAGTTGTTTGCAGGGTGAAATTTAAATCAATGGAATTTCCTGTTTTGTCTATTCTTTCTCCCATTAAAATCTCATTATCCTCTTCATTATTTAAAAAAATGTATATCAAAAAGTGTAATTTCTCACATGGCTAAACATAATTTTCTTCTGGCATTGCCAGTTTATTATTATTATTATTATTATTATTATTATTATTATTATTATATACATTTCGCCAGCTGGTCACATTTGTAAGTTCAACAATTTCATAGGTATCTTTTGCCCGTTTCGCAATTGTCAACAAACGTTGCGTTGGGACTCCGTACTTAACATGATGATTCAATGAACAGAAAAAAACCATCATATATATTATTGTAATTAATATTAATATTAAGTTTTACAAAGCATAGTCAGTTAACGAATCAAGATGACGAACACTATACGACATTGAGCGTTACACTTCTCGCGAAAATACAAAATGCCAATGTTAGTAGAATTTAGAACTTCAAAATTGAAAAATTTGTTGTTTTAAAAGTGAAGTTTAGCTGTTCATTATTTTATTTTCGAAATTAAGTTTTAGAATTATGAGAAAAAATTAACGAAGAATATAATTGTACAAATATCAGTTAAACACTATTAAATTTTGTTTATCTCTGATGACAATCACATAATAGCTCATCCCTAAAATTCTACATTAAAATAATTAGTTCACGTCACAATTTATGAGCTAAAGAAAAGTTACTCTCAAGTTCTTTATAGAATTCATATTATCTGATGAACTGATTTTTAATGAACTCTCTGTAAATGAACGGGAAAAAGTTCTCCTGTGCTAGCAAATATGAAGTTTATACACACATAACACTATTAAACCAGGCACCAGTAAAAACTGGAAGGAATTAAAATGGATCAATATATTACAATATATTCTTCACTGAATATGTCAGTATAATTATTTCATTACTTTTAAATACAAATATTTCGGTTTCATTTTGGGTGAAAACGTATTCAGTTCTATTCTTAACAAAATTACATCCCATACCATTTGAACTTCGTACACATCCACCACTTTGTTCTTACCTCCATAACGAAAGATCAAACAATACAACCCAGCTCGCGAAGACGTCTGTTGTGGAGTTTTGTGTGGAGATTGCAGTTTTGCTAACTTCTTACCAGAATATGCTTGCGTTCTCTCACCTTTCACCCACCTACGGTTCTCCTCTATCTACAATTTGATATGTCTGATTTATCTGCTCATTCGTGCGTCTATGAGCTTGCCTTCTCAAAATAAGTATGACAAGAACGCTAGAAGCAAGACCTACAGTGATAATGAAACATCAATTTGCACCGTTTTTCCCAATTTGACAAAAGTTGTCAGTTTTCTTTTTCATATTTAATTCTAATTTATTTCTCACTTTTATATTAATTATTGTTGCAATTTTCCATCTCCAGAAATGGCAGTTATGTCAATCAAGAAATGTGAAGTACACATAACGACAAATTGCCTTCCTCATTACATTCACTAAAACGTGGTACTTTTTCATTAAATGATTTTACATTGCTCCCGAAAAAGGAATGCAGAGCTATGATATATTAGTTCAGAATAGCTAGGCGAAAATAACTTAATTGAAATATAAATGTTTAAGTTTGAGAACACTCATTTGAACTCATTTTACAAATGAAAATTAATAAAATATTAAAGAGTAAATTTGATGATAAGTGTAATCTAAGGTTCAGAATTGTCTTGCTAAAATTTGTCTTTCATAATTAAAAATGTGGATTGTGTGATAAGAAAACAATAGAAAAGTTTCATCTCAAACAACCTAAATGTGATAGTAATGAACCAAGAATTCTAATGCAGCAAAAATAGTATGTCAACATTAGTTCACGAAATTGATAGAAAAACATGAAGTGCTGGGAGAAAAGCCTATTTTCTCTCCGAGAAAGATACCTTAATATCTACCAAACTTTTCATAAACTTCGAGTTTCACTTACTAATTCAATTACGTTATGAGAAATTTAACCTGTTTCAATCGAAGAAAGATATCTTGGAACAAGTTATTCGTTACTGATAAGTTGGGTTCACGTTTGTTTTCGGTGTCTACAATAAAAACATAAACCAACCTGCAGTTTGGGAACCCAAAACAGTAGATATATCAAAGACAATCACAAACAAACTTTTAAAGCATACACAAACAAAATAAAAACTTTTCAACACAACGGTTCTTCCGAAAAGACGTCAGATGTCAAGAATACAATTTTTGAAGAAATTTTAGAACACCAAAAGGCTTTCCACGACTACTTGTATTTCCAGGAAGCAAACACCACTGCGAATCGAATTCAAGTGAAAAGAGTGCAGTGGCGTCGCGGGAGACGTGCGATGCGGTTGTTGGTTGGTTTTTTTGCTCAAGATGGCAAGATTTGGGAACGTGTTTGGAGTAAGGATAGACTATGGAGGGGGAAGCGCACAGCTTCTCACCTCCCCTTCGCGACTCCCCTCCAACGCAGCCGTGTCTCTCGCCCATTCTACCGGAGCAGTCACTCCTCATTTACATTTTTTTTGCATACACACAAACATATACATTGTAGTACATACGAAAAGCCCTCAAAAGTCACTTCTCAAAAATTCTAAATGTGATCGTAATGAATCAAGTATCCCAATGCTATAAATAAAAGTGTATTCACGCGCACACACACACACACACACACACACACACACACACACACACACACACATATATATATATATATATATATATATATATGTGATATATATATATATATATATATATATATAGAGAGAGAGAGAGAGAGAGAGAGAGCGTCACATAACTTTTTAACACCTCCTGTAGTTTATGGTTATGCAGTTTTCATGGAAGTTCATGAGGGAATGGGGGTAATTGATATGTGTATTCATTTCTCTTTTATCACTTCTATTTTATGAGACATTGACATAACTTTTTTCAAATGGAACTATACATATCTTTATTCTGTCATAATGAGCGCAAAAAGACGAATCTAATGATATACATATTGTCATATGTTACATAACCATTTTTTGAGTAATTTTGATTTTTTGCGACTCATGTTTAACGTATATTTGGAATGTAAAAAACCGTCACAGAAGGTCACGCAGCGCCCCCCAACTAACGCGGCCTTGGACAAGGAAAGCAGAGTACGATGTGATGATTTTCAACACAATATACGCACTTGGATCACATTAGTTCCTGACTGTAGAATTCTAGTGGTTGGGAAATCTGACCGGCAGTTTTGAATGGAGTCGCCGACCAAATATCAGGCTAATTACGGAGAAGTACCCTTACAAACGCGCTTCAGACAACGCTGGATCTTTCCTTCACCTTTGTTCTCTCCTCCTCCTGATAGATACACACACACACCTACCTCACTATACTACCACTCTTATCGGGAGACCAGGACCTCTTATTGGGAGCTAAGAGCTTCTTCCGGCTGGGACGTTGCCGCCCTCGTCCGGGGAAGGTGTTAGGAGAGGGAAATCCGCAAGTCGAAGGGCATATTGGCGACGAATCGGGGGTGTATGTCGGCGTTCCAGCTGGATAGAAGCACAGCACCTCTGGAGATAAACAAGCACTTTATTTATGATCCTAATAGACCTAATAGACCTATTTATGATCCTAATCCCATAGTTGTAGCACCTGAAACCAATAGTTTCTCAGTAACACATTATTATAGAACGATTTTAAAAAAATTCTTGTAGTTCTGCAAATGGGACTTTCGAGGAAGTTAATTTTTATAAAGCGTATATTTATAAAGAGCTTGTTTGAGAATGGCCATTCGTAAGCAGTAACACAGCTGTAATCCAAATAGGGGTGTTTTCACAACTGTAATCCAAATAGGGGTTTACAGAATGATCTTTCTGATGAAATATGTTTTAAATCATTTAATAAAAGTAATATTCTGTAAACATGGTTTCAAAATCCGCGCAAAATTTCACTACAGCCATCCGCGACATCCGCGAATTCGCTATTCGCGGGTTCGAACATTCGTTCGAACGTTCAAACATTCGTGGTTAGAGAAATGCAACTGGTTTTAACATCCGCGACTTCAACATTCGCGAGTGCGTCTTTTGGTTGTACTACATTTTTTTAAAGCTTCAAAAATGTTAAAGTTGGAATGTCAATTTATATTAATAGAATAGCACAATTGTAAAATAATTCAGTTCAGTTGCATCAAATTCGTGAAAAGGGGTTTGGTCACTTGAACAGGAAAGACATTTAGGATCTGTGCAACTCTCATTACAATGACCTAACTGAAGAGGAGCTTCGGAAAATCATCAGAGAAGGAAACCTCAAACGTAATGATGAAGTAACTAGCGAAACTGCGTTCTGGAGCAACTTCAAAGCAATGTCTAAACTGTTAATGGCGTTCTAAAACATCAATAAGATATAGTCGGAAAAACATTCGAATGTGATCCGAACATGGTTATAACTACGACATTTAAGAGAGAAATAGAAGCAGCATCTCTTCCATATTTGGATTATGTAGAACGAGGAGGACGATGAAAACAATCCTACATCAAATAACATTCAAATAAGTTTAAAATGTTGATTTATTTTTTCTTTGGGATATTAATTGTAAATTCTGTTTGTAGTAGCTACTGCAGTTCTACTGTAATTGATTGTCAGATATTTGTTCTTTCTATTTTAAACAGTTTTTCGATATCCATGATCCTAATCCCCCTTTCCTCATTAAAAGATGGACTCACCATTCGCGGATTTGATATTCGCGATGTTTTCTGGGAACCTCACTCCCGCGAATGTTGAGGGATTGCTGTATTTTGGAACTTTGTGCGAGTTTACACTTAATTTTCACTGTAATGGCAAGAGGTAGGAAGTTAAAATTTTGTATTAAAACACTTATATATTGAAACACTTGGTGCTGGCTGCAGTGCCTCTGACCGGGAGTACCTAGGGTTCGAATTCCCACGATGGCAGAATTTTTGACTCTAACTAGACAGCTTGGTCGAGTTCAACCGCTGTCTGGAGAACAATTCTTTCAATCGGCTCCTCTGATCGGTAGTTTTCGTTTGATTCTCTGATCACCAGGAGAATGCCGGAGTAGTACCCTAACAAACGGGCCACGAACTGCGCGCGATCTTTCCTTCCTCTTCCTTGTACTATCATCACCCATTACTTACACACAAGTACACTCACAAGCACTACACTACCACACTTGTCGGGAGACCAGTCGGGAGCTTAGAGTTTGTCCTGGCTGGGACGGTGCCACACTGGTGAAACGTACCTGGTTAGTGAAATCCCGCAAGCCGACGTAGGTTGGCGCCGGATCTCGCCATCCGCGGGAGGTCACCGCCACCTCCCGCGTTAAAAAACATCCACTGCATTTTCGGGACTAATTATCTTAGCCGTTGATGTGCCCGTAATCATCAATCAAATATGATTTCGAACTTGGTACTAAATTTCAATTTTCTTTTTGAATACTAAGAAACCTGTTCAACAATAAACGTTACGTATTTTGAAAAATGCATATATTTGATTGTGTTACTCCACCTACTCTCGTACTGCTACTGACCTCATGATTTCTGGTATTCAGTGCGTCACTGCTTACAGCGGCTGAGGTCATGCGACACGACGGGGAGGAAGGACGGAAGGAAGAGCCCGCTCAAAATTAAATGTTTGTTGTGAGTTGCATTATGGAAAAAAAACTTTTTATATTCTTGGTATATAAAGAACGTTGTACTACATTTTCTACCCGTAAATCCTTTACTACGTTATTAAAGAATTCGTTGAGGTTGTTTTTGTTAAAATATTTAATTTATTGCAGTGTTATGAGAGAGTTTTTTTTGTTCTTGAGCTCTGTGCAAGGTACTTTTTTGGAAAACAATTTTGTGTGGTTTTGTTCAGCAGAATGGTTTCTGCTGAGTTCAATAACTTGAGATTTTCTCTGAATTTTGATTCTTAATTTTGTATAATTGCGTAAAAATCCGATTTCGAAGTATCCGAGCAAAGTATTAAAGTGAATGAAAGATTAATTTTCAACATAAATTTAAAAATGAATTGCCAAACGATTAAACTTTAATTATCAGTAATTTGAATTATCCAACGTCAAAATAACCAGCTGGCATTACAATTGTTAATTAGTGATACGCTGGTGACGAAACTAATATTTCCGTTCCTTTTGCGTTTTGGGTTTATCTTGTTATGGGAGATTATGCAGTATACAGTAATATAAAATTAATGGTGGTTTGCAGGTCTCCCTGTAGGCAGCTTCCCCTCTCTCTCAACTTTATCCGCTTAAATGTATATATGATTAATCATTTTCTTAAAAATTAAAGTAGCTTTATAGTCCTTAATCGAATAAATATAAATTTCATGAACATCTCGTTTGTTGTGTGCTTTTATGTTTTTAATCCTTTTTAATCTTCTTAAGGAGTGAAAATATAAAGTGAAAATATTAAAAAGCTTGGCGAAGTTCGATTTTTCAATATTTTAAAATAAATTGCTGTTATTCGTTTCGGGATGAATGGCTGAAGAATATGGCGTACCGGATACAAACCACTTTGGATGATTCACTACTCGCCCACCCTGGGCAGGCTATCAGGTGACCCGGACCTTCTCCGGGGTTACGTCAACTGAGCGATGGAACCTTTGCTAAACCGCACTCAAGGATCTGATTGTAATAACAGTGACGTAACGTGCTGAAACCAGCCCTTTTCTTGGCCTAAAACTTTCGATATCATCGTTCTAATAATTTGTACTTCGAGACTTTTAATGTTTTCTATTTTGTTATAGATATGTATTACAGTGCACGTTTTCTAGAGATCCGGAATCTCTTCATCTCTTTTGCCAACATAGTTCAATTATGAAGAAAATATACCAACGAGAGTAGTAGACAATTTTCGACAAGAGATTTTCACTGCCATTTAATATGAAATATTTGCTTCGACATTGTATCTACAGGGTTGATTGAAAACACTGCCATCAAAGTAACGAAACCCCATGCACCCCAGCCTTTACGGGCCGTTTCTACAAACAAGGTTTATCCCGTGGTCTCCGTATCCGTGGAGTTAAGTTATTCTTCTGGTATAAGCATCTCATGCATTCTACAAACGCAGTTACACCAATGGCATAACTATCCCTCGCATGGAACACGGTAGTAATAGTTGGCACTACTGAAGCACGAAATTCCAATGCTTTCTGGGTATTATCGACGTTCCGTGGATAAGATTTCATCAGAGCACGCTGACTTGTCTCGGGCGGGAGTGCAAATTGCGGAGCCATGAACGTATATACGAAGACACCCGAGCGATCGGACAGCTTGAGCTTGCGCCACTGGTGTCGATTTGAGCCTTGTGCTCTCTCGAGACAAGTTATTTACATTAAAATAGCCCAATTAGCAAATAAATTAATGTATCTTACTGACATTTTAATTAACTGTTTATCATACATGTTTAAATAATCATGTTTTATTTTCAAAATATATTTATTAGTATCTGAGAAAAAGATGTTTACTTTTGGTATTGCCTATCACTCCAAAATAAATTAATAATAACCAAATATTTTTTTAATTCTAAAAGTAATGGCTTTAGACAAAAATGATACCATATTTATATTAATCTACAGTCTCTTCACAGGTTCCTAAATTATTACTTTAATTGATTGAAAATTAAATGGAGGAGATGGGTAATAAATGGGTAAGATGGAGCTTTTTAAGTATGGGAGAATGTAAGGAAAATGAATTACCGGGAAAGTGAAAATGAAAATTTAAGATTGCGCGTACACAATTTATTAATAAATGTTTTCTTTAAAATTGCCCAGATGCATACATTGCACTTTCAACATCTTTTTTCTTTTCTTCTTTTATTGACTTGGCTATGCAAAATTACTATTTAAACAAGACTATGCAAAATTAAAATTGCCTTGTTTTTTACCAAGTGTAACACCCTTCACTTTTCATTCTTGGATTACTTTTTTAAACCTATTTTAAATCTTTACATCACATGTTTTATACATTCTTTTTTTCTAAAAATAAAGTTGTCTCTATAGACGTTTAGTTTCACAAGGCGATTGAAACTTTTTGCATCACCATCCGACAGTATTGTTGTATATCTAAAATTATGAGACAGGACCCTCTTCCTCAATATCTCAATTGCAGCTACCCATACTTATACTCTCTGCAGCTACCTCCATTGCTTTTGAAAATTCATTAAAATTATTATGACACTCACCACTTAAATCATGAATTTCTTTTAATTTTTTTATATTCACAGCTTTTTTCTCCTAATTTGCTCTTGTTATATTCACAAGTGCCACAGTATTTTGACAAAATGAACATCCAAAATAGTGTCATTTTGCAGAGCACAGCACAAGAAATGTCACTCTTGTCCTGGTCCATTGACAAAAAACGTGATTTCAAGGGTAAAGAATACATCGCTCCCTAGTTATCTTCGATGGTAACTGTGTGTTGCAGCGTAACGTTTGGATGCAAGTATAGACTTCTTGTGAGGAATATGTGAACACGGCTGATATGATGTCACAGTTGAACGGCTGCAGCGAATATCATCTCAAAAACATGGTCTTCCTTGTTTTTCGACGGGCAGACTAGTCACAAAAAATGCATTCACATTTCGTGTAAGAAAACACACAAGAAAACCTGTGTAACAAATGACTAATGCTCAAAATGCTCAAATGACTAATAACTCAAACAAATTTCTGGGCGATTATAAACCCTAGCTCGCATTAGGCTACGCTATGTTCCCCGAACAGCGATAGTATGCGTAGTTGGCTCTACTGCTCATGCGCAGTGTCTCCCTGTTCGTGTCTTGCTCGGGCTTTAGCGGTCGTCGAGAGCACAGATACCTCGCACGAACTCTATCAGTTCTTTTCCCTACATTGGAGGAGAATTCTAGCAGCCGGCTGCTCTGACCTGTAGTTTTCCGTGCTTTCTCCGATCAATACCAGGCGAATGCCGGACAAGCACGCTAACGAGCGGGCCATGGACCGCGCACGATCTTTCCTTCCTCTTCCCTCATCCTATCCTCACCCCTACTTACACAAACATACACACGACACTTACATGCACTACACTAACACGCATTCCGGGGGATTGGTCTGGAGCTCAGAGCTTGTCCCGGAAAGGGGGGGTGCTCTGCTTGTGAGAGATACCTGGTTGAAGGAAATCCTCGTTGGCCGACGGTAGGTCAGTGCAGGATTTCACCATCCAGCGGGAGAAGATCACCACCACCGCCACCACTACCACCGCCTCCCCCCGAGCAAAACATGAACTACACTTACGGAACTAACTGCATTAGCCGTTAACGCGCCCGGAATCACTAATCAACAAAAATCCCTTCATCATAATCTCTGAATTTTTTTCTCCTGATGCTGGAGTACGCGGGGGGAGATTATCGTCCTTCCAACAAGAGCTCACTTGCAAAGCTTGGTTCCACTTACGTGGACATGATAATTCCTTGTAAATGGCAGGAAATCCTCCCTTAAGGCCTTTAGATGGCATTGTAGCTTCAATTAACGTTGCGTATGGTGCTACTGAAGCACTACTAGTTATTTTTTCTCTCATGTGTGGTTTGTTTTAAACGAATTTATAATTAATAGACTGAGGGCAGTGATAATTTTGTGTTTTATCACTAACGTGTCTTAAATATTGTAATATTACAAACACAACCTGAAATTATTGGTATTGGAGAGAAAGGAAAAGGTTTTTAACAAAGCTGGCACATTTTTACGCAAGAAGTCTGTGTGATTTTTCTTGCCCTCTAAGGGGCTTCAATTGTTTCATTTTGTGAATTTGACCCATTCATTTAACACTAGAATGCCCGGCGTTCCTTATACTCCCCACGGTGTAAGATATATAGGTGTGTCAACTAGTCGCCTTTTGGACAAAATTTTTGAAGCCAGTTTGAGGCTAATTCCTAGCTCTTATCAGTACGGTGCGCACGATCGAGTTGGGCATTCATGATGGCGTCTCGCGATTTTGTGGCTTCCACCAGAGGTTACAAAGCTATTAAATGGATCACCATCTTGTCCCAAAAATGCCCAAGTCGTTCGCAGCGCTTACATAGCGAGAACTGTGAGAACTAGCCTCACATTAGCTTCAGTTTTAGACCGGGAGTGAACCCACCTATATCTCTTACACCGTGTACTCCAGCGGAGACTTTAAACAATTGTTGACAATTCTGTTCTGCAGAATGGAAGTTAAAGAGACATCTTGGACGAATGGGAAAGTAAATGGACAAAATAAGATATTGAATAGTAAACTTTGATCTATTAATAATATTTTTGTAACAATAACTATAAAAAATGTTATAAACTTTTAATTTTACGTAATACGAGTTTCACATATGTCAGAAAAATATATTTCCTTTGCATTGCACTTCCCATACTGTCTGGCATTATGGAAAATTTATTTATATTAATTATTATGTTTAAATAATATTTATTATAAACAAACATATACGTTACAAATTTGTGTTTGCTTTGCATCGATAGAGACTTGATGTCCGTTTCATGACGGACATGTTCTAAATAGCATTTAGTTCTTGTTTGGGTTGTATTTACTTTTTCATAACTGACTTTACTATTCATACAGTACAAAATACGTTCATTTGTATGATTAACTTTCAATGGATAGTACAGGTCACTGCTTTCTAACAGATTTGGTTGAATATTATCCAGACGTTTGATGAACACCTGCCGTATTCTGATGCGTAGTTCACGGCTACATTTTTCAAGAGTGTCCCCTCGGTTTTCAATACTTCCCCAACATTTCCAGTGGATGAAAAACAAATTGACACACATCTTCTTAGTGATCTTCCCCCACAAGTCACAACTGTTTGCTGCTTTGGTTTGTATACCATAAACTGTATACATACATTGAGTTGGAAAGGGAAATGCTGGTCTATCAACTCTTTTCATCTGACATAATACGTCTACAGTTTGTAAATGTACCACTTCATACTAAAGAAAAATTAATTTTCCGATAAAATCAGTGAAATTAGCCTTTACCTATTCTCAAACCTCTCTTATTAATTCAAAAATCATGATTCATGAAACAAGAATGAATAATAAATGAAGTATTTCTGACCACATCATCGCCATCTGGAGTCCAAATTGCCCTCCTGTATATCTAAATATCTCTTCTAAGCTCGGAACATTTCCCTTTATATAAATAATAATAAGAAGAAATATTTCGTCATTAAATCTTCATATGATAACAATCCTCTTCTTTCAAGTGACAATAATTTAATTTTTAAAACAATGATGTTTTTGCTGTACCGTGACGAAACAACTCACTTTACATGCATTGAACAAGAAGATCTGAAACCTATGGAAAGCGGAAGGAATGCTCGCATATTTCTTAAGAATGTATCTGAAATACTAGGAGACACTTTCAACATTTTTCAGCGTTGAAATATATGAAACAGAACCTACAAGAACGGGTCAGTACCCAAGGAGTCGAAATGACGCCTCGCGGGCGTTCTAGGTAAATTTGATAATTTTTCATGAAATATGTATATTACACGAATCAGTTTTTAACATACTGTAAATACTTGAAATTGATGGAAAGTCACGAAATCACAAAATTCTATCTTCGAAAATAAAGAGGTTATAAGGAGCGCTAGGAGTCGAAATGACGCCTGTGGGCGTTCTAGTGTTAAATCAAGTATTTTTACTTCGAAACCATGTTTCAGAGTTCTCAAACAGAAATTTTCTCTAAACTTTCCTTTAATTTTTTGGAATATGTTGTGGTGATTTTGGTGATTTTTCTCGAACATTAATGGAGCCTGCTGAGAGTAAAATAAACCTCCATAGGGAGATAATGTGGATCCCCTATCCCCCAGAAAGCTCGGGGAGTCATAATCTCAGCGCATGACCTTTGGCCACGAGGCCTGGCCCGTTACGTCTCGCGCCCAGCGCGGCTCAGCGCTTACGTTCACGCCTCGCCATGGCCTCCTGCAGCACGGAGGGAAGGCGCAAATGTCGCACATTACGTATTTTAAATCTCTAGAGCAGCGCTTTACAACACTTTCTCCTGGCAAACTCTTTCTGAAAACTGAGATATATTGGGGAACTATCTTGTGCAATAATTAGTAGCAATAAAGAAAACAATAAAATGGGATTGTTATTAAAATTCATATAATTGTCACTACCCTGTCACCTTTTTTGGAGGGGCTATTACAGCCGGAAATATGTTCCGCAACATTAAATGTAACCAATGTAAATGGCTGTCTTGTCTGGACTGAGGCCCACAGCCGCCTCTGATAGCACTGAAGATGGCCGCAATGCGGCCGAAAAAGCTTTATGCCACAATAAACTGTTACGATGGGGAGCCTACATCTAATGTTGATTTCGATGATAGCATCGTAAATGCCACACCATTTCCTACTAAATGTAACCAAGCTATGGTCCTGTTACTGAGTAATCTTGTATATTCATAATTAAATTTGTTCAATGAATTGTCACTCCGACCGTCATTGGAATCGAGCTTGAATCCCGGTCGGGGTGACAATGCTTTGAAAAAAATTAATTATTAAAATTTAATTTCTAAATTGCAAAATAATTCATAACGAAAAACTAAAATTTATATACAAATATAAATAAAACAAGTAGCCTAAAAATTGATTAGAAAATTTATCTGGTAAAACATGTTTTTTTCTAGTACGTCAAAAGCTAACCGACAATATATCAGGTAAAAGTATGAAGTACGCTTGTGCTTTACAGAATGGGCATGTAAATGGTGTATGATATTCCCTGTTTGTTACACTTACATACCGATTTCAATATTTTGGAATTCATTCAACGCACAGAAAATTGATTGCATTTTTAGTGCCGGCGGATGTTCAGAGTGTGTTTCAGACACGAAGCGACGCAATAGGCAGCGTACTTTTCAAACTTTTTGCTGAAGTAGCCTCTGGGGACTTGCAGCATTCAGACATTAACTACTGCACTTCGAAGGAAAGGCATTGTTTAAATTAACATTTAACAACGGTTTTAGTAGATAATTCAATACGAATAAACTTAACTACAAATTATTCAATAATTCAACTGCCGAGTTGAGGCGTTTGCTTTCAAAACCAGCTGGTTCCATTCACGGCAATTTTACAAGAGACCAAAATCTTGCTGCCATACGCGATTTTATATGAATGGGGTAGGAAGTACATTTTAATCAATAATGGAATGAGTAAAGTTTGATTCAAAACGCATCTCTTAGATTTCACTATTTTTTATAAAAAATTAATGTAGATATAAAACATCGATTAACGATCAAATGAACCACATTTATTAAATTAGATTAATTTACTAATTATTTTACTAATTAAATTACTAATTCATTTACTAATTAATTTACTGATTAATTTACTAATTAATTTACTCTGATTTATAATTGATATATTATCCACTATTCGTCGTTAACCGATGTGTTATCCACAGTTTTTTTAGCATTACACGTTATAGCTCCCTTAGTTACCCCTGTCAGTTCCCTTAGGCGCGATGTCGGTTGTTATGAAAGAGGAGCGCGGGAGCGAATCAGGAGGATGTGGCCACCCTCCCGGACCTCCTGCTGGCCCGCGTCTGGCGCAAGCGCCACCCCCTCCCCCTCCCCGGGGTCAGCAGGGGTCGCGATAGCCCCTTCCAGGAACAGCTCCTTGTAGCGGAGGGCATGACGCTGCAAAAGAACCTCATGGCACGTCTTTCTACTCCGAAACGAATCAGAAAAGACGGGATTTTAAATGCAGATTTTTATTAAATACGTAGAATGAAGTTACGAAGACGATTTTATTATCTGCTATTGGCATGTGACTGCAAAAGCTGCTCATCTATTGGGTGGTACAATAAAAGCTAACAAAATAATTATTCTTTACAATAGTTTCGATTGCGCTAGAGCTCAGTTTTAAACTTCGGCAACACAGTCGCAGAAGAACTATTGAAGTCTTACTGCATCATGAGGAATGGGCCATATTGGAACGGAGGGACAGCCTAACTCCTAGGTGGGATTGGGAACATATTTGGGCAGGAAGAATCGCGCGTGATACAGTCCGTTTTTAAACAAACGCCCCGGCATATGCCTAGAATTGTCTTAAAACATTTTGTATGATTATTCCACTATTGCGGAGTAAAATTAGTATCTCGGACAGCACCATCCAGATTCTTTATAAAAGTTTCATTTGGTAGAGAGATATTAATTAAATCCGCCAAATATCTTGAGTTACTAACGAATGGAAGGAGACATTTTATAGGTTTGTAGGTTGTATTACTGTTAAATTGACGGAATAATGATTGATGAAATTAGGAGAGATGGCTAAGGGCATTTACTGATGTCACTGCAGTGCCTCTGCCCAGGAGGTCCTAGGTTCGAGTCCCGACGGTGACAGGGTTTTCGACACTAGCTACATAGATAGGTCGAACTCAGTTGCTGGCTGGAGAAAAATTCTAGAGGCCTGGCGCTCTGATCGGTAGTTTTCAGTGGTTTCTCCGATCAATTCCCGGCGAATGCAGGAGCAGTCCCTAATGAACGGGCCACGCACCGTGAGTGATCTTTCTTTCCTCTTCCTTGTCCTATTCTCACCCCTTATTTACATACATTTACTTGCACTACGCTACCACACATGCCAGGAGACCTGTCGGGGGCGCGCAGAGCGGTCGAGAACGTCGCGGCTGGGGCGGAGCCCCGCTGGTTGGAGATATCTGGTAGGGAAAAACTCCGCTAGCCAACGGTAGATCTCACCATTTAGTGGGGGAAGATCACCGTCAACTCACGAGAAAAAACATGCAGTACACTTACAGGTCTAATGACCTTAGCAGTTGACGCGCCCGAAATCACTAGTCAACGATTGGTGAAATTTGAAACCTCTAACAAATTCGTTAGTCATAACTTCAAAATAGTTTTATTAAACATTTAACCTCTCTGAAAGGACCCCTCATTTGAGCGGACACCTTTTAACATTCTCGCTACTGCTGACACAGTGTAGAGAAAGTATTGTAATGACGGCGACTCTTTTGCAGAAAACCCGGAATTGCCGGACCCGGTAAAAAAAAGTGGTTAAATCTTGTCCGTGTTTGTAGTAAATTACTTCCTCTAACACGTACAGTCAGAATTCATATATTGTGGGTCCTTGATACACAAAAATCAATTGACTGCTAAACGGCTGTCCGTCCCTCTCTCTGTGAACAATGCTTTCGGCTAAACCCTAAGCAGGATTTTCACAAAACTGATATATCACTATCGATTTAGCTGATGCCGCAGCCCCTTGAATTCGGAACCCATATTTGAATTTTGGAGGTATTTTACAAGAAGCTTCTGAGGCATTGTGTGTGGAATACGTTTTACAAGATTGGCGACTGTTCTTAGACACTTCAAAAGCAAACAGTGCTATTACGTAATGAAAGTGTAAAACAGTCTATCAGTTGCCCAGTCAGCAGTACTGAAAGAAACTTATGAAAATATTGATTTGATTGCCGGTCTTGATTTCAGTGACATTAAGGAAAAATTTGTGCTGACCTCAAGGTATTATACGTCCTATTTGGAATGCAGGAAGGTTTCTTGTATTGGGTCAGTAAGGGCAAGGGAAAAGCATTACGAAATCAAACATTGACCCCAGGGAGAATTTATGTGCCTGGAGAAAAAAAGCGTTGCCATTAAATGATTGGTTGATAGTAAAAACATTTAACAATCCCTACAGAATATCACATTAAGATTCATAAAAATTTTCGAAAAGGCAATGAACAAATAATATGGAGGCTTCCAATACTTACAAATTATGTATATGCACTGAGTAATGAGTAATGCAAAAGTAAAAGAAGGGATTTTCATTGGCCCTCTAATCCGTGAGATGATGTATCCCAATTTTGAAAAATAATTGAATGTGAAAAAGCAGTTTCGAATGAATTTCAGGATGTTTGTACCAATTTTCTAGGCAATCATAGACCTGGAAATTACTCTGACCTCGTAAAGCACATGATTTCAATTAATAAAAACATGAGAGTTATCTCTCAAAAGATGTTTACATCTCAGAAACGAGCGTAGTTTATCGTAAATGAAATCTAATTTATTCCTTTGGGATTCCTTTAGGGAACATAAGAATACGTTTTGAAGGGTCACTATTTTTAAATAGTGGCTCTTGACTGTAACATATGTAGCAATACCGGAGGAAAATTCTTCCCCGATTTATTCATTCGTTCTACTGTTAAAAGACGCTCCCAGCCAGAAGCGCACGCGTAAATTTTCCAGTATCGGGGCGTTTAGTTTTCCATTATAGCAGACAGTAAACTCTCCAAAATTTGTACAACTCCCTAAATACTGTAAAAGAGGTTCCCCAAAATCAGTAACAGAAGGTGATTTCGCCAGTAGAGGCTTTACGTCGATATTTTCTATAATAGCATTAAAAAAGGAGAGCCATATAGAATTTAAGTTATATTCGTTTATTTAGATCCTATCAAAGTATCTACATTTTTAAAGGAGTAAGTAAGCTACACAAATAATGAACTGTATTATCCACCTTTTATTATAATTTATAATTATGAGTTTATTTCGTTCAGTCAGTTAGGTAGTGTTACAAAGAATGTGACAAAGAGTGTCACAACCAGAGTTTTCGATAGAATATTTATCAAAATCGACACAACTGTACATTCACGGCGCACGGTGGTCTGAACGGGGTCGAAACGCGCGCATAGAATGTTAAGTTAAATAACTATTTATTTAATGACTTTAAAACGCTTTTTGAGTATGAATCTAACGAAACATATTCTAGATGTGAAATAATAATATTCCACTTAATTTATATTGTTTTTTATTTATTTATTGTGGCACCTCTGGCATGACATCCAGCGCTGACGCTTCGACTGCTGACTGCACTTTCACAGAGAGAGGCAATTCCGGGCGACGAAATTTATTTTCAATTGTTCACTTAATATCAAATATTTATTTCACAGAGGTGTGTTTATGTTGTTTTATAATTGCTCGTCGACGTTCAATAATGTCGAAAAACGTTTTTCACGAACATCGAAAAACGTTCAATAATGTTTGCTTAATAACATATATTAATTTCAGCGATGTATTGTTTGGTGTTTTTGTGTAATTGTCTGTGAAAGTTTACTTATTAAAGGAATAAGAGGTTCTTGCACTCCTTAATTACGTAAGGCTCAATTAAATTAAAAATAAAAATAATTGACATTGCAAGTACTTTAATATATTTAGAAGGGTATATAAAAGCGCATACAATTCCTGGAAGTTGAAAAGTTGATTAGGGAAAAAGTTATAAACAATGAAAGATAAGTGTATTTTCACTGCTTGAATAGCTGAATTTTTCCTCGGCTGAAAGGCATGGCTTTGAGGGTGTCGTATGGCTGTAAGCATTGATACAAATTATTATTTTTTTCTGATTTCTAGTAATTTGAAGTATGTAGAATTGATATTTAGCAAGAAATAATCTTTTTTGAAAAATTAAAATTTGGTGCCTATGCGCGCGTTTCGACCCTGTTCAGACCACCGCACAGTGGGCTAAATGGCGATTCTAGACGGAACTAGCCTTAAATCTTTTGTTTTAAGTGATTCTAGGGAATGTAAAAGGTTGTTAAGGTTATGAAATTAATACACATTAAATATACTTGAGTTTTACTCATTAATGATTATAATTACTTATGAATACAAATTATTTTTAATGAACTGTGTTCGAAAAATTTTAAAAAAATATAATGACTTCTCCGAACGCAGTTATATTTTATTCTGAATAACTAAATCAAAAGATAAATGAATTTATTAATCTTTTATTTTATAGTGCACAATTTCTAAAAGATTTTATTTAATATTTCACAATTGATAAGAAATGTTTTTTCTTTTTCTTCAGTTTATGATGTTTAAGTTTCACATAAAAGGCACCAATCATAAAGTTTTATTGAAGATTAATCGTTTTCTAACCCACTGTTTTTCCATACTTACCTTTTACAAGATTTTCTTCCATGCACTCCCCATGTTGGCCCCTTCAAACAATTTCATTGCTACTTCAACTTAATGTTCTTACATTTTTCATTGCCTTGGTTGATTCACACCATTTCCACTGACAATTTGAAATTACAACATTACAATTGGCCAACAAGAACCCAACAATTCATAAGCGTCAGTCCTCTTATAGTGCGACGAGTTGCAGTCATATCCTGCAACATGTTGGCCATATCTCTTTAACCCGACGCAGTGATTGCCTCGCTGTGTACACAATTTCTTCCTTCGAGCGAGACGTAAGTAATATTTCGATGCAGTTTCTTTTACCTTCTCAGTGCACTCATTTAAACTTTTCCTCGGCCGGCTTGCACCTGAAGTAGTAGATGGCGTAGCTTCAATCATTTTTGGAGTTATGGCCCTGTACACCACTTCCGGAAACTGAATTACAGCATCGAGCCCCCCAGAATACTTTTTAATGAAATGATGCTCGACGTGGTGGCATTTTCTCCACCTACTTAAAAAATGTTATAAAATACTCTTACAGCATCTTTAAGGCATTTCTCCATTGTTTATTCGCACTCTTGAAAACCTAATCTATTCTTTACAAAAGACATTAGCTCTGCTTTCATGTCCCCTCTCTTGCACGAAACGGGAAACAGACCTCGGTAGGTGACTAGTGGATGCGCGCCATCGTCTGAAATAAAACATAATTTTCTCATCTGGACGTATCTGGACGTGAAACTTAGTGCATCATCAAGTAAAGACACGAAGCTATTTAGTGACGTATGTTTTACTGTAATGCAAGTTAATTTACATTGTTGAAAACCTACTTGAAAGTCGGGAAAATGTAAAATTTTGGTCGCGCGCAACGCCTACTTTACAGCTGATTTTATGAAGAGAGAAGCAAAGAATTGAAATTATATATGTACTGTTGAAAAGTACATACTTTACTGAATATCTTCCATATTGCAGAGTTTCGCATTCGCCTTTCATTGAGATCTGATCACGTTTGATTCTTCGAGTAGCTGCAGAGCGACTGCCTCGCGCAGCGCTTCTTTCAAGATATGATAAGTTATCCACTTTCCCAGCGTAGCAAACTTGAGCCAAAAAATAAACCAATTCTCAAATACCATTCTACCAACATCGATGATCAAATTCACTCACACAAAAAGTCGATATTAAAATGTTAGGGAGAGGGGTCTAGTTCCGCCTAGATTGGCCATTTAGCCCTCTGTGCACCGTGCGGCGTTATTCCGCTATAAAGTGACTGCTCTTCGTTTCGCAATTTACCACAGAAGTCACCTGAGATTCTGGTTCTACCGAAGAAGACCCACAGAAGTCACCAATGGTTCTACCGAAAACGGGAGAGTGTCATGAACTGATAATACACAATCAGCTGATGCGTTTTTCTTCTCAAGTCAG
Source organism: Acheta domesticus (assembly GCA_031308135.1). NCBI lineage: Eukaryota > Metazoa > Arthropoda > Insecta > Orthoptera > Gryllidae > Acheta > Acheta domesticus. The sequence continues at coordinate 86,189,847 of JAHLJT010009355.1, forward strand.
GTTACAATCACATGACATTTTAATAAAGACGTAACTTCCCCCACGCGGACCAGAGCAAAATATCAATTCGGTCGATATTTCCGCAGATGTATTCAGTTTCTGCAATAGTTCTGACCTGTCTACCTTTTTTTGCACAATTTAGTAGTTATGTCACTGTTCCATTGGATGAACTATATAATGTTGAAGGTAAAATAGAACAAAGTGGTACAACAAACACAGGAAGTTATGAGAAGGAGAGACGATAACCTCAAATGCAACACTTCATGCCTTGGCCCAAGACACAACCAGAGGTTATCATCGACAATCACCCTAGTGCAATGTGAACCTTTGGACGAATAGAGAGAGACGGCGGGACTCTGAATAGGTTCTGCTCACCATGAAAAGAATTCAGGATGTTTTACTCATTGTTTCTACGATACAAATTGTATCAGGTGGTTCACAGACACTCTGAGGTATCACAAATTCTTCGAAGGAGTGGGATATAAATATAAAAATGGCTAAATAAATTATAGAAATGTGTGCTAAGCGAACATTCAGAACTTTGCAAACCATTGCTTCCAAAGGGAATATTAGTACCATATTGGAAACCAACTTCAGCATCGAATGTTTCTTACAATGCGTGCAACAGAATAGTGGTGCTACCTTACGAATATATTATAGAGCACCCAAAAAATTTCATTTTGCAGATTACATGAGAAATGTAATATGATTTGGATGTACGTATAACGCAACCTTTCCGAGTTGTTCACTATGGTGTAGGGAGCGCGTTTCTATGATTTTGCTTGTTTTTCTCCGTTGCTTCAGAGCATAGCTAAGTGCAATTTCATCTAATTTGGTTAGGATTAGATGCTATATAGATTAATACACTGGGGCATATTTATGCACATTTGGCCGATTTTTCTGTTGCTGCATTTTGTGTAATTGTGAGCGCATATTTTGCATACTTCGTGAAAATAGAGACATTTCTAAAACATTTCATATTTTCATAGAATCTTTTTGTAAGCGTTCATTAATTCGAAAGAGTTTGTCACAATTTGCGTTTGTTTTTTCTTCTTTTCTATAGATGATAAAATACTTGTGAAATGTAGTTTATTTATATTATATTTTTTAAACCAGGCTGAAGAGATTCAACAAGACATATTTGGGAAATATTCACTTCAATTGTTTCTCCCGCAAAGTAAGGTATATTATGCTATTATGTTTCCACATAATATAATAATTCGATATGTATTCATTCCAAAGGGTGGGAAGGGATCATTTTATGTTTGCACATAATATAATCATTCCATATACAAGTATATTCATTCCAAGCATACTTCTCCTGAATTTTATTAACAAAGGTTTATTCAGGAAATAAAATATTGTTAATATTTTAAGTGCATGTTTAAGAATTTTTAGGTCATAAATGCATTTTTTAAGCATATTACAAGTTTTGTTGGGGCATAAAAATCCTGTTGCTTGTAATGTGTGATGCAACGTGTTGTGTGTTGACTGTTGCATATGCGCCTGCTCTTTTTAAATCAGAACAAGAAAGCGATGTAGCCATATGACTACAGTGGTTCTGAAAGGGATGAAGAAATAATATACTTCTGTGACGTACTTATTTGATAAAACATTAACAGTGTTATTGACAATTCAGATGATAGAGAGTTCTGTTATTAACGTGGGATGGCCACTTAATTCTGGTGATCACTGGTCTCCGGTATTTCATATGCTGTAATATCTGATATTTTCACAATTCTTTGTTTCTTGGGTAATTATAATACCAGTATTTTATTAAAAACGTCCTTCAGGAGCTCAGAATTCAAGACATATAACTTTTACCAAATCAAATGTTAGACCTCAGTTTTGGAAAAATCTGAGATTTTCCCCATTCTTCGGTTAAATAAAAGATTTTAAACGATCACCTACACAACGTAGCCAATGAAACATTCTAAATATTGATAATATAATAAATATTCTAAATATTTCATTTTTTGAAACTGGCGACAACAATCAGATGACTTTTGGTTTCCCTGTTCATTATGGCCGGTATTCTTTTGTTGTGTTTTTTATTTTTTTATTTTTTGCGTGGCCTGAAGGCTCTCAACAGTCGAGTACGATTCATTCAGGGTGTATTGAATACTATAGGTATTGTTTAGGAAAGGTTTAGGACACGCACACGTTAAGTGGATTCAATAAATAATTCTTTGTGAATTAAATGTGCGAAGCCACATCAGAAACATGGTGGTGAGGGAGGGTCAAAAAATGTCCCGGTAGTTTTCTCTTTAGTCTATTGTGGCCGGTGTTGATGTAGTTCCTTTCCATAATATGTTGTTGGGTCGTAACCATATCAGAGAGCCATTTATGGGGTGACCACTTGAGAGTGAAGTTGATGATGGCAGAGCTGCCAGAGGGCGCTGAGGATGGAGCAACATAAGACATGACGCGGACGCAAGAAGGCAGAAGGCGCTGAGGAGGGAAGATGGCAAAGCGAATCGAACTCCTCAGTTCTTCCTGGGCATGCATGTCAGAAATGTGTCGTGGATAAGAGAAAACTTCAAGACAGCAAAATTTAAATATGAAATATCTTATCAATATGCGCTGCGCTTCAGTACAATATATAACAAATTCGTAGGGATTAGAACATTAATTCTATTTAAAAGAAAAGAAGTAAACCCTCGTTAGCACGAACTCGCTTAACACGAATTTCGCCGTGATACGAACAAAACTTTGGTTGCAGCAAGGGATTACGTTAATATGGACATTTATAATAGCCTGATAACACGAATTTTTATCACACGAACTCGGATTATTTCGGCCCCTTGGATTTCGTTGTAATGAGGGTTTACTGTATTTTAGAAACCATTTTACTTCAATCATTTTCAATCATTTAACTCAAAGTTTTAAATTATTATGGACGTAATAGGTGAAGTGCCTCTCATCTAATAAAAAAATTGGTATATTTTTTGAGAATCATTTAAACGTTCTTGCGTCAGTGTATGTATAATATTATATCTCATACACCTCCAGAAACATCTCTTCAACTTAATTAGTCACACTGTTTTATCAAAAAATACGAAATTGTTCAATACGTTTATTTGGTAAATCAGGAGAATAATTGGCCCCTTAGTCCAACGCCCCCTGTAGGAACAAATATCCGCGGTTAGTACTATTCACAACTGATATTAATACCTACAGGGGGCACACACTCTACAAAAATTTAAAATTCCAATTCCAATGCAATAATAACAAAGTCACTCACTTCAATTATATTTCCCACAATACAACCCCTAAATGGACCAAAATAAGAATCTGAATCACACAAAATGTATTTTCAATTTTTAGGAATAAAAACATTTTCAATTTTTACGGTAAAACCAGGAACAAAACATTTTTTGCCGATCCATGGTGCCCGAGATCGCTAAAGCAGTAGTGTCGTAGAGAACTCGGACCCAAGGATCCAGGGTCCGAGTCCCGCCCGGGCATGGTTATTTAAATTAGTATTTCACCCTTATCATGATCATCATATCATGTCATCTTAAATGATGACATTAAAACTAGTGGTGCTACAGAATGGCACAGACTTTCCTGTATTAGTTTCCTATTTCCTTGGGTCTGGGCTAGCTATTCGGAATTGCCACATACTAGTGCCAGCTGCCATCTATTTCCGTCCAAAGTATATTTTTTTGACATTTTCTTGACTTTTCAGTTTCCTAATGGTAGAACGGAAATATTAATTTTTAGAATATTAAAGAACACTAAACTGCTTCCTAAATGACAATTTTCTTGGAAAAACTATTAGCCATTTTTAATAAAATGGCGCTTAAGCGCTACTAAAATTGCGAAACTTGAAGCTCTTTTTCACAGAGCATGTTTGAGTTTTCGGAACACTTCATTTGAAGTCATTTGAAGAACATTAATTTACAATTTAATAGTCTTTACAATTTGCTGGAAATATGCATATTAACGATGTGAGAGATCTTTCAAAGAAATTACATTTATGTAATTTTTTTGCAAAATCAAAATAATACCCAAAATTTAACTTTACGTCATATTAATGCAATGAGCACTATCCGTTCGAAAAGTTTGAAGAAAAAATTTGGAACAATTTTTGAGAAAATTGTGTTTGAGTGTTTCTGAAAATGCGAAATTTTGAGCTAGTTTTTACAGTAAATGGTTGAGTTCTCTAGACAGTTTACTAGACATTTAAAGCAAATGTACTCGTAAATACAATAATGTGAACAAATCGCCACTAATGTAAATATTACCACAAATGAACATTACTTCAAATACTTTGTAACAGAGAAAGCAATACCATGACTAAACAAAATGTTTTAACTACAAACGATTGAAAAATTATAAATGCAAATTATAGTTTTATCATTCATTATCAAATTTTACGTAAAATTGCCAAATACTTAAGAATGTTTTTCACTTTCGGCAAGAATTTTTTTCACTTTCGGCACAAACAGCAAGCGAAGGATTTCAGTAATAAAATTATTCGAAAAAAACACATGAAATAAACTCACAACGTAAGTAATACACTACGATGACCCTAAATCCACAATACTAATATGTATTTCGACTGATACACACACATATACTTAATATTGATTCTAAATTTCAGTGATAAATCTTCTATCGTGTTCATTTTCTGAATAGAGAAATAAACACATATTGTTTAATAACAACTTTCTTGTCATGGTAACCAATTTCAAAATCGCTGTCCCTCTTTGATCGAATACAACAGGTGGAAAAATTCAAATTTGCGGGAATCTTTACAACAATTCGAGAAAATGTTATAAAACAAAATATTTAGAAAACTTTTCAATTGACGCGATGGTTTATTTTTCGTTTGCATACTTTTCATTTTGTGCATGATTAAACAACACCTACATTTTTCAGCATTATTTTAATTTTTGGGCCCCAAATATCGTGGCCGAAATCAAGCTTCTGGAATATGGGAGAGAATTGAACTATTTGCCATTGTTGAGAATTTCGGCGAAAAATTTTCAATAGTTTTTGAGAAAATTTCGTACGAACATTTCGGAAAATTTGTCAATTTCGTTCCTTTATTATGGACCACTTACAGACATTTCAAAAACCATCATTGGAGATACTTTCAAGTTTATGTGTAAAGAAACGCAATAAACAATTAAACATATCTATAATGTAAATTTTGACGACGGAGAGACAAAACAAAAATTTACGTTTTTGTAATTTTTGAAAAAAAAACGTGTATACCACTATGACGTTTATGTTATCTCATAGAGTATATTTAGCATTATCTTCGCCAAAAGTTTAAAGAAAAAATTTGGAGCCGTTTTTGAGAAAATCATGTTTTTGTAATTTTTTTTAAATTGCACATATTACACGCAATATTGCGCGAAAACTACTAAAATTTTCAAAACAATGTACATGAACTTAATGAAAGAACTCACTATGAAGAAAAATTTTACTTGAAGGAAAAATCTCTATCTTCAAGTTTTGTAGTTGGAGAAAGACGCCGAAAAAAAATTTTCGGAAATTCAGAGTTCTCCGTAAAAATCGCCATCTTAATAAGTGTATTTTACTATATTCTTACAAGAAATTTAAAGAAAACATTTGTAGTCGTTTTTGAGGAAAATTTTGAAAATGTCCGGTGGGCTTCATGTAAAGTACCCTCAAATTTTGCAGAATCTTTTTCAAAATCTCAAAGCTTCGACTAGAACCAGATCGACCGGGGAATATCCATTTTGGAAGAAAGAGTACGTATGTTTTAGGCGCTACAGTGGCACAACTTACAAAACTCCCTCCGAATGCGCATGCGCGAGGAGGGGTGACTCCCACCATCAACCGCTCACTTCCCCTGAAGATATCGCTCTCTCACTCGCTCTGCGCGCCAGGCGACGTGGCCGGTCGAGGGGAGGGGGATCTGAACGCATAGACAGCTGCTTTGTTCGTGGCCCAACGCGCAGCAGTAAAAGTGTCAGCTATCCAAATCAAAACAGTTTCAGCTGTCTGTACACGAACGCTGACTCTTAATACATTAAGATTCAGTAAAAGAAACATGTAATGGAAGCAGCGCCCCTGGTCCTCAGTCCTGTCCCTTTCGTCTTCGAGTACTATGCAGCGTGGCGTCTCTTAGCGTAGGCCTAATTTCAAGTGAAGTTCACAGGCGTACTATTGTGTGTATTTGTTTCTAACACTAGGACAAACGTTTGCAGGTAATATAACCTGAACATCAAGCTCCCTCTTTACCATCTCGATTTCAATTCCATCGATTTAGTTTGGAGTTCCATTAAGAATCATGTTACGAAAGAAAGCAGCGGTACCCGTCTATGAGTTAAAGAAAATGTATGCCGAATATTATTTTCTAAATATTGTCCAAATCAATGGAAGAAGTGTTGTGAACACGTTAAGAAAATCGAAGAAGAATATATGAAAACAGACATGTCGACGAAAGCAAAAGTGGACAAAATTATCGTTTCTTTGAGGGGCAGTTCCTCTGAGTGTGAGGACGACAATGACGTCACACAGCGAAGGCTGCAGTGACATTGATGACTTATAGCTCCTCCTTGCTGGGGGAGGGCGACGAATCGCGTGCACGCAGTAGGTTCAGATAATCCTACACTGTAGCAGCGGTGGGAGAAGCCCGCGAAACTAAGCCCTTCCCAAAAGGGAGATTTCAAACTTGTCCCCTATAGCAGACAGACGGACGTTTTCCTTTCAATTGGTATTTCGGTATCAAGGACCCACAAAACCGGGTTTCTGACTACACCACGTGTTAGGGGATTTTTTTTCTTAATTTAGCAACTGGTTTTATTCACTTTTTCATTATCACAATGAAACAAATTCATTATCGGCAATGAATTTTTTCCGCCGAAAATTGGCCATTTTTTCGCGCAGCATTACATAACTTTCCTTATACTAAGTATATAACTCCGTGTACACGTACGTATGCGGGAAAGTAACTAGTAGAGGTAGTTAAAGACCTTTATGTTGATGCGACCTTAACCAAAACATTTTTTTCTTACTTCGTTATTTTTTGTACACTTAGAATAATTGCATCTAGAAGTGAATATATTACTCACATTCATACACAATTTGATACTTCATTTTTGTTGCAATAATTGTTTTCGCCGAAAGAATGTACTTCACTTTTTGCCACTTTAGTTTTTCATACAATATTTTTGGATACCTCATTTATAAAGACTGGTTGCGTGTGAGAACCGCAAAGAAAAGGTATACTACTGAAAAAATACAGGAGACGATTTGCTAGAATACAAATATTTTGATTTAAACCCGACAGAAATAAGAAAAAAGGGATCAAAACTTCCGCTTCTTGAATAGCATTTCTTCCCTTTCTTTACAAAATCAAATAGATTGTCAAAAGATGGACGTGCACTGCAACCAAGACATCAAGATAAGTATTTCAGCGACTTTAATTATTATGTATTTTTATTGGTAGTAGAACATGTTTACAGAGCTCATCACGCGTTGATAAGATGAAATTTAAAAGAACATTACAATTGTGAAAACACAATAAAACTATAAATTACACAATGAATAAGAGAAGATATGAAGAAACGAACAAACACATGTTTACATATGACATAAGTAACAATGATATAAATATACTTTTGATATTTTTAAAAATAAAGTTTAACAATAATTGGGATAATTGTTTTTTTCCAAAAGATATCAATGGACAAATAGAAAAAGGACCATATATAGATATGTGCACAAAATATTCAGGTCCTTCACCAGACACAAACATTTCGTTACTGACAATTTGATATCTATATAAACTACTGGTTGCTTGTAATGGGACTATTATCATAGTGACAACGGCTTTGCATGGAATGTTCATCATCTGAGTGCAACACGACACTACTACCATCTACCGGATTTCGCTGCGTGAACTGCGAAACAAAGGAGTTGCCGAGGGTGCGAGTAGGCGAAGGGGGCCGAGGAGCGAGGTGTTGGGGGATTGCTGGTCGCTGCTGCGAAGGCCCTTGTCGCCCTGCGGTACGCGCGCGAGCTCGCTGCTTTCTTCGACCCATCGCCCATGGCTGACGAGCCAGAGGCAGAGGAGGTATGTGGCGACAGCTTCTCGCCTAGTGAGATTGTAATTAAATGTCAGTAGCCATTAGTTAAATCAGCGTCAAAACGTCTGAATGTGATCTAGGAGACTAGATATTCAAATTTAATACTTTGTTTTCGAGGGTATTTATTAATTGTATTTTGGAACAAGTTAGTGCCGGATATACGTATATTTATACCTATTTATAGGCGGAAAATATCGTTTTCTTCTTCTAATAAGAAATATTAGGCCTGTTACCGAGTCCACTTCTTTGGACTGCCTACGTCTCTCCTTGACTTTTTGGCTGTCCGGGAGACCCCGCGTCGTTGACTGAGAGGCCGACGTTTCGCCTGTCATGTCGCAGACTTCCTCAACCAAGAAGTCATGGACTCGAGCCGCGAAACCTTACCAGTACGTCTCTTCTTCATCGTGCGATATATGGAAAGAACTAGCGTACCCGTGCCAGAACTCTCGCATGTTAAAACCCACCCCTTCCCTATCCATTTGTCTATCCCTTCCATTCAAAAGGAAATTGTTAATGAAACGTATTTATTTTTTTAATGTTTAAATGTAACTTCTAATGTACTTGCAGAATATCAAATAAAAATAACAATGCAATTGATGCAATTGATGTTGGAAACAAATTTTCAATAAACGTTTATTCAGCATTATAGAGAGATGTTCTTGAAACAATTCATTCCGTCTTTAAAAACAACTTTGAAAAATTATTCAATCTTCCTTGAGAGATAGCTTTTCGGTTTCCTTGATAGTCACTAAAATAATATAAAAGGTTTTTACTCTTCAGAAAGCAAAGCAAAGTAGTGCGTAAATACCGTATCAAGCAAGTACAACCCTACTCTTTGCAATATTATTTAACTTTCTTTGATTTGTTATGGGAAAAAGAGGGGGTTTTGGAGAGTCAGGGTGCCAGCTTGCTGAGGTGCGAAAATTGAAAAATTATTTGTATACTAAAAAGTATTGGATTATTTTCTGCGTTCTTACGTTCCTCAAAAAAAGCAATTCCGAGCCAAAAAATAATCAAACTAATATTTTCACCTTTGAGAACTAAATACCATTTGTTACCATTAGTAATAATTTAGTAGGCCAAGACATCACTTCGGTACATGGAAATGTTGCTCAAACGATGTTTGCATATTGAATATCTTAACGAACCGACTCCTTGAGTTTAATATCAAACGGTGTATTATTTACAATATGAGTTTGCAGCTGGGCGTTGATGTACATACTTCCAGATACCGCCAACATTTAAATCGTGCGTTTGGACTGCGATCGTGGGCAGATGTCGAGTGACTTGCCCTATTCGTTTTATAATTTTAAATTTTGATGCTTTTTTTAAGTTAATTCACATAATATTATAGGCCATTTGATTTTTGTTTTTTCATTTATTTCAAGCTATTTTACTTTAGCTAAGTTAAAACGTTTGTTCTTTGTGTTGTGCCATACACACATTTTCCCCTACTACCTCCGCGCACCCGTGCGAGAACTCTCACATGTTAGACTCCACACTTATCCCTATCCTTCTACTTCCATTTTAAGAGGGGAAGTAGTTAACGGAACGTGTTAACTTGTTTCAAAATATACAAAAGTAACTTGCAATGTACTAACACAATATCAAATAAAATAAAACTAGTGGTGCTTCCAACGCTCATACTTTCTCGCTCTGCTTCTATATGGTCCATATTGCTATTCCACTACCTCATAAACAAGCAAAAGTGTATTATACCAGCAAACGTTTTACGTACCGAGACCCGACATCCGATACTCAAAGTCAACGAACCGGCACTTATACCACTACGCCACACCAACACCGCCTGTGTCAAACAGAGCCATGAAAGAATAGAACCGACCCATAAAATGGTAAATGCATCATAAAGAAACAATTGATACGATAGTACATACGCTTTACAAATACAAGGAGAGAAGTAAAAAATTGTTAAAAGTTAAAAATTTGAATAAATACATACAGACATTTCCAGTACATTTATCGCAATTACTTATATTTAGTCAAAACGTAATTGTGTCGGTTTTATCATTAAGAGCCGGTAATTGTCAACATGCGAAAAACATGTCTCTCAAACATGACCAAGAAAGGAAGCGGTGAACCGCTTTACGAAGTATTCGTAAGGCTAGGAATTAATAACAATTTCGGAACGGTTAGGGATTGTAAGTTCATCCCATGCGTTCTGGTTATAATGTATTACAATTTAAAGTTAAAATACCCATAATTTTACTTAAATTGATTCATACAGATATATACTAGACAACGATTGATTTGACATGTCATACGCTTCAGAAATCGAATAACAGAGTTAAAAATTTGTTTAAAAGATGCAGTTTGGGAAAACACAGACAAGGCTTGTCTATTTACCTGCATTGATTCTATTCGAGAGTAGAAATACTTCAAATGATTTTCAATAAAATATCTACACTATTCAATGTTTCTTCCTGCAACATCACATTCATCAAATTAAAATCCCCCTCTCGGGATCGAACTCGGCATCTCCCCTATTGAAGATCTCAACGCGAAGGTGCTTTAACCAGCCGTGCCACGGGACTGACATGCGGGCTATCTACTTATATTTTAGTCAAAACGTAATTGTATCAGTTCTATCATTAGGAAGCCGGTAATTGTCAACATGCGAAAAACATGTCTTTCAAACGTGACCAAGAAAGGCAGCGGTGAACGGCTTACTTCAAATAATTTATCCGATGATCGGCATTTGAAAAATAACTACTGCGAGAAAGTATGTGCCATTCTATAACCCCACTAGTTTATTTATATCTTTACCATCTCTTATTACACACTTGCAGAAAATTTAAAGAAAAAATTTGGAGCGGTTTTTGAGAATTTTTTTTTTGTAAATTTGAATCGCAATTTTCGCAAAATCTACTCGTTTATCCATTAAATTTCCAAGAGCTCATTTGAAGTGCTAATTTTGTACAACTGACTTTGTCTGAGGCAAACATTTCTATTTTCAATTTTGCAGTTTTTTTCAAATTTTCGAAAAATTGGGCCTATCAACGAAAATGATACCTACGTCGTTCCCTTAAACGTTCTTCGCACTATTCAACAACAAAATATAATAAAAACTAGTGGTGCTTCCAACGCACATATTTTCTCGCTCTGCTTCTTTACGGTCCTTATTGCTATTCCACTACTTTATAAACCAGCAAAAATGTATTATACCAGCAAACATTTTCCGTACCGAGACCCGACAACCAAAACTCAAAGTCAACGAACCGGCGCTTATACGAGTTTCACCACGCTTATTCGTACCACTACGCAACACCAACACCGCCTATGTCGAACAGAGCCATGAAAGAATAGAACCGATCTATAAAATGGTAAATGCATGATTAAGAAACAATTGATATGATGGTACATACGCTTTACAAATACAAGAAGAGAAGTAAAAAATTGTTAAAAGTTAAAAATTTGAATAAATATATACAGACATTTCCAGTACATTTATCGCAATTACTTATATTTTAGTCAAAACGTAATTGAATCGATTTTAACATTAGGAACCGGTAATTTTCAACATGCGAAAAACATGTCTTTCAAACATGACCAAGAAAGGCAGCGGTGAACCGCTTTACAAAGTATTCGTAAGGCTAGAAAGTAATAATAATTTCGGAACCGTCAGGGATTGTAAGTTTATCGCATGCCTTTTGGTTATATTGTATTACAATTTAACGTTAAAATGCTCATATTTTACTTAAATTGGTTCATACAGATATATATTAGACAACGGTTGATTTGACATGTCATACGCTTCAGAAATCGAATAACAGAGTTGAAAAATTGCTTAAAAGATGCAGTTAGGGAAAACACAGACAAGTCCTGTCTATTTACCTGCATTGATTCTATTCGTGAGTAGAAGTACTTCAAATGATTTTCAATAAAGTATCTACACTCTTCAATGTTTTTTCCTGCAACATCACATTCATCAAATTAAAATCCCCCTCTCGGGATCGAACTCGGCACCTTCCTTATTGAAGATCTCAACCCGAAGGAGCCTTAACCAGGCGCGCAACGGGACCCACATGCGGGCTATCTACTTATATTTTAGTCAAAACGTAATTGTATAAATTCTATCATTAGGAAGCCGGTAATTATCAACATGCGAAAAACATGTCTTTCAAACATGACCAAGAAAGGCAGCGGTGAACGGCTTACCCCACATAATTTATCGGATGATCGGCATTTGGAAAATAACTACTGCGAGAAAGTATGTACCATTCTATAGCACCACTAGTTTATTTATATATTTACCGTCCCTTATTACACACGTGCAGAAAATTTAAAGAAAAAATTTGGAGCGGTTTTTGAGAATTTTTTTTTGTAAATTCGAATCGCAATTTACGCAAAAATTACTCGTTTTCCCAAAAAATGGTACATGACCTTATTTGAAGTGCTAATTTTGTTCAATCGACTTTGTGGCAAAAGTCTCTATCTTCAATTTTGTAGTTTTTAAACACTTTTTTTGAAATTTTCGACAAATTGGGCATATCAACGAAAATGATACCTACGTCATTCCTTTCAACGTTCTTCGCACTATTCAACAACAAAATATAATCAAAAAATTCGGAGCCATTTTCTTTTAACATAGAAAAACTCAAAATGGGTTTCATGTAAAGTACCCTCAAATACTAAAATATCGGTTTCAAATTCCAGAGGCCTTGAGACGAGTAAAAACGATCGGGAAATATCAATTTTGAAGAAAATTGGCCGAACGGTTTAGGCGCTAGCGTTGACCACAGACGGACAAACAGACAGACAGACGGACGTTTTGCCGTCAATCGATTTTGCAGTATGAAGGAGCAACAAATCATGGATTTTGACTACACCACGATATAGAGGATTTTTTTTTCTAAATTTAGCAACAGGTTTTATCCACTTTTTTGTCACCAGACCCCTGCTATAAGAGTTTTTCTGGCGAAAATTCCCCGTTTTCCGCCGCACGATTACATAACTTTCTCTTCTTACGAAGAATTAGTAAAGCGAGAAAGTAAAAACAATGCAATTGATGTTTAAAAGAAATTTTTAGTAAAGATTTATTCAGTATCATGGAGAGTTTTCTTGGGACAGTTCACAACACTTCCTTAAAGACATTTGAACTAATTATTCAATATTCTGTGACAGCTAGCTTTTAGCTTCTCGTGATAGTCACAAAAATATTAGAAAAGCTTTTTACTTTTGAGAAAGCTACGTGTCTGAACCCGCTGACTTGAAAATTTCATCGAATGATAACGAAAATACTAGTACATGGAAAACACAGTCTTCACTCTTCTCTGTACAACCACATCCCTCCTCAATTAGGTACACGGCACTTACAGACCCCGCTAAAACGTTAATTGAATGATTTCACTACACGCAGAAGAAACATCCTTCATAGGTATCAAGTAACTATAATAGTATTTATAGTTGTTGCTGGAGGGCAAATCTTGAATTAATGATTATGCAAATAAACCTTGTCAGACTGCCCAAACTACGGTGTATACAGAAAGCGTAAATAAAGATTGACGAATTTAAGCCTTCTAAGCGTGCCGCCACAAAAATTGCTACCAGCAAGAAGGGCTGAAATATTGAGGTGACCTTGACAGTATTGAAGTGCTGAACCGAAAATTTAATTGAATTGATCGAGGAATGTCTCATCTTGTAGATTATGATATGAAACACGTTTCATTGAGACCTTTGGCCTCCGAATTTTAGTTTTTAAGGCCCTAAAACGCTTTGTTTCGGAGTTATTTGACAAAAACTGTGGCAGGTGTTGCGGGTTGTATTTGACCTTAATATTTAGATGCGTGTCTTAAAACAAATCCTTCATATTTTTAAAGTCAAAGTGCAATTTGTCACGTCTCCGTGAAATTCTCTTTTTTTAGAGACCGCATTCATAAAGATTGGTTGCGTGTGAGAGCCGCAACGGTAAGGTATACTACTGAAATAATATAGGAGGCGATAATGTTGGCAATCTCTCATTTGGGATCTTTTCCAAATGTTCGTACTATTTCTTCTGATTTGCAATTTTTTTAACACACACGTGACTCAGCTATTTTCTTCAATTCACATTTATCTTATCTAGGATGCTGTATCCGAGAGCACTTCGTAAACATTTCATTTCTTCCGCCTAAATTCCACTTTAATTTCTTCAACATTACTTTCGATTCACTTTCGTAAGATCAGGGATGGCAATAGTATTAAAGAACTTTACACTGATTTTGTTTCTTTAAATTCCTATGAATATTTCTACATATATTTCAAACAGTCTTATTTCATTTACCGTCTAGGTCTATTTATTTTTCATAGAAAACATCCAAAGTATTTAAACTTTTTCGCGTTAGAAGAAGTTACTTCACGATCATTAGGGATAACCCCAGCGCCTGCTCAGTACATTGCGATATCCTGTAGCACTTTGTCTGAGTGGTTGAGGTTCTAAAACTCTAGGCGAATGTCCGAATACCCCCAAAATGTTGATGACGTGGGACGCGCGGCCAGTCAATCTTCGCAATATTAGTCGTCATAAGCATCACATCACACATCGGTGTGCTGCCTGGCTTGCAACTAGCGAGAGCGCTTGACAGACGCTCGTTGATTTCAAATCGATTTCATACATTGATATTGCGGCAATATTTTAATTACTGACTGAAATTAAATTAAATGTTATATTAGGCTTTATGGCAAAAATAGAATTCAAAGGCTTAGCGAAACTAGTGCTGCTACCAAAGCACATTCTTTCTCGCGCTATTTCTAAATGTTCCAAAATGATATTACACCACTACATCAATAAGCATTAGTGTTTTCAAACATCAAATTCTTTTTCCGCTCCGCGACCCGAACTCAGATCAACAGCGTGAACGTGCCGGCACTCATACCACTACGACACACGTGCGCTATGGATCGAACTCGGGCAGAGGCACAAAAAGGTAAATACCTGATTCATGTAAAAAATAATTTAAGACAAGGTATAAAAAATTCCAGCATAGATATTTTTGGTGCTCTCATTGAAATTCAAATTCAACTAGTGGCGCTACCAAAGCACATACTTTATTGCGTAGTTTCTAAATTAGAAAAAAAGTTTAAAAATGTCTACATAAACCAGCAAAAGTGTTTTCAACCAGCATTTTTTCCGCTCCGAGACCTGATCTCAGATCCTCAAAGTTATCGCGCCGGCACTTAGAACACTACGCAACACAAGCGCCGTATGGATCAGAATCGAACAGAGGCATAAAATGGTAAATGTCTGATAGGAAAACAATTGATATGATGGTACATACGTTTTCCAAATACAAGAAGAGATGTTAAAATGGTTAAAAAGTGGAAAATTCGAAAATCACATACAGATACTTCCTGTTAATTTACCGTAAGTAATTCCATTTGTGATTAGAATTGCTTCAAATAGTTTTCAATAAAGTTTCAAGAATTCTTAATTATTTCCTACGACAACAGAGAATTGTGACAAATAATAGTCCCCCCACCATGATTCGAACCAGCGAAGCTTGCCTCCGAAGAAATGAGTAATGTGTCCGTGGCCGTTGTATAACACTAATAAGTGTGTGGTGGTTCCATTTCTATCATTAAGAAGCCCAAAAATTGAGAAAATGTTAAAAAGAATGTCCTTTGGGCAACCAAAGAAGATATCTGGGAAGAGGATAATTCAGCCACAAACCTAATTCAAACTAAAGAGATTAGAAAACTAAGTTCAGCGAGAATGTTTGTGCTATTCTAACGCACCTGTAGTTTATTAATTTATTTATTTGCCGTCCCATATTACATATGTGGAGAAAATTTAAAGAAAAAAATCGGAGCGGTTTTTTGAGAAAACAATTTCGTAAATTTCAGGAGCAATTTACGCAAAAACTACTCGTGAACGTAAAAATGTATATTACCTTATTTAAAGTGCTAATTTTGCATAACCGACGTTGCCTGAGGCAAAAATCTCTATCTTCAATTTTGCAGTTTTGAAATTGTTTTTTTGCAATTTTCGAAAAATTGGAGATATCAATGAAAATGATACCTGCATCATTCTCTTAAACGTCCTTCGCACTATTCAACAACAACATTTAATCACAAACTTTGGAGCCATTTTTCTGAAAATTTTGAAATTGTCCAAAAGGTTTCATGTAAAGTACCCGCCAAAATTAAAATATCGGTTTTAAATTCCAGGAGCTACGACTTCAGTCAGAACGATTGGGGAATATTAATTTTGAAGAAAATAGGCTGAACGGTTAAGGCGCTTGCATTGACCACGAACGGAAGGACGGACGGACAGACGGACATTTCGCCGTCGATCAATTTTTCGGTCAAGAAGAAACAAAACATGGATTTTGGCTACATCACGAGTTAGAGGATTTTTTTCTCAATTAGCAACAGGTTTTCATTACCATGCCCCAGCTGAAAGAGTTTTTCTGGGAAAAATTAGTCGTTTTCCGACGCACGATAATGTAACTTTCTCTTCTTACGAAGTATTCATAAAGCGAGAAAGTAAAAAGGTTTTTAATGCGAGAACATCGGCACCAATAAACTCGTTTTTAAAATGGATTTAGGGGTGTCACAAATCTCATAAACAGTTCATGTTTCGGCCTTTTTCGCTACTTTTTAGAAAATAACGAATAAATATTATTTAGTGGTATTTTTATCAATGGATTTTTGACTGAGATGGTGCCCAAATTATCTCGCAACAATTTTATAATCATCAAACGTCTCTTATTTCACTTATCTAGTGTGACGCATTAGTCCGAATATGGTCAATTTTACGTTAACACCATAGAAATTGACATTTTTCAAATAGCCATATTTCCGTTTCTTATCCAAAATACTTTTAATTGAGATAACTAAAATACTTGTAATTTAGTTTTAAATCTTTACTTTAAGAAGCTTCCAACAATTTAACTATTTCACTGCAATCGGCTAAAATGGCGCTGCACGCCAATACCGTGAACGACCTACATTTGAGCCGCATTGCTGTGTCAGAATTCTTTATTTAGTGTTAGGTTCCATTGGACATATTTGTGGAGACTCAAACGGGTTTGGAAGTTACTAGACTTTAAGGAACACTACAAGTTTTCAGTAGCACTAAAACGCCATTTCTTTAAAAACTGCTCCAAATTTTTCGAAGAAAATTGGAATTTAGGAGTAGGTTTTACTGTTCGACATCCGACATCCGCCTACTCCTGAAGAGCCGCTACTCTCCCTTACCTACAGTAATCTCTCGACATCCGCGGATTCGTTATTCGCGAGTTCCGAACATTCGCGCTTAGAGAAATGCCACCGATTTTAACATCCGCGACTTCGGCATTCGCGAGTGCGTCTTTTGGTCGTTATTGGTCGTCGTCTTTTGATCGCTACATTTTCTTTGAAAGCCAGCACATTTCATTACCTTTATCAGCGTTATCTGGGAAAGGGTCTCGGATCACGTCGGAGCTCAAAGTATCACGTTCTGTAAAAATTTCAAAGATGAAATATTAATTCACATTTAGAGAATAACACAATTGTAAAATAATTCAATTCAGTTGTGTCAAATTGGAGGTAAGAGTTTTGGCCAAATGAACAGAAAAGCCATTCAGGATCTGTGCAACTCTCATTATAATGAGCTCATTGTAGAGGAGCTCCGGGAAATCATCAATGAAGAAAACCTCCTCGACGGTAATGATGAAGTAACAGGAAGCGAATTTGCGTTCTGAATAACTTCAAAACAGTTGGTGGCGTTCTAAAATCAACAAGCTCTGGTGGAACTGGGATTTGAATGTGATCCAAACATGGATATAACTTCGAAATTTAAGAGGGAATAGAAGCAGGCAACTCTTCCATATTTGGATATTAGAACACCGAGAGTTCACAACTAACATTTTGGAATGATAATTGTGTATTCTGTTATGTAGTAGTAATCAGTTCTACTAGTAATTGATTGTCAGATTTTTCCTTTCTTTTTTAAACAGTTTTTCGATATCCAGGAACCTAACCCACCTTCCTTCATTAAAAGATAGACTTAACATTCGCGAATTCAACATTACGCGAGGTTTTTTGGGAACCTAACTATCGCGAATGTTGAGGGATTACTGTATTCTTAAAATAATATTTTCGTTCTACTATTGAGAAATCGAAAAATTAAGAAATGTCCAAAAAATGTAGTTTGGGCGGCGATAGATAGGCAGCTGGCCGGAGTATGTGTCAAGTCCGACAAAGGAAATAGAAAACTAATTCGAGAAAGTCTGTGCCATTCTGTAGCACCACTAGTTTAAAGAGAGCTTATTATGTACAACACACTTTGTCTCAGGCAATATCTTCAATTTTGTAGTTTTGATTATTTTTTTTGTAATTTTCGAAAAATCAGTAATGTCAACGAAAATAAGACCTGATCCATTCTTTTAAACGTCCTTCGCACAATTCAACAACAAAATTTAATCAAACAATTTGGAGCCATTTTTTTAACTTTGAAAATGTCCGAGGAGCTTTATGGAAAGTATACCCCATAATTAAAATATCGCTTTCAAATTCCAGGTGTCACGATATTAGCCAAAACAATCGGGTAATATCAATTTTGAAGATAATATGCTGAACGGTTTATGCACTAGCGTTGTACATAGACACGTTTGCCGAAAAATGATTTTTTTGTATGAAGGACATAACAAAATATGGATTGTGGCTACACCCCATGTTAGAGGATTTTTTTTTCTGTATTTAACAATTATATTAATTCACTTTTGACTTACCAGGAGTCGGCAATAAGTGTTTTTGTGTCGAAAATTCGCCGTTTTCTGCGGCACTATTACAATACTTTCTTTTCTTACCTTAGTAAGTGCGAGAAAGTAAAATTTTTTATGAAAAATACGTTTTAAGCAAAATCTGTTTGTGATACACCAAAACTAAAATAATTTTCAGATTCAGGGCCTTCGATTTGACATATGAATCATAAAATGGTTAATACCGCCAAATCTTCGCAGGCTAGTGTGGCATCTTTTAGCAACGCCAGCGACAGCAGCGGCAGCAGCAGCAGCAGCAAAACCACCAGCATTACCAGCAATGATGTAAAGAGGGAAAAGCCGGTAAGCCGCCCATCACTTCTACCACAGCAATTTCATTCGTTCAAAGTTTGATATTCATTTGAATTTGCAAACAAAAAGTTAACAAAGAAATCAACTAGTGGTGCTACAGAATGTCACAGATAAATCCAAGTATAAGATCGCTGGCGGCGCTGATCCGGAGTGTTTGCTGAAGGAGAGTGTGCCGAGAATGAAAGGTTTGGCGGTGGTTTCCACTGCCGATAACAATCTTAACTTACGTTCATGACAAAATGTCAGAGAACATCGAGGAAAGCCGTAGAGCAACAGTGTTGATCAAATCTTTGACGACTTTGCTTCCGACACTTGTCTGACGAACAAAGTTAGCATCCAGGGGAAAATGTTGAGTTGGTATATCTTGCATTACTTTTGTTACATTTTATCTAAATAAAAATCAGACCCTCCTTTAAATTATTACCGAACCCAACAATCAACTGAGCTCATAATCTCTGGAGCATGACTTAACGCTTCGCCGGTTGAGCACAGTACAGTGCGACATGCTCCACGCGCAATTACACCATTGTCTAAGTCGACAGCGGAGCATCCTCATTGTGCGAAGGTCGGCGCCGACCGACACGCAATGAATCGTTCGAATGGCACGGCCATTCTGCAGAAATCTACAAGGCCACGTTCACGTCATGCCGAAGGAAATTGGTTTGTCATCTTCCGATTGTCAAGATTCTTGCTGAAAGCTACGTCTCCGGTGCATCAATGGAGATAGATTGCAGGGAGAGAGACGAATTTCATTATGTGGCAAACTATCTGTGATACACCTTTCGTACATTCTGCACTATGGGGATGCAAATACTCCTTGTGGAGCTGTAAGTCACAAGAATAATCGCTTTATCGTACTACTACTGGTCTGCAGCAGCAAAAATGCTTTTTAATTGAACCAAACAAAATGGTTTTCTGAAAGTTACTTTCCAACACATTGCCAGATTACTTTAAACGATTAAAATTGACACAAAAGTTCAAGTGCCAAGTCAAATATCTGTTGTACATTTAGAGACTAACGCGTGTCAAAAGTAAAATTAATTTTAACAATCTTATTTAATGTATGTTTTTTTTGGACTTGGGTTTTGGAATTTGTTCTGTATAATTCCAAATAATCTGTAATAAGTATTGTACTTCAGTTTCTCAGGTCTATCAGGTCAATGACCCCCATCTTGATCAGGTTGTTTGTTCAGTTTCCCTGAGCTTTTGGGGGAATGCTGAGATGACCCCTTGATTTCCTTCTGAACATAAATTGAACTTCACTACCTGTGCTCGTTTTCTAGAGTTCAGTGGGAAATACAGTTATTCAAATTAACGCTCCATGTTCTCGCGGCAATAAGTCGATTACATTCCGCAGGGCACAATGATGGATAATAGCCCAAATCTATATCTGATTTCCTTTGCAAATAGTTTTTATTACATGTGAGCAAATATTTTCTTTCATTTCTTGCCAAAAACGCGCAATTTCCATCTGTTTTCAGAATTCAACTTGTGTTCGGGTTAGGGTAGATATCCCAAAATTTAAGAAAACGTGCACAGAGTACACTTCTCGCCGTAGTACGTCACACAACTAGGTTTAACTATGTTTTACAGCGTTTAACTATGTTTTACGTTAAATAAAAAATTGCATGAATACTGCTCAAGAAAAACAAATTAAATATTCTTATAAATACAATAAATATATTTTTTACAAGAACCAAACTAGTCCAAATTCGAGATTTTTTAGGAGGCACAAAAGTCTTCGCACCTTAGAAATACTTAGTGATAGATCGCTGATTTTTCCCGCCTTACATCTTTCAGTATGTTTGCTAGCAATAACCCAGCAGATAACGCCAATTGTAGGGAATAACTTGGTGAAATATCTCAAAATATGAAATTCGGAACTTCTTTGGTTCGTGCAAAAGAACTCACAATGAAATATATTAATAAAACATGTTTTCATGAATATTATAATCGTCTCCTATATTATTTCAGTAGTATACCTTCCCCTTGCGTCTCTCACACACAACCAGTCTTTATAAATGAGATCTCTAAAGAAAGATCATTTCACGGAGACGTGACGAATTGCACTTTGACTTTAAAAATATGAAGGGTTTGTTTAAACAACGCATCTAAATATGCGTGTAAAATGTAACCCGCAACACACGTCAGGATATTTGAATCTGTATTGAATAAACAAAGTGTTCTAGGGCCTATAAAAATTAAAAGTTTGAGGCCAAAGGTCTCAAATAAACGTTCCTTACACCGTAATCTACAAGATCAGATCTTCTTGACAATTTTATTACATTTTTGCTGGTTCGGCGCTTCTTGATTCTACCCCACCTGTTCAGAGCCTGTAAAATCAGCAACTGGATGTGAAATTAGCATTGTATACTATTTGTATACTATTATTTCAGAATAAATTGCTTGACAACTTCCACACATTCCACGGCTAATCTTTACTGTAGCAACTGATTTTGAAAATATTTGTAATATAAATTACAAGAACAGAAAATTTAACAATTTCTCATTGTAATAATAATACACACTTCATAAATTTAGTCCAGAAATATCTGATTGTAATACACTTGACCGTACTTTTTTAAATGTGTATTTTACTTTTTGCTGTTACTTTTTCTCCGACACCATCTTCTGACATACGAGACACGTTGTTGCTCCATTTCTCTCGGTGAATAAAAATTCGTGCTCGCATTTAGCCTTGAACCAACGATTCTGATTAGTAAAGTGAAGAGACAGCTCGGCCGTCGGGGATTACGCCAACTTTCCTGGTTCTCGTGAGGCGCCGTGGGGCGCGGGGCGCGGACTTCCCGGTGCCCGAACAAGGGGCTCAAATGGGGCGCTTGTGCACCTCTGTTCTATTGCGATTGAATTACACGGATGTACCACTTTGCTCGATAATAAAGTTAAATAAGAATGATTAGATGCGTAGATGGTACGATTTAAATAAGAATGGTTTGTATTTCTCAAGGGTGTTATAAATCGTTATCAATTACAAGGTGATATATTATAGAACCAGTGTCGGAGGATAAGAGGGTCTTGAAGAAATTATATGTATATATATACTATATAACAGTATATATATGTATATATATATATATATTACAGGCTTAATATGAAAATAGAAAAATAAGGAAGAGGGTGGGGTATAGCATGAGAGAATTCTCGCACGTGTCCGCTAGTAACAGTACATTGGGTAGACAGTACAACAGTTATTTGCATACCAAGAACATAAAAAGTTCCTGTTCCATAAATCAAAACGTGAATATCAAATATTTAATGGCGTGAGCCTTTTCCTTGCAGCATTGTTGCTACATGTCAGGTTTGTTGTAAGCAGTGACGCACCGAGCATGTGAATTCAATGCGCAGCATGAGAATAAGATGAATAATAGAATCAAATATACGAATCTTTTAGTCAGAATCGAAATTGTTTCATTATTTTTAGATTTTTCCTGAGTTTCTGCGCATCTAATGAAACAATGGATCCCTCTCACATTGATCGAAGCTGCACAGTTTTCTTTCAATTTCTGCGCGCATCTGGAAATTCGTAAAATATAAAATTTTCAATAGTTCAAAATTTTACAATTTGTCGTCCTCTCAGATGACTACGATTTGTAGGAAATTCTACGGGTTTGTTGTTATTATTGGGAAACACTCATCACAACATACGAAATCAAACAAGATGAAGTCACAAAGCGAATCATTTGTTTAACAGTTTTTATTCACATAATATCTAATTTGGGTCCTTTTATTCAGTTCATGTTGAAACATATCTTTAAACCCTACGAAACAAAATAAAACATTTCGCATACCATACCAACATATTCGTATACATACTTTTGAAATAACATTCACTTTGAAATTGTATATTTCCCAAGGTTGAAATTTTGGTGTAAGATAAGAATTGTAAGTAAGTTTAGAATAAAATTATTCATTTAATTTTGACAGAAATTCAGTAATTGGAGCAATTGATAATTCTCGATGAATTTGACTATTGCTAATGAACCGTACTTGAAAATTTGTTTTGAACCGTATGTAATATTTCCATGTTACTAGTGCGGAGTTGTGCCATACAAAGCAAGCATATGTTAGAGTAGGACGAATTATTGATTTAAATAATAATAGACTATTTTTAATACCTGAGTTGTGATTTCTAGTACATTACAGGATTAAGTTTACTCATTTTAGCGGAATATTTACTTGATTGTCTGAGTAAATGCGGTTTCCATGTCTCCTTTTATCTAACAGACCTTTGAGATATTTTACTGCTGCTAAATATTTTACTGTTCCCAAAGGGACCCACGGGACATCGATATTTTCTCTTTTTAACTGAAGGTGAAGGCGGTCTACGAAGAGTAAACATTTTTCACTGTTAATGTTCTTAATAACGTTATAATCAGTTTTTACTTTCCCATATACATAGGTATATACGGAGTAATATAGGGAAAGTTATGTAATGCTGCGCGAAAAGACGGCAAATTTTCGGCAGAAAAAAATTCATTGCAAGGCCCTGATCACGAAAAAGTGGATAAAACCAGTTGCTAATTTAAGAAAAACTAGTGGTGCTACAGAATGGCACAGACTTTCCCGTATTAGTTTTCTATTTCCTTGCGGCTGCGCTAGCTATTCGGAATTGCCACATACTCTTTCTTGCCAGCTGCCATCTATCACCGCCAAATTTCCTTTTAGTTTTTCGGTTTCCTATCGGTAGAACGGAAATATTAATTTTAGAATATTAAAGAACACAAAAACTTAGTCCTAAATTGCAATTTTCCTTTAAAAATGATGCGCCGTTTTAAAGAAAATTGCGTTTCAGCGCTTCTGAAAATGCGAAATTTGAAGCCCATTTTCACAGAAAATGTTTAAGTTTTCAAAATACTTTATTTGAAGTTATTTGAAGCACATAGACTCACAAATATAATAATCTTTACAAATTGCCGGTAATGTGCATATTAAAGATGTGAGAGATCTTTCAAAAAAATTACACTTATGTAATTTTTGAAAAAAAAATACTCAAAATAAACTTTACGTCATATTAAAGAGTATAATTAGCACTATCCGTTACAAAAGTTTCAAGAAAACATTTGCAGCCATATAAAAGAAAATGGCGTTTGAGCGTTTTTGAAAATGCCGAATTTTGAGCTACTTTTCATAGAAAACGGTTGTGTTTTCGAGAAACATTACTTGAAATTATTTAAAGCACATGTATTCGTAAATATAATAATGTGAAAAAATCGCCGCTAGTGTAAATATTAACGACGTGAGAGACAAGTCAAAAAAATTACATTTTTCCAATTTTTGAAAAAATAAAAAAATAGAGAAATATGGCGTTTTGTTATCTCATAAAATACATTAGGCACTCTACCTACCGAAAGTTTAAAGAAAAAATTTGGGGCCGTTTTTGAAAAATCTTGTTTTTGTAATTTTTTAAAATTGCACATACTGTACGCAATATTCCGCGAAAACTACTATAATTTTTAAAAAATGCACATGACCTTAATGAAAGAACTCACTTTGTACAACAAATTTTAATTAAAAGAAAAATCTCTGTCTTCAATTTTGTAGTTCTAGTAAGACGCCGAAAAAATTTAAACTTTTGCAATTTTCGAAAATTTAGAGTTATCCGTGAAAATCGGACCTATGCCACCTGAAGTGTATTTTACTCTATTCTTACAAGAAATTTGAAGAAAACATTTGGAGCCGTTTTTGAGAAAATTTTGAAAATCTCCGGGGGCTTCATGTAAAGTACCCCCCAATTTTACAGAATCTTTTTCAAAATCTCAAATCTTCGGCTAAAACCAGATCGACCGGGGAATATTCATTTTGTAAGAAATCGTACGTATGGTTTAGGTGTTAGCAGTGTTCACAGATGGATAGACGGATGTTTTCTTTCAATTGGTTTTTCGGTATCAAGGACCAACGAAAGAGGGGTTCTGGCTACACCACATATTAGGGTATTTTTTTCTTAATTTAGCAACTGGTTTTATCCACTTTTTCGTTATCAGCACCCAGCAACGAATTTTTTCTGGCGAATTTGGCCATTTTTTCGCGCAGCATTACATAACGGGTATGGGCCAACACCCCATTCCCGTAAAGAATCTAAACCAGTTAAAAACTCTAAGCAGCCTTTAAACGGACCCAATCGAAGACGACTTAAGCAACGAAACAGGACAATGCAAATGGCAACGTGGAATGTACAGGGTATTAGCAAAAAGTATGAAGAAGTATTCAGTCAGCTGGAAAAGTTAAATATAGACATTTGTTTGCTAAGAAGGAAGGAAGAGGAATTGAAGACTGCAGTAATTATATCCATATTTATAGTGGTGTAAACAAAGACAATAGAGCTAAATATGGAGTATCAGTAGCAATCCACAAAAAATATAGAAAGAATATAAGAACCTGGAATGAGATTAATGAGAGACTGCTAACAGTGGAGTTAGATATATTTGGTCATACTATGGTTATTTTATCAGCATATGCTCCCACTGAAGATGCAACAGAATCTCTAGAAGATTCGTTTGAAGAAGAACTAGTGGCAATATTAGAAGACATTCCTTCAAGCAAGGGAATCTTAATAATGGGCAATTTAAATGCCCGAACAGGAAATAACCAGAATAATAATATACTGCGCCTGTTTGCCACACGATTTAAACCACGATGTGACGCGACCTAGCAACTGACAAATCCAAGGACACCGACCATAATACGGGCTGTGAATGGCATCGGTCCGGTATCCTCAATAAACCTGGATCGAACTTTTGCGTGCGAGAATGAGTTCTTTTGAAATATTTGTACACCACGGAATGCAACATCACAGTCTTTCTCAGTTTTTTACCCTTTCACGCCAGGAATATACTAGTTTTCAATTTTTTATTCATTGGCGTATGGCACATAAGGCAACTCCATTTTATCTCTGTTAATATTGATCTGTGGGATTGGTTAATTGCCCACGTGCCTCCTCTAAAGATTCTTCAATGCGCTATTCAACCTGTATCTCCACAAAATGACTGCCACAAGCATCAATTCAAATGCCGTGCTCAGAAACAATCAATAAACTCGCTATTTTCATGAACGAATATTTCATTTCCGAAACGCATTTGAGTGTATCACGACAATTAGAATAATCTTCACGAATGTGGCAAACTTAAGCCCAAGGAACTAGTTCATATGAATGTGTGTTAAAATAACAATTCGACCATTCCGGGAGATTCAATATTTTTCACAAATATTTGATGTATTTTTCATTTATGTTTACGCCGCCGTGTACAGTGGCTATCATGTTGAACAAAACTGGATTCTCAATAAGTACATTTAAAATATTTATTGAACAGAACCTACAAAAATTTGATACTATTAACGGATTCTAGTGTAAGCCACGCGATGCTTTTCTTAGAGAATATTACTCGACTGTTTCACCGTTTACGCGGAGAAACAAGGAAATGCTCCGCGCAGAAGGAGACGCCGCCGTCTGCTGTGTCGTAGCGGCCGGTTTGAATTTCGCGGCCGGAAGTGATTTTTAAACTCAATTTTCTCGAAGACAAATTTTTTTTCGGAAAAACTAGACCTGCCATTTTTCCTGACGTGCAACACAGAAATTGAGGTATTTTTTTGTAATGGTAGCTTCTGGACATCCTGTATATATATTACATAACATTCCCTATACTACGTATATCACTCCGTGTATACGTACGTATACGGGAAAGTAAAGAGGGTGATGTAGCCAGAATCCCTGTTTTGTGGGTCCTTGATACCGAAAAACAAATTGAAAGCAAATCGTCCGTCCCGTCCCGTCCCGCCCCGCCCCGCCCCGCCTCGCCTCGCCCCGCCCCGCCCCGCCCCGCCCCGCCCCACCCCGCCCCGCCCCGTTCCGTTATGGGGTATTTTACAAGAAGCTCCTAGGACATGTTAAAAATGTTCTCAAAAACGGCTCTAAATTGTTTCTTTAAATTTCTTGTGAGAATAGAGTAAAATCAATTTGTGAGTAGAGTAGAAAGAAATTGTACTTGTTGTTTAGGCTCTATTGTTGTTCACAGACTGATGGACGGACAGACGGACATACGGAGGGACGAACGGACGTTTTGAAAAGAACCACTTATTCGGTCTCAGGGGACCCCAAAAAGTGTATTTCCGTTGAAATCCCGAAATCGATTTTCCGCAGCATTTCATATCTTCCCACATACTACGTATATTACGTATATATACGTAAGTATACGGGGAAGTAAAGAAGAGAAGTTTGGATCATACAGATTACCGTAATTATTTGCGGATGAATGAAGGAGTCTGCCAAATACTATTGTCACTTATAACTCGTCTAACACAAAAGAACTAGTGGTGCTTCAGAATAGCACATACTTCCCCATATTAGATTTCTATTTCCTTTGGTCTCGGCTAGCTATTCGGACTTGCCACATACTGTTGCCAGCTACCATCTATCGCCGCTAAAGTGCATTTTTTGACATTTTCTTAGTTTTTCGGTTCCCTAATAGTAAACGGATATATTATTTTAAGAATAGTAAAGGGCAGTAAAACCTCATTCTAAATGGCAATTTTCTTTGAAAAATCTGGATCCGTATTTAAGATAATGACGTTTTAGCGCTATTGTAAATTCGAAATTTAAAGCTCTTTTTCACAGAAAATTTTTGAGTTTCGAAAATCTGCATTCAAAGTCATTCGAAGCACTTTAACTTACAAATACAATAGTGTTGACAAATTCCTGGATATATGCATATTAACGGTGTGAGATATCATTAAAAAATACATTTGTGTAATTTTGAGAAAACAAAAAATACCCTAATATGAACATATATTACCGGGTTTGAAAATGTTTTACATTTTTCCGGTTTCCTAATAATTACACAATTAACACTTCCATATTAACAATAACAATAATGATATAATTAAAAATACAAATTTTGATAATTAACTTAATTAATTTCTTCCATTGTTCTCTACTGTAGCTTTCATTTTCGTTTATTCCTTTTTCTTGCATAATATGAGTGATATAATATAATATGAACTTCGTCATATTAAAGAGTGAAAGAAAAATATTTTGAGCGATTTACGAGAAAATGACATTTTTGCGTTTCTGAAAATGCGGAATTTTCAATTAGTTTTCACAGAAAACGATTGAGTTTTCGAGAAATTTTATTTGACATTACTTAAAGCACATGTACTCATAAATAAAATGTGAACAAATCTCCGATAATGTAAATATTAACGACGTGAAAGACAAGTCAACAACATTAGGTAATTTTTGTAATTTTTGAAAAAACAATGAATAGAGCAACATGACGTTTATGTCATCTCATAGAGCATATTAGGCACTCTCCTTACGAAAAGTTTAAAGAAAAAATTTGGATCCGTTTTTGAGAAAATCTTGTTTTTGTTATTTTTTAAATTGCACTTATTGCACGAAATATTGGGCGAAAACTACTACAATTTAAAAAAATGTACATGATCGTAATGAAAGAAATAGCTTTGTAGAACAAATTTTATTTGAAGGAAAAATCTCTATCTTTAATTTTGTAGTCGTAGGAATAGGCCGAACAAAATTCAAACTTTTGCAATTTTCGAAAATTCAAAGTTAACCCTGAAAATTGGAACTATGCCACCTTAATAATATTCTACTCTTACAAGAAATTTAAATAAAAAATTGTAGCCGTTTTTGAGAAAATTTTAAAAATGTCGGGTGGGCTTCAAAGTACCTCCAAAAATTAATGAATGTGTTTCGAAATTGCAGTGCTTCGACTCAGGCCAGATAGACAGGAGTTTCTTCAATTTGGGAAAACTCCTATGGCTGTTTAGGCTATAGTGTTGTTCACATACACCGGACGGACGTTTTGCTGTAAATTGGTTTTTCAGTATCAAGAACCGATAATACAGGGATTCTGGCTACACGTGTTAGAGGAATTTTTTTTTAATTTAGCATTGCGCAGCATTACATAACTTTCCCTATATTACGTATATTACTGCGTAAATACGTATGTATACGGGAAGTAAAAATACAGTTATGAGAACTCCAATTTCTCCCCATGAAAGACGGACAGCTACTTTGAAGTTTCTTGCAACGGGGCGAACGGTAAAAAGAATTGAATTTCGATTCTTCTCTGGTCGCAGGCGCAGGTCGCTACGCCTATGCAGTTTGGCCTGCAGTGGCTGGCACATGCGCTCCAGTTTCCCTGTACAGTTAAACCTCACCGGTATGCCGGAACGTGTATTCCGAACCTTACGATCATAGAAACGGGAAGCACCAACTCCAGGCCCCAGCTTAATTGGGTCCCCAAGTATTTTTTTATTGAAAATATTGATTTATGTTTATTCAGTTGCATGGAGAAATCATGCAACTGAATGCACTCTTCATTTGCATTAGGAAGTAAACTTAATTTGATATAAGAGGCCTCGTGGATCTAAGACCTCAGGCCCCTTGTTTTCTCTAGAGGCTCCTGCTTGCTTTTGTTGTCTAATTCTCCATCTCTGGAAAATTCTTGGCACCCTCCCCGTTGAGGTTAGTGTTGCACAATTTTTAATTACGTCCCATATGGGCACCCAACGCCACTGTATTTAATATCTTCATTATCCGTCGTCGGAGTCCGACAAAACAACGGCGTTTTAATTTTATTTTGGACGACGAATAGACATAAAAACAGCTTTAATTAAAACATAGGCGCTACTGAAATAACAAAAATTGTCAAAGCTCCTCAACAGATGGTTGAAGCTTTCACTATTCGGCTAAGTGCAGGTGTACAAAACACTCGTAAAACCTACTTGAATCCAAGGTTTTCCATAATTTATAAGATTACGGAATCATGAATTGTACAGAAACGAGCCGATTTCGGACTGTTATCACTAAATAATCACATTGTCTTATTACTTGAAATTGAATATTTTTATTCCAACATAACGTAGAAATATGCAACAAATTCAACGAAGACCATTTTGAACCATCCTGTATTAGAAGGTCACTGTATCCCAGTACATACCATGAGAACGTCTTATAGATAACAACCTTAGTCAACAGTCTACAAACAAGATAGCGCTTTCACAATGGGGAACGGTAAAACGTCTGGACTCGTCTAAGGAGCAGATTCACTCGAATGACACATTCTCTAATCGGGGACGTTGACGTTAACGGACAATGGAAAATGCATTAATGTCTATAGTATTCGGATTGGAATAAAATGTAACATTCGTGATAATTTTTCAACCATTGCAGAGGTCAAGTAATTACTGGTTCCACATTCAGGTTGTTCGTTGGGTAAATTAATACCACTAAGAATTTTTCTCATCTTCATTACGTCAAATTTTCAGAACTAATCATTCTAATATTAATTTAAAATACTTAAGTGTCAGCTTAGCGTAGCACCTCGGGCTAGTAATTTCGTGTTTAACATTTTTATTAATGCTACACATATTCATTCCTTGCAATATAAAATTTCGATAGAAATGAATTTTTTAATTTTTATGATCGATTGCTCGATTTTTCGCTACTCTGGGCGCGACAACTCTTTGGTCCTTATTGCCTTGGGGTATGATATATCTCGCTTGAACTTGAGATCCGGTGCCAACTACACGTAGGCTTGTGGGGTTTTCCCCTCCAGGTCCCTCCCCCTGCGGGGCACTGCCCCACCCGGGACATCTGACTGATCTCCTGGTATGTGTAGTGAAGTAACTGTAAGAGTGTGTGTAAAAGGCAGGAACACGGATGAGAAAGGAAAGATCGCGCTCTGTTCATGGTCCGTATGTTAGGGTACTGCTCCGGCATTCGCCTGATGTTGATCGCAGAAACCACGTAAAACGACCGATCAGAGCAGCCGGCCGCTAGAATTCTTCTCCAGGCAGAGATTGAATTCGACCTTGCCAAAAATATTTAGCTTGTGGCAAAAAATCTGCCATCGTCGGGACTCGAACCTTAGGATCTTTCGGTCAGACTTTGCAGTATGTCTCTGCCATGGAGAAGAGCTGGAAAAATTCAGTAAACACTCGACATCCGCGAATTCGCTATTCGCGAGTTCCGAACATTCGCGATTAGAGAAATGCTACCGGTTTTAACATTCGCGACTTCAACATTCGCAAGTACGTCTTTGGTGGTACTTTTTTTAACGCTAGCACATTTTATTTCTTTATCAGCGTTATTTGGGAAACGATCTCGGCAGTCACCGGAGCTCAAAGTATCACGTTCTGCGTTGTCGAAGTTGTAATGTCAATTCACATTTATAGAATAATAAAATTGTAAAATAATTCAATTCAGTTGCGTGAAATTGGAGGTAAGGGTTTTGGCCACATAAACAGAAAAGACATTTTAAGATCTGTGCAACTCTCATTATAATGACCTCACTGAAGAGCAGCTTCGGGAAATCATCAGCAAAGAAAACCACGAACGTAATGAAGTAACAGAACTGAAACTGCATCCTGGACCAATTTCAATGTCAAAGCGTTCGCGTTCTAAACTTCAACAAGCTCTGGTGGAAGTTGATGTTTAAAGAATTCGATAGCACATTACGTCCTTTATAAGATTTTAGAAATGTCTTCCAAGCAGACAAATTCAGAAGGCCAGAACGTGTTATCCCTTTAATATATTTCAATCAGAAATGCTTTGAAACGGCATTCATTGAACGAAATTGTCATACAGTCATTTTACTTTCTTATATACGTACGTACTACAAACGGCGTAATACACGTGTAGAAAAAGTTTTGTAATGCTGCAGAGAATCGATTTCAAGGTTTTAACAGAAATACACGTTTTGGGAACCCTTGATACCAAAATAGTGTTTTTTGTTGTTTTTTCATACGTCCGTCCGTCTCTCCGTCTGTGAACAGCTCTAGCGCCAAAACTATTCATAGGAATTTTACCAAAGTGAATATTCCCGATCGATTTGGCCTTACTCAAAGCCCTGCGATTTTGGAAATAATTCTTTGAATTTTGGGGGTAATCCATAGGACCCTTGAGACATTTTCAAAATTTTCTCAAAACCAGCTCCTTGTTTTTTCCTAAATTTCAAACAATTACAGCGTGAAATATTCACCGTTAACTCTGAACTATGAATGTGTGAAATTCTTTGGTTCCCCTCGTACAATTAGAAGATCGAGGTTTTTCTTCAAATCAATTTTTTCTTCACAATTAGTTCTTTAATGTGTCCTGTACATTTTTTAAAATATTAGTAGTTGTCGCGTAATTTTGAGTGAAATATTTTGAGGGCAATTTTAATAGCCAGATTTTTTCAAAAATAGCTCCAAATGTTTGCTGTCAATATTTTATTCGGAAAATGCTAAATGCACTGAATAACATGAAACAAATGCAATTTTTATGTATTCTTTGTTGGTTTGTTTTTCAAGAATTACACAAATGTATTTTTACTTTCCCGTATACATACGTATATACTGAGTAATAATCGTATGAAAATTAATGCTTCTAAAAGTAAATCTATAACATTTACTCGTAAACTATCTACATCAAAATGCAACTATTTTCCCGAGGATCAGATAATTTCATGTACAGATAGTTGTAGATATCTGAAAATCATTTTAAATAGTAAGTTAACTTGGAAAGAACAGGTGAATTCAGCATTAAATAAAGCTTGGCGAAGTCTTCATTTTGTAATGAGACATTTAAAAGGAGGAAATAAGAAGTCCAAAGATTTAGCTTACACGTCATTGGTCAGACCTTCACTCGAATACGCCGCAAGCTGTTGCGACCCGGAACAGGGGACATACAGAGCATTGAACGCGTTCAGAAACGAGCAGCTAAGTTTGTTGTAGGCAAAAACATTAAAAATACGAACATTAAATCTATTCTTGGGTGGGAAACATTAGAGACAAGGCGAAGGAAGCTGAGATTACTGGCAATGCATAAAGCGCATTTGGGGGAAAAGCAAAGCTTGGGAGGAAATTCGAAGGAGGCTAGAAAAGGCACAGTATATTGGAAAAAATGACCACAAATATAAAATTCAAACAACGAACTGATGTAGGAAAGTTTTCATTTGTGAATAGAACGATACGAGATTGGAATAGTTTACCTGCAGTACTGTTTCAACAATCTTCGTTTACTAAATTTAAAAATAATTTAAATAACTGATGTTTATTTTGTAGTGATATTGTTTAAAAGCAATATTTAAAAATATAAATAAATGTATCTGATGAACTTGGGTATCAAATTTCCAAGTTCATTAGTTCGTTTGAGATTTCATTACGGTAAAGTATCATTTTCCACGAAAACAACCGAAATGCGACATAGCAAGAAATAAAGTGTACTTTAGATGTCGATAGGTAGCTGGGAAGAGACAATACTGAAAAGGTAGCCCAGACGTACTCTAAAGAGATTTGGAAACTAACCTGTGCGAGAAAGTCTGTGCTATTCTATAGCCCTAGTACCACTATTTATATTTTTTCTCAAAAATTATAATTTCTCAATGTGCATGTTTTGAAAAATTATTGAAAAAATTCTTCTCAGAGTAAAAGCAAAAAATATTAACATATCCTTAGGAAGATACATATATATGGAATATCCTAAGATAAATGCTTTTTTTAACTGTCGTTTGGCAGAAAGTAAATATTATACTACACTATCATTTTAGAATCATAATTGTATTTTTTAAATAATTTCCCGTGATTTTGTCGAAACTAAAAAAGGAAATTAATAATTGTAAATACTTGTTTTTATTATTCATTATTATTACATAATTTTCTTTAATGCTTGATCATATTTATAATATTGCACAGATTGCTTTTCTTTTTAAAAATCTGAAATGATCCTCCATGCAAGTTTCTGGATCAAAGTTCTGTTCTTAAATACTTCTTCATAATTTTTGTCTATCAAAAATCAGAGATCGAGGATAGTTTTTCACATCACACTAAGGAAGGTTCGTTTTCTATATCGCTCAAATCCATTGATCAACGAAAGATGTAAGTCTATCTTTCTCAGAACATATCGAAGAAGACCTCGATTTAAAACACATTTGCAATGCAACTAACAATATTTCTCGATGCGACCTCTGTATTCTGGAAATGTAAAAATTGTTTTTTGACAAATGCGTTTGATAGATCAAAGAATCGGAAATCGAAAGGTGTAGATACAATTATTGACATTATTACATGAGTTACAATTTCAAAAACAACTTTTAACATTTTGTGGAAATAAATTAACTTTTTAGACTGTAATAATTTATCTTTATGTATTTGTATCTTCTATATCGTATTCTTTGTTGCTTTCATGGTAATGCATCACAGACATTTTATAAAACCCGGATGAAGTCCTTTTGCTCCATTTACATAATTAATAATGAAAAGTTGATTTTGGACGAAGTGTGAAGGAAAGAGCATATTATCGTGAATTTTGCGTAATTTTTGTCCATTAATGAAGAGGCAATTTAGCACAGACTAAGCATAATTGGAACGTATCCTATTATTTCTCCAAGGATATTGCATTTTCGCATAATATTCCCCTATTTTGTGATTACTGTCATGAAAGTATGAAGAGGATCTGCCGTTTAAGAAATGAACGTAATGGAATGTTCGTGTTCAAGTTAACGTGCTCGGGGAAAAAAGTCTGAAATAAAATTAGTCACTGCCACCAACAAAGGAACAGTTTGTTTAAATTGCCCAATAGGGTCGGACTGCATGATTTGGCAATTAGTGTAGGAGAATCCCGTTCTTTTCATTTGGAATTTTCCTTCGGCTATCCTTCTCTGTTGTGAAGCATCGCTCACTCCCCCTTCGTTCGATTGGCGATGTTTCATTTTCACTAATTAGGTACTTTTCCCTTTTGTGAGTCACGCCACTCGCTCTATATACATCAGTGTTCTGCACCTGCACGACAGTATTATCGCTCTCTTAACGCCCCTCCTTACAAACATCTGACCTCCGCCACTGCTCATTTTAACTCATTGTCAGGCATGTTCTAATGAAACGTGTGTACAAATCTTCAAGCAAGTTGGTTATTCGCAAAAAATAGTCTCCTTCTTAAAGGTTTTAGGACACTTATTTTGACATTTATTTAATTGCAATCCTCCGAAAAGAATATCGAGGATTTTTTTTCACAAATAAAAGTAAATTTCTATTATTTTGTTCGTATTTTGTAAAGAACTGAACCTTGAAACTTATTCCACCCGCACTTTACTGACGGAAAAATCAGATATCAATTTGTTTCCACGCACTTTTAAAGCTTTCCATTCTGATTTCAAGCTATTTGAAAAGGACAAGAGTGTTATATTTAAAATTTAAATCAAACTTTCAATTTTTGCCTTGTAAAGATGCATTACGTAAACTTCAATATCCAAAATTTCTCGTCATTGGGCAGCCAACTGTTTTCATAATCATCGAGCCTGATAAGCTGCGAATGCTGCATAATATCGATTTATCTAAAATATTTTCTTAGTGGCTTTCAGCTGCAAAACTTCTACTGTCGAATGTGCGGAAAACGGGGCTGGAGCAGTAAAAATGATGCTTGCGAATCTACGAAAATCCGCATTTTTGGTCCCTAGATTTCAAAGCAATAAGCTAACAAGGCAGCATGTAAATCAATTAAAAACTTGTAAGGAAAATTCTGGAAGAAGGGAAGATACTGAAGGTACTTAACTCAAAAAACAATACACATTATAGACACATGGCGTTATACAGAGAGAACCACCTAAGTTCGAATATCTTCGAAACAGTTTGAGACATCGAGTCACGGTTAACGCAAAGTTATTGTAGAGTATGGGGAAATAACATATTTCATTTTCTTGTTTGAAACATTTTTAACTTTTGAGATATTGACATTATTTCCTGTTTGTATTTTTCAGCGCCATTCTAAAGTTTTTGGCGATACGAATTCAATAGCATAATTGTTGTTAATATTCGTGCGAAAAAATGCAGAAAATGCGTTCCAATTGGGTACGTAGAGAAATTGGGGATTAATATAATTAAATATTTTCATTTTCAAGCAAAATAGAGTTTCGTCACGTTTTTTTAAAAATTTGTTACAAAACACTACTGGGTGTCTAACAAAACATTTCACATATCCATAGATTGCTTAGCTTTTTTCAAATGTATGCGTTTATTCGAAATTATATTTCTGTTACTATAGACCTTCCTCAAATTTTTCATTTAGATAATTACATTGGAAAAAAATCAGGTGTTTAAACAGCTTAGGGTTTTAAGATTTTTAATAAAATGTGTATACTGAATCTCACTCAGGCTCTTCGTCTGTCTTTAAAAACCGAATCAATAAATTGTTATAAAATTATATGTCTGTTTTTAAGGTCATTAAACTATAACAAATTTATAAACTTTATTATGTCATAGTTTAGTTTAGTGCCTTATTTTACGTGGCGAGACTCGGGCCATCAGGCCCGCTCTTCCGCCTGACCACGCAAATTTCTACTACTCTCCTTTCACCACCTAGCGGAGAAAGAAGGTATTATCTCGGGCGACGAAACAGGCGGTTTGAATTTAGCTCAAAGGCGTCATTTAGGCTTGAGGATCTTTTACATGCAAGTAAATCTACTAACATGGGACAGCCGGCTTTACTTCCCCTCCGAAGGAAGGCGTACGAAGGATTTTTTTCGCCCTTAAAATCCACGGCTTCGATCGGGTTTGAACCCGCAAACTTGGCACCATCGAATCATGTCAAAAGCATGTTGCTTGCCCTAACCATTTACGATTCTTCGGTCATCCAGTCATCGCATTCGGGAGAGACCCGCAATGCAGCGGCTAACACTTTTTCTTTATAGTACATACAGTATCTAACATTCTTATTCTTTAGCAGCTTTAGCGAAAATGCAACGATGCAATACTCAGCTTTAGCAACAAACAGTTATGTCTTGTCGTAAAATATTTTAAAATCATGTCTTTGTTGAAATTGTACACAAATTGCATTAATAGCAAATATATAGTGCCAATAAAAATTATTACATGAATGTATGTGTAACAAATTATTACATGAATGTATGTTCAATACAATATTAATATTGAACAAAACAACTTTCTTTCTTGTTTGAATTACCTCTTTCGCTATTCGAACAGTCGAAGTGAATGGCAACACGCAGTTCTTTCGCGTCTAGTTACTCGGCCCTTGACGGTTTTCCCAGGTCTCCATGCACTCTGTAGGGAGTTCAGCCAGTAGACAACAGTCGGTATCGAAATGGCCAACCAGAAGCAGCTCACTTCCAATGAGAAAGAGGTAATTGTCAACTTAGCACTCCGGAGTTATTCTTTACGACAAACAAGTCGAATAGTTAACAAAAACCACTCCTAGGGGTAGTACATTGTAAGAAACGTTAGAGGGAGGTTCTACGAAAATTTTGCCACGAAAACCAAAGGAACGTAGGTTGAATTAACGTGAGGAACGATTTGTGCTTCAAGTTCGTAAAAACCCTTGGTTAAGTGCTCCTCAATGACGTGCCTTAGTGGGAAATGTGTCTAAAAAGATGACGTCCGATCACACTGTTCGTCGTGTTTTAATGGAAGAACGGGTTTCATTGACGAATAGCGCGGAAAAGGCCTTCCGTAAGCAGGGAAAATTACAAGAAGAGACTTGCATTTGCTAAGGAGCATATGAATAAGGGAGAAGTATTTTGGGACAGTGTAATTTGGTCTAACGAATGTAAAATACACCTCTTCGGGTCAGATGAGATACGTCGGGCCTGGAGGAAGCCATGTGCAAGCGAGCGATTGTTTCATGAATACAATTCCCACAGTGAAGTATCAAGGTAGATCAGTTATGTTGTGAAGTTGTATGTCTTCTAAGGAGGTTGGTACGATGCAACGATGCATTTCATTGATGGAATTATGTATACTTCACTGACATCTTATTTTTAGATATATTTTCCACTAAGACACGTAATTGAGGAGCAC
The DNA here is from genome assembly GCA_031308135.1 of Acheta domesticus. Classification (NCBI taxonomy): domain Eukaryota; kingdom Metazoa; phylum Arthropoda; class Insecta; order Orthoptera; family Gryllidae; genus Acheta; species Acheta domesticus. The sequence goes on from JAHLJT010009355.1 coordinate 86,227,795, forward strand.
TTAACCGAGGGTTTTTACGAACTTGAAGTAAAAATAGTTCCTCGCGTTCATTGAACCTACGTTCCTTTGATTTTCGTGGCAAATATTTCGTAGAACTTCTCTGTACAGTTTCGTACAAAGTACTGCACAGAGAAGTGGCTTTTGTTAACTATTCGACTTATTTGTCGTAAGGAATATCCCTTAAGTGATAAGTTGACAATTACCTCTTTCTCATTGGAAGTGAGCTGCTTCTGCTTGGCCATTTTGATGCCAACTGTTGTTTACTGGCTGAAGAGCGCATTGAGACCTAGGAAACCCGTCAAGGGCCGAGTAACTCGACGCGAAAAAACTGTATATTGCCATTCACTTGGACTGTACGAATAGCGAAGTTGCAACAAAAGAAAGTTGTTTATTCAATATTAATATTATGTTAAACATACATTCATGTAATAATTTGTTAAAAATACATTCATGTAATAATATTTATTGGCACTATAAATTTGTTACTAATGCAATTGGTGCGTAATTTCAACAAAGACATGATTTTAAAATATTTTACGACAATATATAACGTTTTGTTGCTAAATCTAATTGTACGAATAAGAATGTTAGATACTGTAGGTGTATCGGAGTTTAAATTCATGTTCTAGCGTGTAGTTTTTGAGATGGAAAGCGCGAGTTCGTAATTGGTTTCATCGAGCTTATCTCAATCCCTCGTCCTCTCAATCCTTCACATCATCATCACCATCGTCGTCGTCGTCGTCATGGTTTGCATTGTTCATTGTGATATTCTCCAACTGTAAATAATGTCGTCGTACCAACCCATAACTTCTGAAGATTCTGCGAATTCAATTCACTCCCATCAATTAACAAGCGCGAAGATATTGGATGAAAATAAAATTGAGAAAAGGCAATGTAAATGAACGCTTATCTCCCCCTGTTCTCATCATACCCGGAAAGTAGCAAAAAAAGAACACGTATGATAAGCTCAAAGCTAGTTTTGAAAAGTTAACCAGTGTTATGAATAACAAGGAAATGCAAGTATGACGGTCTGCAGGTACAGGCGTTGGGCGCGTAATTTTTATGTGTGAGAAAAAACTGTCATAGGGAAATGAATCATAGTTAATTCTCATTGTATGTTGTTCATTAGATGGTCAAAGTGTGAAGGAGTTGTATGCCATATCGATGCGGCGTCTCAAACTGTCCGGCATAGTGAATTTAAGAGTCTTTTTGATGCCTTCTTAGATTACGAGTTCAAAGATCTTTTTTTTTTCATTGATAGAAAAAATTATTGTCCATTATGATCATGCCTACCGTTTCGACGTCTCGCCATATTGATTTAAAGATATCAAATTTTTCACTAATCCATGTATCATAGCTTCAAGCACATTGGTCATTTTTAGAATCACCGTGGTCTCGAGACCCACTGAGTTTGAAACGCGTATTTTGATTTGTGGGGATACTTTACATGAAGTCTTGACGTTTTCCAATTATTCTCAAAAATTGCTCAATTTTTTTATTTAATTCTGTCCTGGGATAGATTAAATGTCTCTTAACCCTTGTACCATATCTGCTTTTTTCTATCAAGTACTATACCTGGAGTCTTTTTAGACCCCAAATTTTACTGACAACTGGAAGTGTTCAGCACGAATGTGTCAATCGTGGTACTGAGTGTAATTGATTTTATGTAAGGATGACTTTTATACGTTATTTTCAATCACATAATACTCAAATTATTCATTTGAAATATTTCACATTAAGAATAACTCCCGACGTACGTAGATATTGATGCATGATGCCTTGTTGATACATACTGCTTCAGAAATATGTATAGGAGTTTGTGAAAGTTACATACTGTTGGAAGACAGGTCTTGAAATAAGATTAGTACAATTTTTCGAAAACGTGAGTAGTTATTGTGTAATTTTGCTTGAAATAAAGGCAGTTTTTAAGCAGTTTTTTCCCGAAAACGGTTTCAAATCTTTTTTTAAATTTTCTCCTCGTATGCACGGTTAAGAAAATGGTGCTGGTTCCATTTTCGGCGAACTCCGTGTATTTTTGAAAATTGTAAAAAGTTAAAATTGCAAAAGTACAATACTGAAAATAGAGATTTTAGTCTTAAATGAAATTCTGCTTTAAGTTAATGCAAATTATAAAAAGAACATTTTCTCAAAAACCACGCCAATATAGTTCTTTTTTTTTCAACGGATAGAACAAGGGACACTTGAAAGACATAGAGAGAAGGCATTCATATCTTGGCGCTTCATGTATGATTACCATCCTTTTAATGTTCAAATCAAGGAATCCAAATGAAGGAAATTGGAAAATAAAACTTTCTAAATTATATTAGGATTTATTGAGATCACTGCGAAGGTGAATATCGTCTTCGTTTCCTTTGTTAATCCGTGCCCACTGGACTATTAAATGACCCTTTGGAACCTGAAACCACAACCCTTTCAGCCGATGCTCCCGTATGCGACCCGTGCTCCCGTATTACCTACCTCAGCCAACTAGGTCGACTTTCGATTATTTTATTTTACTTCAAATTGAACCAACTCGTTCGATGAAAAGCAGCATTTTTTTTGCCAGAGTTTCAACTCACCCATTCAGGATCTCATTTCGTAGAGACACACCGCGAGAAGACAAAATTTTCTTCCTAGTGGCCGAGCCAGGTATCTGGCCTGGACGAGGAGCACCTAGCAATGCGAACATCGACTGTTCAAAATTCGAAATGTACAAAATTAAAACATTGATGTTAATAATACTTTGCTCGAGGTTTAAAAACATGGAATGTGCGTAATTATGGACGTTTTAAAATATGAATTAGTAACATTAAAGTTTGCACGTAGTGTGGAGATAATTTATCAGTGTTCATGTTATTTAATGTATAATTAAGATTTGACTGACGAAAAGTAAAAAAAAATATTTGATCAGAGTGAATATTGCAGTTATAATACAGATTATACAGATTAGATTTGTCGACAAAAACTTAACTAACTGTTTTCACGCTTGGTCACTTCGGTCTTATGTAGTATTACCTGATTTGTGAAAAAAAGTTAATATTTTTAACTTCAAATTTAAGCAAATTGTTACGTGGAAACCAGGATATTTTCCGGAGATCCTCTGGGATATATGTCACTTTAGGTACCGTGTATTTAAATAATCATTTAAAAATAAGACGTGGATGACTTAGAAACATCGAGCACTGCTCGGCGAGCACAAAGCACACACGTTACAAACATATCGGCCTCAATAAATCGATGTTATCAACGATGATTTAATACAACACTGCCATCGACATCGCCCAGCCGCGTGAGCGTCTCCCGGTCGGAAATCTCCCCAGCGACTTCGCTCCCGGGGGCACGCGGCTCGGGCGCGCAGCTCCCCAGAGGCCAGGGCCGCCGCGCTTTTTACCTAGCGAGGATTTTTGAGGCACCCGCGACGGCCGGCCGCCGCCGCCGCCGCCGAGGCCGCGAGGTTCCGCGGTGACGCGCCCCGGCTGGGCGGGGCGGGGCAGGGCGGGGTGGGGCATCCGGGTCGAAGTCGAAGGGGAGGGGGCGCGGACTGCACGCAGGGGGAGGAGGTGCGGTCCCCGCGGACCGATAAAACGCGACGCCGCCCGTTGCCCGGCACCATTCGACTCAGCCGCCCTCAAGCAGACGCAGCAGCCACCACCTCTCTACTCGCAGCCATGAAGGTCATCATTGCCCTCGTCGCCGCCCTGGCGTGCATGCAGGTAACCAGCCTCACTCATGCCGGGTTCTCACGGGGGGCATCAAGGCGTTTTCCGGTGAATTTTCTTGATAGTTCGATTCTGGTGGTCAGATGCTCCTCGATACACTCATTTTAATTTCATCAGAAAATCGTCAAGTCTGCTTCTGAGCAAGGGGCTCTGAAATGCATTCCTTTTTAATTTTGTTAGTGCATCTCCAAGTCGGATTCTAAAGGGCACCGGGTGTGTTTCTGTATATTTTCTTAATAAATCGTGAAGTCGAAAATGGATGTTCCAATTTGCTAAATAGAATCTCGTGAATTTTGTCAGTTCGGGGAGTCGTTTGAAGACAATTGCGTTTATCATGAAGGTTGGCCATTTCAATAAATTAATTTTGTTTACGAAAATTGTTCATATTCAAGATACATATTTCACTTGAATCGAGTTTGCTTCTCGGAACTGCACGAAGCAGGCAACTTCATTGGGTATCAAATTTTGAAAGTGCACTAGAGACCCAGCCGACTTGACTTACGGTTCAATGGGACATTGCTGCATGTTTTAAGGACCGCTGGGAAAGGTAGAGCAAGCTCTTCCGTTCTGCAATTCGGCAGATATGTGTTTAAGATGCCCCAAATCTCCGTCGAACTGTAATATTGCTCTCCCTTGAGAAGCACAATTTCATGCGCAACTTTTGCCGTTCTACGTATTAATTGACATGAAACTTTGACTACGGATTGACATGAAACTTTGTGAGCTTGTTTGGCACCGTATTCCACAAAACTCAAGGTAAATTTTTAAGGGGAAAGCGGTGTTGTTAGTTGTTTCTTTCAACAACTAATTTTTGCGTCCTTTCGTGGCCTTACACCTATTTCAGCGCGGAAATCGCCACGCACTGCCGAATCTGCAGCCGTTACGCAGGCAGATCAGCCTGTCAGTCTTCAGGGTCTCAATTGTCTCGGAAGTCTTGTAATACTGCAAAAATCGTTGTTTGCATTTTATATTCGGATTTGTGAGAGGTCGAAAGTTTGTATGCATTATAGTGGGGTTGTGTTGGAGACGCAGCGGCAGGTGTTTCGAACGCAGAAAAGCATCGTGTAAATTATTGTATTTCGGGTTGCGTGCCGACCGAACTCTCCTGCGGCACGCGGGACTTTGCCGCGTTGACTATGAGGCAATGACTGCAAGCACTAAGAGTCTCCACATTGGTCATTTTTAGTTTGTCCGATTCGTCGAAATCTGACATACCCTCTTCACTCGCGCGCGTTTTTGATACTTTCGAACAAGTTTCGTACCCTAATGCAGCTACATTTTGCGCAATTAAATAATTACTCCTAATTACTACTTGCTTTTTTTTGTCGCTTCTATTCCAGTTCACGATGTAACGATTATAAGGTAGATAAATATGACACGTCACTCAACTTGTATCACTTTGGAGCCTTGTGCTATGCTAACAGAACTGCTTAAAGGCAAATGGTGAACGCAAACAATGCAACTTTTACATACATACTTGCATGCTTGCACACAACCCGGTTATTGCAATTAGATCACTTAGTGCTATAACAATTTCTTCGTAAAAGTTTTTGCCTTTGTTTCCTTCTTCAACATCAAATACAATATTCTTGAACGGAAAGGTTTGTCATTGAGTAGATCGCCATTTCTTTCGTGTGGTTCGCAAAGCACAATAGCCAGCTCCTATTTGAAATTAGAGTTGTCCTAAAAAGTAAGAATGTTTTAATAAAAGTTAAAACTGTAATTTTAGGTACCTAGGATAACTATGAATATTCCAACCATTGAAACGCTCTCTTCAGTATCATTCACTTGGAAGTAGAGGGATGGAAAACGCAAATTGTAAGATTGATATTTCTTTGGGCACTCTCTTACGCCTCGACGAAATGTAAAGAGCCTATGCGCCAATCGCGAGAGTAATGTAGGATTTGGAGTGACTATATATGTCTCCCACAAAATTTAGTCCATCAAAGAATAATCTTCAATTCGGTTAAGATATTTTTGGGTACAACCCTTCACTACATTCCAATTCCGAACGACGGCGACTCAACATCGCTAATTCCTGGGAGTCATTGATATACAATGAGGAAATCTACGACAACTGCGGTTGCAAACTGCACTGAGTACAAAATGTCTCGGGTCGTCCCGTCGATCCAAAAGGCAACAAAAGGACCCGACGCGTTTCGCTGCACGCGATGACGAGGCGCGCCGAAGTCAGTTACACAAGCGGTGGCGCAGTCGGTTACGCCGGAAGACGCATCCTGCGGAACCGAAGGTTCCAAATCGGAGTAGCAGGGAGTCCGCGTCAATGAAACTTTTCCTTGTTCTCCCCCACCCCCACAAGGATTACACGCAAGTAACCCTCCGTTTTCCCCTGACTCTGACTCAGCCAACCGTCATTCAAAAATTGCTTCGGGCCCCGCGGAGAATATTCATAGCGTTGCATGTCCGCACACTTGTAGATGGTTGTGCATTGAACAAAATATGAATAAAGTTGAAACCATCTTTTTTAACTGTTTAAATAGTGAGGGTACATTAGTTACTAAAATTAACTCTTGGGGTTAAGTTCATAAAGTTAACTCTTGAGTTCTGTTGCTGATTCGTGCGTTGCGGATGTTTTGTTACTGTGCCAAATAGAAAGGAGTGCCGACTCGAACACGGTATAAGGTAGACGTCTTCAGAACTTTTTTCACGACAAGTTTTGTTAAGGAATAGTAGAATAAAGAGCAAATGGAAAAAATTCAGAAGGATTAATAAAAATCTTATCTAATTTATCCAGTACAACTTACAAATATTGGTGCTTCAGCTGCGGCTGACGAGTGTATTTATCCAATAAATGGTTAATTTGCATGTATGTAATTAAATTCAAAAACATTGCTTGATGACAAAGATTTGTTTGATGGCATGTTAAATGATTTGTAACACCTGTTGTAAAATACGTATGTGAATACGTGAGCATATATTTATTTAATTTTGTTTGCCACAGTAATCATCTCACAGTAATTTGATAAATTTTGTAATCTCAATGAGCGAGGCTTACATTTCCGGGAAAATGAAGAGGAGAATGGATTGGAAGAAGGAAGTGAAAGCTTTGGAAATCATAAAATCTGTTCTGATTATGTTAATTTCCATAGGTTAAGATTTTACTTGGAAACTTCTAAAATACTCTTCGCGTCGATTTATTTTTATTTGATTTGACTTATTTCGACAAAGAACAGTAAAACTGTATGCTGCGTATGAGGGAAAAGTAAAATCTTTTTTGTCCCGTAACCTGAGTTCGTACGCTCGTGACTCATCTCCCTCTCCGATTCCGGAGCGCCTTGCACATTGTTTGTGTCCACCATCGGCCGGAGGTCAGAGGGCGCGGCGGGATTATCGGCCTTGGGCGCCGCAATCAAGGCGACGGCCAGCGGCGGCTGACGCGGCAGCTTCGTATCTGGGACCAGACGAACGCTGATGGGGCCTTACGTAAGGCGTTGCGAACGGAATGAGATCGTAGACGAGATGATCGAATCCGATACGCATTCCGTTGGCTGACACTTCGGAAGCGTATCTTAGGAAATGAACCCAGAAATAGCTTATTTTGCAAGATTTGTTGCATACAATATAAACGGGTACGAGCATAACCACTTTGTGGCGTGTAACAAGTTGTATTGAATTTTACGCTCTTTGTATTCTCAAGAACGTGATATGAACATTGTTCCTGATTTACCTTTCGGCTCTCCTCGGTTTGCTTCGGCACCTGCTACAGATATTTCGTACTAAAAAATGGTTCTTTATTAAACGTACTTACATCAGCAATTATGTACGGTTTTAAAAAGAATACGCAAATGCTTTACTAAAGTTTTAATTCATTAAATAATTAAAACGAATTAATAAAACAAGAGAACAAATTTAATATATTCAAAACTGTTAAGTACAAACATAGTATTACAAAGATTTCAACGACCGTCGTGCGCTCTAAGCTACAGTGTAAACGACACGGCATCTTCGAGCGAATGTGTGAAGGGCATGGGCTCTTGTTCGCAGGTTATGGAGGCTCGCGTGAGGCGCGATGCCGGTACCACTGGTGCCGACTTCAACTCCCTGTTCGAGGCCGCCCAGAGGCACTTCCAGAACCTGACGGCGACCATCCAGAACGCGCTGCCTTCCCAGGAGGAAGTGCGCACGGTAAGGGCTTTTCTTCTCTTGCGTCCGCTAGGGTGCGATTGCAACAGATGCTGTCATGGGGGCGGGGAGCCCTCAAAGACATGCTAGTGGTGAGAAACTTCGATCGCTTTGCAGTTCGTGCTCTAAAGGGCGTAGAAATTTTGGTACCGAAGATCCTAGATTACGTGATCCGCCATAACGTATTTTAGACTTTTGATGGGTCATCTCTTAAAGAAATTCTGCTTATAATATACTGATACACCTAATAGTCGAAACCAGGGAAAGGATTTCTGAACATTAACAGTAGTGAACTGCACATCACATCGCCTACAGCCATATTTTCATCTATAACAGAAAATTAACCTCTCAAAGTGAACTGGAACTACTTTATGCGAAATAGTCGATTCAAACTTCGACTCATTTTTCTTAATGTACGTCCAGATGTCATATGAATATATCTATACATCACGGGAACAAAATACTTGTAAATTTGTACGAATGCTTCTCAACCATTGGTTACAACTAGCAATTGCTTCCCACAGAGGCAGAAAAAAGGGGATGAAGTGCGTGAGGTGAGTCCCAGAAAAATCTTCGGTCGCTTCCACGGTCGCGACGGCGCAGCAGAAGATAAGTTTCGTAGATAGGCTCTCGTACGCTTCTCCTGCTTGCACAGTGGAACCTCTATAATTCGAATTGCTGAATTCAACCCCTCAACTTAAGTAGGTTTTCCTCTATAAGCTGGGTATTCCAAAAGTAGTTGGGGAAGATTTTGTACTTTCTGAACGTGGCATTTAACGTACTACCGTTTCTTTCCCTTGTGGCCAGAAATACACCGTGGAAAAATCTTACTTGATCTGGCATCAATGTCATTCAAATGTCGCGTTTCTGAGAATATTCGAAACAAACGTGTGTAATTAATGTATATGTATTTTGTTTTTAGAATTTGCTTATACTCGTAACATTTTAGATGTACCTCCTTATTCAGAATTTTCGATCCCGAATGGATGACATAGAGTAAAGTACTACATGAAATAATTGTTGCTTTAAACTCATCCTGTTCATTTCAATTGTATACAGTCGTAAGTAAATTTCAACGTCCTAAACTTCACACTGGTCGTTAACGTTTACCCTGATCTATCTCAACATTCAATAACCCGATTCTCTGATTTCCTCCGATTCGTGATTTGAAGTTTCTACTGTTTTGCGCTGTTATACCAAATGACTTTGCTGATACCAAGCAAAGGTTATGCAGAATATGAACACGTATGAACCGTGCACTCCGCTACTATATACAGTAATGTAGGCAGTAGTATATTATGTAGTCAGTTATGTTATCTTAATCGCTTTCAGAATATTAATCTCTCATTAATATTAATCTCTCTTGACAGAGAGAACTCGATTGCACTTAAAGGTCAATTCAAACTCTGTTATCACTAACAAACGACAAGTTATCAAATGAGTACTATAATTGCCAAAAGGAACAAACGCATACAAAATAATTAAAACCTTTTATTTTTTGAGCGAACGTAAATACATTATTGTTTTCAGATTTTCTCTATCATGGTGATTTACTAAATATATTTCTTAAACTTTTCACAGACACACACATAGTAGAAAATCCATTATTCAGGGGTTTAACGATCAATTGCTATAAACTTATTTCTCCGTTCTCCTTTACAGCAACTGCAAACCCACGCTCAGACCTTCGCCAACAACCTGCAAGCTGCTGCCACCCAGTTCAACGAGAAGGTAAGCGAGAAGGTCTCCTTACGACATGTAGAGGGGAGGCAGGAAACTTTATCCACGTATATTTGACCGGGCTCAGTAAAATCCTGCTATACTTGGGATCAAAATCATGTGATTTAATTACATCAGAATGCTCATCTACTCATTTAAGATGCAAAATTATTGTTGATTAGTAGAAATAAAATAATGGAAATACAAATTTATTATTTGAAACTTCTACTCGTATTAGAAGTCGATTGCGAAGAACTGTGGCAGGAAGAAACTTAAATGATCTGTGAGATTAGGAGCCTAAATTATAAAGATAATACTGGTTAAAGGAAAGCGACGTCACGTCTCTTACATTGCCGTCGATTGGATTGATGTTACTATGACAGACATTATGTACACCTAAGCGGCCTGCAATTACAGACCGCTCAGGTTTACTTTCATAACACAACCCTGAAAGAACAGCGTTGGCAATGACAACAGACTTAAGTAGACTAGAATTAGTTTTCCTTAGGCTCTAAACACACATTCGCGCCAGAATCTTTCAGGTCTACGGAATGTTGGAGATAAACGATATGATCAAATGCTCGGTTTTAAGCAGAGCAGTCTAGGAAGCTTATTGTGGGTCTCCGGATTCCCTTCCAAGCAGTAACCTTTTAGATTTAGTCTTGGATCTGGTTCAAAAACATCAACATTCATCGGGCTCCGCCAATTCATTTCACTTTTAGCCTTTTGCCCAGTAGTTCTAGGTCTACAAGTATGTTCTCGAATCGGGACAATTGTAGTTTGTTTTGACCGGTTCCAATACAGTTGTAAGTCATTACCGAAGAGCTCATTGCTCCGTGAAATGTTTTCTTGCGCCAGCAGAATATGTAATTCCTCAAAGGATTAGTTCAGCAAGAGCAGTTAGAGGTTAGAAATAGTATTCACAAGCGGTCGTAGTTTCTTGCGATATTGTCACTTTAAGAATATGTTAAGAACATAAAGCAATCATCGAAAACGTAGGATAAAATTCAACCCTGGTACAGAATTTAAAAGTGGAAACCATGCCCATGGAAAGTAAAGACGCCTCCCAGTCACCGAATAGCAAAAAGACAAGATAATTACGCATTTATCGCACATACAATTACAATCGCAGTAAACCACCTTAAATCGAAGAACAATCCATTAAGGAATATTTCATTTAAAGGAGGTTTTGAAGTGGACTTTTCTTCAATTATAGCTTTTCATTTTTCATGAAATTTTCTGCTGTTGGTGGAAAATCACAGTAAGAAGGAGAACCACAGCCTCGATATAAATTAGCAAACGGTCGTGAATGCCATCTTTTGTACAAGTTTCCCTTCGACGACCACGTCCTTTGGTATTGTTAGACATGGAGTGTCAAAATAGATGAGCACATATCTGAAGCAACCAACGTCTGTTCAGTTCCCAATAGTAGCGTTCGATTTGTTTGCGCTTTCAGGCTGCCGAGCTGTCCGGCGACGCCCAGACCGCGGTGCGCCAGGCCGCCCAGCAACTGGAGCAGCAGGTGAGCAACCTGCGCCAGCAGTTCCCCGACGGCGCGCAGGCCGCCGACAAGCTGAAGGCGTCCATCGAGAGCGCGCTGGCCGAGGCCCGCCGCGTGCAGGAGGCCGTGCAGCCCCACGCCGACGCCGTCGCCGAGTCCCTCAAGACCGCCGCGCGCACCGCCGTTGAGCAGGTGAGCACACGCGTGCGTTGCACCGCAGTCAGGGCTTCGATTCACTGCGTCATTTCCGTGGTCACGGGGTAAAAGTTCTTAAGTCAATTTTTGGCCAAATTGGGTTAAGTACCGAAACAATAAGTTAATTATCTATATTTTATTTTAGAAAAACGACCGAATTCAAATATTACCTCCTTAATGATAAAAAAAAGCGTTGGGAAATAGCGTTGAGCATAGGAAAAAGCGTTCGCTCAATAATCTAGCCCTTGTTTTCTCCAAACTAAGATTTTTGACTTGAGAACTTCTAATCCGTGAACACGGATTTCGTGCCTCCGGGCACGTCAACTGCTACCGTAAATGTAGTGTTTTTGTCACGGGAGGTGGCGGTGTCCTTTCCGTGGTGGGTAATGAGATCCGGTGCCGATCTACAGTCGGCTTGTGGGGTTTTCCCGAACCAGGTTCCTCCTATCAGCGGGACACCGTTCCAACAGGGGTACAAACTCCAACCTTCCGGCCGGATGTCTCCCGGCATGTGTGGTAGAGTAGTGCATGTAAGGGAGTGAAGATAAGTTGAGGAAAATGAAGGAAAGATCGCACGCGGTCCGTGGCTGTTTGTTAAGGTACTGCTCCGACATTCGCCTGCCGTTGATTGGAGAAACCAAAGAAAACTACTGATCACAGCAACCAGCCGCTAGAATTCTCCTCCAGACTGCGGCTAGACTCGGCCTAGTTATCTAGCTAGTATGGAAAATCCTCTCACCGTCGGGATTCTAATCGTAGAACCTCCCGGTCAGAGGCACTGCACTGGCATCTATTCATGCCCGGGGCCACCTCAGTCGGTCGCTGCCTGAAGAATTCTAGCGCCCCGCTGCTCTGATCGGTAGTTTATCGTTCGGTTTCTCGGATCAATGCCAGACGACAGCCGAATCAATACCATAACACACGCACCATGGAGAGCGCACGATCTTTCCTTCCTCAACCGTTCACCTCCTCTTCTCCTCATATACGCTCACATGCATTGCACTACCCGTCGCACATGTCAGGAGACCAGTCAGCAGCTTGGTTTATCCCGACTGGGGAGGTGCCCCTCTGGATAAGTTAAATATTCCCCGAAAGAGAATGTTTAGTTCGACGCCAGATATTGTGTGTCAGCGGAAAGAACACCGCCCCCTAAAGCTCACTCAAGGTTTTTATCCAAAGACTGTTTTTAATCCATTGGCTAGTATATTGAAAATATTTATGAGATACAGTTCCATAGAGTTTAACTTTTAGCAATGTTTTATAATCGAAGACCCATTTTTAAGACCCTATTACAGGTCGAAAGGCAGAAATTGCTAAGAAAATATATTCTGTCTCCGGGAAACGAATACAGTTCCTATTACGTAAGAGAAAGTTCACATCAGTAGATAAATAATTACATGTATTTGTTAGAATCTTTGTCGCACTTCGTGGCTGCAATAATTGAACTTTGTCTTGATCACAACCTAATGTTTGTTCGCAGGCTACCGTCATCACCAACCAGGTGCAGCAGTCTGTCCAGCAGGCCGCTAACGCCCACTAAACGGCCGTGTACCGGGCGCCGCCGCCACGCTGTCCTCGCCACCGCTCTCTAGCGGCGGCTGTTCCAGCGGCAGAGAGCGTGCCGAACGCCGCGCTATGCCATGCCATGCCACGCCACACGCATGCGCCACTCGCCGACTTCTGCGCTTGCGCAGTACCCTCTCCGGCCTGTCCGCCATCTTATGTAACCTTGGCGACAGCGCGGCTATCGCCGCGTTCTCTGCTCTAATATTTTCCAAAGATAATAAAGGTGTTTTCTATTAAAAGAACTATGCTATCATGTTTTTCTATTTCCTTTTAATACCTCATTCTATTCCCTCCATTTCCAATAGTCACATTTGAAAATGAGCAACGCGAAAAGCCACAAAAGAAATGCGACTCTTTGCTTAGATGTTAACTGACTTAAGTAGATTTCGACGGTTCTTTTTATCTTTAATAGTTCCATCCAATATAGTACTAAGCGCAGCTGTGGCTCGTTCTGGTTATCCTCTTAAGTGATAATCGTATCACTTTTGGAGAGGGGGAATTAATCTTACAAAATTGAGATATCCGCGCGTGCTGCTGCGGGCCTGATGGTTTACTTCCGTTGCTACCTGAGAGTCGCAATAGAAACAAAGACGATGACAAACAATGGCTACGAGCGCACAGCAGTGGGGCATACAGCTGCCATTGTTCAAGCGCAAAGGCCACTTTCGACATTTACCATCGAATTCAACATTTTAAGGTTTTGAGAGTCACTTCCTTGGATTCTTTCCCTCAAAGTTAAAATTAGAATAATCATACAACCCCCAAAGGCATAGGGAATCTTTCCTTTTTCTTCTCTCGCCGAGTTTTTGGTCAACATTATTTCATAAAATAAATGGCGATCTCCGTCCATGAAATAGCGATGTATCTCCTACCAATCGGTCATTAGTATAATGTCAGAGATGAACACATATTTCACAAAAAAATTATTTTTGAACAGTTTAACGTTAAAATAAGAAATTTCGATTTTTTAAGTTACAACTATTCCGGAAAAGCGATTATCTGTAGTTGCTCTTCTTTCCCGAATGCGTTCACCCCCCTCCCTTGAACTCGTTGGCAATGCATCTTCATTCTCAATCTCGCCCTTTACTCTTACGCCGGTGCAATACTCCGCGGTGGCGGTTGGTCCTAAGCGGCCCTAGAGGGAGCCGCAGTCCTCGTCATCACTTATGAAGTATTTAAGTACGATCTGATTGGCAATTCTGAACTATTAATGAAATTGTTTATTCCGTCTGCGCAAATTATTCCATCCTAATCCACAGCTTTTTGGGACGTCATGCCTAATCCTTGGGAATTACTGAATTAGTTGAACTCAAAAGAAAACACTAGCATCTCTTCTAGGTATCGAGTCTTTGCCAACCCCAAAGCGGTTACTTCACATAGTTGTCAAGGTCAGTACTGTGATAAAATAATGAATGAATTATTTACTTTAATTCGCTAGCTCATGTTTTGGGTTCTATACGATGACACCACGCTTACCTTGCAGGCTGGTTGTCACCGGGTAGCCCTCTATACAGAGAAGCCTGAAGTCTGAAATTATTTCTATTACAAGGAATTGCGTATAATTTGGCACAACAATAATTTCATTTATTAAAATGATTTGAATATTGTTTAACAATATAAATTCTATTGACTGCATGCATCTAGTTAAGAACGGTACCGAATTGTCTAGGCGTTGTGAAATGAAGCCCCGCAGTTCATATCACTCTTGGCTTCCGCGCCGAAAATCCCTCTTCGCGCCGGTCGTCGCAGAAGTCATCTGCTTCTCTCTTGATGTTTTAATTTACTCCTTGCAAGAATTTTTCCACTACTGTTCCAAATTCTATTCTCCCTATTACATTTAACACGGCGATGTCCCACTTAAATTAATCAGATCACCTTCGCGCAGCTACCACCACGATGCCTGTCAACAACCAAACTCTAGTTCAGAGCCCCCTCCTGCACGTAAACAAACATTCGTTACCTAGTAACCGCTTCGCACCGTCCAGATTAAAGCGCGGTGTTTGTTTTCTTGTAATATGTTGTATATTACAATACCCTTCAGTTTTCTTCGCGCGGCCACTCTTGGCTATTTTTAGCTGTCCCTTGGAGCCCGAAATTAAGAGCCCCTGTCGGTGAAAGCGCAGTTTGTGCGTGCCTTTCAAAAAGTGCATGTCAGTTCTACACGCTGAGATGCACGGAGTGTAGTTCCTTAGGGCCCCTTCACACGGCGGCGCCACTCACAGTCAGCAGCGCTTCCGGGTGGCGCGTCTGCTGGCAAAGCATAAGTTTAATTGGAGATATTCACAAGAGTGGCGGAGTCGTGCTGCTGAGGCGGGCAGAGGTGAACTCTTGCCTTCAGCAGCGCAGAAGCGCGTTCGCTCCGCCGCTAGCATAACAGTTCTAAATGGCAGTGTTCACACTAGAGGCGCCCCGGAACAGATTTTTGCCTACTGCCTGCATTTCGGCCGCCTGAGACCACAGCGGTGTGACCGAACACCGCTTCCACAGCGGTGTTGGTGTAACTCACGAAACCTTCTCTGCGGTCGGTGGCGGTCTGAAGGACTCTGCCGCTCCTCGGTGGCGCCACCGAGTGGCTCCGTGTGAAGGCAGTTTTCCTCCCTCGCAGTCAGTGGCTTTCAGTGGTGGCTGCTTGTGAAGGGCTCTGCCGCTCCTCGGTGGAGTCACCCAGTGGCTCCGTATGAAGGCAGTTTTCCTCCCTCGCAGTCAGTGGCTTTCAGTGCTGGCTGCTTGTGAAGGGCTCTGCCGCTCCTCGGTGGCGCCACCGAGTGGCTCCGTGCGATGGCAGTTTCCCTCCCTCGCTGTCAGTGGCTGTCGGTGGTGGCTGCTTGTGAAGGGCTCTGCCGCTCCTCGGTGGCGCCACCGAGTGGCTCCGTGCGATGGCAGTTTCCCTCCCTCGCTGTCAGTGGCTGTCGGTGGTGGCTGCTTGTGAAGGGCTCTGCCGCTTCTCGGTGGCGCCACCAGAGTGGCTCCATGTGAAGGTACTCTTATACATATTCAATTTTCTTCCGTCTAACTTGGAGAATATATATTGAGATGAATCGTATCATCACAATTCTTATTAGGTAAATATTAATAGAATTTTCAAAAGACACGAAAGTGATCTAAAAAGAGGCACAAGGAATTTAACAGGAGAACATTTAGAGAGGACTTATATAATAGTTTACGAGTAGTATAACAAATTATGAGTAGAAACATTAAAAAAATTTCTCGAATATAAACAACGCAAGAAAGGAATCGCAAAAGGCAGCAGCGAATGAGAATGGATAGGAGTGACAAATGAAGGTGCGTACGAACTGTGAAAGAGAAACGCATTAGCGTTGGAACTGTATCGAAAAGGACAGTGGAATGTCAAGGGGAAAGTATTTATTACTGTCACAACAGGATGTTACGAAAGGTAGTTATTACGGAGTAGAGATGCGTGTTATAAGTTCCGCGATATGTGATGATTTTTTTAAATTTAACATTTTAATTTAGATAAATGCGTAAAAGTAATGATAGTGTAGTAGCAATTGTAACGAAGAAAACATTCTTGAAAATCAAATTTAAAATTTAGAGATTTGTAATTTTCGAGTGTGGATGCAGAGGGAAGCTGGACAAAGACGCAGCCAATGAATTAATAGTTTTTTGGTGTCCAAAGGAGATTCACCGACCAAGACGGCTGGTGAAAATCATCAAAAGGGAAGTGCAAATCCACAAAAGAGACTAGACTAATTAATGTACAACGCCCAAGATAAATTTCATGTTACGAAGTTACATACTACTCGGGCAAGTTTTCTTGATATTCCACAGCGGGGGGTGCGGGGAGAGGAGGGCTTTGTTTACGTCACAGTTTAAAAGGGCGTACCAACTGTTCAAATGAACATAGCGCGCCAAAGCGTGGAATGAACTTCGTGAATTACTGCAAGTACTGCGAGTCATCAGAATCACTATCACGATCACTTTCACTATCCGTATCCCCAGCAACATTAACTATAATTTGGTCGATGGCTATTTCTAAAATTCCATCCTTTTCCCAGTATTCTTCACACTTCCGTATTTGCTCGCAAAAGCTTTCCCAATATGCAGACGTGACAGTGGAGAATGCATAGTTTGTGAGTTCACGGAGGTGTTGGACTGACATAGCTCCAGTGACATTATGTTCCCTAAATACTCTTAATTTTAATCCATGCCACCTCTATGGGATTCAGTTCACAATTGTACGGTGGAAATCTAATAACAGTATGACCCCTTTCAAAAGCAATTTTGTCTATTACGTAAACCTTTTCGCTGGTTTCATTAGCTTGTATTAGGTTGAACAAATTACTTTTACATTGTTAGAGATTACTGTCAATTCCCCTCTCCCTTAACCAACCTATCATTGTCAGTTTGGAGTCTTATCTCGAAGGGACTCTTTCAGCTTGCCCAGAATGATAAGGGGCATTATCCATGACTGCGACGGGTGCGGGTGGTACATTCGGAAGTAATTGAGTATAAAACCAGTTTTCAAAATTGGTGGAGTTCATTTGTCCATGATAACCCCTTCGATTATTAGATTATCATCTGCGACAAAACCATTTCGAGAATCTGCACTCACAATAACAAGTCGTTTCGCAGAACTGCCCCACGAAGTCACTCCTAAAATGCCATTCTCCTTTTGCCAAAACATTCCTGTCATCGTATTATTGTCTACCCACGATTCATCTAAATAAAAAATATGCCGTCCTCTCTAAAATGCTTCATTTTTACCAGGTATCGAGATCTCCAATCCACAATATCACCTCTTTCTAACAATAATTTGCGTTTGTTCTGTACTTTCTTCCAAACGAATCCTATGGACTTCAAAGTAGTTCGGAGTGATGAAGGACCCCAATTCCAATTGATATTTTGTTTTAGCACTGGTAGAAGTTTCGTTATTGTAGGAACGACCTTCTGGACAGAGTAAAAATCAAGAATCTAAGTCCCTAATTACTCTTTTATCAAAATCATCCAACTGAATTTTTCCGTGTGTTCTTATTCTGACAACAAATAAAGTTTAATGCATTTACCCTTCGCGAAAAAATAAAACAAATTCTAGATATTTCCAAATAAGAACATTTCATGTGTTTCATTTATTAAAAACCACAGTAGTACCTCTTTTTGCGTGGAATTTGTGTCTGATCTGGGTGCGAAGCCTTAATTTTTTTAATTCTTTTCACTGATGCAATGCTTGCACCCGTATAAATGATCGCTCTCTTTATGACTTGGTCAAGAGAGGCAAGGAGCATCTTGTTTTCTTTCTCCCTTAGACAACATTCCACCACGTTAGCAATAATTTTCCTCTCCCCACTCTGAAGTGTGATACGGCGAGATGGTGGTGTTCTCAGAGTTTCCCAAGAGGGCCTTGGGACTGCCTCTGACATAGTTAACCTTCACACAAAGTTGTGATGATAACCGTGTTTAATACAAATGTCCAAATAAAGATTTCTACCAGATAAATGAGCTAAAGTCGTATAAACGGAAGAAACAAGACATAAGTCAATCAAATAACAGTAACCCGTAATCGAACCAAAACAAAAACAAAAACGTCGTAAAGTATGGAAACAATATATAAGCAAACCACTAATTAACACACCGGCACGAAAAATATAACGATTGCTTTGAAGGTACGTGGTGGAAGATGGTAGCAAATTAATTTGATATGTGCCGTTCCGAGTCGGACCTAAGAATTTTGACGGGACATGCTAAATAGCGCTGGGCAAGAGTTACAAAGCTCGTATATCAAGAAACTTGCGCGACCAGTATCTGAAATTTGCCCCTGGGTGATAGGCAACCCATCATGCACACATATTCGGCAAGACACCTAACGCGCTAAAATATGGATTTCATGCTTCGCGACACTTTCTTGAAGATAACTCAGTACGACTTCATCAGCCTGTTTAAAAAAATCTGGAACTGTAGTCAACTTGGATAATCGCTAAATCGAATACAAATCTCTCACAGGTAATGCAATGCCAGGCTGAATTGCACCGATGTTAAGCTCTTTTACTGCGTTTATTCTTTAGCCTCTTCGCTGTTTCAACGTACGTTGGCCCTTGTTTTCGCACCGTAACAATCCACCGGCTTCCAGCGCAAGGGTCTAGTCTCAGAACGTGGCGTCCAATTGTCACTGTTCGTCTGAAACTAGTTGCAACTTAATTTTTATGAATTTCGCATGTTATTGAAAGCACACAAGTTCCATCAATTCTTGCGGTATTGAATGCATATTTATTATGTTTGTGAATTTATTTTCATTTGATTTTTGGTTTCTTGATTCAAAATGTGCGTTTGATGAGTTCTTTGTGTAATGTTGGCCATTCCTGGAAAAAAAGTCACTTTCTGTCGCTGATCTTTCACACGGGATCGACGACAGTCATTTCGCGAGCATCGTGAACAGTCGTGACTGAGTACACCTGATCGTCAATGAGTGTTGTGGAAGAGAATCTCGAGAGATATTGTTGTGGTTGTTGATAAGACCAGCACAACGCCTGCTCCCGCGGGCATTCTGCACGTGAGAGCCGATCGTCTGCCCGTGGCAGCACCGAAAGTGCAAGTAGTGAGGAGTAGGAAGCTTTGCGGGGAGCGGAGAAGTCTGACGTAGCACGACGCGGCGCGTAGATTGAATGCCTGGGCGTCTAATAATGACCCATGCTTCAAAATTAAATGCCCATTTGTTTAAATGGATAATGTCTGGTATTTCAAGTTACCAGGGTCATAATTCACTGTTTACCTTCTAAGCTCTGCACTGTTTACGTTCTGTATTCTTTTGTATCCACCACTGTATGTATTTTCATTTTCTAATTTTTTTTAAAGAAAATAACATGCTCATTGTGACTCTCAAGCATTATTTTAAAGCAATATCTTTAAAATATATGCGAAAGAAAAAATATTACTTAATTCTATCTAACATAAAATTGCAATTTAATAATTGATTGTTCACCAGGAATGTTATAACCTCCATATCATAGAAAAATGAACAAAAATATGGGAGCAATCTCTCACATCAAGATTGACAAAAAATAGAATGTATGGCAATTCCAAGAAGGGTAATGCTTAATAGCACATTTGTGACCATTTTTCTCCATTATGAAACTGAATAAAAGAGATCAACGAGCAAACTTCTGTGACGATATGTTACGGACAATCATAAGATAATCATGAGTATTGGTTAAATAGAATGCAAACGGCTTTATATTTTTATACAATGTCGTAAATGACTGCTACACACTTGTCAGAAATAAGAACAGAAAATAATCATAACTTTTTTTAAGAACAATATGTTTTTGCTTTGAGAGAACCGTCTTATTCAATTAAACATAGTTAATAAAAAATAGTTTATTGCTGTCATCATCAAACAAAAACAATTCAGTATCAAAATTTTGTGTTTAGCACAACACTAAATTTGTGATTACATCGTAGCAAATCGAGTTACATTATAGGCCCTACAAGCAATTATAATACTTGGTGTCGAAATCTAATATGTATAATTCGTTGTAGTTTCATATTTTGCCCTGTCATATACCGAGAACAAACATTTGCAAGATAATACAAATTACTTGAACTATATATGACCGTCATGTTCTTGCCGATTGCTCTTTAAATTTACGCGCTATCTTTCGAACTTGCGCATTCTGATTGGTCCCCACTCCTAGATTGGGTCTCACCCCCACCCTTCATCGATTTTCTCATTTGCCCCCGAGTTGCCCGCACGCAGCTACTGTGGTCAGTGAAAGTGCAAAATGCTGTGCAGGCCTGTTGATTATGCTGCCGTCATCATATTTCTCAAGGAAGTAAGAATCTCTACTTATATAGGAGAGACTATTCCTGAAAAATTACAGATATTTCATTATTGCAATGTATAACCCTAGCAGAGTAGTGGAATTTGGAAAATAAAATTTATTTCGTTATCACCACTAATATCAGCAATAACAAGTAAGATTGTGAAATGAAAAAGGGACCAGATGTTTATTTGACCACGTTTTTTATACTAATGACAATTTTTTAGCAATATGCTGTTAATGATGAGGTGTCAACAAACCTAAACAATAGATTTTTGAAAAAGACACCCCAAGAGGCTGCAGAAAAATCGTGTTTGGCAATGCTGAATTGTTTGTCTGGGTGATTCCTTATCAAAAACATATACGATAAATGAAGAATTATACGCTCCAAATTTTTAAAAGAAAATTGCCATTTATAACAGGGGTTTTTGTGTTCTTTAATATTTTAAAATTATTATTTCCTATTCTACCATTAGGAAACCAAAAAAATAAGAAAATGTCAAGAATACCTACTTTGGACAGCTATAGATGGCAGCTGGCAAGAGTACGTGGTAATTCCAAGTAGGTAGCCCAGACCCAAGGAAATAGAAAACAAATACGGGAAAGTCCATGCCATTCTGTAGCACCACTAGTTTATATTAAATTTGCAAATTATCTCGGAACATTAAATTTGAAAAACATCATGTAAATATGAAGAAGACAAGAACTGTAAGTAATACTAAAGAATCATTTCTTAAGAGTGCAAAAATCAATTTTCAATTTAATGTGACTTACAACTTATTCACATAAACATACAAAATAGTAACCTTTTATTTCCTGTACGTATTCGCCTTCAGAAAACAAATCAGACTGAATTTGTAGTCCTAAAATCTTCAAAAATTAGGGGACAAAAATATGGAAGTTTTAAGCAACTCAGGGGAATCAAATGTAGTTGTAGAATTTGCGTCAAAATTTTCTGAACTAATTGAGAATGATCTTATCTTAGCATTAGAGAACAACACAGAAGAGCAGCTTACAGATGATCGTTTACGTTCATATTAGAAAACAAAACATAAAATATATAGCTGTACTAAATTCTAACTATATGCATTACTCATACCTGCAAGTAATTTTTACAGCGACAATATTTTTGAAACTGCAATATTACCAGTTCATATCCTGTACGGAGGTAACATACAAAGCGATTGGGTGTGAGGAATTTTTAAAAAGGAGTGTAACATTACCAGCTACTATGATTCATTGGCAAGTCCAATGTCAGATACTGTAAGAACATAATTGAACAAAGTTGGTCATAAAAGAAATTTTCAACACAAGAAAATACTTTTAAAACAGTTTACAACATCGGCGATGCCACATTCAACAAGTAATTGTTACTAATAATGACATTCCCTGTATAAGTGGAAATGTATTCAGTAAATAATAAATTTTGACCAACTACCTTTGCATTTCAGGTTTCATTATATTTGCCCACTTTTTAAAATGTATTAATACTTCCTTCCACTCTACTTGATATAGCTTGCTTCAAAAGGTCAATGCCATAGGAATATTACTTCAAAAGTTTCATAGGAACAATATATAACACAAATTTATAATGCAATTTATTTATAAGCATTTTAAATTGTTATAATTATTCATCTCTATTTTTTCAAACTTAAGTTTTCACAATAAATACAAACTTAAGATATCTATAAAAAAGATCTGATGATCTTTTGTTAACAATGTACATGTATATACAATACAAAAGTGGAATTTAGTTTTCTACAAATTATTTCTACTTGGGATCATGAGGGAGTTTAAAACCCACCAAGTCTGCTGTATCACGCACAGATCGCTCTCCTTTGGCATGATACATTTTCCATTTTTCTTCATAACAACGTTGACTTTTTAAATAACATAAATAGCTTTCAGCTATGAAATTCATTTCTTCTTGAGCTTTACACAGTTGTTGATCTGTAACTTTGTACTTTTTGTACTGCTGAAGAATGAAAGACACCAATGGAGATTCTTGCAACTTTGTATATGAACTAGCTTGGCGATACTCAGACAATAAAGAACGAAGAACAGGAATCACAGTTTTGGATGACATTACTGAAGTTAAGTTGTTTCTCTGAATGTACTATTGTATTTCAGTCAATATTCATTCACATTAGCATAATAATATTTTAGTTTTTCAAATGTTTTTCTTCTAAACCTGTAAAGTGTACAAAAAGAATTAAAGACTCAATGCAATCATGGATCAAACTCATCAATCAATATCTGAAATTTGATGGCACGTTTTGCCCTGTTTAAGTAATGGATTACCTTCATTTCAATTAAAATTGGTTAAATATGCATCAATATATCAGAAATATCAAGAGGGCAATGTTATATTCCAGGAAAAAAATGTCAAAATCATTCTCAATACTTATGCACAGTTCTTAGTTTAACACTTTAAATTTTAAGGGGAATATTTCAGAAATGCACTGAAGAAATCTAATTTTTAAATTCTAGAATTTTTGATTTTTCCTTCACAAAAATCTCCTTTTAATGGAATGCTAAGTAACTAAATGGAATAAGTAACCTCTCACAGCTGCATAAACTAACGTTGTCAACCCCCCAAAAAATGACATGCATTACAAGGGTGATACATACAAAGCTTAGTAAACAATAATTCACTACCACACATACTCTTCAACA
Organism: Acheta domesticus; assembly: GCA_031308135.1. NCBI lineage: Eukaryota > Metazoa > Arthropoda > Insecta > Orthoptera > Gryllidae > Acheta > Acheta domesticus. Next base: position 86,251,086 of record JAHLJT010009355.1, read on the forward strand.
CAAATTAATTATAATATTTTATACAAACAAACACAACCAACTTACAAAGAATAGTGAATGCTGTGCAGAGCATATATACTCTCTGGTGCATAATATACTCTCTGGTGCAGAGTATATAGAATAGAGTTTATAGAATTTGATGTTCATGTCAGGTCCACCAACTTACTGGGTCAAACTGACGATCCAACCCATACTTTTTACTCTGAGCCAACCATTGAATATTGTAGAACGAGAACGAGGAGTTGAGAGGCTATCTCTTACATCGTGGAGGCTATAGGTAATATCAGATTCTTTACTAGCTTTTGAAGCAGAATCTAGGACTTGGTTCAATTCCTGAAGTTTGGGTGTTTATGCCTGCACCTGGCAATGGAGTGGATGTCTGTGCCCTTTCACCCTGATTTGTTTCAACTGATGAGTTAATTTTATTTGTCAAAAAAAAAAACAGTAAAAACTGTATATGACGTGTGGGGAAAGAGCGCACCTGCGCACATTTTCTTGAGGGCCAGAATAAAATAATTTTTTTTAAAAAAAATTAAAAACGAAAAAATGAATTTAGAAAATAATGATTTTAGACAAATATTTGAAAAATGTTTGTTCCCGAGTTATAGAAAATCAATTTCAACGGTAAATGAACTACAAGCAAAAGGAGTGCTCAACAAAACGTGCGCACAGTGAAGCTACGTTTACGTCCAGAAGCAAAACAAGGGGTCATCTCAGCATTTGCTCAAAGGATCAGGGAAACTGGACAAAAACCTGATCGAGATGGGGGTTATTGACCCGGAAGCTGAAGTACATTACTTGTTACAGACGTATTAAATATTTTTTTAAATGTATACAATTCAAACGTAAACTAATTCATTATATATCATTCTTTTGTTACAATAAACATTATTTTTCTTTTTCACGATCAGTATAGTCTCTAATTGTATAGAAACAGTTTTGCAGCAGAAAAGATTTTACTTTTAACTTACATTTGTGTACCGACTTTAATTGTTTAATGTCATCTGGCAATGCGTTGTAAAGTAACGTGCATGTATTGTATGTTGATTTCTTGTACAGCTAAATTTTTCTAGCCTGGCCGCTGGGATTTGCTAGTAGAGGGGGAAGCTGAAAGTGGTGGGAGGGAGCCAGGAGGCGGCGCTCGCTCGCGCCTGGCTCGTCTGCCCATACCAAAAACATTAGTCTTCCTCACCGTACACGTTAGCGAACGGTCTTGGAAATTAATTTGCGGTAGTGTCTTCGCTCGTTAATGGAGAGACACCAAATTCATGGGATGGCCTGGCTCTGTCATCATCCATATGTTTTCCATTGTCACTGATACCCGTTTCTTCACTATTAAAAGTAGTATCGCTATCACCGGCTTTACTATCATTCACGTCGTTACCTGTAAAAATAACGATTTCTGGATATGGTGCATTCAATCATTGTGCGGCAAATCACATTCTCACTGAAACTGTCGAGAGCAGATTCCACGTCCTTTTCTTCTCTTTATTGCGAGTAGAAAATGAACATGATTCTCCTGATTGAATAGAATTAATTTCCTTATTAATTCTGTAAATAAGTATTTTCGAAACACCCGAAGCCGCAATTACCGCTTTAAGAACTGCTTTGATATTTTCAATACCTTCTTTAGTGTCTCTTCATAAATTGATATACCTACTTGGCGACGACTTCACGCGTCTGACTGTGAAGAACGTCCTTATGCAAGTTGCTATGAACAGGACGCATTGCAATGATCACAACAAAATAATAATCACTTATACAGAACTTCATACAAATAGCTGTACTCTGTTAGGGAAATGCAACTGAAAACTGGCACCTTGCGGAGACGAACAGTCAGGGTCGATGTTTACTGAACTGGAGTAGGGCTGTCAACACATCCTGGGAAGGGACGCGCCCCCCCCCCAAGCGATAAATTTAAGGAATTGACTCTTCCGACAGCCCTGGGCGCTGACCTTGAGCAGCCACGCTAAAATAATTTCACTCTACTGAGCTGTTGATACTGACACTTGATGCACGTAAACATGAATATTGCATGAAAATATGTTCCCTCCGTTAAGTAGGTCATTTTTGACATATATTACAGATTCGTAAATAAATAGACAAGGCAATGGTAAGATTCCCAGCTCAATGAAAAGAGGCTTGCAGGGTTGCAGGCTTGCAGAGTTGTTTAATGATCTGCAGTCATGACCTGAAGGTCCATCCCTGTCATCTGGATCTTCGATTTGACTGCCAGCTTGATCATTGAGATGGAAACTTTTCATGTAAAGTTCATGGGCAAATTTCTGCCAAACATCTGTGGATCAGTTCTGCCATTCGGGTACTCTTCCGTCTCTCTTTAGGAGGAGGTGGTTTAAATTTGGTTCTTCTGGCCACCTATCAATCCTCTTCTTCCACATCTGTCGTGTTTTTGGAGAAAGATTTTCGACACTCTCCCGTATGGTGTTTCTAGAGTTGGGATGACTCTGGCGACCGGGGAGTGCTGTAAGGCACATCGTCAGGAGTATATATTTGTAGCACTTGGATCTGAGATTCTTGGAGCAGACGTTGCAAGACCTCTGGAAATATTGGCGAAGAAAACATTCCCAATGGAGGATTTGAGATTACAGTTCCTGCTACCAACTACTGACGCATATGAGGGGTTCCTCTTAAAACTAAACCAAAAAAGAAAAGAGATCTGGACAGAATTTTTTGCAACAGGTACCACGATAGACCGAAACTGGACGGCAGCCAACTTTGAAAAAAGATGTTTTCACCAGTGTTCACCGGATTGGCTGTACGCGGATATTAAAAAACAATACCACCACCTCTTGTGCAACAACAAAGTGTGCCGCTAGGTGTCGCATGATCGCTACTATGGAGCAGTGCTGGCGATCGTGCGACTGCAGCGTCACAACCGAGAACGACGCGAAATACCGTGAGATATTCCAGCATGATGACACGCCCCCACGCGCGAAGAAAGAAATAAAAACCCAAGTATAAGCGCAGCGATCGGTTTGGGTCTGAGCATTTGGGCAAGATAGCCTATGACATAGTTGTAGCATGTTCATTATTTATACACCAATAGATTGAAAATTCCACGAGTTAAATTGTGTAATCAAAGAATATAAATAAACACTTTGCACTAATTAGAGCAGAATTTGCACACACAAAACTGAAATGGAAGCTAATCCAAACTGATCTGCATGTTTACATTGGTAAACGTGCATTCGATATGCACATTTTCAATAAAAATAAATAGGGTATGTTGTACAGACATAATACGTTGTACAGGATATAATTCTCTCTGGTACAGGATATGATTTACAGACCAGTCCAGAAAATATAATTTTCTGTAATTAAAATGGGTAATTTTTAAGATTAATAAATGTAAGAATTTATTTGTTTACCTTATTTTTCATTCTTGTTTAATTTTGTTGAACTTTCAGTGGGTATTTTGGCCAAAGACACAGAGAGAGCCATTGGAACACTCTTTGCATTGGAACACCGTGCCCATTCATCAAACATATCTGATGACTGATCCTTTAACAGAACATATTATTGGTATGGTAAATGTTCATGTTGCGAACTATGTACTATTTTCTAATTAATATTAATTCTTGATTTTTTCTAATTATAGGAAATTAAATGCTTCACAAAGTATAGTTTACCATCTAAGAATTAAAAATATATTTTTAAAACTATTAAATTTTTAGATGATTATGAAAAATGGTGAGGGAACCAACTGTAATTTTTGGAGAAGATTCATTGACTCTACCCAAAGGGTGTCAGACAAACTTATTGATGTTAGAAAAAATATCTGGGAATAAACAAATGACAAGACAGCTAATGTTATTTCATTACAGACATAGAGGTTCTGATTATAAATATTGTAGTAAGAACACGGTTTAACTAATTATTTTAATGTGTGCAGCATAAAGCACTAAAAGTATTTCCTTCTTTTAGTCAAATGTAAAAGTATACCAAATTTAGTGTAGATGTTTGTTATATAATGATTACCATTGTTATTGCATCAATAATTAGTTATAGTGTTATTGGCATCTATAAAATAGTGAAGTGATGTTCAGTGTAATGGTTCTAAAAAGTATCTTCAAAGATGGAAACATTCATTTTTCTTCTTCTGGAAATTAATTTTATGTTTTTCAAGCCATCTAAAAGGGAGTGAAATAAAGTGTTTTTGTTAGGAATTCATAGAATAAAATTCAGATAGCTGACAATTGTATAAACCTTTTCATGAATAATTCACAGTAAAATCTAGTATGGGAAAATGCTAGTAAATTTCTGGTGGAACAAATGTTGAACTACAAAAACAATTTATTAGAACCATAGCACTAATTGGGCAATGAATCTTGCATAAAAGATTCTTTCAATAATTTAAAATTCTTGCCTTCCCATGTTTATCCACGCCCAGATCCATAATGTTATCGATTGAAACACAACATGACCTACTACAACTACTCTGTGTGAGCAAAACTCTACATAAGCAGAAATTAAGATATTCTGTGTGTCACCATTTAGGTATTTCTAGAAGTAAATTCTTCTTCATAAATTCATAGTCTAAGCAATTTTACAATGAATGGTTTGCACATATCCAACAGCATTTGAAATTGAGATACAAGCAAATGACTTTAAATAACAATAATTTTGCAATAAATGTAACATTTATATGTAAGTTACTTATGTGATATTAATGTATACTAATATATTTAGGAAATGAAAAATGTATGTATACTGTTTGTAAGCAAGTTATATGTGATATTGAGAATTGTATTATTTCAGAAAATAATATGTATAAATTGAATATTATTAATATTGAACTAAAGAATTGAGTTGAATTGTAACATACATTGTTTTATTTGAAGGTCATTCTTGATAAAGATTAAAATTTAAATCTTTTATTTGATAATGAAAATTTCTCGTTTAGTACATTCTTTGATATTGAGACTGTATTACAAGCTGGAATTATGAGGGGGAGGGGCTGCTCTGCCTGTTCCGTCTCCCCTGTATGTTTGCATCTTTTCTTACATCTTCCCATATCTCTTTTCCCTTCTCTGTTTGTAAGTATGTGCTAATCTTGGCAGTCTTTTTTCTTCCATTCTTTCTAAGTGCTGCAGCCACTTTTTCTGTTTATTTTCATTATATTATTTATGCTATTACATTCAATTCTCGCTTCATTTCTTATCTGGTCTTCTAAGATGCAGTCTTTTGTTCTTCGAAGGAACTTCATATATAAACTCTGAATTTTGCTTACTCTTTTCTGTGCTAGAGCCCAGCTCACTGCCATAGAGCAATATCGGGACAGCTAGAGTTTTATAAAATTTAATCCTAGTATCTTTTCAGTTCTTATTTTTAAGAGCCATAGATGTGTGTTGTCCCATAGATGGATTGAAATTGAGCTAATTTTTTGTCAATATCTTTTTGTCCTTCTGTGTCACATCCTAAGTAATTAAAATTTAGAACTTGTTCTAAGCTTATATTGTCTAGAATTATTTTTGAATGGATAATATCTTTTCCCCAAAATGCTAATATTTTAGTTTTGTCTTTTGATATAGTTCAGTTTTAAGAGCTACATAGCTGATTTAAGTGGTGCAGGGCATATTGTAGATCCTTTTCTGTTTCTTGAATTATGACAGCATCGTCTGCATAAAGTAGAATATTTAAAATATTTTTTCTTGCTAATTTTATTCTTGTTCTAATATTTTGTTTCTGTCTCAGAAATATGTCATTTACATATATGTTGAAGAGTGTCGGCGACATTGAACATCCTTGTCGAATGCCTTTGTTAATTAAAATTTCTTCTGTCTTTATGCAATCTGTCTTAATAATTATTTTTGAATTACTATACATGCTTTTAATTGTTTGTATTAGATGACTAGGGTAGCCATAATTTACCATAATGTCCCAAAGTTTCCTTCTATCAACATCAAAGGCTTTAACGAAATCAACAAATGCCATAAGCGTTTGTAGATTGAATTCTCTTCGTAGAAATATTGAATTCTCTTCGTTTCTCCATGGTTTACTGTAGAGCAAATACATTGTCAGTAGTTGACCTTCCTTTTTGAAAACCAGTTTATTCTTCATCCACTAGCAAGTCTGCTATTTTTATTTCTGGCATATACCTTATTTGAATTAAGCAGGCTAATACCTCTGTAGTTCTCTGGGATTTTACGATCTCCTTTCTTAAATACTGATACAACTTCAGCCATTTTCCATTCTTCTGGCGTCTGATTGCCAGCATTGGTTCATTAAATGTTGTAATCTCCAATGCAAGAGTAGATCGCCATATTTTAGTTCAGCATTAATTTTTGTCTGTCAATGGCCTTTCAATTCTTTACTTCTTTTAAAGATTCTTGTAGCACTTGTATTGTGATCGGGTCAATTCTGTTCTTTTCTCCTTCTTTACATTCCGATCTTTCATCATCTTTTTGTCCATCATACCATAGTTGTTTATAATGTTCAATCCACTCCTCTTTCTACCACATCGATCCCTATTATATCTTGTTCAGATGTTTCATTATTTTATAAGTGGCATTTTGTCTGCCCTGTATGTCATTCTGAGTTTTACTTATGAATTTATCCCAGGGTTTCTGGTGAGCTTCTTTGACTTTATACTTTGCTCTGTTCCATGCTATTTTATAGTTTTTCTCGGGTTAGTTCGTTGTTCTGTTGAAGCTATTTTTTGTATTTTTCCTGTTTGTCTTTGATTGCTTCTGCAATTTCTTTGTTCCAGCTTCTTAAACCTTTCTTGTTTCTAATCTTTTTCTTAATACCAAGTGCTTCCGTTGCTGCTTTCTTTATATTAATCTTTACATTTTCCCACTCTTTCTCGAGATCGTCTTCTGTTGGGACATCCATTAAATACTGTTGTAGTGTCTTCTAATACAAGCTTCTTATGCTCTTCTTGCAGAAGATGTACTTGAAATACTTCATCTAGGTGTTGTGCTTTCTTTTTGATGTTTTCCATCTAAACCTTTACTTGTTTTCTAGTGACCTGGTTGCTACCAAAATAAATGCAGTTTTTAACAGGAGGCCCTGATTGTACTCGATAGGGAGAAATGCTCCTGGCATGCTGTATTTAGGAATATATTATCAGGGTGTCAGATTTCTGGAAAACACAGGGAAATCAAAATGCAAAATTTATACAGGGAATATCCAAAGATCTGCATTAGACTTGAGCCTAAACCTAGGCAGAGAGGAAAAAATGATGTATTGACAAATAGTATAAAAGATCTTTTATACTATTTGGTATTGATGTGTTGCGGCAAATAAGATAAAGTGGCAGTCCTATAAAGTGCCATGCCATTGGTAAAATCATATAAGATCCCTTTGTAAGGAAAACAGCAGCAATAATTACCACTTATAAGGAAGTGCTAATGAAAAAGAGATTATTGTAATCCCTAACATAACTTGACCCATTATCCATCCCACTCAATGCAGAAGTGTAAATTGTTACGAATTACACACACAAATTCCAGAATTCACTTTTTATAGGGTATCGCGTGTGGGTAAAAGTATTCTGGTGTAGAATTCTTTTAATTTTAAACCAGTCTTTATAGTGAATAACATTCTAGAAAGTTGTAGAAAACTTGAGTTTTAAATATTGAATTTTGAAAATTTTTTCAAAGTGGCAACACAAGTAGAAACAAGATTATTTCCACATATTTTATGACTAAAATGAAGTGTTGTTTTGTAGAAATGTTTAAAATATTGGTTTCTGATAACAGATTTGAGGTGTTGTAATTGAAATGGATGGTTCAATGGCAATGCCGAACAAAGAACAGGGGATATTAGAGGGTTCAGGTACTCGGGAAATTGAGGAAGCAATGAAATGATTTAGATTTTAAGTGAAATTCAGAAATATTGGTTTACTTTAATCTGCAATTTCTCTCATCTGATTTTAGAATTATATTCCCAAACTCTCAGAACAACCAATTTTCATTGCTTCAGAACCCCATTGGCCTCTCACTTAACAGCAGCAGTTTTGCAGGTGTAGGCCACCAGTTAATACAATTAGAGTGGTGTAGCATTGCACAGGATTCAGACTAGGAATTTAATATTAATTTGCATGTGGTGATAATGCAGAGGAATTCTCTCATAGGCATCCATAGACTCTCCTGTGATATGTTCCATTGTTTGTCCATCAAGAATCCAATTTCCTTAGCCTTTGTGTGGGCCTTGGGAATTAACCATTAGTTGTGCAATAGTGGCCAACACAGTAGTTCCAGTGTGAAAGTCTTAGTGATGCACATTAAGATGAAACTTTTAAATTAACAGTTTAATAATTTTATGTGTTTTTGGAAGACTTATGTTGGGTATCACTTGTGTATTGTTTTTTCTGAATGGTTAAACACTCTTTGTCTTGTGCCTCTTTCCTGTCACAGCATTGCCATTGGACCTGTTCAAGTTGTTACTTCAAACCCAGTGTCGGAAACAAAATTATTTTTCAAAATAATATTTTCACTAGATACCATCTTTTTAGGTAATAAAATGTAATTTGGTTATAATCATTAATCATTTTAACTTATACGTAAGTGGAAATGAGAGAGAGATTCATACACACTTAAATTCGTGCAGAGATACAAATGCAGACTGGGATAGACAGACAGAGAGACAAATATGTAAGTAGTTTACTGAAAATATGTACAGAGATGGACAAAATTAATTCTAATACCTTTTCTTAAAAAACAATAAATTTAAATGATAAGCACTTTCAGCCCATCTCCACAAAATCAATGAGTTTAGGAGTTGCATCTATCTATCCAGCCTTCAGCGTTGAACAACAGCCTTTAAAAGTATTGATATGAGGACTGAAACTTGGTTTGCATTCTGAAATTTCCATGTGTTTCCCTAACCATAGTGTTGATCAAACTGAAAAGAGCTTACTGACCAAAAATGAGGTGTGAGTTAAGTGACCAGTTCATCATTGTCACAGATCTTAGACAATTATGAAACAATATTGACAACTATGAAACCTCATTAAAATGGAACTACTCTAGAGCAGACTATGGTTCAATTTGAGCCGACTTGGCTGAATATGATTTATTTAACCACACATGAGATATGGTAATGTGTGATGACCTGGAATTTGAACGAGAAATTTTGTGATGTGACACAAAAACTTCTAAAATCAGATTTCTATAGAGACATCCTTAAGGAAAGTCAAAATAAACCCTAAATCAATCTTTAATGCAGAAAAGCCAGAGCTAAACAACATGCTTGGTAGAGGTTAGGTACCAATTGGTGCACAGGAGCCCTGTATGTCTTACAGGGCAATCTGTAACTAGCTTACAACTCAAGTATGATGACAGAGAAATGGAGCACAAGTTGCCGTAGATGATAGGAAGAGAATCTTGTATACAAAACAGTGTATGTGTAATGCTGGACCACCTAACATCATCCAAGAAGGGAGAATGACGATAACTGATTCATTTGAAATAGCAGAATGCTTTGTTGATTATTTTGAGGTGATCTACATATCTGAATCGGTTTATCAAATTCAACTGTGGGAGATAGAAGCATTGAATCACTTGATAATTTGGCTTTTTCAGATGATGGAACTGCCAGGGTCATGCATGGATTGTACTCCAGCTCCTCAGTAGGTCCTGAAGGTTTTCCAACTTCATACCTTAAGCATTGTGTAACACAATTGGCATCACTGTTGAACAGTTTCTTCAGGAAAACCTTAGATAAAGGAAAATTACCATCTTTATGAAAAAAAGCAATTGTAAAACTTATTTTGAAGAAAGATGAGAATCAGAAAACCACAGTTTACAGACCTACAATCTTACTAGCACAGTGGAAAAAGGAATGGAGAGATTGATTGTCCAGAAGCTTTGTGACTGCACACAGAAACATTTATATTCCAAATTAACAGCAAGTTTTGTTCTTGGAAGATCAACAAAAAAAAAATCTGAATTGCTCACTTATATGTGGACTTAAGTCTTGGAAGAGGGTTAACCCAAGGCAGTAAATCTATCAAGAGTATGCAAAAGCATTTGACTAAATCCACACAACAGACTGCATCAATTCAAATACTTAGAAACATGAGAAAAATTGTTCAAGGGGATTCAAGAATATCATTCTGGGAGAATTTTTCAGGTGAGAGCACTAGCACTAAACTTTCAACTCCGAGGAAAGAACCTAGTGCAGTTCCTCAAGGTTCCGTCTTAGGACCACTACTATCCTTTATATAAATAACATTAGCGATGGTCTATCTTGTGACTGAAACAGTTAGGCTGTCGACACCAAGATATTTGCTAACGCACTAAAACACCACCAGGCATTACAATCTTGACTTTAAACTAGTGAGTGGGTGTAAACATGAGCACATCTTCATAAAAGTAATTGTCTTTTCATCTAAGTTTTTGGTCTTATTTTTTTAACAGTTAAATTGTAATTGTGAATTTATTTATGGAAATATCCTCTACAATGGTTGTAATTCTCTACAATAAATTCCAAGTGTGTATTTTAAGTATATAATTCGTAAATCAGTTCAAGTATTACACAATAATAGTAATATATTTCAGAGCTGATGATGAATTTTGCATCATATGATATGCTCTCATGATCTAAAATATAAAAGAAATCAATGAATATTGAATAAATAAAGTACACATAAACTTAAAAATAAACTCTCAACAAAAATCTTGGTTAAAACAATAATGCAAAATAATTAAACCCAACTATGTCAAGAAATGTAAGAGAAAATTTTGTAGTGGAAATCACAAAGTACCAGATAACGTTCAGTTATATATTTTAAGGCAATTTTTAAGGAATTGTGGAATTTTGTAGGGGTTCTACTGAAAAAATCAACTTTGTCACAGATTTCATTGGCTTCACATGATAGTCTGATGAAAATGTCAATGTACAAATAAATTGTCCTGCTGCTTGTTATGTAGAATGACTTGTGAAGTCGTTGCTGTATTGAGGAAATCTGAACTGTAGTTGAGGGAGAATTTCAGGACATTTAATATTACTTGCGATGACTAAATGCAGAAAAATAGGGTCATGAAGCAATCTTCTCATAGTGTGGGAGTATCTTATTGCATCCACATGTTCTCCTAATTATTATCTAGTATTGATGTAGGTGTGTTGTCAAAATACACGAGATGTCACCCAAATCTGTTTTGAACATTTTCTAGTAAGGTGGAAGATGCGTTTGTAGTGTCCAGATTATTGTTGTTATAATGGAGATGTTGAACAGTAAAGGACCAAGATGAGGCCCGTGTGGTACACCAGAGGATACATTGTAAAAGTATGAGTTTGGGACAAATTGTCATCTTCCAGGTGGTAGGTTGACAACCATGACGATAATGGGTCTCTGAATCCAAGTTCAAAGAGTTTGGATAAGAGGATGTTATAGTTGAAAACTCTGAAAACTTGACATAATCTGCTGTATTTTTTTGTTGTTGTTTTCAAAATGTTTGTGCAATTTATTTTTCTCATGTAGAATGCTTTTCAACTCCAAGGAAAACCGGAGAGGGAAGAGCTTGGACTAAAAATTTGAGTTGGCAAGAATTAATAAATGGCAGAATATAAAAAGGTGGCACTGATGTCATTGCCTGCAAAGCTCTGTAACCAATATATTGAGTTAAAGAAATAATTAGTAGATTCATAATCGCCTCTTTTGAAATCATAATACACTGTACATTTTATGTCAGTTCCGCCAGGCTTGGACAGTGGTACTGTGATGATCCAAGCAGGGTGGTATATGTCACAAATAAGGAGTGGGTCAGCAAACACTTCTGCTGATAAATATTATACATCAGGAAAAATGAGATCAATAAATGTCTCTCATTTGTTGATAACCTCGTTAAAATGTCAGAGACTTGGAGTAGTTGCAACATCACTGATCAGTAAAGTTGGTTGATCAGTAAAGTGATTGAAATAATGGAGGAGTTGCTAATTACTCTTGATCCTTGGAGAATATCATTCCGTGCAATCCTTAATTATTAATGATTAAAATCACTTGTTAGTAACAATGGAATAGTGGGATAGGAGTCAGATAGAGTCTCTAGTCATTGAGAGTAGTCAGCATAAAGCAGTATTATTATTTTTTTATTATACATTATGTTATTATTTTTAAAAATATTTTATTTTGCCCATTTTAGCATTTTTACCTTTTTGCATGCGTATTTTAGAGATTTATTGTGCCAAAAGTTCTGGCCTCTAGACCTTATCAAGCAAGTACCACTCCCACATTGCTCACTTATACATTAAAATAATAATTAATCAGAAATGAGACATCACAAAATCAAACATCATTAAACTATTCGTAATTTTCCAGTGCCAAGAGAAAACTTCCTGGATCCACAGCATACAGCAGGTCATTTCTTTGTGAATGTAGTCCTCAAAAAACATGACACTGCCCTGGAACCTTTTCTTTAAAGGATTCTTTTAGAACATTCAGCATTCTGGAAGCTTCCTTTCTAGTAAACAACTTGGTGCTATATAAAGTGAACCCTGCAAAGTATCAGAAAAGAGTTTTCAAGCCAGAGGTAGTGTGAATCTGCATCACACAAGTCAAGTAGCAACCTTTGCATCATTCATCATGAGTTCCACTGATGGCAGCACAGCCATAAAGAACGGTGACTGGGGTTTGAAGCCAATATTGGGGATGATATGTATTTACTTCCTTACTCCTTTAATCTCTCCTCTCTCTCGCAATCTCTCACTTATGCTGAAATATTAGTGATTTATTGAACTTTTCCAAGTAGTTGTTCTTTCCCCTACCACTCAAGTCTCGGGTCACTCTCATTAACATGAAGTACCCTTGAATAATACCATCCAAACAGCATACTTGTATGAAGGTCACCACACTTCGTGCAAGATAAGAGTTCTTAGAATCTCAACTGTTACTCTGCTACTTACTATCTTTTCACTAATTTGGCAAATTAACTGTGTTTGATGAAAATTAGAATTGAAGGCCATACCTAGCACTCGGGATAACTCAGTGTTAATGACATAGCCTTGGATGACAGAAGTTTCAATTTATTTTTAAAACTACTACAAACCAGCAACAGTGGTTACACAAATAAAACTGACAAAATGTAATTGTGTAATTTCTAAAGATAAATATTGTATTGAAAAGTGACATTCATTTTGCACAAGCATCACATTTGAAGAAAAGGGGGCTTTCTAATTTTAAATGTTTAGGAGCAGACAGATTATCAAGTGCCAAGGACTAAAAGGACAAGACTAATGGACAAGAGCATTAATTTTTCCAGTGATAAAATACAAATTTGCATAACCTAATCAATAGGAATAGGGAACAAATGATTGTAGAGAAATTGTAGTAAACTGGCTATTCATAGATTATAAGTCACATTTAGCACACAATAATGAATATTTATTTGTCATGTATACAGTTAAAACAAGCTTTTTTCTGTATGTACTAAACAAACAAAAGAAAACTATTTTGGTTAAAATAATACCATTATTTCAGGAAAAAACGTAGGTCTCTTGTAGAAACAGTACGTTTTGTCTTGTAATTTTCTCTGAGAGAACCCATGATTTTTGAGTAATTTTTCTTCAGTTTTTAAGTTGTAATTGAGTTATTGTAGTGTCCTGCTATAGACTGCCTTTGAAACAAAGAAATTATAATCCTGCAGAATTGCCTTACTTACCAAACCAATTGTAATAATTTTGGAATTGTTTCTCTGCAACATTGGAATGATTTTAAGTGTAAGTAAGAGTTGCTCTTCTGTTCATTTTGATTGATTATTTTAGTGAAGAAATAAGAACAATTGTCAACTGTGACTCCTTTAAATTTATATTTTGTTGAAAAGGTTGCCTCACAAAATTGTGGTTAGCATACAAATAACATGCAAATTAATCCAAACAAACTGCAGAAAAATATTTCAGTAATACTGTGGCATAATGAATATATTTTGCCCCATCATAACGAAAACTCAGTTCAAAAGTTGTAATGAACAGCCCATACTGGTGGTCATTTTAAACATTCTAATAACTAAACACTTTACTTTGGCATTGTGCATTTAAAACCAATTTCTTTTCATCAAAGAAGGTTTCTAAATATATTTTTTATTCCATTTACAGCCATACACATAACACATTGCGAGGCAAATTCTGAGCCATAGCAGTATTCTTTTGGACAATATAGCACAAATGTATTGAGACATCTAAAGTCTATGAAAGAATTCAACAATATCTAACAATGTTGCCATACAATGAGAGAAACAGTTTGACAAAGTTGGTAGTTTACAGCTTATTCTGCTGTTTTTAAATTCTTCAATAATTCTTTTTTGCATGTTTCATTAAAATTGTTTAGAAATAGTGTACTCAGATAATTTTGCATGTTGGGGTGATTCCATGCCAAAGAGGTCACATCAGTAAAAACTCATTTTGTCCAGTGTGCTCAGGGTGAGTTTAAAACTTCTGAAATTTTTGTCAACAAAAATACAATTGAAGTAGTAAAGCAATCTTTGACGAATAATGGAACTAGTGGTGCTACACAATGACACAGACTTCCCCATTTTAGTTTTCCATTTCCTTGGGTCTGGGCTAGCTATTCAGAATTGCCACACACTCTTGTCAGCTGCCATCTATCACCACCCACACAACACTTTTTGACATCTTCTTAATTTTTCGGTTTCCTAATGGTAGAATGGAAATATTAATTTTATAGTATTAAAGGACACATAAAACCTCGTTCTAAATGGCAATTTTTTTTTAGCCGTTTTTAAGAAAATGGCATTTAAGCGCACAGAAACATCTTCTTCACAGACAATTTTTGGGTATTCAAAAATCTTCATTTGAAGTCATTTGAAGCCCTTACACTCAAAAATATAATAATGTTTACAAATTGCAGTTAATGTGTATATTTAGGATACAAGAGATCTTTAAAAAAAATTACATTTGTATAATTTTTGAAAAAACAAAAAAATACCTTAAAATAAACCTTACGTCATATTAAAGAGTGCATTTAGTACTATCCATTCCAAAAGTTTGAAGAAAAAATTTAGAGCCATTTATGAGAAAATGGCGTTTGACTGTTTCTGAAAATGTGGAATTTTCAGCCAGTTTTCACTGAAAACGGATGAGTTTTCGAGAAACATTACTTGACATTATTTAAAGCACACGTACTCATTAGTGTAATAATGTCAACATATCACTTCTAATGTAAATATTAACAACATGAGAGACAAATAAAAAAAATTAAATTTTTGCAATTTTTGAAAAAACAAAAGAATAGGTCATTATGTCATCTAATACAGTACATTTGTCACTATCCCTACCAAAAGTTTAAAGAAAAAATTTTGAGCCGTTTTTGAGAAAATCTTGTTTTTGTATCTTTTTTTTAAATTGCACATATTGCAGGCAATATTGCGCTAAAACTACTAATTTTTTTTAAAAAAAAATGTACATGCTGTACATGCCCTTAATGAAAGAACTCACTATGAAAAACAAATTTTATTTGAAGGAAAAACCTATATCTGCAATTTTGTTGTTGGAGGAAGACGCCGAATATTATTCAAACTTTTGCAATTTTCGAAAATCCAGAGTTAATTGTGAAATTAGGACCTATGCCACCTTTGTAAGTGTCTATTCTTATAAGAAATTTAAAGCAAAAAATTTGGAGCGGTTTTTGTAAAAATTTTGAAAATGTCCGGAGGCCGGAATGTCCGGAATGTAAAGTACCCCCAAATTTTACGAAATTATTATTTTCAAAATCTCAAAGCTTCGAGTCGAGCCAGATCGACAGGTTTCTTCAATTTGAACGTATGGTATGGAACGTATGGACGTATGGTTTAGGCGTTAGTAGTGTGTCAACACGGGACGTCCACAAAAAGGGCTTCTGGCTACACCACGTGTTAGGGGATTTTTTTCTTAATTTAGCAACTGGTTTTATCTACTTTTTACTTTCCCGTAACTTACGTATATATGGAGTAATATACGTAGTATAGGGAAAGTTATGTAATGCTGCGGAATATCGATTTCAAGATTTCAAGGGAAATACACGTTTTGACGTCCTCTGGTACCGAAAAAGTGGGTCTTAAAAACGTTCGTCCGTCTGTCTGACCATCTGTGAACAACACTAGCGCGTAGACCATACATGCGATTGCTTCCAAAATGGATATTCCCCGGTCGATCTGCGTCCACTCGTGGCGCCTGGATTTTGAGAAACTTTCATCAAAATTTAAGGGTACTTAAGATGAAGCCCCCCGGACATTTTCAAAATTTTCTCAAAAACGGCTCCAAATTTTTTCTTTAAACTTCTTGTAAGAATAGAGTAAAATACACTTATGAAGGTGGCGTAGGTCCCATTTTCACAGTTAACTCTGGATTTTCGAAAATTGCCAAAGTTTGAAATTTTTTCGGCGTTTTTCTAGAACTACAAAATTGAAGGTAGAGATTTTTCCTTCAAATAAAATTCGTTGTCCAAAGTGATTATTTCATTAAGGTCATGTACATTTTTTGAAAATTTTAGTAGTTTTTGCGCAATAATGCACGCAATATTTGAAATTTTAAACGAATGGTGCTTCCAACGCACACACTTTCTCGCACTGTTTCTGTATGGTCCTAAATGCTATTCCACTACTTCATAAACCAGTAAAAGTGTTTTCTACCAGCAAACTTTTTCCGTTCCGAGACTCGAAATCCGATCTTCAAAGTTAACGAACCGGCACTTATACTACTACGCCACACTAGCACCGTATGGGCCGGAAAGAGCCATAAAAAGAATCGAACAGGGTCGAAAATGGTAAATGCATGATAAAGAAACAAATGATAGGATGGTACACACGCTTTACAAATAAAAGAAGAGACGTGAAAAAATGTTAAAAGTTAAAAATTCGAAAAATATATACAGACATTTCCAGTTCATTTATCGTAATTATTGCAATATTTGTAATTCAAATGCCTTAACATGATTCTCAATAAAGTTTCTAGAATTCTCAATTATTTCCTGTGACAACAGAGAATTTTGACAAATAATATTCCCCGACCAAGGCTCGAACCGGCGAAGCTTTCCTCGAAAGAGCCGGCCAATGCTCGGCCGGCCGATTCGGCCAATGCTCGCCGAATAACGTTGCGACCACACTAGCTATGCATGACATGAACACTTATATAATATAATGAAGGGTATGGTGGTTTCATTTCTCGGATTGCGAGGCCAAAAAATCCAGAGAATGTAAAAAAATGTCCTTTGGGCGCTCAAAGAAGGTATCTAGGAAGATCATCATTAATAACAGAAAAACTAGTTCACTTTAGAGATTAGAAAACTAATTTCTGCGAGAAAGTCTGTGTCATTCTATTTTGCACCGTTAAATTTTCTAAATCTAGCAACGGGTTTTATCCACTTTTTCGTTACCAGATCCCAGATATAAGATTTTCCTGGCAAAAATTCCCCGTTTTCCGGCGCACGATTACATAACTTTCTCTTCTTGCGAAGTATTCGTAAGGCGAGAAAGTAATAAGTAAGGCCAGAAAGTAATAAGTAAGGCGAGAAAGTAATTTCGGAATCGTTAGGGATATGTACGTTAATTGCATGCCTTCTGGTTATATTGTATTTCAATTTAACGTAGAAATACTCATAATTTTACTTAAATTGGTTCATAGACAAGATATTGGTTCACACATAAGACAACGATTGATTTGATATGACAAACGTTTCAGAAATCGAATAACACAGTTGAAATTTTTTTTAAAAGATGATATTTTGGAAAACACAGACAAGTCCTGTATATTTATCTGCAATGATTCTATTCGTGAATAGAAGTACTTCGAATGATTTTCAATAAAGTTTTTACACTCTTCAATATTTTTTTTTCTGCAACACATTCATCAAATTAAAATCCCTATCTGGGATTCGTCTTTCGAAGTTATGCGCTGAGCCCCAACACGCTTTAATCTCCTTCACCATTGGAGTGAGATGCGGACTGAGTACTTCTAGATTAGTCAAAACGTAAATTCCCCGTTTTATGGTGCACGATTACATCTTTCTCTTCTTACGAAGTATTCCTAAGGCGAGAAAGTAATAATAATGTCGGAACCGTTAGGGATATGTAAGCTGATCGCATGTGTTCTGGTTATATTGTATTTCAATTTAACGTTGAAATACTCATAATTTTACTTAAATTGGTTCATACAGATATACACACAAGACAACGATTGATTTGACACGACTTACGTTTCAGAATCGAATAACATAGTTGAAAATAATTGTTTAAAAGATGCAATTTGTGTAAACAGAGACTAGTCCTGTATATGTATCTGCATGGATTATATTAGTGAGTAGAAGTACTAGAAATGATTTTCAATAAAGTTTCAACACTCTTCAATAGGTTTTTTTCTGCAACTACATATTAATCAAATTAAAATCCCTGTCTGGGACCTGACTTCTTTTGAAGTGAAGCGCGCAGACCCAGAGCGCCTTAACGACCCACAACGACAGATACCTACCTGCTCGCTGGTAGAGCTTCATGTAAAGTACCCCCAAAAATTGAAATAACGGTTTCAAATTCCAGGAGCCTCGAGATTAGCCAAATCGATTGGGGAATATCAATTTTCAAGAAAATCGGCAGAACGGTTTTAGGCGCTAGCGTTGACCACAGACGGACAAACACAGACGTTTCGCCGTCAATCGATTTTGCAGCATCAAGAAGCAACAAAACATGGATTTTGACTGCGCCACGAGATAGAGGATTTTTTTTTCTAAATTTAGCAACACGTTTTATCCACTTTTTCGCGACCACACCCCAGCTATGAGTTATTCTGGCGAAAATTCACCTTTTTCCGTCGCACGATTATATACCTTTCTCTTCTTACGAAGAATTCGCAAGGCTAGAAAGTAAAAATTACAAAAACAAGATTTTCTCAAAAACGGCTCCAAATTTTTGCTTTAAACTTTTGGTAGAGATAGTGCTAAATGTGCTCTATGAGATGACATTAACGTCATTTCCTCTATTATCTTGTTTTTTCAAAAATCGCAAAAATATAGTTTTTTTGACTTGTCTCTCACGTTGTTAATATTTACATTAGAGGCAATTTGTTCAAATTATTATATTAATGAGTACACGTACTTTAAATAATGTCAAATAAAGTTTCTCGAAAATTGAATAGTTTTCTGTGAAAACTAGCTCAAAATTGCGCATTTTAAGAAACGCTCAAAAATTGCTCATTTTCTCAAAAATGGTTTTAAATTTTTTTGTTCAAACTTTTCGAACGGATAGTGCTAATTGCACTCTTTAATATGGCATAAAATTAATTTTGGGGTAGTTTTTTGTTTTTTCAAAAATGGCAAAAATGTAATTTTTTGAAAGTTCTTTCATACGGTTAAAATGCACATTCCCAGCATTTTGTAAACACAATTGAATTTGTGAGTGTAAGTGCTTCAAATTTTGCATTTACAGTAGCGCTAAACGCGATTTTCTTGAAAACAGTTTCAAATTTTTCAACGAAAATTGCCGTTTAGGGCAAGGTTTAACTGTTTTTTAATATTCTTAAAATAATAGTTTTGTTCTACAATAAGGAAACCGAAAAATTAATAAAATGTCAAAAAAATGTAGTTTGGGCGGGGATAGATGGCAGCTGTCAAGTGTATTGGCAAGTCCAAATAGCTAGCCGAGACCAAACTAAAGAGAAAACTAATACGGGAAAGTCTGTGCCATTCTTTAGTACCACTAGTTCGTTATCAGTGCCCGGCAATGAATTTTTTTCTGCCGAAAATTCGCCATTTTTTCGCTCAGCATTATATAACTTCCCCTACACTACGTATATCACTGTGTATACGTATGTATACGGGAAAGTAATATACGTAGTTTAGGGAAAATTATGTAATGCTGTGCGAAAACATGGTGAATTATCGGAAGAAAAAAAATCATTGCCAAGCGCTAATAACGAACAACTAGATAAAACCAGTTGCTAAATGAAAAAAAAACCTAACACGTGGTGTAGCCAGAATCCCTTTTTTGTAGGTCCTTGATACCGAAAAACCAATTCAAAGGAAAACGCCCGTTCGCCCGTCCGTGTGTGCGTTCGTTTTGAGACGCGCTTTTTACTTCGTAGATCATTCTTCCTTGTCTAATGGAACGCACTATACATTCTAATGATAAGACGATATTTAGCGAAAGTTGATGTCGGGATAAGAGCCCAATACTTAACATAATTAAGCAGGTCAGAGAAAAAGGCAAGCAGACGTGTCTGGCACATGCGAATTAAAAAGTTTGATACGGAGAGGTCACGAGTCATAATATTTATTCCAAGATTTTTCGTCAACGAAATTTGCTCAAAGTAAAAAGTTTTAATGATGATCTTTGTATGCAAGTCTAGTAGATCTCATTTTTGGACATTTTTCACGTAAACCATTAGTTTTATAAAATCGATCTTCGTTATCGGTACATTAAGATCATCAAACTTAAGGAATCATTAATAGGATTCCAACTTTCTGAACTTCAGAAATTCAATGCTACGCGGGGTCTAAATAAAACACATAAATACAAATTTAAGAGGGGACTTACCTTTCAGACAATGGGAGAACATGATGCACATGCCCCCAACATGCTGTTCCACAATCTCCCTTCCCTGGTCACGACCCGTCAACTGAAGTAAGAAACAGAAAATGAGGTTCAGTGAGCAACGTGGACGCTGCGCTGTTGGTCAGCTGACAGTGCGAGTCTAGGGCTCCCTTCGTGTTCTTCCGCGCAAATCTGAAAATATCTAGTCTGAATTGAGCAAATCTGAAAATATCTGGCGCGTTAAATCAAGCGGAATGATGATCATTGTAATGCATTTACTGTATGATATTAGTATTTCGCATTGGCTTTGTAATTAGTTGCTATTAATGTAGGGGAGAAACGTTTCACAGACTTTTTGTTTTTCTAATCAGAATTTGCATTAACCAATGCAAATGATCAACGGGAACCTGCAGTGGTTTGAATTTGTTAAAGAAAATAAATGTTCCAGTTTCAGAAAACCCAAAAATTTATTCAATTGAAAACAAAACAAAATAAGGAACACAATTCAATGCGTTTTTCTCTAAAATATTGTTGGTTGGACATTATTTCGGCTACTTTCTTTTCAAATTATTATATTATGTAAAGTTTGTTTTTATTTATTTATTTATTATTTATAGGACTTATTTCGATCTTTATGAAATTTTGTACCGTGATTTTCGAAAGAATAGAAAAGTGATATTTGCATAAGGTTTCATGGCTAGTAGTGCAGCAGAATGGCACGCACTTTCTCGTTCATGTGGTTTGGTACGCTCTTTCGTCTAATGGTTCTGGATGTAGCATTCCACTCAAATACACGCACAGCTGCCTGCCAGACGAAGATATTATGGAAAAATTAGGGTGTGTATGTAATATAGGACTATTTCGAAATGTCCCAAACGCTACGTACACAATTTAAAACATCCATATCTTACAGTCTCTTCTCACAAGAATTTTAAAGAAAGAAAAATGAAGAAAAGCTTGAAAATGTTCTCAAGAGGCTTCAACTAAATTACTCCAAAAAATTTAAGAATTATTTTCAAAATCTCAGGGCCTGGAGTTGGGCCAGATCGACAATGGAAAATTAATTTTGACAACAATTCTACGAATAGTTTAGGCACTAGTGTTGTTCACTGATACACGAGCAGACCAGCAAGTAGCCTTTTGGAAAAAAAAAAACACTCGATAAAAGAATAACCGAGACCGCGTTTCCGATGTACTATCGAAATCGATTAACCACAGCATTACATACCTTTTTTTTAAAAAAAACCTATATTACACCGTATATACACTAAGTGATCAAAAGTATCCGGACACGTCCAAAAACATACGTTTTTTATTTTAGGTGCATTGTGCTGCCACTACTGCCAGGTGTGTATCCGCTTATTAGCGATCGCAGTAGTTTGTAGACATCGTGAGAGCGCAGAACGGGGCGTTCCACGGAACTCAGGGACTTCGAACGTGGTCAGGTGATTGGGTGTCACATGTATCAAAAGTCTGTACGCAAGATTTCCACAATCCTAAACATCCCTAGGGCAACTGTTTCTGATGTGATAGTGAATTGGAAACCTGAAGGGACACGTATAGCACAAAAGCGTACAGGGCGACCCTGTCTGTTGACTGACAGAGACCGCCGACGGTTGAAGAGGGTCATAAACTGTAATTGGCAGACATCTATCCAGACCATCACACAGGAATTCCAAATTTAATCAGGATCCACTCCAAGTACTATGGCAGTTAGGTGGGAAGTGAGAAAACTTGAATTTCATGGTCGAGCAGCTGCTCATAAGCCACACATCACGCAGGTAAATGCCAAATGACGCCTCGCTTGGTGTAAGGAGCGTAAATATTGGACGACTGAACAGTGGAAAAACGTGGTGTTGAGTGATGAATCACAGTACACAATGTGGCGATCCGACGGCAGGATGTGGGTATGGCGAATGCCCGGTGAACGTCATCTGCCAGCGTGCGTAATGCCGACAGTGAAATTCGGAGGCGGTGGTGTTATGGTGCGGTTATGTTTTTCATGGAGGGAGCTTTCACCTCTTGTGTTTTGCGTGGCACTATCACGGCGCAGGCCTACGTTGATGTTTTAAACACCTTCTTGCTTCCCACTGTCGAGGAGCAATTCGAGTATGGCGATTGCATCTTTCAACACGATCGAGCACCTGTTCATACTCCACAGCTTGTGGTGGAGTAGTTACACGACAACTGGTGCAGTGGTTACAACACCCCTGTAATGGACTGGCCTGCACAAGAGTCCTGACTTGAATCCTATCAAACACTTTTGGGATATTTTGAAACGCCGACTTCGTTCCAGGCCTTACCGACCTACATCGATACCTCTTCTCAGTGCTGCACTCCGTGAAGAATAGACTGCCATTCCCCAAGAAACCTTCCACCACCTGATAAAAGTATGCCTGCGAGAGTGGAAGCTGTCATCAAGGCTAAGGGTGAGCCAACACCCTACTGAATTCCAGCATTACCGATGGAGGGCGCCATGAACCGGTAAGTAATTTTCAGCCACGTGTCCGTATACTTTTGATCACTTAGTGTACGTACGGTAAGAAGCAAATGAAAATGTTTTCTGCCTGCCCTTTAGAATGCAGTTACAATGTTGTTGCATATATAATAGTTTGGCAACATTCGAAACCCTACCTAGAACGACTGATGAGTAATGAAAGTGATTGCAGTATTCTGAGCGAATGAATAAGGAAATAAGGACGATTAAAACGTCTCGTAGAGGAAACCTCGAAATGTTTACTATTCAGAGCGTTAAATTCAGATGACTATATTTTGTTAATTAAACCCAAAATATCCAAGCAGGTAATTCAAATACAATTTTGTTAATAAAATTGTAGACATAACTATTACCAGGTAGTGGTTTGTTGTTGAAATGATTGACACTTTCTTATGCTCTGAGTTTCTTTCCATTAGATAACCTTCATGGCGTTTATGTTTTTGGGAACATTTATAAGAACTCAAGCTTCCATGATTTTGGGTCGATAAGCACCGACCCTCAAACAACCGACTTGAAATCTGAGAGTAGTTTTAAAAAGCATTGGGGTGTCAGGATCGAATGAAAAAAGATTGCAGCTGAAAGAACTTTATAAATTTGGTTAACTTCATTTAAAAACATGTGTTTAAGTTGCACATTCATTGATATTTATTTAATTACGTACGTAAGTTTCCATTAAGTAATGGCATTATTACTTTTTCGTCTACTACATACGAAGTACTTTTCTTTGCAAAATTGCTCTCTTGTTGAAACTAAAGATCTACAGAAAGTCAGAAACAGAAGTTTCTCTCCTGTATTTACAATAAAATGGAAGGTTACACTGTTGAAAAACAGCAATATCTAACCAGCGACGATTTCCACGGCAGTATATGCGAACGCTGGGGCTCCTCTCTCGCTACCAATTTTAAGCGTATGTAGGTAAACTACGAGAGGTATTGTAAAACGGCTGGAAGAGTAGATATGTGTGGGAACTGCGAAGGGATTGAAACCCAAAGAAAGGGAAGTTGTCATGAGATGATAATTTCTTATAAACAATA
>JAHLJT010009355.1:86276093-86461093 GCA_031308135.1 Acheta domesticus
TTTTATGTAATTACATATTTTGTTGATTTTTTGTCTTTCTACTTACCGTTCTCAAATTGTAATCTTGGCGAATCATTGCCCTCCTAACACAATATCCAATTTTTTCGTTACATATTTAGTACTATTATTCATATTTGCTGTTTTCCACAATACATTTCTTATTTTTATCAATTTTCTGTACCATTCCATTTTTTTATGAAAAGATGTTTTTTTAATCAGAATTTTTCCTACTTATTGGGGAAATGTAGGTGTCGAAAATATCATTGACACCGCGTTTTGTGACCTGTAACCCTTCATTTCCGAGAAAAATTTTGCGATCGCGACGTATAACACTTCGATGAAGATGCTATGTTAGTGTATGTTTGCGGATCGTAGATCTCGCCAGTTAGTGCGATAGCTTCTATTGCGACATGTCTGGCTGCTAAACTACTGTTCTGGATTACAGTATATTAGCTTTACTACTGACGAGAAAGTTGTGTGATGTAAGTGAGCAGTTTTTCTAAATGTAATTTCTTGCTTTGTAAATGGTTTTTAATTACAGAATTTTAATATTACATATTATATCCGATTTTACATATTTATTACATATTCTTACTATTTACATTACATATGTACATATTTTGTCGTTTAATACTACATATTTTTCCGGTCTCTACTCATGACGTTACCATACTTACTCTCAGGGTTCTCTTTCTGGTACCGTGGGCTGAAAAATACCGCTTGTACAAGATTCCGGTGGTAATTCTTAAATTTACGAGCAAATAGAAAATGAAAAGGATGGTTTTATGAAATGCTTCTATTCCAATTAATGGCAATATTGGTATTTCTCTGTAACATCGGCGATATGAAGTGTCGACTGCGTTCTTTATTTAATACTCTCTTTTCCAAAAATTGTTTAAATTACTGTTTTCCAAAATTCAGATTTTAATAATTCCTTTTAGATGGCCATCATCTAACTTGAAAAACAATTTCTTTAACATTAAATTTAACATAAATTTAAAGACATTCTTGGGCCTTGAACATGGATATCTTTGACGAATTTAGTTATTTCCTCACGATTATATTTCCCTGTTGACAAGCTGTACTGCACTCTTGACCATTCACCATAAGTTACCATTGTCGTTTAGGGTTGCAAAGTCCATCTCTGCTCCATCCACCCACAAAAAGTAGGTAATTTAAATATTCCACTAATCGTTCGTGTCTCGTCTGAATATTTTCACTTTCAATCGCGTCACCCTAGCATCTACTTCTGCCAACAACTTTAAGAAAATCTCGCGTCTCGGCCTATAGCTCACGATCCGTACCTTGCCGCGATCAAACCACTTCCTACCAATAATATTATAAATCTACCTCTCTTTTGTTTTCATTCTTGGTTTGTTCTCTCTGGATATTCAACCTTTCCTTGTTACTTGTCAAAACAAGTCAACGACTATCATTTCATTTTATAACAATGTCTCTGTATACGTGCATTGTTCTAATACAATATTAATTAAATAATATAATTTGTCCTGTTCTTATACAAACACGTTACACAATGCCGCATCTTACATTAATGTCCTCGTCAATGTTTATTTATAAAGTACACGAACATGTCGGAATTGTTCTGATGTACTTCAATATGAAGCTTTCTTACTGAAAAAGTTTGAGTTTTCGAAAAACTTCATTGTAAGTCATTTGAAGCATTTTCACTCACAAAGGCAATAATGTATATAAATCGCTGCACGTGTACTTTTAATGGCGTGAGAGATATTTCAAAAACAAGAAGTTAGTGTAATTTTTGAAAAAGCAAAAGAATGGCTGTAGCTCCACTAGAGTCCCTAGATACAGATCTAGGGATCCCTAGATCTGCATCTAGGGACTCTAATGCAAAGTTAAATGCAATTCCCAATCCATCTGAGCTTCACTGTTGTTGGGCGTTGCCGAGTGACGTGGGGCGAGGTCAAGGAGGACAGGAGGAGCGGGCGGCGAAGTTGATGAATGGAGAGGGAAAAAGAGAGGAGAAGGAAATAGAGAAAATAGAGAGAGGGAAAATAGAGAAAGGGGGAAATAGAGAGAGAGAAAGAGAAAGAGGGAACAAGAGAGAGGGAAAAGAGAGATAGAAAGAGAGACAGAGGGAAAAGAGACAAAGAGAGAAAAAGAGGCAGAGGAAAAGAGAGAAAGAGAGAAAAGAGACTCAGAGAGTGGGGAAGAAGAGAGTCAGAGGGTGGGAAAGAAGAGAGACAGAGAGTGAGGGGGAAAGAGAGACAGAGGGGAGAAAGAGACAGAGGGGGAGAAAGAGAGGCAGAGTGGGGAAAAAGACAGAGTGGGTGAAAAGAGAGAGAGAGTGGGGGAAAAGAGAGGAGGAAAGAGAGAGGAGGAAAAGAGAGAGAGGCGGAAAAAGAAGGAGAAGTAGAGAGGGGGAGTGAAAGAGAAAGGGGGGAAAGAGAGAGGGAGAGAGAGATATTTCCACTCTTATTTCTTCTGTGGCAGCAACGTGCCAAGTACCAGCTAGTTTTTCAATGAAAATTGCCATTTAGGACAAGGTTTTACTATTCTTTAATATTCTTAAAGTAATGTTTTGGTCCCACTATTAGTAAACTGAAAAATTGAGAAGAAAAAAAATATACTCTGGGTCGGCAGATAGATGACAGCTGGTAAAAGTATGTGGCAAGACAGGAAAGCTAGACCAGACCAAAGAAATTAGAAAACTAACTAGTATGAGAAAATCTGTGCCATTCTGTAGCACCACTAGATTTATTTGATGAAAAATTATTAGTCAGTAACATTGCCAAATTAATATTCAATTAAATATTTTCTTTAGTTGCAATGCCTTGAAAAGTTGTCTGCTTCTCATCTAGAAAGCTTTGCTGACAAAACTTCTTTGTTTTTTCTTGTTTCAGGTACTATATTATGGACCAGTGGCATAGCATAAGCCATAGAAGTAGGCAGAAGAGATATTCAACTCATGCTCAAAGTATTTAAAATATTACCTTGTATTTAAAATATTACCTTGATATTGAATTAAATAAAGTATCTAATGAAAATAATGGCAAACTGAATGTATATTTGACCTAATAATATTGAATGTATATTGCAAAGTGAATGTATATTTGACCTAATAATATTGAATGTGTATTGCAAAGTGAATATATATTTGACCTAAATAATACAAGCTACAGATATCTTACAAGATAAATGGCAGCCTAATTCTCCAATCTGATAGCTATTCTGATTTAGGTGTGACTGTCTCGTCTCACCTTAAGAGGTAACCCTTGTTTAGATATAATGCAAGCAGATATCTTAGACCCTTATTTAGATATAATGCAAGGCATTGTAACTGATGTACATGGTTATATAAACTTAACACTCAAACTAGTATACATATACTCA
Source organism: Acheta domesticus (assembly GCA_031308135.1). Taxonomy (NCBI): domain Eukaryota; kingdom Metazoa; phylum Arthropoda; class Insecta; order Orthoptera; family Gryllidae; genus Acheta; species Acheta domesticus. The sequence continues at coordinate 86,279,463 of JAHLJT010009355.1, forward strand.
GTGCATGTCAGACCTATCATTGCATTGGCTCCACTATATCATCTGCATTTTTCATTGAAAATATTAATATTTTAAAAACCCAAATCAAGGCAATAATAATTTTAACTTCCATCAGAAACATCCATTTGAAGAAAAGCTGAAACATCTTTATCCACCTGTGCAGAAGGAAAGTAGATTCGTAGAGTTGTAATCGAGGTTTACCAGAATATCAAGGGTTACTACGATTGTCCATCCCTTTCAGACTCTATATGCTACAACCACACCCAGCAACTAAGACACAATTATAAACTTTGGAGAAGTTAACTCCTCTGAAACATTGTCTTTTTATCAGAGCGATGGAAGATTAGAATGTTCACTCCATTGGCATATAGTGAACTCCAGCTCAATTCAGCAATTCAAAAGTAGGCTCGACAATTAGCTAAGTAATAAAATTATTATGCTGTGTAATCTTGCATTATATTTGTAATATTTTTCATATAAATGATTTCAGCAGAAAATTTAATTTTGTCCTTTTTTATGTATACAATAATTTGATTTTGATACACTAAGCATGTGTTACTAGGCTGTTTGTCATGTTGTATTAGATATTACCAAAAATATTTTATTTTATTTATTATGAATAGAAACATGTGGGTACTTGTATCATAAACACCAGACAGGATATCTGGTAGTTCATATAATAATGAAAGTAATAAATACATAATAGATTAACAAGATAAAAATTAATTCAAATGACATAATAAGTCTCCAAACTATATGTACAAATCTGAGGCAAAAAATATGCTCGTAAGATAATGTTACAATTCTATATAGGAAAATAAGCTAGAATGCCTTTTAGCAATGACATTCTGAAAATTAATATTGTCAAAACAAATGAAAACAATCGTAAATATTACTAGTTTTATTAATGTTAACTTTTTCTTTATGTATATTGATAAAATTCCATTTTAAGTGGGAAGCATACCTTCCCACTGACTGTTAAAGGGTTAATGGGAAAGTACACAAGTAACAACCATTATACTGTTATTTTTTTACAACAGGACAACTATTAATAGAATTTAATATTTCAAAAACTGTTTAACATTGTTACATAGTTTATCAATGAATTATAAGTTTTCAACAACAAGTGTGTTTTGATTAAGGTGGTATTGCACCAAAAAAAAAAAAAAAAAAAAAAAAAAAGGGTAAAATTTCTTTGAATGAAGAATGCCATTTTTCAAAATCATGCTAACAATGGTGGCACAAGTTTATTTGGTAATGTGGACACAAGAGAAATGTTTCAAGAGCATTGAAGCTATAAGTAACTCAAATTTAAAGATTTTCTGGGTTAGGTATTGCACTGGACCCCTCAAATATATAGTACTTTATTTTTGTAAATAAAATTCTGATGATTTAATGATTAATTTAAAACTGATGTTTAATAAACTGTTTTTAGCTTTTAAATTAATTAAGTTTAAAGTAAAACATCTAATACAATTTTTTTTAAATGTGAATTAAAAAAATCTGATTTAAATTAAAAATTAACCTGATTTGAATAAAAAAAATCAGAATTAATAAAAAAATCAGTCAATAAAAAACTAAGCAAAAATTTAATTTTGTTTAAACTTTGTTTACGAACCACTTGGCCTTAACTCTCTCGGAGAAATATTTCCCAAGACAAAAACCTTCAATGCATGAGAACTTTCTAAGGCATTATTCATAACTATTATTTTCATTTATAAATTTGGGTTACCATGTACTTGGTTTCAACCCTTCAGTTAATGAAGCATTAACCTTTTTAAGAAAATTCTTGTGTTGATATTAGTTTCTCATGGTCTTAAGCTTACCACCACATTCTTGGCTGAGCATCAATTACTTTGATACACAAATGTGTGTGGAACTCTTCTAAACTCTCCTCTTTCAAAGATGGCAAGGTGATGAAGTTTCCAGTCAGTTGTTTCCTGGAACTCAATGAACCCTATACACACTGCAGAACATCTTTCATAACTTTCTAAACAAACTTTTATAAACACAAACTTTTATAACTTTCTAAACAATCACATTTACAACTTGCAAGGAACAATATATTTCCTTTAGAAACAGCACTTCTGCAAGACAAAATGGGAAATAATCACTATAAAGGAAAGTTGAGAATCAAGTGAACAAGTATGATTTCCTTACATCGCAGACAATTTAAAAATAATTTGCATCAAGTTTTAAGTTTTGCTTGTTCATCACACACATTCACATGTCATTTATTGACTAAGAAGTCAGTAGTTCTTGCTACTTTTCACTTTCAAGTGAAAGTGTCAATGACACTATGGGTCCAGAGAACACGAAAGTCCTAGGAAAAATTCCACTTTTGCTACTGACATTTTCTGTCAATTAACTAATGATAATGAATCACTTATTAAAGAAGCCTTTTTTTGATTAATAAACCAAAAGAATCAATTGAACTGTATGCTTTTTTGACAGATCTACTCAGTAGAATATGAACTAATAGTTTTTCTTTATCTGCGGGATTGTTTTGAATTAATTGCCTTGAACTTTTTGACACACATCATTCAACATACACAAGAGATGACATTTTTAAAATGAAGTAAACAGATCATTTTAATATTTGCCTCAATAAAAAGAGGGGCAAAAGCCACTAAACGTTATTTTGTTACAAATACTTATGTTTTGGAATATAAATAATTATAAATGATTATTATACAAAATAAATTTGAGTAAAGTATATAGCATTCAATCACTCCAACTAATTGTTTTGTACCATTTATCAGACAGCACTGACACAAAACCCCCTTTAAGTGTGTTATTGTTGGAGAGGGAATTACCCCCCATGGTGTGATGTCATAAGATTAAAGAAAAAAAATTGAATTTTGCAGAATATAGAATAAGCGAAATGGGCAGGAGTACTAATAACTCACAACACACATTACCATTGAATATAACTCATAAATGATGAGTCATTAAAACAGTTTTCATGATACATTACTGACAAGTATTTCCTATGGTTCTTATACAAAGACCTGTTTGGACATTCTGTAAGTACTACAGTTTTGGAGGGTCCATTTAGTCTGTAGCACAGGTGGTCAGAGACCTTCGCAACTTGGGTTCCAGTTCGAAGTAGTTTTCACTTTTAGAACAATGATTTAAAAAGTGGAATGTTCACAGGGGTTCAACTAGTGCTTTAGAATTATTAGTGCAACATTCATTGATATTTTTCTGATGAATGAATTTTCTTTAGAAGTTCCTTTTATCACTCAGTATTTTGAATAAGTATTCACAAGTGTGATTCAAGTCATTCATTCTTATTAAGCAACCTAGCTTTCAAGGTATTTACAGAAAGAGCATTTTGTCACTCATCCACAAACCCTTCATGTTAGAAAACACTCAGTGGGGGCATGAATTACAAATGTACAAAGAAATCCAATATTTTAAGAAAATTGATGTCAATAATCTTTGTGTTATTAAAGCATAGTCCAAGATATAAAAATGCTTCATCAAGCTAATACAAGCCGATCAAATACTTTTAAGACAAAAATTGTTGTGGCTGTCATTTTATGCTGATAAGTCACCGCCCAAAAGGGAGCATTTTCGCATCACATTTTCCATAAAGAAATAGGAGTGTCTCAGATAATACAGGATGTCTGGTCACCTTAATCCTGCCCATTCATTGTTCATTTCAATCATCACAACAAATCACATTGTTAATATACCCTCCTCAGCAGTTGGTAACCATTATACCATTCTAAGGGGAATCAGACAGGACCAGTTCAAAGAACTCGTAGAACAATTAGCTAGTAAATGACTATATCTTCAAAATTCTTCTCAATCATTGGCTTGATTAAAAACTGTATGATAAGAGACCATTAGAAAAAATATAACTTTTTAGACAGAGGAGAAACTTCTCATTCATTTCAAGAATTTACAGGAATGTATTCAGTTTCCGACAAGGTTAACGGGTGGGTCAGGGATCTGATGAATGGATCAATTTTTGTTTTGACTTTCAGTTTGTTGCATTGTATAAGATTTTTGGATTTCAACATTATCTAGAACATTTGAAAATTTTCCTTTTTTTCCTCTCAAATTTCGCCTCAGTGAATCCTTTTTTTAACGAGGACAAATTCTCAATGAGACAGACATAAACTGTCCAAGACAATGGGAAAACAGATGCCCTAACAGATAGGAGAGAACTGAAGCTGTGACATTAGGAGAGAGGAGACAATGACAGTAGCATGAACACAGCTGGAAGCTACATTCCTCCAGTGTTCATCGACGTTCGACAAAGGGTGGTTCCTACTGAGACCAATGAACCTGCTGGAGCACTTTTATCACTGCTCAGTAAATTGCTAGCCCAAGAACATTTTGTTCTTTGGCTACAAACATTTCAGCAAACATGTGAAACCATTTTCTTCTTAGGTTTCTGTAATGTGTTTAATGTGTCATCCTATTTTGGTCTTCCACATTTCAAGTTCAATATCGAAAATATGAAAAAGTAGATGATATTATAAAGACTCACTCCTTGTCCATGACAGCCTGCTTCTCTGACCATCATTACCCAAACCTTGGAAATAATAGTAGTTGTTGCTGGTCTTAGTTAGAAAAAATGTTTCATTTCTTTATAACTATTATTTTAAAAGCACTAAAACTCCAACTTATTAAAGATTAATAATAATAATTATTATTAACAGCAGTAACAACTGATCTTTCTTAAGACTGTAATTCCCCTGTTCTCTACAAAGCATGATACTATCAGCTCTTAGAAGAAATGTATAGTTGCACATTTTATTGTTTTTACTCAGGTTTATCTTAACCATCTTGTAGTATTTTGATTAGTGTATGAAAATGTTAAAATTAATGTTTATAAAAATAAATTTTATAATCACATGAAGCTAAGTTGATATTATTGGACACTGAATATTTGAGAAATATATATCAGATACCACATTTTAAATTTTCTATATATTCAAAATGGTTTCACACCATATAACAATTTTAGATCACATTAATTTCAGAAATAGATCATTTGAGTCTTAAAAGTTCACCAAAGTAAAAAATATAAAATAAAAGCCAATGGAAATAAAGACAAATTTTCTATTATCACTGTCCTCTTTATTGCATTTTTGAAGTTCTTTCCCATCATCTTTCCTTAGTATTTTTGATTAACTATTTACAGTTAAATACATATAACAGTTCTTTAACGGAAAAATGATACTTTCTATGTACAGTTACATTCACACTTTCATGCATGCACTCAAATATACAGCATACAGAGAAGAATTCACTTTTCTGTTAAAATCTAGTAAAAATATCTCACAATGAAATGCAGGTAGACTTTGGAGCTAGAGCACCACCGAACTCTTCTTCTCACTACGCAACATGGCGACAGAAACAAGAGGAACAAATTGCATCAACTGTGCAATTTCTATTTACACATTCAAAATCTAATCCAGACTGAGCCTTATACTGATCTTTCAGTAAAGAAGTCCATTAACCCAGTCTCAATAAACACATCTCTCACAATAACAACATTCTTTCTTGAGTCCAGAGTTTCTTAGTCCTGAGCCGATTCAGTAGAACAGTCAAGCAACATACATAGGTTGTAAAAACGTCTTCACATTGCTTGAACTTTTGGGCCATCAACAAAAAACACCACACGCAAAACACATTCCTTCATTGTTCAGTCATATTTGGATCAAGTATAATATAAACAAGTCATCTTGACAAAGAGATCAAGGCTATATACAAAAAAATGCTTATTCTTATAACCACTGTTAAAGAATAAGTAAATAAGCCTTAAATTAAATAGCATTTTATAACAAAAAGGAGCTTGTTCTGATATGAACATATCATGTCCAATGCTGACCTACAAAAATAATATGAAAGAAACTGGCCCAGGTGGCAGTTCTACAAGAAGTGTCAATGCAGTCCCACGATTTATTCACATAGCTGCAGAGAATACATAAACTCTTGCTCACCAATGAGAATAAATCTCATTCATCACTTCACTTTTCAGGGCTTGCATTTTCCTCTATTGAAATGTTATGGCAGCTACCAGAAATGGACAAATTCCTTATCTTCTCCAGTTTAATCACCTGTTTAATGCGACCATTTTTTTAAAAATCTTTTTTGAGACAGAGTGAGAGAAGTAGGAAAAGATTCTACAGCTAGGATGTGTAACAACCATGCACAATCACACAAGAGCTATTTAGTCTTCAATATGCTACCCAGCAAGTTTTAATCTTAGAAACGAGAACATCAATACATTTAAGTCACAAGACATGAACATAACATTCCAACTGAAGAAAATGCAAGTCCAAAGAACATCACTGAACTATATGTTGTTTTACTCCTAAGTATCATATTTAATTCAATAACAATTCATATTTTTTCTCCTCAGACTAGGACATCAGAGTCCTCTAATACTCTTCAATGTTTCACCGTCTTCTACCATTCCACTTTACAAACTAAACTAAATACAACAATATCAATCAGAAAAATCATACCTGACATTGAAACATTTAACTTAACATGTACTCACACTGATATTTGTATCTGCATATCCATAGTACACCACGATTCAAAGAATTAAACATAATCGATTTTACTAAACAAGCAACTGGATGAAATAACAATTATATAAAAATGTATCTTTTGATGCAAGAGACCAGAATTTTGTACTTTTCAATATGTAATGATACGATGTTTACATTCACACATTATTTTGCAAAATACAATAAAATGACTTCATTGGATATAAGAACACAGGGATTTATTAAGATTGGCAGTTTATGATGACACTCTAAAAATGTTTCTATGAAGTTGAGCTCAATAGAGATGAAATCCAGCTGGCCTTATGCGTGAGCATTAAAAAATCCAACTGGTTCCTCTTTCAGGTAAGATTTTCTACGTGAACAGCAAAAAATACCGTCTACTTATCAACACTGACTGTCAACAAGGTTAATTTCAGAGAGCACTGACAAGAAGTCTGAACAAAATTTAGATATTCTTAATATGTCAAATTTAGTCAAGGGAATAAATTGCAATGCAATACCAGTGAATATCAGCACAAGGATAGACAAAAATTATATACAATTCTTGTTGAGATAAAATTTATAGTTTTATATCCAAACAAAACAAAACTATCACCCTTAGCAGTTGCACTTAAAAATTTTTTATGATTTTGTTCAGGTCTTCTATAATAGAAATTAGTCACATAATTTAGTATTATTGTTGTCTGCAACTGGAATGTAAATTTATTGATCATCTGAATACCTGGTGCAAAGTTCAGGGTTTAAAAAAGCCAAGAGTGATTTATAAATTTATCAGCAATATTTAGCTGCCTTTTGGTTTTTGGATGCCAATGTTGCAATAAACTAAAATTAGGAGACATGAAAACTCCTTATTAATTCTAAAAGACAAAATCTAAATTATGTTCTTTCTCACTAAATGAAGGAAAGAAACCTAGAGCTGATCATCAAAATCTGTTTTGCACATGCAGTTGTCTCCTTGTTCAATAATACGACTTCTTAGAAAGTGATCAACAGTATGTCCCCTTTGCCAAGCACAGCCAGTTATGTTCTTGTATAAGAAACCATTCAGACTTGGCGAATAATGTTGCAATAGTCTTTCTGAGCCTAGATCTTTCAGCTGTTGATCAGATGAACCTCTGTGCCACCAGAACCTCTAGGGGAGTGCATGGTGTGCCGGAGTGGTGACGAACTGCAGTACCACACTGGCAGAGGAGCCCGCGTCTCACGCATTGGAATGCGGAGGCAGTGCAGAAGGAGAGCTCACGACCACAACAGGTTTCACAAGAGTGGCTGCACTCAGGTACTGGGCATTCATCACAGGTACTGGGCCCACTGACTTCAGCAGGGGAGTTGTGGTCATCATCTGCACAGAAGGAAAACAGGGTAATGAAACAAAGTTAAAGAAGTTTCTAGATAATGATGCTCTCTGACACACTGGTGTGTTACAAATGTTTGGATTTAATAAGCTTGTTATACTGAATATAAACTATTGTGAATTATACTAAAATACAGTGAACTACATTGAAATAATTGTGAGCTCTGAGTATAATCCAGGATTCTTTTCACTCTTACCTTGCCTCCACTGATCTGCTGAGGAGCTGCAGTGAGGATGTGAGCTACTTGATTGCCCTGTGACACTACAGTCACAGGGGTCACAATAGGTGTCAATCCCTGCAGCTGCCCAGCCGCATGAGATCCCAGTGGTGCAACCATGTGGGCAATACCTGCAACCAAAGAAATTATTATCATAAAAAATCTTGTTTACACTGCACAACTTTTCCTCTGCAAATTGACACTAAAATAATATACAGAACATTTAACAATATTCTATAAATTTCTTTATATATGACTGGTGTATTGTGCAATTAGAAAGCTTTATAGGTAAATGAGCAATAAAAAATAGATTTCCAAAAACAACAACAACAACTAGTCTGAATCACAGAGTATCTTTTTTGTAGTTTTAATAATACAAAAGTGTGAACTGCAAGTAGCAGTACTAAATTTCGTGAGTGTGTTAAATATCTTCAAGGGTGACACCCTCCCCCACGATCATACTTTCAAAATATTTTCAAACTCTTTAAAAATATGCTTCAAATTAGTATATATTATTTGCCAACTATTTTCAAGTTGATAATCAACACATTTTCTAAAAATTATATTTTAAAACTCCGTCCAAATGGTTTCTAGTATTTCAATTGAAATAGCAGAGAGATGAAGAAAGAATATTGTTGAGTCTTATTTTTGAACTGTCCATAAATTAAAATATACAAACTGAAATAAATGTATGCATTACACAAACATTATTATAAGTATTTTTAAAAGTATTGTTGCTTTAATTTTAAAAAATGGCCTTGCATTAAACATTTTCTGAAGTTACACTTTACTCTTTTGCTAATCAGTGATTTGAAGCGCCACCTACCAGCTGAAGTGAGGTGAGTGGGCAGAGTGCCAGTGCTCTGAAGGGTTGGTGCCAGGACCGACCCTGCCTCTGTCACAGGTGCGTGTGCCAGAGACAACGGAGCTGATTTGGTAGTCAGTGTGACCCCTGCATGACTCAAGACACCATTGGGCAGTGTAAGACCTTCACAGAAAATAAAAACACATTAGGCTTCATGCAAATTAAGTATAAATCAAGTAGAGAGTGGAGTCAAATGAAAATACTTAGTGAAGTAAGAAATGCACAGAAAAGTATACGAATTTCCTTTGCAATTAATTCAAAGAAAAATCAATTGCATGTTGAATTAAACACACAATAAACCAAATAACCCCTAAAATGGAAATCATTTGTTCAAACCTAAAAACGAAAGCTTGGCAGTCAAGTCAATACTTATAACTTTTCTTCAGTTCTCTTTAATATGATATTGACAAACAGCAAGCGATTTGTCCAGATGTCCATAAAATTATTAGAAGGTACTGATAAAAAGTATAGACAATAAGTTAGGTGCAATGAGAAGTTCCTCTCTTGCTCACCTCCTGTGAGGGTGATTGGTTGGTGCTTGGAGCCGTGTCTCAGGGTGGCTGCTGTGGTTCCATTTGCAGGCAGCAAGTTCAGCTCGGCCCCACCAGGCAGCCGAGCAGTCTCAGCCAGAGCTACACCACCTGCAGCTGCCACCATCTTGTTGGTCAAGTGCAGTGTGGGAAGAGAAATTGCAGCAGTGGTGCGAGCCTCGGCCCCTGTTCCTTCTCGCCCTGTACGCCCAGACTGCGATGTGACAGCTGAAAAACGAGAGACACATTTAGGACTTTAACAAACTGAATTGAACCTTCAATGGATATTTACAAGAACCAATTTTAATTACTTTAATAATAACTTTTGTATCTTCTTAAAACAGTTCACAAAATGCTCTACCTTTTGTAAAGTAGAACCAATTTGTAAAGATATCAAGTAAGGCATTGGAAAAAACACTTTCCAAAGTTGCCAATAATCTGTGAGAAATAAAAATAATATCCCTATATATTACTCCCTCCCAAAGAAACTTCTTTAGCTAAAACTAGGTCTAGAACTAAAAGAACCCTTACTGAAGACTACCTACAGCCATTCCCAAGACTCACCAGAGGCAGAAGGCAAATGTGCTGGAGAGTGATGCACTGTCAAAGCGAGTGGCTGAGGTTCTGCTGGGACCATTCTTATCCCTGGAGTAAGCAGCTGAATGGGAGTAGAAACCAACGTTGCTGCTAATCCAGGAGCACTCACCACCTAAAAAATGCAAATGACAATCTCTGAATTTCATTATGAATAATAGTGTATGTCACTTATGTCTCTATATAAATTAACAAATAGCCATTGCTTAATATTTTGATGGATCTTCTTCTTTTATTTATTTACTTTCTTCCTTTATTGCCGACATCTTGACAAATTTTGTATCTTCATCTATTGCACCCAGCGATTCCCATGACTTGAGCAATCTTACTGGCAGGTTCAAATTTCTGCTTTAGAATTTAGGCAGGTCAATTGAAGATATTTTGTGAATTAAAAGAATGAAGTAACATCAAAGTATTTGTTTTTTGGCACTTTGACCTACCTGAGTTTTAAAATACTCATTGTTGTCATTGACAATGGACCTTATCCAGGGATCAGAGTTACAATTCTCGAGGAATGGGAATTTTTTTAAACACAAAATCTATTCAAACTTTTTAAAAAATGCCATAAGCATTTTGATTTCAAGGAACAATATTTAAAAAATTAAAAGCTGTTCTAGAAAGCTCCCATAAACTCGCGTGTTTTTACTTAATTTGTTGCAATCATCATCATGAAATCACTGATAATAATTTTAAATATGTCCTGCAGCGCAACTAATTTATATATTTCACACAATCGTTATGTTCTTGGTTCGATTCCCGGCAAGGGTTGGCTATTTGCAATATTAGAGGTCATACATAATGAGAATGCTGAAAAAAAATGTTCGGCATTTTTTCAGCATTCAAGTGTGATGCTGGTAGGGTTTGCAATTAAAAATACAGTGTGGCCAATGCTAGTGTCAATAATTCAGTATAATTTCAGTCCTGCGGAAGGTCACGAAAGGAGGCAAAAATGTTGTCTAACCAGGCAACGACATCCACAGACTACAAACACATAACTCCAGTCATGGAAGCCAACAACTTATAATTATTGTAAGTAGGGATGTGACATCCCCAAGAAATCATCAATGTTTCTAAACTTCAATGCTCAACATTAAAACATAGTTGTTATTAAAACATCGACACAAAACCATCGATGTTATTAAACATCGATGTTTTTACATTTGAATTAGTAACCTTGCAGTTCACATGGAAAGGGGGAGAGGGTGTGAGTTTAATTTGAAAGTGATATCGCATATTAATTTTTAATAGAGATTTAACTGATAAAACAAAGTCAAGAAATCATTGGGACAAATAACACAACTTGGATTATCGGATTAGATAATTCAAAACTTATAGAGGCTTCTTTATTGACGAAAACTCGATTTAATTTCTTATTAATCCTTGGTCATTGGTCTGAAGAATATTCAATTTATGGATATCTGAAAATCCGTATAGAATTTTTTTATGAAGAACTTTTTTCATTTAAAAAATATCTACCTCGTAAAAACATCGTACACAAATCACTGACGATAAAAAATAGGTCTAAAAAATCGATGGTAAATACATCGATGATTTTATACAAACAACGACATCGATGTCGCATCCCTACTTCCAAGTCCTGTCCAACTTACGTGGGACAACACGTGGTGATGCTGCTGCTGTTGCTGTTGCTGCTGGGTGGACATGGCGACGGCAGGCGTGGGCGCCGTGTGGGCGATGGAGGCGACGGCGATGGGCGCGGCGGGGGCGGCGGAGGTGACGACGGCGGCGGCAGCGGCGGGCGAGGCGGCGATCACCCTGGCCTGCGGGCAGTAATGGAGAAATTTTACCAAAACATCCGTACATCAACAAATGGATTTCGATGTCGATGAACATTGATGTTTTAAATGCGATGAAATATTCCGAAATAAAATGTCCTGGTTCTAATGTGCTACATAAAACATCAGTATTAGTTTAATGTACATTCTGCCTTAAATTTAACTGTCAGATTAATTTACTAATCAATGTTCTATGCAGTTAAGGTTCAAAGCCCAGTTTATCGATATTACCATGTAAACAAATAATCAAAAAGGGTAATAACACTGGAGAAAGTTTGTGAATAGAAAACTGTTTCATGCCGTCTGGGGATCGACAACAGACAGTTTCGACAACAGAGACAATTTACAGCATGAGATTTTTTTTAAACATCGATGTTTCTGAAGAAATATATCGATGTGAAGCAAACCTCGATGTTATAGTAACAATGTTTCTGCTCAAAAATATCGATGTTTTAAAAACATTGATATGTTTTGCCATCCCTACCTGCGGGGCGGCGGAGACGGCCACCGGCTGCGGGGGCGGCGGCGGTTGCTGCGGGGGCGACGCCGGGGCGGGCGAGACGGGCGAAGCGGCGGGCGACGCCTGTTGCTGCTGCTGCAGCAGCTGGCGTGGGGGCGGCGGCGCCGACGCGGCCGAGGTGGTGGTGACGACGGTGACGACGGGCAACGCGGGCGACCGCGCCGCGGCCGGGGGCGGCGGGGGCGGCTGCTGCGGGGCGGGCGCCGAGGCGGAGGCAGGGGCGAATGCGGCGGCGCCCGGCGGCTGCGGAGGGGAGCTGGCCGTGTGGGCGGACGACAGCGACGACGTGCTGCTGTACACCACGCCCACCTTGCTCAGCGGCTCCTCCGGGTCGCTCGGCAGGTCGTCCCGCTCTGCGACACACACAACACACACACCGGCGGTCATTCACTACTGCATCGCACCGGTTGCACGCAAAAGACTATTCAGTTTTCGACCTTCGGATTAACTGGATGAAGGGCAGTGCCTGGAGGGTAGGCAATTTACCATACACTGTACCTTTCCTAGACGTCAAATCTTATTTCTCCATCTCATTTTTTTAATATATATATTATATATAAAAAGTATCATTATTTCTATTATGACAATTTATTTACGAGATACGAAGTATACAGACCCACAAACTATTCCCTGTGCATCCAAGAAACGTTTTCGAAACTTTAATCATTCCATGCCCTCCCCCCATCGTACTGTTTTATCTCTATTTTATGAGGATCAACCCCTTTAAAATATGCAATTCAGTCTTTAGTCACTAGCTACATTACTAGATTTGCTTTTATAAACTTCATGTGTCATTCTCGTCAAACACTCATGTGCATTAATCGCGTCACGAGAGGGAGTATATATGGTGTGCACTGCTCTGAGACCCAATATTAAGTTCTGACGCCTAACCTAAATTTTAAATTTACCCTCAAATAGATACAAGGGTAATAGGTTACTCCACATCTTTCATTTTCTGTTTGGAGTATTCGCGAATAAAAGTTCGCGAGCTTGAAATTTTGTGATCTTCTTTGAGGTTTGGGTTCGCCTGTCACATGTGGTGTTGTTCGTCTGGCACTTCGGAAAGGAAATTAGAAGTATGTTGGGGTAACGAAATACCCCTGTATGCATGTAAGTACGTTTTCTCTCCCCTCCTAAAAAATCTATTTTGCACTCATCCATGAAAACTATCTTGATACTCGCTTCTACGGGCTCTGATAAAAATATAAATAGCGTACGAGCCAAACAAAAATAATGAAATAAAATGTGTGTCCAAGACCACGGAAGAGTAGTACATGCAAAAATGCGTGCTTCAAATTCAACAAACCTATCTTACAAGAACATATGTTTTTTCAGGCAATATCAACACCTAAGTGAAAGAAAATTGCTGCTTACTTTGAATAAATATTCAGTAACCTTCTTTTTTATTTGATTCTATTGATTGGGGTAACAGATTATCTCACGTATCCATCTACAGGAGTAGCATTCACATACATTTGAGGGTTAACTTTAAAATAACTTAAAGATTTAAGATTAAACTAATATTAATATTCAATTTTAAATAACATTGCAATAATGAGGCGTGACATTGGAGAAAGGCGGAAAAGGGAAAGATTGCACGAATGCAAGAGCGGCGCCACCGTTCACGAGCAGACTCGCGACGTCCCAGCTTACCCCGACGACACGGCCATTTGCCACCAGCACGCAGCCGGAGCAATGGGTTTACAGAGGAGGCTGGCGCCCCACAGCGCGCGAGTGGCGCACTCACCGGAGGCGGTGGATGTGGAGTGCGAGGCGCGGCTCCGGCTGCGGACCAGCCCCAGCGGGGTGCCGCCCCCGCCGCCGCCGCCCGCGCCCTCGCCGGCGCCGCCCCCGGCACCGCCCCCGCCGCCGCCGCCGCCGCCGGCCGCGGCCTCCGGCAGCAGCGCGCCGAAGTCCAAGTGGTCCCACTGCGCGCTCAGCTCCTTCTTGAGGTTGGCGAGGCGCTGCTGCGCCGCGATCTTCTCGCGCGCCAGCCGCTCCATCTCGTGCTCGAACTCGCGCTCCTTGCGCCGCAGCGTCTGCAAGCACGCCAACACACGCCGGTCACACACCGCCCATCACCACAAGGGCAACACAGCGAATAAGGCGACTTGCAGTAGCGCACCCCAGGAGGGAAGATCCTTGTGATTCGGCCGTATGTAAATCGGGGACCAAGTATACCCTTCATATTTTCTGGCGAAGCGTACCTTCTAATTCTACATATAAATTGGGGGACCAAACTAACCCAGGTACAGGACTGGTTGAGCAGGTAAAGCACTTTAAGGGGGCCGCCCTGCTGCGCTGCTATCCAGCTTTTCCGTGTACCTTATTGAAAATCTTACAGACTCGCTCTTATATCAAAATTAAAAGCAAAGAAAGTACTACAAGACAGCCCAAATTCCGTGTTCAGCGTTATAGAATATTAGCAGAGAGAAATAAACATAAAAATGGCAAGATAAGCAGAATTTCCTTTGTAAAATACGCTGCAACATCAATGCAAGCCACAAAAACTGTATGCACCACCTATGTAATTGACAAAGGCGTAATACAGCCAGCAGTGAAAAACCTAGTACTAGTACAACAAAATGACGCAATTTATTCATCAACGAATGACATTTCGAGGAACTTTGTTACATGTAATATATCAGGCCACTAAGAGCTGAAGCCCAGTGCACGATAGCAGAAGATGTCAAATACACACGTGTAACGTGGCAATTACTTGCAGGTTATGCAACCCGCCAAATAATTTATTTGTTGATGCAGTGTTTCGATAACTTATCCCTGACGCACTCTTGACAGCACCGATTGACTATAAACCTGTACGAATAGAAGCACGAATTCGACTACAAAAGCTACGACAAATGACAAATGCAATTTTCAATACGAGGTATAAAAACATTTCCTCGGCATGTGTCAATGAAGGGTAATATAAAACGGACACAATACAACACATACTACTTGTTTACGATTTACCAAATATTCGAAAGGAATCCAGATAAATATTGTAATTTGAAATATGTTACGACGTTCCTTCATTTTTGTTTGACTGTAACAAATGGGGAAGGGCCATACGTAGCAAGGCTGCTTCTTACCTCCAACTCACTGTCCCCGTTGGAGCAGGAGAAAGTGAGAATGAATGCCAACAACGGGGAACGATAGTGAAAGAATGGACCACCTCAAACAATGAAACGCGAGAGCGGGGCGAATTCGAAACGGCCACTTACTCTTTGGTAGCACGACTGCACACTCTGGAAGCTCTACTCATAAAAGAAAGTAACTGAAATTGCAGAAGTGGTGGGAGCGCTAGGGGCATAGTGACGAGCAAAGCTATTTTCAGAGAGCACCAATTCCTTGGCATATTTTTAAACTCGAGCTAGTCCAATAGGCCAACGCACGTCCGTCGCATAAAACTGCAGTGTAGGGGATAGAGAAAACGACATACAATGAGGGTGGACGAATCATCACAATGCAACTTCATTTCAAATGTTCTAGAAATTGTGAAGTTCAAGTCGACAAATTTTGTTTACATGACAAAAACAATGCTTTGTAGGAAATATTTAATTGCTATTTCGTTAGTAGCTGTGCTTTCATGATTTTTATATTTTTTTTAGATCGAAAAGAGTATGCGATTGCCCCTTCATATAAACGCGACTGTGATTACAAAACTGCAGGTGGGTAGATCCTTGGAATGTAGTCCGTTAGTTAAGATGATACATTTTTTGTTCTTTCACCGTTACGAATTGCATTTTACTGATTCTGTGTACGTGGGATTAGAAGGCAATACCGAAAGAAAGAATAAAATTTACAATCATTAATTGCAGATGATGTTCTAATTACAAATGACGAGTGTCACGAAATCGCAGAGGACAATATAATACTGGCATAACGCAATGTTTTAGAACCAATTGAAATTACTGAATTAGTATCATGGCGCCGGCCGGAGCTAGTTTTACGTTGAGGAAGATCTGACATGATAAATAAACATCAGCAACATTTAAATAGCCTGTCTGTACTCTTTGATTTCGTGACATGTATAATTGGAGTTTCGCTAAGAACCTCGAACAGACTTCAACCGAGCATTCCTAAAAATTCAGCTATGTTCCACTTTACCATCCCATTACTAGGAGCATCTGAGCACAAGGAGCAGTTCTCCTGCCCATCCCCTGCGTAACGAAATCGTAGTATCAGTATCATCAGTACATGATAAATAAGCAACAGCAAAACAGCCTTTACGTAAGTTTCGATTTTATGACACACGTAATAGCAGTTTCAGTAACAGCAATCTCAGACTTCAAACGAGCGATCACGAAAGAAAATCCGGCCCTACTCTCCTATACCACTTCCTACTAGAAGCCGATTGAGTACTCCCGCCCGCCGCCTGCTTAGCGACAAGGTAGACGCTCCGTTTCCGCCACGTCGTATTCTGAGGCGCTGACAGCCAGGACGAGGTGTAGGTCGCGGCACTGCGACGGCCTTCCTTACTCCCCACCCTCGCACGCTGACTCGGTGGGGCGGGCCAGGGCGGGGCGGGGCGGGGCGGGGCGGGGCAGGACACGACACACGACGCTACGCGACGCGGCAACGTTGGAGGCGGCTAGACAAGCACGTGGCACGGCGTGCACGCAAATAAAAGAGAAGGCGCGACGAGACGTGCGCCCCGCCCGCGGTAGAGGGGGGAAGGGAAGGGGAGGGGAGGGGAGGGGAGAGGGTGTGGGCGGAGGTCGTCTCCGTCCTCCCTCACGGACGTGGCTCCCACCCACCCGCGCCACGAACCTTCGCGCCACGGCCGGCAAACTCACGTAGTAGATTGAGCCGTGGCACAAGAAATACGAAACACTATGCGTTTCTCAGCACTGCGGCCAATATGCACGCAAAGAGACATGAAACGTGAACTGTACGTATCAGAGTGGATATTCAATAATACTACATTAACTGTTACATTGACAACAAAATATGATTCAGGAGTTTGAAGATTTCAATGGTTTCAACCACAATACTTTCCAATTAAACTATTTCATACAATGAAGTGTTGTAATTGTTACGTTCGTAACAAGTCACTCAGGTAATGCGATTGATGAATTTGATGATTTTGACCGAACGAAAATTAGTCCACTGTCCTACAATACCTTCTATTCTTTAATAAGCCGTGGTGTGAGCCACGTTCAATCATACGTTTCAAGTACTTTCAGAGCATACGAAGCTCGGGAAGTACTATTGCATCGGACTTGCTCTGAAGTCCGACAGGAAAAATACTTGAAATTTTAAACGTCGGATTTTCTACGAGTATTTTTATGTCAGCAAACCCTAATTTATTTATTAGTTATTTACTGAGATTTAGAGGCCTTTCAACTGGCGAGGTAAATGAAGCCAATGAGGAATGATGGAACCGAGGCTTGATTATTTTGTTATTGAGTATTTAATATGATAAAGATGGAGAAATGCTAGGAATGTGAAGTAAGGTAATGAGGAGAAGAAAGGAAAAAAAAAGAAAATACCTGCGGAGGGCATCTTTGTCCACCATAATTCCATATGGACTAGCCTGGAATCGAAACCAGGCTTCAGCGCCACTAGCACCCCCCCCCCCCCCGGCGCCACTCAAACAGTAATCGGGTTGCTGGGCAGTATCGGACCATTCGGCGTGCCAGTGAGCCCGACCCGAGTCCGCCAGGGCCTCCACCCGTGTATCCTTTGTGCTCCCCGTTCGTGCGAGCTATTTCGGTGCTAGTTTAATGGCACTGTTCGACAGTTGCCAATTCATGGACCTTGAGAAACAAGTACTTAGGAGACCTGTCCTCTCGTTCTCACACAGCGAGTGCCAGTACGGTTAAATGAGACGTAACGTTTTTATTAGGGAAACCGGCCACAAATTAGCGCATTTTTGAACGAACAACGGATAGCACGAGATTGAATACTAATAAAATTAGTTGGGTTATATGACGAGTTTTATGACGCAACCAATAAAGAAAACCCATCAAGGCTAAAAATCTTTTAAAAACCGTATAATTACAGAAATTGTAACAAGATTGTAAGCC
Source organism: Acheta domesticus (assembly GCA_031308135.1). Lineage (NCBI taxonomy): Eukaryota > Metazoa > Arthropoda > Insecta > Orthoptera > Gryllidae > Acheta > Acheta domesticus. The sequence continues at coordinate 86,297,911 of JAHLJT010009355.1, forward strand.
TTACACTAACTCCGTTCTGCCTCTTTATGACGCCTGAAAGGACAATGAATGCTGGAATTTGTTTATATTGTTTGTAGTAACAAATGCTGATAATTGTTTCAACATAGTTCGTAACAATATATGATATACAGATGTCACGTAGCGTTAGGGAGTTTGCAAGTGGTGTAGTTTTTCACGCACGAATATATTCAGCGTATACGCTGATGGTACATAAGGGATAAAGGAAGGAAACCCTAATAAAAAAAAGCCGCGAATGGGGCGCTAGGAGGTTCGAGCGGGTCCCTGGACCGCGAAAGGGCAATGATGATAGAAAATCATCGATATTTTCCACCAGACACATCGATATACTCGTATTAACATCGACGTTTTGTTTTCGACATTTTTTTCTGATCGATAATTTTTACCGAAAACATCAATGATTAAAACAATAGATAATGTTAGCTTTTTCTATGATTTCATACGTGCACTATAGTTAAACTGTATTTTGAACTTGCCTATATAGAATATTGATTAGAAAATGTGCTGGTATAGGTGAAACAGTTTTAATACAGAATATTCTTTTAAGTAATATTTACGTATTATGTATATTAGACATAGGACACTTTACTTCGTTAATATATGAATAAAAGTGAATAATGAAAGAATTGCAAACCACGATGTTCTTTATTTTTTATTTCCTTCTTTACATTCCATAAACATTATTATTAACAAGTTACTTATACGTGACCCAAACAATAAAATATAACGGTATTTCGCTGAGTAAGATCAATTAAAAATGGGAACAGATGGGGAAAAAGGGAAAATACCAATTGCTTTATCATTATTTAAAACATCGACATCGAAAACCTTTTGGTGAGGGATCGAATATGGATTATCGACGTTTGTTGAAAATCACTGCGAACGGAGCCCACGCTGCAAGGCGGGGGCCAGGGAAGCACGGTCGGGCGGGGGAGGTGGGGCGTGGGCCCGGGGAGGGGGCGGAGGCGTGGCGTGGTCCGTCGCGCACGTGTCGGCACGCGCACCACCGCGCATCGCAGCTGTTTCGCCCGGTCGCCGGAGGGTTCCGTCCCTGCAACGGCCCCGCTAGCAACCGCACTACGCAACACAAAGCGCTGACCAGCACTTTGCAGGAGAACGTTTTCAATTGGCTTTTGCTTGTAAATTATAAGCCAATCGGCTGGAGAAATTTCTCTCCCACCAATCCATGGCAAATATTTATTCCCGTATTTTTAGTCTGTGGAACTTCAGAGCTTTCACTTCCTACAGTTTGGGAATTAGGTACTATGTTCTTCACATACATAGTGGTGGGTAGTATTCAAGGTTATCAAATTATGTACATATTATAATGCTAACAAGTATTGAACAGTTATATTTGCTAATGAATTACCTTCTGCGCGTTGGAAAAATCTTCAAATGTTCGCCACCTCGGCGGCCGGAAGATTCATCGTTTATTTCGAAAGCGCTCTTTTGGTTTATCAATAATTCTTTGGTACCGTCACTAAAATGATTACATTACTATTACTACGATTCTTACTGAAATGAGATTCGATCACATCAGTTAATATGGTAATTGAATTTTTGCAAACTAATTACTCAAACGAAATGCAATAGATTTAACCGAGTCCGACTACTCTAAGCAGAAAATTATCGTAAGTTCCACGAGTGCTTCGGAAATATCGATAAATCCCCGACCTATTAATAAGAGATAGTGGATGGAGTCCGGTAAAGGCGGGTCTACAGATTGAGCAATCGCTGAGAAGTTCGCCCAATCCCGAGTGTGCTCGCGTATATTCGGTTCCTTTGACGAGCCTAAAAGTCCGACACGCGGTGAGTGGGGACGAGCACCAAATGTTCATCGCTCGGCAAATGGCAGGCAACCCGTCCAGACTATTCGGGATTCGGCGAGCGGACGCTCGTTACTCGCCGAATACCAAATGCATGGAGTCACTTCAAGGTGCATCCTCTGTAAGAAGGAGAGACTACTCCTGTGTGGGGAGGCATGGCGGGAGGACATACGTACGTCGGCATTTAATCGAACTCTCCTAGCTTCAGAGACATCACGCGGTGAACGAAGGAACTTATCTCTGCTTTTCTTCTCTAACCATAACGACGTGCGTACACGTACTTGACCTACGACTTAACACTTTAGTGTGTGCAAGTAAATGTAGATGGCGTTAATTAAAGATGAGAGTGGTGGCCATTGGCAGAAACTTTGTTGAAATGTTCCTCCATTGACCGCATGATGTCGCTGAAGCTATGAGAGCCCGATGAGCTGCCAACGCGTTTCTTGCACACACACACACACACACATCACCAGAGTTTAGTATACTTCTTATATAGTGCGATTTTTATAACTTTGTACCTCAAGCCACTACGGCCACGATGGAATATCACACGGGCATTTCCCGTCTTTCTCGCTCGTGCCGCTAGATGTCGCATGATCGCAAACACTGCTTTATCTCTCAGCACGACTGAGAAAGGACGCGAAAATACCATGACATCGTGAGGACGGGCCCCGAGGAGCATAGTTATAAAAATCGCAACTCTAGACTTGGTGGGTTCATCTCTGCGTTTGGGAGCCGTTCGGCCGGCGGCCGTCGACCACGATTTCCGCGCACGCTCACGCGCGGACGCGCGACACGCCGTCACGCCACACGCCCGCGCCGCACAGCCGCGCTGCGCCGCGCAACGTCACGCCGTCCGCCGCCGCGGCCACGCCCGTTTCCGGGTGTCGCACAGGGCTGCGACGCGACGCTTCCTTCTCGCTCGCCTCCCCCGCCCGAAACTCGCCCGCTCTGGCCTCAACCCACTCCTCCCCGGCCCTCTCCACGTTGCGTCGTTTCGCCTTCACTCCGCCCCGTCCCACTCCGTCCCGCTCCATCCCGTTCTACTTCGCCTCGCCTAGCTCCATCCCCCCTGCCCCGCTACCCCTCGCCTAATCCCTCCCCCTCCCGCTTCGCCTCGCTCCGTCCCGCCCCTCTCCGCTTTCGCTCCATCCCCCCCCCCGCCCCTCGCTTCGTCTCGCCTCCTCTCGTCCCACCTCGCTTCACCTCACTCGATCCCGCCCCGCCCCAACTCGCGTACCTGCGACTGAAAATCACTGTTTTGATTTAAAAGGGATAGCCGGATATGAATGGAAAAAGTGCCGTCGGAGCTTACGATTTATGAACTTTTTAAATTCATTAGACCCCGAGAGCTTCAAATGAAAATATTGTTATTTAACTTCTGACATTTGCCTCTTGTTTGTCTTTAACGTGGTGGGTTTTGGTTTGTGTTCATATTTACACAAGCCTTCCAAACTTTAAAATCACAATAATGTCTCCGCAAAACATTTTTTAAAAGCAAAATTCTATCTAAAAGTTCTTAGTAAATGCGTTTGTTTAAATGAAAATACAGGTTATTTGTGAAGTCAGATAGTCAAATACAGCTTCGGATTAAATCAATACCCAAATATCATTTTATTATTGATGTTTTTTCTCAAGTTTTCAGTAGCTTCTCACTACAAAAATCACCTCTCCGAATCCCGCAGGTGGGAGAACCATTTCCATAAAACTGTATATTTTCGGACCTGTAGTTACGACAGCTTCGTCTAAACTTAGTACCACGTTGCAGAATAACCAGTTACATTTTAAGCGGTTCCTTAAAAAGAGAAATATATCGCCCGACAGGTCTCGTGAAACACCGCGACTCGCGCCGCCGCCGCCGCCGCCGCCGCCGCCGCCGCCCGTTCCGGGCAAACGCTTCCTCGTCGCCCGCAGCCGCTGCAACCGGCCGCGGGATTCGCACGCACAACCTTCAAAACGCCCAGCGAGATGCCGACTATTTCCTCGTTCCAGCCTTTTCTCGCAGAAGCAGAGCAAGGCAAGATTTCAAGTCGAGTGTTCTTTAAGCAGTATCTCAACTAAATAACGGAACTGAATTCGAAGATACTATTAGTTCGCCCACGCATTACGTAAGATACTTAACATATCATCTAGCTTTTCCGCAAGCAGCAAAAGTAACGGCGACGGAGCTTCATGTCAAACTGTTGGCGCAATACAGCAAATGCACTTTTCTCTCTTTAATTTTCCAATTTCGCACGCATTCTAAACAAAACATCAATAGTGAAACAATACATGGTTAAAACATTCTACTGCCATCCGTATCATTTGAAAGTCTTATCAATTTCAACCTATTAGCCTTACTATACATATTGCGAGGACGTTACTGACGAGTAGAAGGACAAATCGTTGCTTAGCTGACAATAACTTTCGCGAGTCTTCCGGATGGATCATGGACTGGCGGAAAAAAAGGAATTTTAAAATTGGCAGAAAAGGTTTTCGTTAAGCTGATAAACAATTGGTGCAACTTTTGGAAATAATGATGGTGATAATGATGATAATAATAATAGTAATTATACTACTACTACTACTACTACTACTATTATTATTATTATTATTATTATTATTATTATTATTATTATTATTATTATTGTTTCTTACATGAGCCAAAACATTCGATCTTTATTCCGATTGATTCACCGAACTGTTCTGCAATCGTATTAATTAGCCCCATCTGTTTAGATGGTACTTAGTTCAGTCGCGCCATGAACAGGGACCTGCGCCAGTCGAAAATTCACTCATCGCATTAGAAAGTTTTCTCCTTTTTGCATCACGATCGTACCCAGGGCTACGGCGCCAATCGCGGGTGCAAAATCGGAGTTGCGAATTCCGCAGGAGGCGGCGCGACGCGGCGCGGCCGGACCGGGCGCGAGCGGGGTTCGAGCGGCGGCGGCGGCGGGCGAAGCGCGGCAACGTCGCGTCGGGCGCGCGGACGGGCTCACGGCCTTGCCGGGGGAAGGGAGCGGCCGTGCTCGCGGAGGCAGCGAGGTCGGGACGGACGGGTGGGGGGCGGGGCCGGGTGGGGTCGACCGGAGGCGCGGAAGCTTTTGGCATGCGCCGCCACGTGCGCGCCCGAGCACGTGGAGCGCAGGTGGTGCGACGTTGCCGCTCCCTCGCCGGGACCGCCCGCGAGGTCGGGTCGTCGCTCCGCCGCCGCCGCCGCCGCCGCCGCCGCCACGGCCCGATCGATGGCAACAAGCTCCGACGACGCACAGTGCGTTGTTTACTCCATCTCCACGGACGAGTGTAACACTTAATCTGTTGTTCTCTGAGAGTGACGAAGTGCTCGCAGGAGTGTTTTCTCAATATTAATTTTCATGAATAGAAATTGAACTGAGGAAACATTGTGACGTTTCCAAAAGTACACATTATTACGAAAAATGCGTGGAATTCCATCTGAACGGAACAGCAACAAAATTAACAGAAAACAAACTTCTCTGGCGTCTCCTACAGCAATTTCCAGTGCAATATTCTATGGAATATTGTTCAAGATGAGATGAGAGAATCCTGCTGGGGTCAATTTGGGAATCTTTAAGGTCCAGCGACCAATAGGAGGAAAATGAAATGAAATGAAATGAAAAAAAAAAAAGTGTGGGCGTGATGGAAATTTCTCTGAGAGCGAGTTACCTGTTCTTTGGGAGTTCTTGATTTTTGATGCGTTTCTGTCCTGCGTGGGCTATTTCTTCTCAACGAGCCCTTTAAACGTCTGGCGGTGATACACTACAATCCACGATCACGGGGACAACACGATACAACGCCCCTTCTCTTCTGCTTATCGAGTTGGCTGGGACAGCATATTTCTCATCTTGGTGACTTGCACTTTAGAACGGGAGGAGAGGAGTAATGTCTTAACCGATAGCGTTGCAACATATCGAAAACACTATAAAATATTTTAAGCAGTTCACATACAATCCTTAAAACAACTATGATTATCACGTTTATGACTAATAAACCGTGACTCTGAACAGAGTCTTTCCGATACGTGAAAGTTGTCCGGAAGTGAGTGAGATTACAAGAAGTGTGAATTTATACAGATAATGGAAAAATAGGGTGAATGTTTTCAGCTTTATCTAGATGGCCACTATTTGAGCTCTACGGCGTACGTTTATTCAGAGGTAATACGCCAGCTCCGTAGAATCGAAATCACGTTAAACTAGCCAACAGGCTTTATTACATCGTTCAGAGAATCTGTTAAGTTTTCTTTCGATAAAAGATAAAACCGAAGATTTCATTCATATCACGCACAATAGAAGCAAAGAGCATGCTTATCATAAAGAGAAAACCGTCAACTGATCAGTGAATTTTCAGTTTGGTACCCATTTAAGAGAAAGATCTTTTCACACATTTTCGACCATTTTGGTCGGGACAAGGTGGCACTGTGGGGTGACGGCGGCAGCCCAGGTCAGCCGACGGAAGGGTGGGTGGGCGAGGGGCGGGGGAGAACAGCTGACGCCTGCTGGGCGCAGTCCGCAGCGGGTGTACGGGAAGGAGGGGGAAGGAGGGGGGCGGAGATTAGGCGGCGGCCAGGCGGGGCAGGGCGGGGCGGGAGGAGCAGGGCGGGGCGGGGCGGGGCGGGGCGGAGCAGGGCGGGGCGGGGCGGAGCAGGGCGGGGCGGGGCGGAGCAGGGCGGAGCGGAGCAGGGCGGGGCGGAGCACGGGGGGGGCGGGGCGGGGCCGGGCGGGGGGAGGGGAGCAGGGCGGGGCGGGACGGAGCAGGGCGGGGCGGGACGGGGCGGGGCGGGACGGGGCGAGACGGGGCGAGACGGGGCGGGACGGGGCGGGACGGGGCGGGACGGGGCGGGACGGGGCGGGACGGGGCGGGACGGGGCGGGACGGGGCGGGACGGGGCGGGACGGGACGGGGCGGGACGGGGCGGGACGGGGCGGGACGGGGCGAGACGGGGCGAGACGGGGCGAGACGGGGCGGGACGGGGCGAGACGGGGCGAGACGGGGCGGGACGGGGCGAGACGGGGCGAGACGGGGCGAGACGGGGCGAGACGGGGCGAGACGGGGCGAGACGGGGCGAGGACGGGGCGGGACGGGACGGGACGGAACGGGGCAGGACGGGACGGAGCGGGACGGAGCGGGACGGAGCGGGGCGGGGCCACGTCACGTCCTAGGGCCCGGCAATGACGCATAGTGCCATACTTTTATCTGTGTAAGCCAAAATACGATCCTGTAGAGATGGAATATAGCATGGCAGAGTGTTCAATGATCTCTGCTCTCGAGTTACCTGCGTGTCGGGAATGCTACGAACCATTCTTCCTATTTCTTTCGTTACTGTTCCGAAAATTGCCCTACCAGATTGTACGGCCCTGAATAGCCTGCGTGTAAATAGGCCGGCGTATGAGAAACAGGGTCAGACGAATTTACACTGCTAGTTATATGGAGGAAGCAATAGTAATGGCACACGGCGATTCGGGATGGAGTACAACTTGGAGGCAGAAACAGGCATAACTTTAGAGAGGAACCAGAAAACTATTATCAAGAAAGCGAGCGATAGCAGGGTCTCTGGGGGCTGAGGACGGAATGCGAGCAGAGAATGCGAGCCGTGCCCGGGAGAAGGGTATGCCCGGGGTAGACGGCTTAGCCGGTCGAAGAAACAGGGACTGGAATGCGGTGAAATCGAAAGCCGAGAGCGGTAACAAAGCGCGAGTTAAGAGACAGGATGGGGAATGGAAAGGGTATTAGGAAGCGGGTGGAGATGGAGAGGAGTGTTACTGGTATTTGCGCGAGGAGGGAACGAGAGAAGGCCGATTGAGGGACCGGTGCTGCGAACGAGAGAATAGGGAACTGAGACAGGGACGGAGAGGAGGTGGCGCCACATGCACTGTCGGGGGAATCCGGGAAGGATAGCGACGCGGAGCGGGATGAGATGCAGAGGGGCGGGGAGAGAGACAGCTGGCGAAGCGAACCACTGCGAGGTGGGGCGAAACGGGGCGGGACCGAGCGGAGAGAGGCGGAGCGGGGCGGGATATCTCTGGGCTGTGCGAGACATAGCGAGGAGCGGGGCGAGGCGAGCAGCGGGGCGAGGCGAGCAACGGGGCGAGGCGAGGCGAGGGGAGCGAGGCGGGGCGGGATGAGGCGAAACACGGCGGAGCGGGGCGAGGTGAACCTGCGAGGAGGGGCGAGGCGGAGCGGGGCAGAGTGGGGCGGGGCGGGGCGGGGTGGGGCGGGGCAAGGCAGATCGGGGTGGCGCGAGCCGAAACACTGCGAGGCGGAGTGAGGCGGGGGTGAAGCGAGGAGAGACGGGGCGAGGCGGGGCGGGGCGAAGCGGGGTGAGGCGGGGTGAGGTGAGGCGAGGCGAGGTGGGGTGAAGCGAGGCGGGGCGAGGCGGGGCGGGACGAAGGCGAGGCGGGGCGAGGCGGGGCGAGGCGGGGCGAGGCGGGGCGAGGCGGGGCGAGGCGGGGCGAGGCGGGGCGAGGCGGGGCGAGGCGGGGCGAGGCGGGGCGAGGCGGGGCGGGGCGAGGCGGGGCGAGGCGGGGCGAGGCGGGGAGAGGCGGGGAGAGGCGGGGCGAGGCGGGCGAGGCGGGGCGAGGCGGGGCGAGGCGTGGCGAGGCGTGGCGGGGCGAGGCGGGGCGAGGCGGGGCGAGGCGGGGCGAGGCGAGGCGAGGCGGGGCGACGCGACGCGAGAAACAGAACAGAGCGAGCCGGATCGGGGCGGGGGGGCTGGGAGCGAGTGCAGGGGGCTTGTTCGGCCTGGAAGCCGGCCGCGTGGCTGACGTCAACAACCCGCTTAGGCGCCGCCGTGTTTCCTGGCACTCGCAGGCAGCAGCTTTTTGCCATTGCGCAACAGGAGGCGGCGACGGCGCGGCGTCGCGCAGTGGAGTTCAAGGCGATTGGCGGCGGCAGCGGCGACTTCCCCCGAGCCCACGCCCCCCCCTCCCCCGCGAGCCTTTCAGCTTTTTATATGACGCCCTAGCAGCGGTGACTCAGGGGTCCTGCCGCCCTTTTCACACAAAAACCGTGTTTTAAAAAACGTAGTAGAGCAAAAAAACGAAGGACTAAGCAGGTGCAGCCTGAAGCGAAATGCCTTATTGAGACACCTGCGAAGCCAGAATGTTATTCCGCCGTCCTCCCATCGCGCTACTCATTCCGTTTGATGCATCGCAAATCACAACATTTCTCATTAATCGCACAACCAAGTGGCTTAGTCTAGTACGAGTCATTTGGTATGGTCCTTAGCTATCTTATTTCTTGATGTACCATATCCCTAGCGTGACATTTTAGACCAAATGCATAAATGCCTTATGAATGAGATAAAATCCATTGCGACTTCCGCGAATTTCCTCCGAATACCATTGAATTTACTGTGACTTCTGCAGAATTAAATCGGTTCCCACTGAATTTCCACTGAACAGTACGTTATTCTTTGACTGCTAAGTGGGAGTTACTTGTCAAATTTATAATTCACGGGAGACGGCATTTCCTATCGTAATTATTCGCCCACGTTCTTCCCACTACGAATTTCGCCCATAGTGTATCTTCTGCGGGGGATGCTGGCTTTCCAGAATACCCTCCCCCAAAAAAGAAGAACGCCTAGTGTTGACAAGCCGGCCAAGGGAGCAAAAAAGAAAAAGGAAAAAAAGAAGAAGAAGAGAAAAAAAAAAAAAAAAAAGAGTAGCGCGTGTGCTGACGTCCGAGAGTGGCGAAGAGCGGGTCCGAGGGATGGGGAGGCGGTGTCCGATTTTGCCTCGTCGACTTCCGCCGCCACAGGACGCCACCGTCGGCGCTTCCTGCACCGCCCCGCCCCGAGGCCGCCCCCGCTGCGTAAGACGACCTTCGCACTCGCGCCGACGCGGCGGGGCCGACCCGCATTTCGCGTGCCACGCGACGCGCGGTTCCCCTCCCCGTCGACATGGGACTCGTCAGCCATTTCAGTACAGCAGTTACAGAGACATAATTACAGGCTTCATTAAATTAAATGTAGTTTTTTTTGTTATTACATTAATAGGTTTCCGGGGTCCACGATTTTAAAATCTACAGTAGCCATTTCGTGTAGGTAATCAATAATCCGAATTAAGTGATTCCACGTCCTATAATACTGTACAAGATTTACCTTACCTACAAATCATCCGAATCAAGATCTTTCCCTCAACTAGGCACCGTTCCACCCGGGACAAAGTGCCCCACTTGTGTAGTGTAGTGAACGTTAGTGTACGTGTGTGTAAAGTAAGCTGGTGAGGACAGAGAATAGTGGGTGAGGACAGAGGATAGTGGGTGAGAATAGAGGAGGGTGACCGATAGTTGCGAACCTTGACAAGGAACGTACACAGGCAGACAAGGAGCGCGCTCTCCTCCGAGAGCGCGGAAGCAAGCCAGCGCGAACGGCCGATCGTCGCATGCGTTTCGGCCGGCTCTCGCGCGCGGCCTTCCGTGACGCCGGGACGCAAAGCCTCGTAACAGACGCTGCGCCGCGCGGAGCCCTCGGGGCTTCGGGTTACATCACGCGCTTCGCTGCGCGGGGGGACGCGCGACGCTGCAGAGATACAGCGGGCAGAGCGAGGAGAAGAAGGAGAAGCAAGGGGAAAAGTGGAAGCAAGGAGTTCAAGGGCGAAAACAGCCACTGAGTGGAGAATGATCGGGATGGACCTCAATTGAGCGGAATTGGTTAGGATTAAGGGGGTGATCGGTACTGACCTTCATTGAGCGGAATTGGTTAGGATTAAAGGGAGAGATCGGGATTCACGTTAATTGAACGGAATTGGTTAGGATTGAGGGAGAGTGATCTCGATGGACCTATATTAAGCGCAGTTGGTTAGGGACTGAGGGGGGTGATCGGGATTAAACCTGGATTGAACGGAATGGATTGTGGGGGAATATTCATTATCACGTAACCTCCAAATCATTTGCCCATTTCAGATCTGGCCATAAGACCTAAGACTTGGCTAAAAGACGAAAGAAAGAGCCGGTCACACGATTCGTAATGTTGATTCCGGGCGCGTCAACTACATAGATCAAAAGTCCCGTAAGTGTGGTTCATGTCATATTCCGGGTGATGGCTGAGACCTTCACCTGCTGGAACGTGAAATCCGAACTACACGTCGGCTTGCAAGGTTTTCCCATCATGTACCTCCCCCAGTGGGACAGAGACAAACTAAGCTCAAGCTATTAATAATAATTTTACTTTTGGTCAGATAAATTTTAATTATACATTAATACAGTTCTAAATTCCCGCCACAGGAACGCTTACATTAGAGGTCACTGAATCAATTTTAAAAAGACGTTTAAACACACGTGAGGGTTTTTAGGCAATGAATTGTTAACGCGGGTGTGGCGTCTCTAGGGCCAGGGCTCCGGGCGGCGCGGCGTGCGCGGCGAGAAGCGGCCTTGGGCGCCACCTGCGCCGCACGCGCGAGCGGCGTGAGCACGCGGGCGGCGCGGCGCCGAAATAGCACGCGCACGCCCGGCTCTCCCCTCGCTCCCTTCCCTTCCCGCTGGGCCCAACGCCCTCCAGCTGGTCCCAGTCGCCAATCTCATCACTGAGGATTACGCAGGCGGAGAAAGGGAAAACGCAACTGATCACTCGTCGCAGTAGACGTGTTCTACAACTCTGAGCAAGAAATCCCCGAAACGTGGTGTAAAATAATGGTATAATGAAAATTTCTCAATCATTTAAACTATAAATGTTTTTCTTAGAATTTTGGCTCCGTTTTAAATTTATTTTTCTGACATACGTTACAAGTTTTGAAGTTGACGCCCAATATTTGTATTTCTGCCCTTGTAAGATGAGCTGATAAAATACAATAGAAATAGTGAATGATTCATGAGCTGTCGTTGATGGCCAATGTCTCATGTTAATACGTAAAGTCCCGTTTTGGGGATTAGAAATGTAAGCCTTTCGTTTCGTAATATGTGACAACATTCCGGCATCTCCGTTTCTACTTACATTTCAAAAGAGAAAAGTGAAAATAAAATCACTAGACGTAACTGCTGCTATAGATTCATGAATTCATTATGTGAGACCAATTGAAATTCCTGGCTCAGGCAAATTTGAGTAAACGAATGGAAGTACATGAAACTCAAATTTAAATAGTGTAGTCTTAATAATAAATATTTAAAAAGCGTAGGTGTTTACAGACGTGATACATAAGCGTTAATCACTTCAACTAGCTTGGAAATTACAATATTCTAAAACACGTCAACAGAGAACGAGGTTCGAACAATTGTCACCTTAGCAGAATTTCGGCGTTCGAGTTCGCAGTGGTCTTAGTACCGCTTCCGACTCGAGGGAGCAGCGCCGGCTATTTTAAGAAACGTCAGCTCTCGGGACCTCTTTTTTAAACTTGACCAAGTTCAAAACGTGATGTTTAACGACTTTTCGTTGAACAAGTTTGACGTTTTGAAGAAAGTTAAAATCAACCCAGTGCAACACGAAATGTGTGAGCAGACGTCGAAACGTAGTATAAAAGCTTACTTTCGTAATTTAGAGTTACTGTAATCATCCTGGATTCTTGTTTGTAGTTTCTTTCATTATCAACGTGAGTGAGGAGATGAATCAAGAGAATTTGATCATAGTTCTGCATCAATATTCTATTTTTTTAAAATTAGCCTTTGATGATCAAGATCATTTTACGTTAACATTTACTACGGATTACAATACCCATTAAATGAAATGGTCAAAGTCACGGGTAACCTCATTTAAATATGCTCTTGTTCCCCCCACACACACACACACAAATGTTATTACTGTACCCTTACGGATCCGTAAACACAGTTGTATCCCTATGGATCCGCAAAAGCAGTTGCGCTCTTATGTATGCCGTAAAAGCAACCACACATGCTAGCGAAGCAGCGCACTGTCGTACCCAAATCACAATTGAACAGTCGCCGTCACTGACCTGTATGTAGCGTAGAGCGCTGTGCAGGATGCTAAGGTTGGAAGACTTCTTCTCGTCCTGCGCCTGCGGCAGCTGCCGTTTCAGCAGCTCGAAGCACTCCTTGAGGTGCGCGCGCCGATTCTTTTCCAGCTTGTTGTGCACCTCCCGCGTCCCCGCCCTGCGGCACACACAACCACTCACTCGCACAACAACAATTATACGCTAGCAAACAAATTCAAAAATGCGGTACAGACTCGCGCATTCGAAGTTGCCTGTAATCCGAGTCTCTTGTACAAAGAAGCCTTCAGAGAAGTGAATGTGTTCCGAGATTACCTCCCATCTCAGCAAAAAAGTTCATTGAATCATTTGTGGAACAGTTCTTGATAACCATTCATGACATTGTGCACAAACTTAAAATTGTACCAAATAAAAGATTCAGTAATCTCCAATAAAAAGTGGGGTATTTATTTCAATATTAGGGCTTGTTTCAATTTTATGTTACTGCTTCTCTCTCTTCCTAGATTGTATACCTCGACCGTGTAGAACATTAAACTGTTCTTGTGTGCTCTTCGAGTGCGGCCGAGGCAGGCTGACTGCACTACTCCAATCACGTAATTACATTTTCTATGTGTGGTATAAATGTCCCTACTTTAATAGCTGGACGTACTATTAAGTTTCCCCTCCACTCCCAAAACATTATTCTAAAACCTAAAACATAAATATTAGAACTTTCACTCTTCAATTTATATCAATGAGGTAAGAAACGACGTACCACCTTTCGCCAACTTTCCCAAATTACTTTACGAGTTCGCTATATGTCAATTAGCTACGGATTGACGAATGGCCTTTCATGGCCACGTAGTCCTTGGTAAAAATATTCGACTTTTAACGTATCACCAGGACGGGCGCGCAGAGCACGAAGAGAGGCTCTGCAGCCGAGGGTCGGCTCGCGGGCTCCGTCCGCAATCGGGAGGGCTCGAGCGACCGTCGAACAGGTTCCAGGGGGCGGGGCGGGAGAGTGGACATTATGTCATCCGATTAGCGTTGCGGGGTCGGATGCCCGCGAAGTGCGGCCCGGCCCGCCCGGCCCGGCCCGGCGGCGGGAAGCTCCGCGCGGAGGGGAAGAGGGAGAAGGGTGGGGGGCGGAGGACGGGGTCGAGGGCGACGGCCTCGGGCGCAGCGAGAGGAGCGGAGCGGGGAAGGGGCGGGGCGGGGCACGGAGCACGCGAGGGCGTGCGCCCGCCGTGTGGCAGGTGACGGCGCACCTCCGCCTGCCTCAAGGCCCGCTCGCTCGGTCGCCCTAAATTTGCAGCAGCAGCGAAGGTAGAACCATACAGATACACCTCTTTAATCTATGGTAGAACTGACAACGGAGGGGAAATGACACGTGTAGGACAGGGAAGTAGCGTGAAGAGATGGGAACGTGAGATGACGGAAGAGGTAGCGAGAATGAAAAATATGGAAGAGAGTGCTAAGAATGGCGCAGGAGGCGGTAGGATGAAACAAGACAAGGAGTGTATGTACTCGTAAAGTGGCAACAATGAGAGATGTGAACGTGAGATGACGGAAGAGATAGCGAGAACGGAGGAGATAATGAGAATAAAGAAGTAGCGAGAATGAAAAAGATGGAAGAGTGTGCTAAGAATGGCGAAGGAGGCGGCAGGAGGCGACGCGGCGGGATGAAACATAACAAGGAGTGTAAGTATCCCTATTTGTAAGGCGGCAACAATGAACGGCTGACGATGGAGTTTGCGCCGGCGTTGCCGAGGGGGCGGTATGAGAACGGTGTTGGCGGTGACGACAAAGACTGCTCACAGTCAGATGGAGGCGACAAAGAGCCGATGCTTGTGGCCGGGGAAGCGCCTGAAACATCCACGAAACCTCGTTCTCAGCCCACTAGCCTTTGCTTCGGCCTCATGAGACGCAGGAGATGATTCAGGCTTTCCCGAAACCTCATTATATATTGCCTCCAAAATTGTTTTTTTCTTTCTTTCCGTGGTTCAACGCAATAAGCCAAGACGCAGTATGGCTACGAAATTCTTCCAAATGTCAAAAGAGCATCACGCAATCTCAAATGAACTTTCTTAAAACGACTAGATGAAAAAAAAAATTAATATTTCGAACAAACAATGCTCGGAAATTAATATTTCCAAAATAAAGGAATGGATTTTGCCACAAGCAGGTCTGCGAAGTATACACCATTCGATGGCAAGACATATTCTTTAGTATTTGGACTAACACTAAAGTAACATCACAAGCGAGAAGCTTTCTTTGTTAATAATAATAAAAATCAGAAAGATCCATGGGAATTCCTTATGGAGAGTTCTTGTTTAAATCACGCTCTATTGAGCATTTAAACTCGTACCACAAGACCTTTCTAATATACAGTATGCAACCCAAGTTTCAATGATAAAACTGAAGTTCCCAATGAGAAGCAGATAGGATTGTGTAACATGTTCTAAATACTTTTTTTCGCAGTCGTTCAGCTACAATGTCAACTACTACTGACACTTCTCACACAGTTCTTTGCGAGATGTGAACGTGTACCCTTGATCTCGCGTCTCATAGCAGGTGCCTGTCCCGCGACCCGTCCCTCGCGTCCTCGCTCGCTCCGCCCAATGTGGAGCGAGGCACGCGACAGCGCTGGAGGGCGCCTGTCACAATATACGTAGTGGCGCCATTGGGCCGAGGCCGTCGCTTCCCTAGCCCCATTGCGCCCAGGGTGGTACCCAGACAGGAACGTTTCGGGAATAAAGTGGAAAAGGAAGAATACTGGGAGTCCGTGAATAAATGAAGTGAGGACGGAAAAAGGAATGAGAAAAAGAGTAAAATGACGTGCAAATATAAGGGGAGAATTCAAAGTGATGGAGAGGAGAGGGGAAAAAGTTGATTACTTGCACAAGCTCCACATCATGTTTCGAAATATTTTATTTGCACGTCCAACGATAGGGGGAAAAAAGGGAAACACAGCATTCACTTATGGGCACTGATTGGCTCATTACAACATTTAGCGAGCCTTACAGTCCGCCACTGACACTCATTTCCGCTGTTCATTTTCACGTCCGTAATACTCAATCGGAGGAATGAAACTGTTTCCCTTGAAACCATATTTATTCCCAAAAGAAAAACCAACGATCGGAAACGCAGCTACCAAAACGACAAGAGTCTAATGGTTCAATCGAGGCCACCGTCTCCAATCAAATACACAATGCCTTCGAACAGCTGAGCTTCACAATAGCAAAGCTGCTTTTAAGGATTCATCAGAGCACAAGCTGAATACCCGGAGTTTCCACGTTAAAGTATCGCCAGCCCTGCAACAACTGCGCTCGACGGTCGACGGGACGGAGATCTGCAGCCGCTAGCCTCGCAGTCTCCCCCCCACCCCTCGGGGTTCTGCTGCTCGCTTTCTGCTGAGCGGCCATGAGCGTTATTTACCGCGGGCGAACAAAACAGCGATGCATTTAAACCCGCTACTCCGGCGCAGCGGCGGCGCTTTCAAAGGAGCGGAGCGTGGGGGGGGGGGGCGCGGAGGCGACGGAAAAGAGGAGACGGGTGGGGAAGGAGGGAAGAGGCGGGGAGAGGGAAGGGGGGAGAACGCCGAACGCAGCCTTGCAACGGACGAGGCGAGAGGGGAGTGGCGCTCACCTTACGCGGCGCAACAGCCGCGCGCGCTGCTCGGACGGCAAAGGCAACAGTGCGGCTGCGGCGGCGGCGGCGGCACCGACCTTGCCAGCCCGGACACGCCTCTCTCCCGCCCCCGCCGCCTGCGCGCGCCGCGCCGCGCCGCGACCCCGTTTCGCGCGACCGCGTGGCCCCCGACGTGGCGCGATGCGGTGGTGGGGGAGGGGATGGAGGGCGTGGCGCTGGTGTGGAGGGGGAGGGGAGGGAGGGACGGGCTGGCGCATCCCGCCAGGAATACGTGCGCGGAGCTGCCCCTTACTCCGGCCCCGCCGCCGCCGCCGCCGCCGCCGCCCCCCGGGGCCGGGGCCAGCCGTGGGCGGGCAGCTCGCGACTGGCTTGCGCGCCTGTGTACTTGCTCGGTGCCACTTCTCGAGTGAATCCTTCACCTGCTCTTTCGTCATCTCGCCCAATCGCGGCCTTGTTCCACCTCCGTGGCCTGCGAGCTCCCTTGCTTCTTTCGCTCGTCCTCACAGCTCCCTTTTCTTACTGTTTCGCTTCATCACATTCTTTCTCACTTGCTGATTTATTTATATAATTTACAACAATTAAAACTACAAGTGACATTTGAGAGGTGGATATGCATTTCATGTCGAAAGTCAAAGCAAGTGTTTCCTTGATCCCTTGTTCTTTTTCTTTGGACCCGCTCTGCTTGTTCACTTTGTACTACATTCTACGTATTCTCTCTACTTCGCACATTCGCTTCTTTGCTTGCTTGGTCATTGACATTCATTTATCCTAATTTAGTGGGTACCTAGCGTGTTTTCACGTCTGTGCATCTGGCAAGACCCGAGGGACTTTCCTGTGACGTCACGTAGTATTATACTCTTAAAAGTGGTTTTAGGAAACGTGTTATCCTTCATAAGTATTTCTATATATTTTTCAGGACAAGGCTTCAAAAATGAACTCAGAAATATTGTCGAGCATAAGAATTGCGAGTTTTCGGCAAGCAATTTTCGTGTATTAAAGTGATGAACTTTCTAAACTCGAAAAATCGTTGCATAAATTAACCGATGATACTAAGAATGACTGACGTACTTAAGAGTGAAATTAGATAAGCGTAAATGAGAGAGGTCAGTGAAACAACAACCATACACTCTGACAAAAATGATACAAAATATTCGAATGAGTATTCCCATTACCTTTTGAACAGCGTACTTCTAAAATTAGCCCAGTTCAGGAAATCGCTTCCCATATCCGCGCGATATGAGAGACGACGCATGATGCTGCGGCAGATGGCATGCTTAATTTGCCAGTGGGGGAAGAAAAACCAGAAGACCTTGCAACGACGCTGCCCACCTGCAGTAGCTATTCTTGACGCAATCGCCAGCATTACCACGAGAAGAGGTTGGAGGTTAAACAATCTTCAACCTGCGAATTAATGGGGTGATTACCTACAATATCTTGATGGAGAGTGCTTTAGAATGTGTTGCCAGTAGATCTCATTTATTTGCTAAATGAGGGAAAAGCAACATATCATTCAAATAACGACGGTTGGGTCACAGCAAAAAAATGTATTACGAGTAAGTCATGTGGATTGCCAACAACGCGCCAAACCGTTCACAACAAAAAATATTAGATAACGTTTAAATACACATTTGAAGCTCTGATTTGACGATGGTTTTTTCATCCGCAGATTCATGCTGGTCGAGGTCGACTAATCGCATATTGAAGGACATACAGGACGGCGCGAAAAAAAGTAAATATTTTCAAATCCGAAAGTAAAATGAATTGTTTGTATATGAAACATCACAATAGCAACACTATAATGAAGAATTTCGTGCAAGGCAACAATGTCGACAAAAAGCAGAAGTCCTTTTAAGTTCTTGAGACATCCATTTTTGAAGGATATCGTAGAAACAATATTTCTGTTGTCTGTATTGTATTACATTCTACGTCGAAGTCTATTCATCACTTTCACTTTTGTACATGCTTCGTGGAAACAAGCTGTTACTGGTTGGCGACGAACCAACATCACATACGGCTTCTGAGAGTGCATGACCCGATTATTTGAATAATTATTGGTTTAGGGGCCCCCGAACAGCTACGGTCATGAGACCTGCGTGTGCTGATCTAAGTAGATGATAATGATAATGAAGTGAAGAAATGGGGGAATGATGGGCAGGTGAAACTGTGGAACTTACGAATATCTACTGACAGCTCGCTTCGCCCACCATAAATTCCACATGAATTGTTCGGGAATCAAACCCGGGCACAAGCGTGTGAAGGCACATGGTTAGCCATTACGCCACGAGACCCCCCTCCCATACAACACGATCCATCCCCTGGCGATGGAAAGACAATCTTACCCGCCGAATCTGCCCGTTTCCCACTCCTCTCCGCCCCACTCGGCAACGCGGCGGCGACGCAATAGTTCGCCCGCCCTCTGCCGCTCCGCGTGCGTGCGTGCGTGCGTGGGCGCAGTTGGTCTGTCGGAGGCGCGTGCGTCATGCGGCGTCACGCGACGCGCGAGTGCCGTGCTTTTCCGCTCGCTCGCTATCTGCCCGCCTGCGCCGCCACCGTCGACGGTGCCGTTGCCGACGTTCGCGGAGGCACGGCATCTGCGCCGCCGCGGCAATGGTGGAAGAGGGGGGAGGCGATAGCGGCGGCGGTGGGCGTGTGACGGCGGTGTCGGTAATGGCGGTGGAGGAGACGGTAGCGGAGGCAGTAGTGGCGGCGGTGGACGAGGCGGCGGGGGGCGGCGTGGTGACGGAGGCGGCGGCGTGGTGACGGAGGCGGTGGCGGGGCGACGGAGGCGGTGGCGAGGCGACGGAGGCGACGGAGGCGACGGAGGCGGCGGCGGTGGCGGCGGCGGGGCGACGGAGGCGGTGGCGCCGGCGGCGGTGGGGCGACGGAGGCGGTGGCGGTGAGGAAGGCGGTGGCAGTGGTCGCGGCGGTGGCGGCGGTAGTGGCAGCGGCGCGACGGCCGACGCCGCCACCGCCACCGCCACCGCCGCTCGCGCTATTCATAGCGGCGTTATCGCGCGGGCGGCAGGCGGGTGGGTGGCGCGGCGCGGCGCGGCGCGTCGGCCGAGGCGGGTGGGCGGACGGGGGAACGGGCGGTCGACGGCCGGGCGCCGCGAGCGCTTTCGCTGCTTTCCGCGCCGCTCACCGCCTGCCACTCCCACGCCAGTCCGCGCCGCGCAGCGCCCGCGGTGCTCTCGCTGGGGCGCGGGGAGCGGAAATACACAACCCCCACGTGTTATTTATCGAACGCAACGCCGCCAACGCTTGGGAATTACCAACAAATTCGCAAGTCGCGGAACGGCAAGAGATGTTATTTGGGAATTTCAACAGCACAAACAGTACTTGTTAAAAAGTACATAATACAATAATAAAATAAAATTGTAATACATCGCAGAAGAGAGTTCACTCCCGAGCTATAGAACAAAATCTGTTAATTATGGCGGTAAAAGTACGCTAATAAGTGTGTGACAATATAACAGAAATGCGTGTTTCCTCACGGTCGGCCAACCACAGAGGTGTATACAATCAGGTGATAAAGAAATGCACACAGGCAACCAGGCTAAAACATACAATCAAACTAAAATGCTGACTACCACACAGACAGCCAAACAAACAAATGTACATAATCTGATAAAGAAATGCACACACAGCTAGACAATCGTACAGAAATGCACACACAGCCAATCGCACAGAAATGCACACACAGCCAGACAATCGCACAGAAATGCACACACAGCCAGACAATCGCACAGAAATGCACACACAGCCAGGCAATCGCACAGAAATGCGCACACAGCCAGACAATCGCACTGAAATGCGCACACAGCCAGACAATCGCACTGAAATGCACACAGAGCCAGACAATCGCACAGAAATGCACACACAGCCAGACAATCGCACAGAAATGCACACACAGCCAGACAATCGCACAGAAATGCACACACAGCCAGACAATCGCACAGAAATGCACACACAGCCAGGCAATCGCACAGAAATGCGCACACAGCCAGACAATCGCACTGAAATGCGCACACAGCCAGACAATCGCACTGAAATGCACACACAGCCAGACAATCGCACAGAAATGCACACACAGCCAGACAATCGCACAGAAATGCACACACAGCCAGACAATCGCACAGAAATGCACACACAGCCAGACAATCGCACAGAAATGCACACACAGCCAGACAATCGCACTGAAATGCGCACACAGCCAGACAATCGCACTGAAATGCGCACACTCAGACAAACTTATACAAAAGGACTAGAGACAGATATGCAGTAACGCACGCAGCCAGACCAAAAGACAGGAATTCACGCTGCCCACCAAGCAAACTGTCAAAAGGAGAGCCCCGGTCAAAGGGAGAGAGAAAAGCCAGCGGGAGAGCCCGCGCGCTGAGCCCCCGTGCGCTTGCGTGCTCACGAACGCGCGTGGGCGGCGGCGGCGGCGGCGGCACCGCCTCCTCGAAGGCTGCACAGCTCTTCGCATCCGCGCCGACCTCGCCCCTCCCCGCATCTCCTGCTCTCTCTCCGGCGCCCACGGCGGCGCAGCCTTGGCGTCGCACCTTGCGGCCCCCTCCCCCCTCCCGCCCCCGCCCGCCGGGGCGCCGCCAGCACGCGCGCGCGGCATGCCCGGCCTCCGCGCCTGGCCGCGCGCCGCGCCACGTGGGCCCCGCCCCGCCCTCCGCGCCCCGCATCCCCCGCCGCGGCCCGGCCGTCGACTTCCTGGCGGCGCCGCCGCGTTGCAACGCGCTGCGCTGCGTCGCGGAGCGTCGGAAGGAGAGAGGTTCCCTGCGCGAGGCAGTCCTCGCGGCGCACGCCCCTTCCCGCCCTGGCCATTCCGGCTCCCTTGCAACTTGTCAACGTGGATTGCTGGCCGGTTGTGTTTTACCCCCTGACCGCCCGCCAGCCGTTTCCTCATCCATCCACCTGACATTTCCTGGAGCGTCTGTCTGCCAGCCTGTTACTTCCTGCTTTGTTGGTCTTTCCTTGCTCTAGTGTTTCTACTGGTCAGCAATGCATCCTCCTAAATCTCTCTGCTGATACCTAAACTGCCTACTCCTGCCCTACCTATCTGCTTCCTTTACTGCTAGTCTCATTGTCCGACGTTAATTTTCAACACATCTCCCTGCCTTTCTGCGGTTTAATCGACACTGTCGTTTCCTCTCTGGTAGTCTACCTATAGCAGTGTGTCCCTCGAACTACCTGCCTGGGTAATTTTACAACCCTGCCTACCTGCCTTTGTGCACTTCTCCATCGTCGCCCAGCAGGTTTGAAATTTCCTATTACCCACATGCCTGTCATTTACCTGCAATAGCCGGCTGAAGTTTCCTTGTCAGTCAAACTCACTGTCTGACCATCAGCAAGTATGTTGTCTAGCAATAATTTTCAACGCCAGAGGGCTAATGCTTAAATTGAATCCGCAAGAATTGTTTAATTGCGATTTAAAATCAAGAAGTACAATCTATTATATTGACTATTCAAGGATTGACAATATAACTTCCGCATGTGGAACATGAAAAATATTCCTTCTCAATTCCTAAGACCCAATCTAATATGTGAAAAAGCTGTTTCCCATCTCCTCAAATTCAACATCTTCCCAATCATGTTCAGTTATAGTGCAACGAACTTCTTTCAAACAATAGAATGCGATCATTAGAGAAGATTTCGACGCCTTGAGACAAATGCATCAAAATGACGTCTTTATTCGTCTAAACGTCTTTATTTGTGGCTTGTTTCATCGGCCTTTTTGTGCCTACATCCGAATGTTCATGCAGAGAGGACTGCGAGTCTGGTCAAGAGTTTCTAAAATACACACCGATAAATAATAAAAATAATAATGATAATCATAATCATAATCATAATAATAATAATAATAATAATAATAATAAAAAGGAAAGAAGATTAAACGTAAATCGAATCGAACTATAACACTATTTCTTAAAATTTTGTTAACATATTACATGTTTCTCCAATTGTGATAATTTAAGTTACGGTATCTCATTTTCGCTCTCTACCAATCAAGTCTTTTCACTTTACTATTGACAATGTTTCAATGCAATCAAAAAGAAGTTACTAGTAAACAAACTTCTCAACAAAATTTAACTTGTAAAGGATTACAATTATTTAGAAAGGGAACTCAGTCCCCAGGGCAAGAGGCAGACCAGCCTTTTACCGCCTCGATCGACAGATATAGCATTTTTCGTTCTCGTTCAAATTTACGGATTTCGTGTGATTACGGACATCGTTAAACTTTTAAGACAAGTTGGGTGAAAGCACTTTTAAACGAGCTACAGCATCTCACAAATTATCTTGTAACTTCAAATATAGTTCATCAAGAAGATAGCAAAGGATCAAAATGCTTCAAAAGAGGACTATAAATAAAAACATCCTTTTACTATGACACTTTCTTTGCCCCGCAATAGTTTCAAACACAGAGACCAACTGTATATTTCAGGAATTGACATTACACATTTGTAGTGTAAAAGATGCATATTTGAGAAAGGTGTGGTGAATCTGAAGAACATTATCATTAAGTTAACAACATTCGTCATTTTATAACTTATCTTTACATTGCAAAATTTATTGAATAAATTAAGAAATATTTCCTTGTAATTAAAGAAGACACTCATATGAAAAACAATCTACAACCGTAAATCTAATGATGTGAACATAAAGTCCACAGCGTCTGTGTAATGTTGCATCACAGGTTATGTATTGATACTGAACACTTCCTCTTTGGCTTCTTTGTACTGATGAGGCCCCTCAAGTTCGTTACGTAAAAATTAAGTAAGTTGTTTTAGGGCAGGTGAGCATGCAAACAGGTAAAGGGAGAACCGGAACTGTAAATTAAATAATGCATGCTGCTTTACTGTCGTTTCGACTGATACAAAATGTAGTACACAATCGGAATCAACAGCCCTAACCACATGAGTAAATGAGATCTGAAACGTCAAAGCAATATTTCAAAGAGAAGAAAGAAAATTTTGTCATGCCAGTTCAATTAATGCAATTTAATGCAAATTAATGCAATGCAATGTAGATGTACAATTAATGCAAATTAAGTGCAATGTAGATTTCACTTTTCCACGATATCAATACTCTTTGATGTTTTCCTAATTTCTGATAGATTAACATTTGTACCAGGAAATCAATACAAAGAGAAGCTAAAATACTTTATACATATATTGGTAGTATACAATCGAAGTGTAAAGAACACACTCCCACCCCCACCTCCACCCTCCAAATTGCTTTTGGCTGCAAAGATGTCCTTGACTAAAGAGACGCATCAAAATAATCGATTAATTCGTCACGTGTCGGAAGTGTATGAATGGCACACTTTTGACGGATACCGGTGAAGAGTTACTGAGACATATTCACAGTCTCTGAGCTTCAGCACTTACGGGTCCATTCAAATATACGTTCACATTGTTACTTTTTTTCACCCCATTAAACACTTAACAGTAACTCATTCCCTGAGATGATTATTCCATTTTCCCCAATCCCACACTCAATTCTCGAAGTGAGTGTTAAAACAAAAAACGTCTGTATAAAATTTTACCCTAATTTTAACGATTTTAAAACAATTTTTTCACACTTAACCACTAGATTTATTTTTGATTAATTTGAGCATGATTCCTGAAATGAAGTTAATAATCCAATAATGATCACACAAATTTTAAGAAATTTTCATTTTTCGTCACTCTACTCCACGTTTTCTTTTGTTACAATTATGGGAACTCCACGAAAAAAAGCGAACGTATTTTTTGAATGGATTTTAACTTCAGCGCTGATATTCATGCAAATCGACATTGCCTAGGACCAACATTTTTATGATCATTCAAATAGTGAGTTGCTAATGACTTACAGAACATCGTTAGTTGCATCGACTAGCCGCCAAGCTTACCAGTGTACTAATACAGTAGTCTCGGTAATTCGAGGTGGATGGGACCGGTCACAACTCGAATTAATGAAAACTTGAATTATCGAAAATGATTAATTTATTAACATAGAAATATAAATACAACTTTTAAATTTCAAAGTATGTATATTTGAATAAAACTGAACTTGCATAATATTATTACATTAATTGCTGAAGATAAGTTAATTACATCTTAAGGTAATTGTCATTCTTTTGTCTAAGTTCATTGTTTCATGCACGTTATTTATTTTAATTGTTTTGGTAAGTAGGATTTACCTCGGATTTTAGGGAAACTCGAACAAAGACTCGAATTATAGAGACTCTGTATTGGAGTACTCGACTTGTACTCATAGGCGCACATCAGATGATGATGATGATGATGGCTATTCAATCCAAAGCTCTTCACCATTCAATAAAATGCTGGTCAAGTCAAGGCGTTTTTATTTACATGACTATTTGAAAGCAACAACACTTCACCGGCAGATACTATGATGCAGATAGAATGGAGGAATGTCTACGCCGATATAT
The DNA here is from genome assembly GCA_031308135.1 of Acheta domesticus. Classification (NCBI taxonomy): domain Eukaryota; kingdom Metazoa; phylum Arthropoda; class Insecta; order Orthoptera; family Gryllidae; genus Acheta; species Acheta domesticus. The sequence continues at coordinate 86,322,707 of JAHLJT010009355.1, forward strand.
TTCAGCATTCCTACACATCCCGACATCTTTGCAGCAATTAGGCGGGAACCCGACATTCCTAGGCTACGTTCACATGATGCCTCCTTTCCTTCAATTGTATGTATGTGCATGCATTCCGCTAGCCAGCATGCGCATGCCGCAGCGGACATAACGTTTGCGTTTCTGATATTCGGATTTTTCTCGCTAAATAAGTTCATACTCAATAGCGCATGACTTCCCAAAGACGATGGGAAACTTACGACTTAGCCGTGCGCTTCCTCCAAAGAGCAGTGTGCATCCTCTAAAGCACAGAATGTGCACTTTTTTCACAGTTATAGCGTTAATAGAGTCTTATTTACGTTTTGATGAGGCACAAATCTGCCTTGAAGTAATTTGCTTAAGTCTTCCGGAGAGCTATATTACGTTAATTTCCAGAAAAAAAATTCGTAATTTCGTATAGAGGCTTATTTAATGTTTTACAGAACAGCGTTATATATTTGAAAGAGTACATTGGAATCAATTATCTTATTGACTTAGTACGTAATGTAATACTGATTTTACGATTTAAAGAACACTAAAAACCTTGTTCATTCCGGCCTTGAACTTTTGCTCCTTTACAAACATTTTGCTTTTCTCGTTATTTTATGTAATTGTAACACGGGCAGTCCACAGCGCTTGCCTGTGGGCGCTGCAGAGGCATCACGTGACCGCGGCCCGAGGCGGCGCCGGGCAGCGCGGGCGGTGGCACTCACTGGCGCTTGAGGAAGTCCTTGGAGGGCAGGGCGTGGGGGCCGTCGTGCGCGGCGGGCGTGGGGGCGGAGGCCGCGTCGCCCTCGCCCGCCCCCGCGCCCGCCGCCGCCGCCGCGGCCGCGTACCCGTTGGAGGCGGCGTGTCCGCCGTGGGGCAGCGCCTGCCCGCCGGCTGCGCCGCCGCCGGGCGCTGCGGGGGCGGCCGCCGCCGCGGGCGCCCGCTGCTGCTGCTGCGGGGGCGGGGGCGGCGACGACTGCAGCGCGGGGGCGGGCGGCGACGCCGGCGCCGAGGGCGGGGGCTGCGGGGGCGGCGGTTGAGGCTGCGGAGGCGGCGGCGGCTGCGTCGCGTGCTGCGCGGAGGCGGCGGCGGCGGCGGGCGGCGGGGGCGGCGGGGCGGGCGCGCTGCGGGGCGCGGCCACCGCCCCCGCCGCCAGGTGCGGCAGGTGCGGGTGGTGGTGGTTGTGGTGATGATGGTGGTGGTGGTTGTGGTCCTCCTCTGCAACACACAGACGGGGCAAAAGGTGTCAGTAACTCTGACTCCGCGAGTTGAAAGAGTGATGCCCGCTCGAGACGAGTTCAAACCGTGACCTCGTACAGCCAGAAAGGAGGTGAACGCGATGTGGAACTTTATCTTGTAACGGGAGTAAAAGTCAAAAGCAAACGAGTATAGATGTTTCATCTAATAACACCCAATCATTCCTTCATTCATAATGATGCAAAACTACTTGAATGACTGAATGTAAATATAAAGTTAATAAATGATAATAGTGATATTGTTAATAATAAAATATAAGTGTGTATACATAAATAAAAAGGCACTCATTACTTCAGCAACCTTCAATATCAACAATGTAGCAGACTGATTCTACGGAGAGTTCTACATTCATTCACGAATTTTAACTTGTAATATTGAATTCACGAGTGTTCTTGTGAGTATACCAGATGTATTATCAATAGACCTGAAGACATATGCCTTCTGACGTGAACATACAAGCAAATGAATGTGATACTTCGACGTTTCTGCAAATGCAAATGATACTTTGACGCTTCTTAAATCCACGCATTACCAAGAAACCAATGACTTCTTACACAAGAGAGAGTTCCACGGTCTTTTAAAGTCTCAAGTCATTGCAACGTGCAACCGTGAATACGCTGTCGCCTATTATCAACAACGCCCGCCAGCGTTTGCCGTCTATCTGCCCGGGGCCAAAGTCGCGCGCGGCGCCTGCAGCTGCATTTGAATGGAGGCCGCCGCGCCGCCTGGAATCCCGCAGATAAGATAGCAGCCGCTTCTGCTGAGGTCCGCGCTGGTGTTTACCTGCGGCGACGCCTCCGCAGGGCGCCGACTATACTCCGAATTTTAACAGTGACACTTCAAGGTCGCGCAGGAAGGATAGGAGGACACTGTCATCCAATCAGTAGTTCCAATAACAAAACTAGTCGTAATGAAGCTCCCGATTAGATGAGTGTTCCTCTCTCCGTCCAGATCGTTACATTGAGGGGTAAGTGTGTTTAAAACTGAGTATAGCACACGCAATGTTTGCGATCTGGCGGGAAGGACGGGGGTATTCGATTTCACAACAACCAGGAGTAGTTTAATACACGAGCCAACAGTGAGTGCTTAGATCCCTCAATACATTTTAAAATAAAAATGAATAATTAAAGTACGTGGCAATATTTGTAAAGTATTTCAGTAACTGTACAGAAAAATAATAAATTTCATTAACTTAAGATAATTAATTTTTGTAAAGAGATTGCAATACCAAAACCGTAGATGATAGTTTTTTCCAATTAATTTTTCTATTACATATATTGTTTTATTATTTGAATATTAAATTTGTAAATTGAAAGATTCTAGTTTTATCTTCACATTGGTTTGGTTACTCACATTCAGTATTTCAATATTCCTAAGGTGTCTAATATTCCTAAGGTGACTTTAATATACTAATGTTTCGGGACCCTGAACAAACAACGGCAATCCCGCCCTCACAACAGCCCGCATTTGGGAGGTCAAAATAGAGGTGGCAAAATGGAGGTGCAGGAGTCACCCTCCAAATGTTTAGAGCGTTCATGTTAATTGCGTATTGAATTTCTAGAATTTCAGGAAAATCGAATTGTTTAGCCGGTTGGTGCGCTTTTTCTCGAAACGAAAGAATGTCAGGAAAGTGTCCACCACACGTTTATTGGTAATCGCTATGACTAAACCGTCAATTACTATGCGAATCTGAAGCAAGCAGCCTGTAGCACACGCGCTCCAATCTTTTTCGTTTTAATAGTAATTATAATAAATAGCTTTCCATTGTAACTGAGAATACTCATTTAATAGATGTATCATGTACATTAAATTATTCTCGATTTTCGTAGATATACTGACATTGAAGTTATACATTGCTGTTAGATTGTTCATTGGATCGGAACAATTCACGAGTACATGTTTCATTATACTATTTAACTACATTACTTATTAATTTTAAAATTCAATAACGAGAATTCGCAGACATACGTTTGAAAATACGTCCAGTGTTATTTGGATTAAAGTCCAATGGATACGAATGGATGTTCCAAAAGCCCCTTTTGATAGCCAGCCATTCGCACACAAAAGTGCGGCGGGTTGCCTAGCATGTAGGCGTTTTTACTTTTCCTACTTCCTGCATTCGTATGAAACACTTTTGATATTATACAAGAAATTGCGTATTAAGGTAGTTTCATTTTCGAATCTAATTTGTAAGTACTGATTAAGCACGGTAGAAACGCATAACCATCTTGATAACTTTCGAAGTGTAATGTTAGTATATTTAACGTTGTGAAGCCTGCGTTAGGCTCACACAAAAATTCTCACCCTAGACACTGTATTCACACGAAGTACAACGAGATGGAACGGTCAGGGCTGATTAAGGCGCACCTTGATAGTCGTACTGAACTGTTTGTCCATACGTTGCCCCTGTCGAAACCTTGAAGCGGTGCGGATTCCGCACTTCTCGGTCTTCCATGTTTGAGCCGCAGTCTCGAATTCAGGACGTTGAGACTCGCTTTAGTCGATCAGCCTAGACACGTAGTCGAAGAAGGACGTAGTCTGTAGTTTTCGCTTTCAAAGTTGAAAGAGAGAGAGAGAGAGAGAGAGAGAGAGAGAGAGAGAGAGGGCGGGAGGGAGGGAGAGGGATGGAGAAACAGGGAGGAGGAGGAGGGAGAGAGGGAAGTGTTGGCTACAGGTCAGGCACGACCGTTCGCAATGGGCTATTCGCAGCCCCAAGTGGAGCAAAACGGCGAGGTGTGAGGATACCACGTTGGAGGCAAATGGCTGGTGTGGTAAAACACCCAATCAAGCGAGAAGGCAGGAGAGATGGCGAGAGAACCCGTGCCATGGGAACAACAAGCAAAACGGAAGTAAAACGAATAAAGATGACAAACAGGATTGAAAGAGTGGAAAGAAGAAACTAACAAATTTCTGCCCGCACTTCTCATCACTTGTATTCCTTAACTCCATACTGGAATGTACCTTAGACACGGCAACACTACCAACCAGTAAACTAAAGAGAGTTCTCAGTATACCCCGAGTCTTTTCTTTTGCAGCGTAAACATTCTTGTACGATTACAGAACAATGGTGGCATGAGAGGCAGGGAAAACCCTGCAACTGAAACGAACGTTGAACTGCTAATTTCATGAGCACCGGCCGAGTTTCGAACCGTGCTCGCTGAGGTGAAAGGTGAGCTGGCTAATAAGTGAAGAGTATTCTTAACGAAACACAAATTCGTTTTAATCTTACACTCGAAAATAGTGATGCCATGCTAACTCTCTCAGGAACAATGAGACGAGAAAATCTTAGGATTCGAAGACTTTTTGTGATCATTTGCGTGTAGATAAACTATATTAAGATTTATATTTTTTTGGGCCTTTTAACTGGATATGTCAATGAGGGCCATGATTAGTGATTAGATTGCAATAATAATAATAATAATAATAATAATATTAATAATACAGAAATTGTATAATTAGCGGCAAGCGAACCGGGAGAACTCTGAAAAAACCTACCGAGACATCGCTTTGGCCACAACGACTGTCCGGGAATCGAAGTCTGACCCCAGCGGTGGATGACATACGCGCTAGGCAGAACACAACAAGCCTCCCTCCGCTTATCACTTTGAAACGAGCGATTCCGATACCGAAAACAATAGCATCGGCACTTCACTCGCGAGTTGGTCTCGCGCAGGGCGTTGGTCCCGCGTGATTTCCCACCGCCCCACGGGAGGCGGAAGGCCCGCCGAGAGAAAGACGCGTGGCGTGACGCGGGGGAGGGGGAGGGGGAGAGGTAGGCGTTCTGGCGCGACCGCGTAAACAACGCCCAAACGGCGAGCGCAAGGTGACCGTCCCGCGGGGCGGCGGCGGCGCGGCGGGCGTGGCAGGGGCGCGGCGAGACTATTTCGGGGGCCGCGCCACCGACGCACGCTGGCCGCCGACAGGCATCCTTGCGGACGCACAGCACGCCCTCCATCAAGTGAAGAGAGGAATTACTCTAAGAAGGGACCAGATTATCAGGTCGGGGAATAAACGAGCAACCTGCAGGGCGATGACAATTGAAGAGACAGTGATAAACCCATTTACAAATGGGTTGAATGCCTTGCGGATGCATCACACGTACTACATCAAATGTATAGAGAATAATACATCACAATATTTAGATTTTTGTATTGTGGGCGATAACATTACGTCATTGTTACACCTCTTAGTTTGTAAAATGAATCTTTTTAAGAGTAGGTAATCACATTTCTGAGGCCACGAGCCTCGTTGAGGACATTTGCGAATTATTTTTTTAAATCGTTTTATAAGGCAGGAGGTGCAACAATGACCTAATGTCATCGGCACTTTAGAAAAATCAAAATATATCCTAAGAAGGGACCAGTTTACCAGGTCGGGCAACAAATGAGCAGGGCGATGACAATTGAAGAGATAATGATGAACCATTTACAAATAAGTTAATTGTAAACGAACGCAGCAATAAAATGATTGCATGGACATACCTGCAGTCATGTTGCCAACAGTGGCCAAGCAGTAGCCGGCAAAGTGGTCCTTTCATATAGTAATCTCCTTATACCGGGGGGGGGGGGCGCAGCCTTTACAATCCTTTTCCACTTCGAGTAATAAGATCATTTGAATGAATTTGAAAAGTGGATGACTGAAAAAGCAGTATATAATTTTTGAAATGCGAGTGATCTATAACGAGTGGAAGAAAGAGTGATATTCCATTGTCGATTTACATATCTAAAGAATTATACTTGGCATAATAACACTTCGCTGGTATAAATATTGTAACTTTTCCACTTGGGGGAAACCTTACCCGTCCCAGACCAACCGTAAGAGATACTCGTAAGTGGAGAATTTAATGTTGTCGCGCCCGGTTTGCTCGGGGATATGACATGATCCTTCCGCATTCAATCCACCATCGGCATTTCATTCATTCGTCTAGCGTTCGATAAGACATCGAATGAGTCATACGCACGGGGGCAGACGGAGTAAAGTTCCAACACTGTTGCCCGTTTCTGGTGCCACAAATATGAAGAAACTTTCGAATTTCCCATTCACAGAGGAAGAGCAAGCAGTCAAGAGACATGTGTCGCATATTCACCCGGTGAACTAGCAGCCCAATGAAAAGGAATGGTAAGGATGACGGCAATGTGCGTATTGATTAGAATTTTTAGCCGGCATTTAGCTCTTCCGCCCCAGCCCTTCATTGGATTTCTCATCTTTTCGACTTCATCATTACGGTACGAATGATTGCGCGTTTTACGAAGAGAGAAGCTGAGTGAGGAAGGGCCAAGAGCCTGCGGCGCCGCGCGTTGCCGCCCACTGCCCTGGCGCAGGACGCGTCGCAGCGCGGTCCGGGAGGCGGCTCAGCCCCGGCCACTGCGCCGCTGCCGCGCGCCCTCGCAGCGAAGGGGGCATCTGCAGGGACGGGGGGACAGACGAAATGGACGGCGAGCGGGAGCGGGGCGAGGCGAGGGCGGCAGAGTCGACAGGGAGGGGCCGGGCGAGGAGGGGCGGGGCGAGAAGGAAAGGGGCGAGGAGGGGCGGGGCGAGGAGGGGCGGGGCGAGGCGAGGGCGTGAGAGTCGACAGGGAGGGGACGGTCGAGGGGCGGGGATGAGGGACGGAGATGAGGAGCGGGAATGAGGGGCGGTGAGGAGGGGCGGGGCGAGGAGGGGAGTGGCGACGAGGGGAAGGAGTAAGTAGTGATATGCGCGGGGAGGAATGGAGGCGGTGCAGGAAGGTCAGACTGCAGTCCTTCCTTTTTTGGGTATCGGATTCAAATTCCGATACACGAACTTCTTGTGGTTGACAATGTGGGTTCGTAAGTTGTTTTGGGAGTTCCCCTTTCTTCTTCTTTTCATTCCACCTTTGTTCCGATATCAAATTAGTATCGAATTCATCGCCCAATCAAATTTATATTCGTAATGGGTGAAAAGGCTTAAAACAGGATTATAATAAAAGAATATCACTAGTTCATTGTCATTTAAACAGTGTTTACTTTTCAAACGAATGAACCGAACACTTCACCAGATCAGAAAGTGTCAGAAGACTAACATTGGGAAGCGAAAAATGACCCTTCAATACATAAATTATCATCATTGAGCCCATTTTCTGGTTCCAAAATTACTTGCCGGGAAAGACAACACGGAGAGTTTCAAAGAAAATCGGGCGTTCGAATAGTTCAACATTTACTTTCGTAACACCGACGCTTTAGAATGACGAAGTACCAACTGACAAAATTAAAAAAAAATGAGTTGCACCATAAAGTTCCATTTGACTTCTGCTACAAGAACATAATCGTGCTGCTATCTGTGGACAATTAATTACTGTAAAAAATAACTTATGTTCGTGAAGAGATGAACTTCGGTATCAATTTACCGAATCGACTGAAATGCTAGTAGGAACCTTGTCATTCCGCAGGGTCGAGATTATGTAGTCATTACGTTGTGTGGAAATCAACGAATGAGACGTTCCGCCAACAACCCTTGGTTCAGAGAAGTAACATTATTAAATTTAAAAATAAATGTAAATGATAGAAAGCCGTGCAGCAACGCAATCATTAAGGCGCAGAGCAAGCACGAGGACTTGCCCATTGGCACTACTTCAAGACCAAATGACTCAAATCTTGTTCCTGCCAACTTCCACAAGAACGGTTTACTTATAGTACTACAACGTACTACGTTTCCTGTCTCGCAAGATGTAACGTTAACGAAACGAAAAACCTCTGAAACATTTATAAATATCTAACATTTTACAAACTATATTTCTAAAGAATGTAGCAGGAGTCAGCAAGAGAAGTTATTACAATTTTGTGAATGGTCTACCGTCACATTTTTTTATCAAACTTTTATCGCCGTCTGGAACGCTCTGCGTCTGCGCCTTTACGACAAAAGACAGAGGACGCAAGACACCTACTCCAGTCATCCTATTTGCCAATCTCCCAACAAGCAACAAGACATTGTGAATGAGTGAAAAATAAACACAAGCAACAATGTTCACCGACGGTTGATTTTACCTGCGATTTCAAAGATGAACCAAACTACCGCGACAACAGCTTCATCTTAATATTTCCGATGCAGGTAAGTTTCTTTTGACAGCCCAGAAAATTCCCTAGATGAAATGATATCCCACTTAGTATGCATGAGAGACGTATGAGTACTCCCATGTTGTTTTTTTTGTTTTTTTTTAAGGAACTCTCAAATTTCAGGAACAAAGTGCCTGATTTTTTTGAATTTATTCTTTCAACACTCGAGAAAAATAACGGAACCTTGAAAATGAAAACATTTAAAGAGGATTCAGAGTTACTTTTCCAAATTCGTTCGAGCGATGTGCGAGGCAGCGACAAATCGTCACCAGCGGCGGGAGGGGGAGGAGAGGGGAGACAGCCCGACAATGCCATGTACGCCTCCTTGGGCAGCAGCAAAGCGCGTGGAGCCCTAGAGCGGGCGCCCGCCGCGCCGCGCCGCCCAGAATAGCCTTTGCCCAAGCGGGCGCCGTGATGGGCCACGCAACGCAACGCGCCCGAACCTGGCGGAGGTCCCGAGGGCGCACATTCATAACACGCGAAGGCGCGCGTGTGCACTGGCGGGCGCAGCGCTCAACGGGGAGGAGGAGGAGGCAGTGGAGTTGGAGAAGCAGCAGATGAAACAGGAAGTCAAAAAAGGAGGAGGTGAAAAAAGAGGAGGTGAAAAAAGGAGAGGTGAAAAAAGGAGGAGGTGAAAAAAAGGAGGATGTAGAAATTTAAGAAGGTTGTGAAGGAGGTAAACATGGAGGAAGTGGAGGAAGAGATGACGGAGAACGGGGACGGGAAGGAAGTGCGACGAGAAGCGGCTGGGTGCGGTAAGGGCTGGGCCAGGGGAGAGGGACAAGGTGGGTCCGAGAGGAGCAACGCAAAGTGGAGAGGGGTGGTGGTGAGCAAGCGGCCCAAAGACCTCATGGCATCATTTAATGGGGCGACGGGACAATGGAACAAATTATTTTCATTGCCTGTCAAAACCTCCACAGAAGTCGTGGGACTCGTTCAAGAGAATCAGCGCTAGATGCCTTGATAAAAACACCACATCCTCAGATCCGTCAACTCTTCTCTTCTTCCCCGCGAGGCTTTTTCTGAATGTTGTAACAAACAGCACAATGATTAACCTTGGTGCTTTGGCAGCTGCGTACCATTAGTTGTATTATAATTATGTTTTTACGTAACCAATGCAAACTTTACAAGAAAGTCGGTACTAAAATCCAGTAAGCACACCGTTACTTTCTTCTTTTGCGTGCATCAGACTCCCCAAAGCAACCCGGGCTGCACAAACTACATTTCTGTACACATGATTCGTCGCGCTCCCCCCTCCGCCCCGACAGGTGATGTGGCCGTGACATACGATGTGGGTCGCGGCGGCGGCGGCGGGGGCGGGGGCGGGGCCCGGCGGAGCACGTGATGCTCGGGTCACGCCGCGGGCAGGCGGCGGCGGCGTTGGGAAGACATGCAGACGACGCATGCGCCAACAGACGTCACCCCCACCCCCTTTCTCTTCCACGGTGCCTCGGCGCGCTGCGTCACATGGCCAAAACAGAGGCCGGCACTTAGCACTGGGCCCAAACGACGAGAAGGCAAGCAAAAAGAAATCTATTGGAATTTAAATGTTTCTTTACATCACAGGAACACGACCTCATCAGGACCAAGAGCTAAAAAATACAAAATATTGCATGAGGAGCCGCAACAACAAGAAGGACCCACGAACAAGACATGAGTATTATCGCGTTGTGATAGTTACGTGGAAGGTACTGCATGATATGTAGCTTATGTTAACTCTGATTCATAAAACGAATCTACAATGCGTATTACAATTACTCTACAAAGCTATTAATATGTACGCATCTAATATGTACTTAAAGGTATATTTTATATAGCCACTAGTAAAATCGGTTCAATCAGGACATGCATAACGTATTTAAACTTCAATTTTTAGCAGTAGTGCTGAAATTGAGGCGATGCTCATGTGTTCAGATAAATAGATGAATGCAAAGAAGACAACAAAATACATTCGTGTGAACGTATCAGCTACAACTTTGTATCAATAAATGATTTGTATCCTTGAAAAAAATAAAATATAATGAAAGTCGGTAAGGCTGTCTAAAAAACATGCGTGATAAAAGTAATTTTATCTTACTACTCGTAAAATAAAATGTCACTTTTTTTCACTCGTATCATAACTGCATGTCCTTAATGTGCAGTACATGTTATCTACAGACGTAAATGATTATGTTTGTGTTGATAAATGCTAAAATATATTGTTTTAAAAAAATAGCGTTTGAGACCAAAGGACTCTATGAGTGTCGTTTGGCGATGTGGGCCTACTTTCATCAAATGTCCTGTCACTGTCTCGATTGAATTTAGAAAAAATAAGGTTTCCTTACCTATAAAATCAGAAAATCCATAATACGAAATATCTCAATCCCATGCCACAATCGTATCTGGGGGCCCACATTGAGAATCGAACCTGGAATTTGTGAACAATGAGCATTTCCGGTGCATCTCAATTTCATACAAGTGGGAAATAAATAAGAAATGACCGGATATATTTTGAGATTGCTGACGTGGCTTCAACGTGCCAGAATTCCATGAATTCTGTAAATAATTGCGATCTTTATGTATTTTTATTTACACTGATCAAACGTATACCATGCAAAAGAACTCGATCTCGGCAAAACCTGTTGCCAAGTCCCTTTCGTCAACAATTCTCATACGGAATTCCCGCAAGACCGAGCAGTGGAATGCGAGTGCTCGAGCCAAATTATGCAAGAGCTGAAAGCGCGGTTTCCCAATACACAAAGGTTATTTTGAGCACATACAGTTATCATCCGTGTCCGCCTTCATTTGCCAATACGCCACACACATTTCACAGCAATACGGACCAAAGCGTACTTTTCGTTCTAATATATCGTTGTATCCTAGTTGGCAAGAACATGCCAACAATGTTCCAAAGTCGATTTGGCATGATACTTCTGTGTTGAGAGTTGTATATGGAAAATGCTCACCAGGTTTCACTTTTTCTCTACTTACAAGAAGATATGTGCTTTAACGTAATAATTGTAATACGTAATTACGATAATTTATGAAAGTGATATTACAATAACTACAAGGCCATGAAATACATGAACAATCTCAATTGGAGCAATGATTATGAGATACTAAAAACAAATTAACGAACAAGAAGATTGAAATCCACGACTACGGTTCATTAAATTTAATAAGAAATAATGAATCAATGGCGGGGTCAGTCTGGTAGGTAGTTAATATTTTGCTTTTTATTCTAAGTATTTTAATTTCTGGCCAGATATCTTTTTTGCCTATTTCTCAGCACCGCCACCAAGAAAGTTCATTTCAGATGCTCCAGGTTAAAAAGTATCTCCAAGAGCGCCTCCTTGAGGATCTGCTCACTACGCCACGCCTCTTCCACCCCAGCGAGAGCGGTGGCGTCATCGACCTTTGCGCCTTTGCGCGTGACACTCAAAACAACCAACGCAGGAGAGCGCAATGTTTGCCCCAGCGGCCGCGCGAAAGAGCTACTGTGCGGCGGGCCGCCACCGCCACCTCCACCGCCGCGGCAGGCGTCGCGAGGCGCCGTGACCCAAAAATAGCCGCCAGCGGCGTCGGCAGCGCGGCGGCGCGACGTCACCAGCCAGCGTGCGAACAAGGGGACGGGCTGGGCGGGGCAGGGGCCGGAGTTCGATTGGGTTGGGCAGATGTGGTGTGGTTGGGCCTCCGCGGGGCGGGATGCGGGCGAGTTGAGGAAGGGGCGGTTGGACCGAGTTGGGTGGGGTGGGGTTAAGCGGGTTTGGGCGCGGCGAGATGTGGTGGGTCGGGGAGGGCTCTGTGGTATGGTGTGGCGGGGCGGGGAGGCGGAGGGCGGGACGGGGCGGGCGGGCGGAGCGGGGCGGGGCTGGGCGCGACAGGACGTGGCGGGGAGGGGAGGGGCTGGGCGCGACGGGGCGGGGCGAGGTTGATGCTGGGCGAGTTTTTGCGGAGCAAGGCGGGGGAACCCGACCGATCTTACGCTCTGCAGGGAATCTCCCCCCCCCATTCCCCTCAGCACAATTTCCACGAACTTCCACGCTACGTGAAATCGCACCTGCTCTCGTAATGAATGCAGCCAGTGCTCTGGAAGGCTGTTCCATTCACGCTTTGCCATTCGCCGGGCACAGATAGAAACCGCGGGAATGGTCGATCAGCACCGGCCTCTAGAATTCTCATTCAAGTAACGCCGTGGTCTGATTCAGTTCATTAGCTCGTACCAAAAAAACCGCCAGGACAAGATCCTAGAACCTCCCGAATTCACGGAACTATAGATGTGGAGACGGAACTATATATTTTGATTTTACGAGTGATAAAACTAAGTTACACCGACCTCAATAATATGGAACAAGGTCAAACGGAGCGTGTGGAGTTATAGAGAATCGGAAAGATATTAAGTTTTAAGTGAAGTCGGTTGCTTTCGCAACCAGTCATGCCAAAACTCCGCTACAGAATGCATCACATCCTTGGACGTGGCTTTGCCCGGGCTGCAGAGTATCTAATATTGAAGTTTGGTTCCATCTGCTACGTGTTGATTCTGAAGCAAGTAAATAGCCGCAGCTAGCACTGATACGTGCAGCATACGTCGCTGTTGACGTTTTCTTTTTATTCTTCATCCCAATGAGAATGCTCTTTGGCTAAATCGCAGAGCTTTAAACGGTGTTGCTCGTTATATTTCGAAATTTTCCCCTCTTACAATCGTAAGGGCATCGGAAGCACTTGAGTCGAACTATATCCCAATATTCATTCACGTTTAATCTGCGGGATTCGTCTTGCAGTATCATTACAGAAATAATCACCTTCGTAAAATTTCTACTTTTTTAACAGTAGAATATTTATGTCGGTAACCAAAGCAACGGCACGAGCGAAATGCAGACTCACATTCCTAGTTACTGTCATAAAAGGCCTACTCCTTTTCTTGCAATCATTTCAAGATTAGACATTACTGAATTTTATATTATGAAACGAGGGATTTCAAGCATTATTTTGTTTCTATCTCATCGATATCTCTGAGGTTCATTCTTCTGCAGTAACACAAATATCATTATTTTACCCATCTCCAACCAACTCTGACCGACAGCCGCGACTCAGGGCACCAACTGATGTCACTGCACCTCTGGCCGGTACATTGCTGTGGGTTCTTCGATCAACACCAGGCGAATGGCGGAGCAGTGCCCTAACTGACCACGCACCGCACGCGATATTTCCTTCCTCTTTCTTCTTCATCCTTTACTTACACCCACACTTAACCTTACGTGCACTGCACCACCACTCACGTCAGCAGTTTAGAGTTTCTCTGTTGGGGCGGTGGCCCGCTGGTGGGAGCTATCTTGCTTGGGGAAAACTCCGCAAACCGACAATCGGCGGCGGTTCTCACCACCCAGCGGAGGGAAAACATCGCTGCCCCCCCCCCTCACGTGATAAAACAAGCACTACATTTCAGGGACTCCTAACAGTAGCGTTTCACGCTCCCTGAAACACGAAATAATCTATCAATCAATGCTCTCAAGAGAGCCCAGCCTGACGCAGCGGCATTAGCACCGCGGCGTCGTGGCGCCCCGCCGCTGGCCGGCCGCCCGGGCCGCGCCGCGCCGAGGCGTGGGTGGAGGCGGGGAGGGGGAAGCGAGGCCGCGCCGCGCAAGTGACATCCGCGGGGGGAGCGGGGGCGGGGGGGGGAGGGGGCGGGGGGCGTGGGTATGCGCGGGGGCTCGCCGCTAATCTGCGCTCGAGGCGGCGACGCGTCCCCGAGAGAGCCAGGCCGTGCGGGGCGCACTGCACAGCCGACGCGACGCGACGCGACGCGACGCGACGCGACGCGACGCGACGCGACGCGATGCGAAGCCAAGTCCTCACTGGGGTTCACATCGCTCCCGCATCGCGCGACACGAACGAACACGCGTTCCCACACATCGCGCCGCTTTTGTAAGGAATGGAAACGTCCACTGAGAAAAGAATGCAGCTAACAGATCCCTGCAAGCTACTTACTGGCTGTTAGCGAAAAATGGTCCAAACATGTATTCTCACTTAATCGGACATTAACTCAATTTCTTTTTTATAAAGTACATGCTCATTCCTAGTATGCTAACGTTGTTGGGATTAACATATTTTTTCTCAGTGTACCTCCGCTGCTTATTGTAAACATTTTAACTATTGGTTATTCAGTAACTGAGAAAGAAGAATCAGAAACTCACGACGTTGAGTAGTAAGTTCGGACGACTGTATGAAAGTGGGTTATTAAATCGAATAGATGCCTCATTAAGTGAATTCTGATTGCAGGTAAGTAACAAACGTCCACGACGCTACAGCAAACCAAAACACATTTCTGACGTTTTCCACTGTTCTGATTGAACTAGAAGAATGACGATGGCAAGAAGCCGTACCACGCCTAAGGAAACAAATATTTCTATAAAAATTTGACAATGGTGGTACTAAAAAGACGGGAATTTCCCAGCAGCACAACGTAAGTCAAATTAAGTGTTTTTTTTTTTTTTTTTCAGTTTTTAATAAGGTTATGGTATCGAGTCAAAAACTGTTTCTTTATGCCAGCTCGCAAAATAAAGCGAACTCCGTACTTTCCAAAACATTGAAAGGGTTTTGATCTCCACTATATTGGCCAAGAAATATATACGAGTATCATCCCAGCAACGAAACATGCCAAAGACGCGTGAGTGGTACGTTTGAGAAACAAAAACAACTTATTTCTCATTTTTATAGAAATTCATCACTTTCTGACGTAGTCTTCGATAAAGCGTTATGCGTTTTCGCAATAGTTCGTATCAGTGTTTTTAAAACGTCTTGTTGGCATCTGAAAGTAGGTCAGAAAACAAAGAGAATGGGTAACGTAGAAACGAAAAAGAAATCCACAAAACTTAAAATACAGCGTATTATATTCTAAATGTTCGATAACAAATACACTAAAGTCACGCAGAAGCACGTATAACGTACGGGTGGGAGTTCGACCAATGACTGCAAAACTATTCACGAATAAGCAAGTTGTATCTTCATTTGTTAATTTATCTGCAGGAGACGCGATAAGTGAAATACGAAAATTGTAGATCAAGAACATGTTCGCATTACTCACTGGCGGAATCCGGGGGGCATGGGAGCCATGTCACCTCCAAAAGGCCCAGAGTTTTCGTTTGACTTCTTTATTTGGCAAAATTGATTTAAATATTTATGTTCAAATTAAACAAAAAATTTATGTTCAAATTAAATTTAACAATTTAAAAAAAGTATTGTATATCTACTGTACATAAATAATTTACAATATAATTAAAAATATTTGTTATGTAACAAAAATATACGCCCCCCCCCCTATCGGTTAGATGCGCCCCTGGCATTACTCGCATGAAGATAATTTCTTTTCTAGCATTCATTTTTCGAGTTCTACTATGTGTCCGCTCGCTCCCTAGAAAAGCGAATGCGTTGCATTGAGAAAGTGTTCTTTCTCGCGCCTCTTCCACTTTCCTCCTTCGACATTCGGGTTTCCCGAAAGAAGGACGGCAGGCAGCGCCAATAAAACAAGAGAAGCACGGTCCATGGCAACAGGCGACCCGGACACTCCTACCCTCTGCGCTCTCGTTAAACCCATCTACGGTCACCCTTCCCTTCCGCTGCATTCTGTCTCAGTCAACCCTCACCCTCTCTCCCTCTGCCTCGCCGACCTCCTCCGGGCTCCGTGTTCCTCCCTCCTCCCCCGCCTAATCCCCTCCCGCTCTGACCAGCACGGTGCCCTGCGCTGCGCCCGGCCGGGCGGTCGGGCGTCGAGCGATAAGCGCGGCGCGTTGGCACGCACGAGGCGGAGCGCGCGGACGGGGAAAGAGGGAGGGGGAGGGGGAGGGGAGAAGGTTGAGGGGGAGTGGCCGATAACGGCGCAAATACACGTCGCCCGCCGCTGCGCTGCCACGCCCGCTCGCAACTTCTCGCCCCGGGCGCTCGCGGTTGACGGCGCTGCCATTTCGGAATGACCAGGCCAGGCAAACAGAGAGAGGGTGAAGAGGCGAGCGAGAGAGAGAAAGAGAGGGTGAAGAGGCGAGAGAGAGAAAGAGGGTGAAGAGGCGAGAGAGAAAGAGGGTGAAGAGGCGAGAGAGAAAGAGAGGGTGAAGAGGCGAGCGAGAAAGAGACGGTGAAGAGGCGAGAGAGAAAGAGAGGGTGAAGACGCGAGAGAGAAAGAGAGGGTGAAGAGGCGAGAGAGAAAGAGAGGGTGAAGAGGCGAGAGAGAAAGAGGGTGAAGAGGCGAGAGAGAAAGAGGGAGGGTGAAGGAGCGAGAGGGAAAGAGAGGGTGAAGAGACGAGAAAGAGAGGGTAAAGAGGCGAGAGAGTAAAAGAAGGTGAAGTGGCGAGAGAGAAAGAGAGAGGGTGAAGTGGCGAGAGAGAGAGAGACAGACAGACAGACAGACGGAGAACGAAGGTACTATTAGGGAACAGTCCCGGACACGGACTAAGTCTACGTGACAACAGTTTAACAAGGATGGAGAGAGTGGCAAAGGGAGGAATCCATAAACAGAGGAGACTGGGAATAGGCAAACGATAATAACCGATTACCTAGAGGACACGAGGGACAGAACCTACGATCTATTCTAATATGTGATCTCCAAATGTGTGTAACCAAGAAAGGCCGTAAACGAATCTGAAAATTGGAAAGCATCAAAAATAAAAAGAGAGAGAGTCGAAAATAAGAGGAAAGAGGCAGGAAGAGAGAGACATTTATCGTTCGATTTTTCAGATCCTTCAATTCCTCTGGGAAGAAAGGAACTGTTAGGGAAAACAAAGAATGTATATGATGAGACCACATTTTTTCTGTCACTGTCTTTCACAAGGAATTTCGCAGTGTAAGATATTTGCATATACGTGTTAAAATGAAATCCGGGAATTTCATAAATATTTATTAGGTTCAGTTTGAGATTGTGAACCCTTGCAAAAAGAGTCTAGGCATCGAGCCAAGGCAAGATTTAATTCCTGCCAAGATACTTCTTATTCCCTCTCGCATTGAAATCGAACCGGACGCAGAGTTATCGATACTGTGTATTCGATTACGCACAGTCAACAGTTCACACTATCCTCTTGGTCGAACTCTTGTTACAACATGTTGTCAAGGGTAGCTTAAGAACATTGACCCGATAGCAAACGAGTAGCCAAATTCAACGTCTGAACTTTGTGACAATCTCGCCCATAAATTGGCCACACGATCCCCCCCCCCAAAAATAGTTATTTTTGGAAATATGATATTGATAAACTTGAAGTTAGAAAAGTACGCACGAAGCGTTCAATAAAATTTGGACTTGATTCCTTCTTCCGTTTTCCAGCAATATAGTCGTGTTCTTGACCCTATAAAATATAGTGAGTACATGTTCACCGGCTTTGCTGCATTTTTTTTCACGTCAACCAACAACAATTTTATAGTGGCGAGATAAGACCATCTGGCGACGATGAGCATCACCGAGAGGATTCCCTAGTTCAACGCGGCCCTCAATAAATAGGGCCTACTTTACAGCTGAGGAGGCCGCCCACCATGAGGGCCCCCTCGGGAGATCCAAGCTCCTAGAGTAGGTGCGTTCCTAGGCAAGCCCCCAACACACCAGGCCATTCTCATGACCCCACTACGTACAAGAGCGCTTACCCGTTGAAATTAAACAGTCAGCTTGCACAACTAGACCAAAAAATTTGACCAAAAGTGCGCAAGTAAACAAAACGAGACTGCGCAATCCAATAATTTTCCGCGTGCTCTAACCCCGTGCGTGTCTGGCCCAGATTCACGCGCGGCATCGAGCGAGTTACGAGGAGAGGGGGGAGAGATCCGATTGGGGCTTCGCGGCCCCTCCTGGCGGCTTCCCCCTCCCCCCCCGCCATTCTGAGCAAAGGCGCGACTCACCAGAATAGATTCGACACTTCTCACAAGCCGCCCACGCAGAAAGGTTCTACCGTAAATATCCAAAGTCAGAAATATTCTGAATTTCAGTCTGTGCCGCAAATTTGTTCGATGGCGTAAATGAAAATCAATGTAGACGTGATTTCGCGTTGATTTTTGCAATCACATTGAAAAAAGTCAGAAGTAACTGGAGTATAGTTTTTAAGAATCCGTCTGTCAACATGAATATTCAACAGCCCTCCGGTCCAGATTCTCAAAACTCCATAGGAGAGTAACACGACTGAACCATACTAGGCGGTTGCGAAATGCTGTAGCTTCTCGTTACTTTTCTCCCCTAGCATGTGAGTACCAAATCTATTTATCGGCCCCACTAGTAAAGCCTTTCACAACACAAATTTAGCACCGCCCACAGCCCTTTTAGGTGCCTCTATTGCTCCTGCCACTGAGACCTCCTCATCCTAGTGCAAGCCGACGTTTCAAATGTTGCTGCTCTATTACAAAGCTCAACCAATTCTTTCGTGTTTCCGGGCGCGTTAACTGGCTATGGCCATAGTCCCGTAAGCGTTATATCAGGGTGGTGTCGTAATTATTTCCGGTTCGAACGTAAGAATCGGTGTTGACCTACAAGTCGGCTTTGAGATTTTCACTCTCCAAATATCTCCGTAAGAAAGGCAATCATCAACCCTGCCGGTCTCGACTAGGGAGTGTAGTGAACGTGTATACGGCGAAAAGAGGAGGAAAAAAAAGATCGCAATCTGGTCTGTACAGATACTGCTCTAGCATCTCCGGTATTGATCGGAGAAACCACTGAAAACTACCAATCAGAGCATGCGATCATGGCCGCGACAGTTCTCCTCCACAGAGCGCTCGAATTCGACCCAGGTATCTCGCTAGAGTCGAAAACTCGCTAGCGCTGGACTCGAATCCTTGAGCCTCCCGGTCGTTACTAGGTTGATTCTAAATTTCTCATGCTCCTGCCGGCAAACTCATGTGCATGGAAAGCGAATCAGTACTTAAAAGGGAGAAACCTATTTACTAGCTGAATTCAATAAAAAAACCGATCTAATAGTTCAGCTGTAAATATGACTGATCAGCAGCATTCAATTCCTCTATTTCATTATTCAAATTAAGATAACTTTGTTTTTTAACACCTTATTTTACATCAAATCTACACATGTACAAGCAAATACGCTATGTTTGTTCAAACACCAACATTTCTCCTGTTTACTTTAGAAATTTTCACAATTTCTCCGATCGCAAAGTTGGCCGACGCGGTCCCAGGTTGGCTGACCCGTTGGGCCTCGGCGCGCCGGCGGGGACCCACAATGAGCCTCTATCCCCCTCCCTGGCCGCCCATCGCTGACGGCCGGAGGCAGCCGCCTAACATTGACACCGATTACGAACAAACAGCCGCGCCGCCGCCAGCCGCCCGCCCGCCCGCCCGCTCGAGCGACCGCGCGCATGCGATCGTGCACAAAAAGCCAGCGGGAGGGGCTGCTCCCGCGATAGCCTCTCCCGCTCTCTCTCCCTCCCACCCTCTCTCCCTCACTGGCTGAACCGCCACGCGCTGGGTACCCGCGCACCCATGACTCGGCCCCCGCACTGCGATAGCGAGATAGACCTCTTGCGAATGGATTTGAACGGTTATTATTATTCCTCTATATCACAACTAAAGGTATTATGAGTCGGCTGAATATAAAATCTACTCCAGGCTGCAACCAGCCACCTAAGGAGCAGATCTAGGGACTGTCGATGCCTCTACAATACTTTGCGCAAAATGTGGGCTGTTCAAAATAAAGCGATTTCTTGTACTTCCCAGTTCTTTGAATGACATGGAAGTTTAGCCAAGTTGCTGCAGTTGTTGTTGTTGATTGTTAGTTGTTGTTATTATTATTATTATTATTATTATTAATTTGTGAAGTTCGGTAGTCCCACGCTAATATAACTCATGTTGCCCGTGGTTGTCATTCGCTCTTATATGAATAACTTCCATTTATTTGTTTTCTGAAAGGAAGTACTACATGAGTCTGTTGTCTTTTCTGAACATGTAATGATATTTTTTGAAATTTTATTTTTTCTTTCCAAGTGACGTTGATTATTTGTTATATTTTTATGGTATATGTGTTTTATGTCTTGGGCTTAACTAACACATGCGAATAGCTTCGTAAACAGTAATATTGGAGTATGTGGAGACAGACTTATTCAACGGAAATAAAATTTCGAATGTGAGGACAAAAATAAAAAAGTTCATTATTGTTCATAGAAGGTTGCCCTTTAAACGTTGAAAGTAGAGCTAGATTACACAACGCGAAGATAACTGACGAGAATAGAGCGTAAAGAGATAGATATTTTCATATTGTGATTGCAGCAAAGGGCAATGCTCCTACTCCCAGGGTAGATCCAGTACACGGGGAACACCAGGCTAAATGAGCCTTTGAGGCGTTTTGTGGTAGGGTGAAGGCAAAATCCCTGACCTTGCCAGGATACCATCCAACCTTGACCGCCTTCTGGCCGGTTATTCGGTACCTTGTCATCTGAACAACTACATAAAACATAAATTAGTCACTCACCAGAGGGAGGTGTAATGCTTAAAGGATCTTTCCAGGATGTGGGCAATTTTTTGTATCGTCAAACTGACGCACGAAGCAAAAACAGTCTCTGCTTACGCAGTGGTCTGAATAAATCCCAGAATGCTATTTGGATAGTTTTTTAAAGTAAATTCCTTGGTTTGGATTCCTTGACTAGAACATTTCGTAAACATGGACATCACAAATGCACCTACAACCTACATTGTATTGAACGTCTCTGGTGGGAAGAAATTAATGTACTTTTCGCAATACTGAATTGTTATATCGAAATAACCCAACCCGAGCAACGAAGACACTATTTAAGGCCTGCGTCCTTTAAGAATTAAACACCCTGTCTTTCGTTGATAACAAATGACACAAACGAGTTCTAAAGACGGCGTACGAGTACACTTTTCCCAAAAACTAGTATTTCTTTTATGTAATATTTCTGTTATAAGATGATATCACGAAAAGTAGTGACTTACAAACGAAATTCAACCGGTAACACAACATATGCGGTTTATGAGCTGGTTATGAGTCTGATGAGCAGTTAATAACCATTTCCACTTGCAGAGGAGGAGACGATCTGCGCCCCTTCTCCCGACAATTCGCATCCTGGTTCAGCGAGGCGATTCCTGATCAGAAGTGAACGCGCTCCGTGCCGCGGGAGGCCGGCGACAGAGCCGTCCTCCCATCGGGGCGCGAGAGGCCCCGTCGGGCCGCGAGGGTGTGAGGACGCCGCGGCGGCGGCGGCGGCGACGCACATCTGGGCCCCGCGGCCGCGCCGCGCCGCGCCGCGTCGGCGAAGGAGGTCAAGACCGCGAGAGGCACGGCCGGTGGGTCCCCTGGCCCCCCTCTTCCGTCCCCGCTGCCCTCGCGCTGCTACACGGGCGTGCAGCGCCACGGGAGGTTTTCGGGCGGCCGGGGCAGGCACGTTTTCGGGCGGCTCGGGGCCAGGAACGTTTTCGGGCGGCCGGGGCAGGAACGTTTTCGGTGCGGCCGGGGCAGGAACGATTTGGGGCGGCCGGGCAGGAACGTTTTCGGGCGGCCGGGAGCAGGAACGTTTTCGGGCAGGCCGGGGCAGGAACGTTTCGGTCGGGCCGGGGCAGGAACGTTTTTCGGGCGGCAGGGGCAGGAACGTTTCGTGACGGCAGGGGCAGGAACGTTTTCGGACGGCCGGGGCAGGAACGTTTTCGGACGGGCCGGGGCAGGAACGTTTTCGGACGGCCCGCTCGGGGCGGGAAGGCTTTCCAGAACGACCGTAGATAGGACAGTTTTTCGGAGCGCGCGATGATCGTGGTCGCACGAGAACAAGCCCGGCATATTTCATCAGTGGCGAGTAGGGAACTGGTGCTAGGTAGGGTTCACAAACTAACATTGATCGTTTCAGAACGTGATCTGTCGAGCATTAGTGCATTAGGAGTTGCCTAAAAACCAGGGGCAAAGGTTTATGTGCAAAGGCGTTATGTCATTCATCTTCATTAGCAAAAAAGTTATAATCTTCAGTCTCTCCGCACATCCTAGATGTTTATATCAATTATTCTGAGATACTTTTCATATATGCTAGCTATATCGAGAATAAATATACACTATACATACTCGTGCAAGAGAAAACAATTATAAATTGAGTATTTGTTATAATCATAAGAATATCCCCAATGATATATTAAAATTTAAGAACTATTGTAGTGTGCCACGTGTTCGGGCCCTATTGCGAGATTTGTCTACGATCGCCTGGACTGCTGCATGTCGACGATCCCAATTTCTACGAGCAGGCAGTACGGAACTGCCGCTACGTTTGTGTCACACGCTAGGCAACATGCAAGGCGCAACACGCGAGCCTTCGCACGTACGCACACGAAAACACACGAGGGTCTTTTGCAAGCTCGAAGAACACAGACCCCTTGATTTTCCCCATTACCGTGAGAGTGCGTTTTCCACAATTCTAAAAATTTCCAGCCAATATTTTTCCAAATCCGCTTATCTCGGGCGACGTGTGAAGTCATCCCTGTGGTTCGGTCCACTTGCACTTCCTCCCGCCGCCCACGTGGCCCCGGCCCACCCCGCCCGCCTGGGCCGCCCGACCGGCCGCTGGCTATCGCGCGAGCTGACCCGCTGCCAATGGCCGCTGCGGTTTTTCTGAGGCGTTTCGCAAGGACGGGGAGCGGGGCAGCTGGATCGCAGAGGCGTACGATGGGGCGCGAAGGGGGGGGGAGGGGAGGAGAGAGAAGGGGGCGAGGAACCTCGAGTCGCTAAGATGGCAGTCGGAGTGTCGAAATCTCTCTCCACCCATCCTCCTTTCCCTTTCTTTCACACTACCCACTCTCATTTAGGCTTTTCTTCATTCAATGCTTTATCTCAAATGTAGAGTGTAGACAAATATCCCCTTCACGTCGCGTAATAACTGACCATACGTGACATCAGCAATGGATAGTTTTGCAACGTATTTTTTTTTCTTTTCTTTTCAGAAATCCGTAAAATCAAAAGATCATACAAGCGATAATTGCAGGTTTACTTTGGACACGGAAAAATTCATAAATCGAGAATAGAAAGTGCATGAATGTATACCTAACGTATAAACTTGAAGTCATATTCCAAGTTCATTGCATGAATGAATACGAATCTGCCCGTGGCATGTCACAGACCGTGCCAACCTAGTACATAGTACACATAGCCAACAGCATCACACGGAAACACTTGCGTACAACAAATGACGAAGGCGTCAAAACCAACTCTTTTATATCCTAAATATGAGTCAACATTAATATAAATCCAGCCAACCTCTGACCACCGAATTTCTTTTCTTTAAATCTTGTTTCTGGAACGTTTTTCGCCAACACCGTGAGTTATTTATTTTTCTTTCCATTAATTCCGAAAAAGTTAATGATTCCTTTCCTGAGATTTATGAATATTCTTCCATAAATCAGACAACGGATAGTTAAATCAAACGATGTTTGAAAGAAATGTTTATTTATTGACATTCTGTTCATATAAAACTTCTACGTTATTAATACGGTATTATGTTGCAAATGTCAAATTGGGTCGTTCTAGGTATAGAATTCTCTCTTTGTAACATGAAATTGACTGTTTCTGCGCCTATTTCAGAGTAATCTAATGATTCCCAAGCTAAATACATTACAAGTGTTCACAAGTTTTTGTAAAAGCTCATGCTAGGAAACTAAAAGACAGACGTGCCTGAATGGGAGCTGAAACAACACGCCTAGAATTACGTACAGGGCATTTATTATGTTGTTTTTTTTAGAATTTAAATCGTAGTTTTCAAAATATTGCTATACATTTTTCCATTTTTTCGTCTCTCCTCAGAGATGTTATGTTTGCAAGAAACACTGGGGGACGACTTCCGTGTTTCTCGAGCGACGGCCTGCCAACAGAGACGCGGCGACGTCGCGACGTTGCGTAGTACGGTGACGTCTGAGCGAACGAGGCCCGAGACGTGGGTTCGTATTTTCGCCGCCCTATCAATGGAGCGGTGATTCGGCTATCGCCGTGGCTCTTCCGCCTCTTTCGGCTCCCAACGACGGCGATCGGCCTCAAGGGAGGTTGCGGGATCTTATCGTCCTTTCCCCCCTCCCCACCCCCGTGCTCGGAGAGAAGTGAAGCGACGCTACGTTGTATATTACTAATTGGTAATAGCCATGTGATGTTGTGAGACATTCCCCACAGATGACATGTCGTTACCAATCAACGTGTGTATTTAGCTCCAGTATTTGTTGTTGTAACTTCCGAGGATGGAAATGGATTTTCCGAAAGGTTCACAAACAAGTAATTAGTAAAATACTGCACTGAGCAAACCCCATGAACCAGCCGTTTTTTGAGGATTTTCAATCGGAGTCAGGCAATAAGCAGAACCGCTCAAAGGAAACACTCCGGACTTGATTTAGTGCAGGCAGTAAACGCAGTTGTGTAAGTATTGCTCTAAATATTCTCTGCTAGCCACACACAACCCCTAAACGATAGGTTATTGGATCCCAGAACAGTAATTGGTACGCCAACATTAAGTGCAACTTGTGCTTTTAGAATGTCCAACTAGAAATAGATTTAAGAATTCCGTTTCGTATCAGCTTCGAAATGAGTTACGTGACAAAATCCTTAATGTGCCCCTCGAAGCTCTCAAGTGACAAATTAAGCAGATAATAAATGCTACCTCATGCTAATAATGCTGAACGGTTTCTACGCGTCTAAACTTTCCAATTCATTCTCACATAACCTACAAAGAACTCCGAGACAATTACCTTACTCACAATTACCTACTTACTCAACTACGTTGTTCACCTTTTCAAGAAAGTCAAATTATTAATGTGAGAACCTACGAGAGCCAACGGTGACGTAATGTTACTCGAGGCCAGCAAGTAGGAATCCCATCATCCATTTGTTTGTATTTTTCTTGGACGTTTTATTTCAAATTCCAACCTAACCCAGTTCGTTATTGAAGCAATGCTCAGTTGAGAAAACTTTGAGACTCCTCATTACATTTTCTATAATTATTTTTTTCTCACATACATTTTCCTAATGGAGTCTTTTCAAGATCGATGCGAAACCCAAAGTTCAGGAAAACTACGAGTAATCACAAAAAGCACCAAAGGTTTAAAATAACGAGAAAATAATCTCTTCGCATCGCCAATGAATAAATTTCAAAAATCTGTACGAAATCATGAGTAACTGCAGCGCAAACTTCAGGGATCTTTCCGTTCCCCTCATTCTACCAATTCACGTACGCATGCAGTTTGTGCATCGAACGAACCGATGCTAAAATCAGCCAAAGGTTTTTTCCGAAGATTTTTAGTCGCATAACTGGTAAAATACCATTCAGTACAGGGAATTCTAATGATATTAAGTTGTTTCACAAGTTCCAGATGAATAAATTGTTCTGGTTGGGTTATTTTTCGAGATTCTTTCTATTCATTTGTTTTGAAGTTTTCATACATTGGGACTTCTAAAGCTACAACGTTTAACGCTTGGTGGATATACGACGAACAATTTTAATATTTCAATCACTGAACTCTTCTTAACGTGGTATATTTCAGATACTTATTTGAAGAAATGTTTTCCATTTCTTCATGTGCTTTAAACAGATGTATTCAGCGAAGGAATATTTTTTTCCAATC
The DNA here is from genome assembly GCA_031308135.1 of Acheta domesticus. NCBI lineage: Eukaryota > Metazoa > Arthropoda > Insecta > Orthoptera > Gryllidae > Acheta > Acheta domesticus. Next base: position 86,348,582 of record JAHLJT010009355.1, read on the forward strand.
TTGAAAAACTCTAGATCTATTAATACGCTAGGATAATATCTTTTGTTTTAATAGCTGTCAAATCTTTGTTCTATTGGCACCTGACATCGTTTAGCTTGTTTCTTCTCCACAGTCTCTTCAGGCATTCCCGCATTCTTTGAATAAATACTGTCTTTGCACAGCCTCTTGAGTGATGGCCAGATTGCTAGCTTTCTGTGAGGCCACCACGGGCTCGATTCCCGGACGGGACAAAAATAAAGCTGTAGATTTCTAATACAAACCGTCGCAATTTCTGTACCTATATGACGAATGAAACGCAGATGGACCAAAAGAAGCTAGCTACAATGATGGGAATGTGACATGATCACCACATGCCCCCCATTACACCCTTGGTTCAGGACGGGGAACACTGCTTGCTAGGCGAAAGTCCGATTCATCCGACCCTAAAATCCCAAATACAATCCATAATGTCTTTACAAATCTTTTTATTTATCTCATTATCCGCTTTAGTCGAATTTACGGTTTCCAAACAGCGATGATGATGGATAAGCCGTCGAAAGCTGCTAATCCGATATTTAAAAACGTTGGTTATGAAACTTTTATTCAAATATTTGAAACGCCATCCATTCCTGACCAATAAAACCAATATTCTCGCTTCAGCCAACCGCGTGCACTGGCGAAACGAAGCGCTTGGGAACCGCTGGTCGGCCGCAGTCGCCGGGCCGCCAATAATCTTATCTGGCGCGCGCGGCGCATGATCGCCAGTTTGCAAAACGAGCCGCCAAACAAACTCCGTCATTCGCCGCGTCGCCTAGCGCCGCACGCAGAGGGTACTTCAATGACACACACACACACGCGTCACTCAAGCGCCGAGGCAGGGCTGCGGGCCAGAGCACGGCCTGGTCGCGCCACGCTTTCCGAGCATTAATACCTAATTTGATAGATTAGTAATTCAGAGTGCGTCAACTGCTAAGGCCATTGGTCCCGTAGGTGTAGTGTATGTTTTCCCTCGGGAAGCGGTGGTAGTGGTGATCCCCCACTGGATGGCGAGATCCGGCGCCGGCCTAACTGACAGCTAGCGGGGTTTTCACAAACTAGGTATGGAGGATTATTACTCGAGCAGAATTCGTAAATGTATGTCCAAAAGGATGGGTGTATTTTGCGAATCGTTTACATTTTGGATGCAAATTATATCATCTGACTGAGCAACATGAAGGTTAGGTTGGTAATGGTTAAGTACTAGTTCTCTCTATTATGACAAGAAGTTTTAAGAAACCGACCAAACATTTTAATGAAGATTTACTCTTAAGTTACGTCATGTGTGGTTAATTTCATATAAAGATATAATAGAATAAACGTTACAAACGTCTAGGGCAAGTAGAGGAGGTGATCACTTTTGCCAATGAAAATGTAGTGGGAAATCTTATATCGACGTGACATACAGCTCGTTGGCTTGCAATAATGGTACAACTCAAAAACACGAATTTTGTGTTAATGCACTCTCCAGAACTGCAGCTTGTCTACCTTCCAGAAGCGTCTCTTACAGTTCAGAGTTCCACCAACAAATGGCAGGAGTGGGAATGCAAGAATGATGCATTTCAATACAAGGTGAAAACTTCAAACTCACTAATCTCGAAACCTGATTTTTTGAGTTGTGCCACTATTACAGCTCACGAACGATTTAATTTTGTTACTGTACCCCTGATTGGTAAGGCAACCCTTCGTGCAATGAGGTTCGCCAGGTAAACGAACTCCAAGGCAACAATCCCACTCGTCAGAAATGAAAATATCGTGATTTTGTTTTTACTGTTTAGCTTTGGCTGTCTAACAAGTGTCTCGACTTTATGTCCATGCGATTTGATACATGATGGTAACGGCAATGCACGTACAGAAGAAATCAAAGCGGAACAATAGAGATTAAAAACGACATTATCATTGCCTGTGAGCGTGCCGTCCCCTGAGTTCATTTACCAGCCAAACGCCAAAGCCAGGCGTGTTGCCCAATAAGGGGCACAATGTCAAAATTGAGTGATGTGCAACTTCGTTACACACTACTACTCGCATGTTGATATTTCTAACATATTGTGAGAGACTTTAGATAAAAGTAATATACTGTACTTTTGTACGAAACATGAAATACCTGTTAATATTATTTACGCCAGAAAGATTATATTGTAACTGCGGAAATGTCAATTGATTTATACGGTTATACAGAAGTCATGCCTCATCGCATCAGCCTCGCTAGAATTAAAGATAATTTTGTTAATTTAATAATTATAGTGTTATCACGTTTTATGATGTTTTTTACGGGGTAATATCGTTAAACTGCATTTTGATCCTTGACAACGCATAACATGATTAGAAACTGAAGGCGACAGTCAATTTTAAAGCAGAAAATACATTAAAGCTATACATTAAACCAATATTGACGTGTTAGGTATCATACTAGAACCAGGGCATTTTACTTCATCATATTTAAAACATGATATTTTAAACATTATGTTTTCTGTCGATGTTTTCATTGAGATCGAAAACCTCTTGATGTATGGAAGAATCGATGTTTTGCCAAAATTTGCCATCACTAGCGCTGGAAGCAGCGTGCAGAGCAGCAGATTCACCTGGAGGCTGTGCGTCTGCGGGGCGGCGAGGCTCCCACTCAACCAGGCAGCCGTTCGCCGCGCCAACCGGTCACTCCCACTCCCTCCGCCTCGCTCCTCGCCCCCCCCCTCCCGGCAGCAGGCCGGCCTGCGCCTCGCCGGGACACCCGGAACACGGGGTCACGCCGCGCCGCGCCGCGCCGCGCCGGGCCCGCGCCCGCCCCCTCCGCGCCGCCGGCGAGCGCGCCTTGCAGGGGGGAGTGGGGGGGGGGGCTCACGCGACACGCGCTCGCGCACGCGTTCACGCGACCGCCCGCGCTACGAGAAGGGAGAGCGGGCGAGCCGGGCCGGGCAGGGCCGCGCAGTGGGCCAAATCGTGCTCGCTGATCGCTTTAAATCGCTCCCTTCAAATTTGATACGTTTCGAGTTGTTGATTCTTATGGATCATTCCGTTAAGGATAAGGGTCGCTCCATTCCGCTGGGCACGGAAGTGTGTTTGATATAGAGCGCGCTGAATCTATATAAGGACATAAAAACTCAAACTATAAAAATGTAATTGTACACAAAATTGCACTTCTTCCCTACAGTTTTTACAGTTATTTGACGAATATAGATCAAATCAAATTTATAAAGGATGGCATGTAATTTTGAATGAACGCCATTGTATGAATAAAGGGACTACAATGCTACATTTGGGAACGGCCATCTCTTACCATGAAATGATTCGTTACTTTTCAACCTCGGCAAATCTGCCGACAGTCGCTTCTCGGCATGGCTTCTCGAGTTTCCTGCCACAAATCGCCTGCCATAACTCCCCTAGCAGTTCGAGAGAGCCCATCAAGGGGTACTTGTAAGAAACTGGGGTTAGCCTACACCAGTACCGGATGCAATGAAAGCGCGCGCCAGCGGTGCGCTGAGTACCCCGAGTACTGTTAAAATTAATTGTTATTAAATGTAATAGAATAACAATGATGTTATAATAGTACATTATGAAACGATGATGTAATGATGGGTATTAATATACAAGTGTGATATTAAGATATGAGCGAGGAACGAGCGTGTACTTCACACGAGTGTATTAACACCCATTACATCGAGTTTCCTACGGTACTTTTTCTACGACTTATGGTAACTTTTATAAGTTAAACTTTTACACTGACTCTTTCGTGGCAATTGACATGCAGGATTCAGCAAGGCCACCTAGCTGGAGAGCTCCCTACCCACCCCGCCTCAGATGGCTTTGGTTTACCAGAATGCCTGCGAGGGAGTACAGACGTTGAGGCAATAATTCCGACTCACCATTTTCGCTTTTTCTGTTATTTCTGGAAGTGTCAAGTCTACCTTTGATTCACTAGATATTTTAAACCAGACTTTTTTAAAGGAAAACCTTAAAATGTTATCTACAATAACTACCACTGCGTTATTCAAACAGGAATCAAAGTGAAATTACGATTCAATTTATTTTAAATAATATTTCACGTTAAAAATTACTAACAATAAAATAAATTAAACTGAGAAGCAGAATATAATATGAAATGCAATTTTAATGTATATAATCGGACGAAACATTTACTATAAAGATTCTAGATGACTAATTAAGTGCCAATACTTGGTTTGTAAGCTTCTGTGATTGGCCTTGAACCTGGATCATAATGAAATGTGTATTGAAATGGGTATCATTATGCACCTGGTTGCAGCCATCAAGTGAGATAATTATACAATAGGAGTAGAAAAAACATTAATGACATCATTAATGTTATTAATGATAACTGGAGTGAGGGACTTGGGAAACGGTAAAAAAACTCGACAAAACAAGCACCAGACCCCGCCCCCCTTTGTCCACCACAAATTCCGCAAGGAATTGAACCCCGGTCCCAGCGATACGAGGCGAGCGGTCTCACAGCTACACTCCGATTAAAACGTAGGGCAAATTGGCAGCGACCATCTGAGACGCGATTTTCCACTCGGGAACTTCAACATCAAAAATTAAATTTTAACGAATAATCCGATTGGATAATCGCGTCACCCAGCTGATCAACAGACGATTCGCCCGACGCGATGTTACAATCGTAGCTTTACATCACGGGCGCCCGCTCGTATGAACCTACTGTGCGGCGTGGAGAGTCACGAGGCAAAGCGCCGGGGGACGGGGGTGGGGGAGGGGGAAGTGAAGTGGAGGGGGAGGGGAGGGAGTGGCAGCCAAACGCACGCGCCGCGCCGCCGTCTGGGGCTCCCTCCGGCGCCGCGATCCCGTTGCCGTCGCTTGTGCGCTCGCATCGCACTCGACCTCCCAAACCACTCGCACGGACATGGCGCTGTTCGTTGCGATATTTTATACTTCGATTTTTTTTTTACAGATCTTCTGCCTTATAAAATTGTCACATCTGCTTTATAAAATGAATCATTTAATGCATTCGCGAACGTCAACGTTCTCCTCAAACGGAGCACATGGCCTCAGAAATGTGCTTACCACTATTAAAAAGATTCATTTTGTAAGGCTGGAGGAGTGACAATGACCTAATGCCATCGGCCACTTCAAAAAATCCAAGTATAAACATAGTTTTTTTTTAATATTTAAAAATAAAAACAATGAATCGGGAGCTATGTCTAAAAGCTAGCCACCAAGTTCCGTTTCGCGGTCAACAGGAATGTCTTAATTATAATAGTTTTGATACAAGACGATAACAAATAAAAGAATCACTCATGTACGTTTCTGCGGAAGATTCTTCGATATTTGTTTACTTTCTTAAATTTTTATTTTTCAGTTATATTACAGAGGAATATCTGGAGATTTCTGCAGCATCTGCCTAGAAGATTCTGTCGTTTTGGTCTCTTATTTCCTTGATCTTCGTACAAATCCACTTCCCCGCTTCATCTCCAAACATTTGTGGTACCATTGCCTCAAATTTGGCCAACATATTTTTCGCATTGCACTAAATATACAATACCTACATCAGTATGAAAACGTAAGGGCGCCAGAAAAATCAACCGTGAATGTTCTGTAGCTGCAGATAAATTCGTAAAGAGCACGACTGACAATATACGATGAGTTATTTTATAGCAATCCGCCAAACAACCAAAAAGTGCCAACAGCAGCACGGTTTTTCCAACTGTTGTTTGAACTGAATTCCTACTCTTATCTAAGCGCGAAAGCAATCTAATTCGGCATCCGCTGCGCTCGCTGTTGTCAGGTGGTTCCGCAAAGTCGACGCCCCGCCGCTCAGCGAGCGACACGTCGCGACAGCGGAGAGCAGTGCACGCTCTTCCAACTGCCTCCCCCACCCACCCGCATACACACACATGCGCGCGCGCCCGACCGCCACACACGGGGCCCTGTCTGCGCCAGGCATCCCGAGCAACGCGAACCACACAGGGAGTCCGTGCGCTGCGTTCACGACTCGAAAGACGACCGTCAAAGGTGGAAGGAGGAGTGATCCGGACACTGGATGAAGTCATGGTTGCGTTTTTAATGTTGGTTTTTAATTGATGCCCTCACCGCACTTACAGAGCCTTCTTCGTAATACAATTCCCCTAATGGATCGCTATTATACAGCAGATTGGTATAAATAAAGCAGTGGTTTATCATTTCTCAGTAATTAAAAATATTAATTAATGGAAATTTCTATGAACTGGGAATTCAATTTGATCAACTTATGCAACAACCAAGTCTAATTTATTTTTCGAACCTGTAAAGAAATCCCTACATTTCTGAAGCAGTACACCCAAGGACACTACGGTTTTTGTTCTATCAAAATCTTCGAATCCGTTCTATCAAATCCCGAATATCGCCACGCATATTCTCAGTATATTGTAATCCATCAGGTGGTACTGTTTGGCACATTACAAAAACAATCGTATCTAGTATGATTTGCCATACAAAAGGCGACCAAATGCTCGGAAGACGACAGAAAGGGCGACCAAATGTCCGGATATTCATAGTGGTTTGCTTCGGATTCAACATTGACAAACGAATCAAATTACGCAATTGTCTACGACATACAAATGAGAATAGAAACTTCGAATTGTCAAAACCAACTGGATTCCGAATGACGTCGTTAATCATGTGATTCGTCTGTCTGCTCGTCTCCTGTTAACAAGAGCAGAAGTGCATTGCGCGTGAATAACATTCGATGATTCTTGTATGTATCATCACCGGATACTTGCAGGTACTTGCAAACGGATATGTACTTGCAGCTGAGAAATAAGCAAGGAACTAATGAACACACTATTTGTACTTGAGAAATTGGAAAAACTAAAATATAATATTTTCGTGATTGAATTTCATCGACGAAGACACTGCAGAAATTGCACTTTACAGGAGAACCTTTTCCAGACCGATCCATTACCATTAAGCTCAAAATCACCTCCAGATTAGCCGGTGATGTAGCCCTTACGTTTCATAGGATTTTCACCGACCTCACTCCACTCGTAAACTTTTACAGTCCTGTTCATTTGATATTGTTTTCGTGCTCGAAGACTTTGCTCCGATCAAATCAAAATAGTATACTTCAAAACTGTCAGAACGATACAACAGACGTAATTACCAATAGGAAAACCGCGAAGATGCAGTTATCCCTGAACACGAACCACATCTGAACTGTCAGTACAAAATTAGGTATCGCTGAACCATCGATAACAGCAATTCCTGATACGAGGAACCAAAACACTACTGTACCTACTTTTAATGCAGCAATTTGGAGAATATATACAACACACGAAGAAAAAACTAACAATAAAAAAAATAATAATAAAGAAAGAATAGCAATCTGCGCTACCATAGAACATTATTTTCCCATTAAATTTGGAAAGACTCATCATTCCTAGATATGAATACACACTAGAGCAGAGTCCCGTACAGTGATAAAAGTGCGAAGTGTGGAGACCCTGAACGCAGTCAGCTGGGGAGACGAGAAACAAACACCGGGGGCGTGTCGGCGCTCCCACGAAGCATCGCGTCTCCGCCAGCGGCAGCAGCAGCAGCAGCGTGCCTCTGCCAACGCGGCGCGCACCCACCCGCCACCCACCCAAGCAACGGTCCCACGGGCCCACCCGCCTGCTCACCCGACAGGTAGTGGCGGATCCACTTCTTCTTGGGCGGCGGCGGCAGCCAGCGCGCCCGCTCGGACGCGGCGGCTGCGGCGGCGGCGGCTGCGGCGGCAGCGGCGGCGGCGGGGGCGGGCGCCTCCACGACGAGCACGCCCATGGCTGCGGGGGCGGCGCTCAGGGCGATAGCGGCGGCGGCGGGCGACGTCAGCAGCGGCGCGCGCGCGGAGAGAGCGCCGGCGACGTCCTCATGCCACGCAGGCGGCCGCCCGGCGACGACCGAGGGCGCGGGGGAGGCGACGCGACACCGACGCGGAGACGAGGGCGACGGCGGCGAGCGCGTCCGCCACCGGGAGAGAGAACGGCGAGCGCGGAGGACGCGACGCGGGCCGGGCGACAGCGAACGGGCGAATGAGGCGTCGGCGCCGGCAGACACCGCGCGCGCCGCCGCGCGCGCCCCCGCCGCCGCGCCGCGCCGGGGCCCCGCCCCCCCGCCGCCACGACCGCCGCCCGGCGACGTTGCCGCGCCGCACCCGCGCTCCGGCGCGCGCGCGCGGGGGCAGGGCGGGGCCGGGCAGGCGCTGGTGGGCTCGTCAGGTGCGGCGGTCGCTCGTAGCGGAGGCGGCGGCGGCGGCGGCGCCGAGAGAGAGTAGTCCGGGCGGAGGCGGCGGCGCTGGAGAGTGGGGGGCCGCGGCCGAGGCCCCGGGATCGAGCTCAAGCCGTCTGCCAACGCGTCTGCGCCCGCCCCGCCCCGCGCCGCGCCGCGCCGCGCCCCTCGCGCCGCCCCGCCCCGCCCCGCCCCCTCGCGGCCCCGGGCCCCGGGCAGCTTCGCCGTGGCGGGTTCGCTGCCCGCCGCCGCCGCCAATGCCCGTCGCACTCGCAGAGTCGTTAAATCGTTGCCGCCTCGCCTCGCCTCTCCGAACCGCTTCTCTCCTCCCCGGGAGCGACGCGTCCTTGGGTGAAGTGCCCGTTCGACCTCCGGCTGCGGCTCTTCCGCAGGGCGCTCTGCGCTAAGCACGAGACACAAGGGCGGCGCGGCTCTGTCCACATCCAAAAACTGCCCAGAATGTCACGAACATCTGGGCATTGACAGGCATTTTACGTCTCTCGGCCCCCCCCTGTACAACAGCAATGTGGCACTTCCATAGAGCCTTTCTTACGAACTTTCTATTTTTGACATATTTGAAGTAAACGGAGTTTCCAAACATCTATTTGAAACAAAATGAATCGCTTTTATAAAGCTTTCAAATGTTGCGCAATCCTTCAGTACCGAGAACCTCTCTCCCTCAATCACACCTAAATAAAAAAGAACTCTGCTGAGTGCACTTCTCTGCCACATGGAATTATTGCTCGGCAAAATCCACACTGCCGCATTATAACTCAACTAATCAGCTTGTTATGAACTCGCATGCGCAGTGTGAAGAGAATGTAAAAAAAGACGAGAAGCGCAGCCACTAGCGCACTTGAATCCCACCTATCCACATCCGCACGGTTACGACTTCCCAGCGACGTGCGGGCGAGCGGGGCGTTTGTGAAACCAAATGTACGTTACGTCAGAGTCGCACCACTCGCATTCTGTGACTCACATCAACAGGTGTTTGATGCCTTCGCTGTTCTGGTACCACCTACTCACCGGTTGCTGTGTAAAAATGTGCGCAAGCAGCAAGTATATTTAAACGCTTCGCGGTTAATCTGTGTTCAAGGAGGTAATGCTAAAAACAAACATTAGTAAACGTTAATTTAAGGTTTCGTCCTTCATAACTCTGAATAATAATAATAATAATAATAATAATTAATTACTATTAATAATAATTATTATTAACCCTTTTACATTATTACTGGCTGAACAAATCTTATATTTTCTTTCCGCTGTAACAAATCACTGTTGTTTCGGTACACACGTAAAAATCGTGAATTCGTGAATCGGAAACAACTGTGAACCACCTATGTTCCAATATCAAAGGGATGTATCAGTAAATTCCATGAAAATCTAAGACGCAGATATTTAATTGACATCTTCAATTTATAAGAATTAATTGCAAGTCTAAAATAAACGGAACATTCACAAACTAATTTATAATCTTGCTAAAATTTAAAAGATGACTAGTATATAAATGTCTAAGAAATTCACCTCACTCCAGCGTTCTCAGAAAGCTCGCAACAGAGGCTAAATTGTCCGACGACAATGACTCCAGTTTCCTTCATTAACAGACGGGACACCGCAGTCTAACCCTGTAAGCCGAGTAGCCGGTTCCGAAGCCACCCATCGTTTCTGCTTTCGAAAGGAAACTTCCGGTCCGAATCAAACACTAAGCACAGAGCGCTCTGCGTCCGGTTCTGTTCTGTTCAGTTCCGCTCAGACCAGGCCGTGCGATCGAGCGCGTACTAACCGAAAAAGGCCAGAACTGCACTCCGTTCAGATCCGTCTCGGCGGGTCCGCCATCCGCTCCGTTCTGCTCTGGACCGGCCACAATTCGGAGCCCACCACGTTTCCCAGAGAGCCGGTCGGCGGTGGAGACCACGAGGCTCGCAGAAAGAGTCAAACCGCCACCAATCATTTGGGAGCAACCTATATTTTCCAGCAATAAATGCTTTAACACCCAGCAGAAGATGCCAATTAGTAATATTAAAAATGTGCACAAAATGTAAATATATAAGATACTTTTTTTAATTGAATACATTAGGCCTTCAAGATACGATAACTTCACATTTCTTCAATGTTGCAACAGAATGCTGCTCTGAGTGTATTGCCTATCTACAGCTTGACTTCTTTCTTCAATTCACGATACTTTCAGCTCCTTAATATTGTAACGAGATATTCTAAAATAAAAAAATATAAGTACAGTGTGTAGCACCACAACGTGTTTGATCTGAGTGGATCCGAGGGAATAGTATTCGAATGCAGAATTCGTCATCTTTTACTCGAAACAACCTGACCAAAATTAGAACAAAATTAGAAACCACTCAGAGAGACTCATCTTCCCAGAGACGAGTATTAACGTCTGAGACTACTTTAAGCTCCAAGGAGGCTGAAACGTTAGTGTCAACAAAATTCCTTACAGATAGATCCCAATCCGAACTCAATCCATTATAGGAAAATATTTCCAAACCTCGTCATGAACGTTTTTCAAGACTGAGCTAATACTTGAAAAAGTATTAGCTCAGTCAAATACTTTACATGCACGACCCTCATAGCTCTCATTCAGTCTGCCATCCATTACAATATTACGTTGAGGGGTTAAATAGTCTGAGGAGTATCTGGCCACATTGCCTACGACAGAAAAGGAGTATCTGGCCACATTGCCTACGACAGAAATCGCGGAGCCCACTTCAAAATGCTCAACAAGTTCTCCCTAGTTGTCGCAGAGTCAGAACTCAGTCGGCACAAGTTTCCTGGTTCCAACGCACCCGGACGCCAACGTAATTCGAAGTACTAGTCCGACAAGCCCGACCCGAAAGAGATACCGGTATGTAGGCCGGAACGGTGAATCAAAATGCTTCCTGACAAGTTCACATAAATCGGTTAGTTATAACTGCAATACATGTTGCTTAGAAGTACGCAAAATTCCACATATTATCTGACAGCTCGATGGTGCAAAATTGGTCTAACAATTTGAAGTTCAATTGAACAGTTCATGTTTATCAGAAACCTGTGCTTCAACGAAGTGAAATACTTCATTCTTCGTCGTATCATTCAAAACGAATATTAGTCCCTGGAGTGTCACTGTGTTAAATGAATTGGGTAAATAGTCTCGAAACAAGTAAATGACACAAAATCTTCAAAACTAGTTCCAGCTGACAAAAATATAACCAAAACGCAACCAAATTGCATCAAAAGTCAATCCTGATCCGTGAAATCACGCACTTTTTGATACGATGAAAATGAAGTTACACATAAAAAATATAATTAATTCATTTACTAGAGGAAGTGTACAATTCGATCTAGAAAACAGTATCTTCCCATCCATATCTTAATCTACATACACCTGGGGTTGCAACGGGATACATTTATCACAGTCTTTGAGACAGGAAACAACGAATTTTTAACTATTCTCTATCTCCGCAACGCACTACCCTCCACTCCGCTACGACCCAACTCGGGCCGCTCCTCCCCAAATGCTCCACCTCGCCCGACACCCACCCTGCTATGCCCCTTTCCAGAAATTACTTCCAAAATTCAGGTCTCTAGCTCGAGTTGTTTTCACTAAACGTTCACATCCCAACGCGACTGGCTCAACAGTGGATCATATATAGCTTGAAAATGGCGTGTGCGAGCTCGCCTGCTGATTCGGGGAGGGGCGGGGTGGGTCCGGCCGGCGGCGCGGCGGAGGCGCGCGCCTGTACAGTGTCGCCCCCGCACCGCCGTCTCCAGCGGCATCGATTGCGCCTGCGAGTCAGCCGCTCGCTGCAGGGGGCGGGACGGCTGCAGGCGACAAGCAACAGGACGCAGTGGGGCAGCGTTAGCCAACGAGAAGGCGCTCCACCCCCCCCGCCCACCGACGTTCTTCTCGCTCACATCGCATTACGTCACGACATCTCACTTCGTCTTCTATCACCCTCACCTCATCTTTTACCACACATTTTATCTCAACTCGCCTTTCCGAAACTCCCTCTCACAGCGCGTTATCTTTTATCTCGCTAACGTTACCTCGCGCCTCGTCTACCACCAGCCAGCACATTCGCGTCTCCCATGATGACGCATCAAATCCTCTACTGCATTCAGATATCTTTTCGGCATAATCGATTGCATATCTCGAGGGAAACTTGCTAACAGGGAACGGTCTATCTTCGGTATCCACTGCTTGGCTGGGAAATAGAGATCCTTACCGGCCCCTTTTCATTATTTTCCTCCGGTACTGCACTGTCCCATATTTTTACAATACATTAATAACCGTAAATAAATAATTACATTTACGATTGGTAAAATAGGGTTCAAGTTTCATCGCAGCTTTTGAGACTGAGCAAATGCCTATTGGCAACAAATTCAGTTCGCATCGCGAACGACCATCAAATGGATTAAGGAAATGAGAATGGATGTGGAAAATGTAAAGATCATCCATGAAGAGGTGAGAGCGAGAGAACGAGCGAGGAGAGCGAGCGAACGAGCGAGGAGAACGAGAGAACGAGGGAGGAGAGCGAGAGAAAGGAGCGAGGAGAGCGAGAGAACGAGCGAGGAGCGAGAGAGAGAGAGTGTGTCATTCAGCAAAAAGACCGACAGCATAGAGGAAAGAACCTCCTTAGTCTATGCCGATAGACTCCAACAAACACAGTAAGAGTTACACGGTTAGAAGAAAGAACCAAGGAGCTCAGGGGATACAGAACAAAATTCTGGGAAGATGACTAGAAGATGAAAAGGAAGGAAGAAGATGAGAAAGAGAACAACGAACGACTTGAGAAAAAAAATGAGAAGAAATATCGTGGCGAAAAAAATTCGTCATTGTTGAATCGCAGAAGGTATCGTTCAAAGCAAGAACAATCTCTTCAGGGCGTGGCGGGGCTGGCCGGGGCGAGGCGGAGCGGGAGCGGGGCGGCGCGGGACCCGAAATAGCGCGCGGGGGCGCGTGGCTGCGGCGGCGGCGGCGGCGGCGGCGGCCGGGAGGGGCCGGGCCCTGGCAAGGGGGCGCCGCCGGGCGGGCGTGACGCAACGCGACGCGGCGGAGGCGTGGTCGACGGCGGCGGCGGCGCGGGCGGCCGGAGGGGCACCGCCGCTCCGCTGCTGCGCTCCGCCTGCCGCACGACCGTGGCCACCCCCACAGCCCACGGGCGGAGCGACCGCGATGCGACCCGTGGCGGAGTGGTCGCGCCGCTCGCCTCCTCTCGGGAACCTACATTCCAATCCCGGGCCATTCACATGGATTTGGTAGGAGGAGAACGAGAGTTTGCAGCGGTTTTTCTCGGGGTTCTCCAGTTTCCCCTGCCCTTCATTCCACCATTGTAATCAGAGATTACTATCAGAAGGGAGCGCTTTGACAGCTACTGCTTGGCCATTGTTGACAATATAACTGCAAGTTACTCATGTACTCATTTTGTCAGTGCTTTCGTGGCGTTAGCTCAGTCTGTAGATGGTTACATCACTATGTCTTGCATTATGGCGTTCATTTGTTTCCCGACCTTTCAAAGCGGTCCCTCCTTAGGTTCCTCTATATCACCACCCTCTATTTCACAACTTCAAGATGGCCTATCCATCAAAAGCATGCACCTACTTCCAGGTATGACCTACGTCTTGGGCACGGGTATCATAATAAGGTCAGGAGAGGGATGGGGCGTAGTCAATAGGTTCATACACGCTCGAGACAGTTTCACCCGTTCCTTTTTAGCCGTCCGGCTAAACACGAACGACCACAACCCCCCCCCCCCGAGTAAAAAATGTCACGAATGAAACTCGCAATACGCAAACATGTCATGTCCGTGACGGTCATGACGTCCTTGTCATGACCGTGTGCCTAACCAGGGTTCAGTTACGGCCCTCTTCAGGGCAGGTAGAAATGCGGCGTCGATCGAACAAAGCCGAGAGCCGGTCGAGCCGGGGGGAATGGGGAGCGTTCAGTCAGACGCCTCGATGTGAATTGAGACGGGGGAAACCAAGATGCAAATTCGGATCTGTGGGCGCTTCAGAAAACGGATAAGCACCAACAGTTACAACTGTCCACTTTTTCTGAACTGAAGACCTTCTCGAGGAGCAGGTTCTATTGCGCAGTGAGGCGATCGGCGAGCTCGGCTGACATCTCGGATCCTTCGCGCCGGTCATTCGCGTGGAACTGCGGTGGGCGAAAGGAGCCCGAGAAGGTTTATGAGGGATTCTCGCGTTTCCACTGCGCCTCAGATCGTCGTAGCCCCAGTTCTCTCCTATTGCTAATATTGATTTCTCACCTCACTCTCGTAACTGTCCAACTCTAAGTGTCTCTCACACACATGAGAATTTGCAGACAATATAAAAGACTACGACAGGCCGTAAGCAAAGTGTATGCTGAGATTTCGAAGGGCCGATATGAATATGTGATCTGCCCACCGCTAAGCTTTACATTTGAGAGTGAAAATGGAACGGTTAGGATAATGTACTAGACATCCGCAATAGAATAAAACTGCCACACACTATGGTAAACGTGAACTTCAGTGAAAGATTTTGATGTAGGGTTTTCACCGTGCAATTTCCACTAATTTTTATAACAAAAAATAATTCCACATCTTACAATTCGTAATACAATACCAACACTAACATGATTTAAGATAACAGTTTAATCCATGTATTAAATATAAAAACACGTTCCTTGAAAATCGCAATGCGATATTGACGAGACTTTAAAACGCACAAACAATTTTTTCTCCTTTGCTTCTCCCACAAATTTGATATTTGGCAGGGCGCCCTCCCTGCAGCGTGCCCGAACTGGCAACGCGCCCGCTTCCTACTTCGTAACAGTTTCGTGCTGCTTCGCTTCTGCCTCCGCCTACCGTCGCCGCCTGGAGTTATCAGCAGGAGATAAGGCTTAATCGAGAGGGCGTTATGGTTAACGGTCCCTGTTCTGGCTCGTTCCGGTTCGGTTAAGGTCCACGTGTCTGCACCAAAGCATTCTCGAACAAAGGACTCAAACAAACCATCACGTAATCTTTTCGGGAATGATGTGTGTCCAGAAATTGATACGACTACAACCGGACCAGGTATTCAAAAATAAGAGATTATGACTGATAGAAATCGATATTTGGTATCAAGCTAGTATCGAGGAAAGTCGAAACTAGGCATTGTCATTCTTTCCTTTTTCTTAAGACAAACTTTATTCCATTAATTTCCATATCTTTACATTGCGAAGTACCACACTTCCATGTTCCCAATACCCCTTAATACGATGCCACTTCAACTAAAAGTTCGAAGAAACAAAATCTACGATTTCTAGGGTAACACGTTACCCGTCTTCCCATTTAACCATTTTGTCGTCACATGGAACGATAACTGATCGACAGGCCACATTTTTGCCCTATCGATTTACGTGTGTCATCAAACAAAAACAAGCTGTGTCTCAATCCTTAAGTAGCTTATAATTGTCAGGACTCTTCAATTGCTTATTTGTTCAAACTTCTTTTCACCTGTCATGTCTTAATTTTCACGGTATCATCCTGTCTCTTGGCAGTGGCGATGCGGCGACAAAGTAATTCACCGCAGCAGCTTGGGAGAGTCGCAATGAGAAAGAGGGACGGGGGGAGGGCGGGAGGAGGGGCGGGAGGAGGGGCGGGAGGAGGGGCGGGTGGAGGGGCGGAGGAGGGGTGGGGGTCGCCATGCGGTTCGCGACGCCACCAGCACGCGATCGCCTTTCGCGGTCCCGCTGCAGTCACAATGCTCGTAACGGGAAGGCCACACATAACGTTACTGCAATTGCCAACGCTTACGTGACTGTTCGCGAAACACAGCAGGTCCGGAGATTACTCGACGCGGAGACGTGTCCGGGCCGAGGGTTTTCCGCTCGATTTAATTGTTTATTCATTGGAGTTTGGGGGAACGTCAACTACTATTGTCATTGAGACCCTCGAGCGATGACCTCATGAGTGAATGATGAGAATGATAGTAGAAGTGAGAGACGGCGAAACGGGAGAATCCTGAGAAAACCTGCCGAGAGCTCCACTTTGTCCAACACAAATTCCGCGTGGATTGCCCGGAGTCTGAACCCGGACTCCAGCTGTGGAAGGCATTTGCGGTTACGTGACGAGATCCCTCGTTTTCGTTTGACAGTATTATCGCCATCCTCTGCTTTTTTTGAATTGCCATTATTTATTGTTTAATGCAATCAGGCATATCTAAGAGACAACCATGTATTTGCAGAACAGATGTACTAGTACAGCTCTGGTAATCAAGAATACGGAAGAAACAATTAATACGAGAAAGGGCTAGATTTACAAAATGAAAATGGTGGATCTATAGTTGATTCTCCACATCTTCATTATACTACAAAAAATGAGCTATTCATCTGTGCCGTTACTACGGAGAGTACATACATCGAAGGATCCTCCGCTTATATTCATGCGGGAATAACATGTTTCCCTTCCCTCTTCACAGTAAGTTTCGCAAACCTACCATCAGCACCACGTAATACAATAGGACAACCAGGCGTTCAGACAAAAAGTCCTCGAGTCTGTGTTCATGTCACGTGCGACAGAGGCCTCATCGGCTGCTGGGCGCCGCTGCTCCGATGCAGTTCCCGCAACGAACTCGCGCAGGCGCCGTGTGGAGGAGGGCTGCAGCCACGCGGGACACTCAGGAGAGGCAGCGGTCGCGGATCTCGCAGGTTGGGGGACTTGCAAAGACGCAAAAGGAGCTACCTGATTTTTCATTTCCACGTTCATCCTTATTTTCCCTTCACTAAAGACATTAATCCTTTTTTTTCCTTATAACTACGTAATTGTGATCGTTCTGACAATGTTTCCTCAATTTCAGCCAAATTTCTGCATCAAAACGTACGTCTTAACCTATACTTAAAAAGTCAGAAAGCTGTTCATGCGTCTTGCACCGCACGTATAGGTCCGGAAGCGACGCTCTACATTCCAACTCGACTCGAGTCTATATCGGTCGTCATAGTTACGCCCACATAGTTGCGCGCGATTGAATAGAAGGCGACGGTATCCAGGGCTACCGATGCCGATCGAAGCCTGCCTGCCTGCCTGCCTGCACAGAATAGCCCGGGAGGAGAGCGTTGCGTTCCGTCTCCGTCTCCTCCTCCTCCTCCTTCGCAGCCGCGGAACGGAACCAACCGACCGACGCAGACGGCGGCGAAAGCGACGCGGGCGCCTCTCGCTCGATGCCCCGTCCCCGCCACGCCCCCTCCCCGCCCCGCCCTCCCGGCCTGCCCCTCCAGGCGCAACGCCCCCGCTCGTGCCACGATGCTGCCGTCACCGTCACCCGCTAATCGCACGTACTCGTGGCGGTCGTCCCAGACTCCCATTCCGCTCCACGTCCACACCCACTGCCCCCACCGCCAGCTCCAATTCGCCTTCGCTCTCGGTCAATGCGTCCTCTTCCGCGCCGTTCTGGGCCACCGCGCCTCACACACTCGGCCGCGCACACGCCCACATCCACCACCCCTTTTCGGTCGTAATGCTAGCCGCCCGCATGTCCACGCACGAACTGCTACCCCTTCTCGAAGGGAGACTGCGCTACAACTCGCTCACACGGCAACCCCCACCCGTCGACACACGTGCTCGTAAAGTCGGTATCCCTACATCCAATAATCATGCACACCAAGCCCATTTTTATGCAATCGCTCTTTTACGTTCTTACTACCCATCCGATCTCGAGTCTTCTCCGCCGATTTCTTATTTGCTTGTACACAACCGTCTCATTGCCACTAACAGCAGCCACAGCGCAGCCACCGCAGCCTCCGTCTCCGCCAAATCGCAGCAAAACCTGCTGCCGAGCCCCGCCCCCCTTCTGAGCCCCCGTCCGCCCGCAACGGCACCGCCGCCTCCGCCACTCGCGCACGCCACGGCTCTGCTCCCACTGCACCACCCGCCCCGCCATCGCCATCGCCATCGCCATCGCCATCGCCACCGCCGCGCTGCGAGCCACCACGCTGCTCCACCACGCTGCTCCGCCCCGCCCCCTCTCCATCCCCCTCCGCGCTCTCATCGCAGGCGATCCTACCGCGCCACCGCCGTCTCTTTGCCACAGTGAACGCACCGCCCCGCCCCGCCCCCTCGTCGTGCAGCGGGACCGCGGCGTGTCGCCCGCGCCGGCGCGCGCGTCTACGTGGAGGGGCGGCAGCGGCGGCGGGGCGCCCGCCTCGACCGCTACTCGCAATTTCCGGCGGCGGGGAGGGGCGGGACGGGATAGAGCGGGTGGCGGGCGGGAGAAGTGGGGGGAGGCGGGCCTGGAGCGGGAGACCGCGGGAGGGCGTTGCCCCAGGCTCGCCGCCGCCGCTGCCGCCGCCTCAACAAGTGCTCGTCCCGCTGGCGGAGGCGGGCGACGCTGGCGCGCGCCGCGGCGACCGCCGGAAGCTCCGCGCCTTCCAGGCCGCCGCCGGGCCGCCCGGCCGCTTGGGAGCCCACGGGGGGGGGGGGGGGAGGCGGAAGCAGTCGGGCGGCGGAATGAGCCGGGGCGACGTGTTCGGGGACGACGGCGGCGGCGGCGGCGGCGGCGGCGGCGGCGGCGGCAGCGGTAGTGGCTATGGAAGCAAGTGGCAGGTCGAGGTGGGACGAGGACTTGGAGGAGAACTCGCGAGCGAATACAATGCAGGGCGGCTGCAGGCGCCGGCAGAGGCGAGCGCACACGACGTGCGAGCCGAGCAGATAGGGGAGGACACATCAGAGCACGACACGGAATGAGAGGTTGGCGGAAATTAAAAGGGCACTGCGAACCAGGTGAACCACACTATCATAAAACAAAACTAGCACACGGCGGGGAGAGAATAAAACTGTTCAAGAGAGGGAGACAAAAGAAAACCAAATGCAATAGAACTGTTGCAACGGATGTCATCCGAAAGTACCGTAATCTAACCTCGAGATCACATTATCCTCCGGCCTGAGGAAAACTGGAGGATCGACGAAGGCGCATAACAATGTCCTGTCTCTAAAGAAAAGCAAATTTGCGAAACTGAAGTTATTCATCGTTCTTAACACTAACCTCAGGATATATGCGATAGATTTAAGAGGTCAACCTCCGAATCCGACCTCATGCGTGAAGTTTAAAACATTAACAGAACTTACATCCCAGCGTCGGTAATAAATTTTCCCTACGGAGCATTCCTACAGATCGCTTTACTCCGGTTTCCTGTGTTTTCCTTTAGGCTAACGCAAAGACACATAACAGCATTTGTTCAAAGTTTGTATGTATACGTCCTTGGCAAAATATTAGCAACCGGACGATTCGCTCTCAAATATTCACCCAATATTCTGTTTTGATATAATATTATAAAATGTGAAAATATGGAACACATTACAAATGTTATAAATGTTATTTGCAGCGCAGCAATAAGCTCATATACATAATTACGATGTGTCCTAAATTTTGTATATTTTTTACTATCGTCATTTTAATACGTTCATCTATTTTTAATATCCGCTCTTATGTACTTGATGAAAACTCCAAAAGATAAAACATTGTATTCCAGCTTTGTTTGCCACAGCCTATCCAAAGCCGCCTCAACAGATAAGCCTCTTCTAAATGCGTTTCTAGTCTACCCCATTTGGTCATTTTCAGAATATTGAAGTACGTTTAACAACGTTAACCCCAAATAACTGTTTTGATAAAAGTATCTCTTCTACATCCTACGACTCTGTATTCGTCTTCGAGAGAAAACATCGATACTTCGGCAGCACGGGGACGCCCCCCCCCCCGCCAAGGAGCCACCCATCCTCCCCGCGTCCGCGGCGTGCGCTCCAGTTCCCCGCCCCGCCCCTCCGCGCCCCGCCCCTCCGCGCTCCGCAAATGCCACGGCGCCTGCGTGACGCGCCGCCAGCTGCGGGGGAGCCCGCCGCCGCCCCGCCGCCTGGCGAGCGCACAGTGGGTCACAGCGACACCCAACGCCACAACGATCTTTAGTTTAGTTTAGTTAATGGCTTATTTTACGTGGCGAGACTCGGGCCATCAGGCCCGCTCTTCCGCCTGACCACGCTCCTTTCACCACCTAGCGGAGTAAGAAGGTATTATCTCGGGCGACGAAACAGGCGACTTGAATTTAGCTCAGAGGCGTCATTTAGGCTTGAGGATCTTTTACATGCAAGTAAATCTACTAACATGGGACAGCCGGCTTTACTTCCCTTCCGAAGGAAGGCGTACGAAGGATTTTTTCGCCCTTAAAAATCCTTCGATCGGGTTTGAACCCGCGAACTTGAGTATGACAGTCCGGTACGCTGACCGTTACACCATCGAATCCGCAAATCTCTTTTCCAGGGCTTTTATCCAGCCGACAGCCCTTTATCCGACGCATATTCTACCGTAAACTATAGTGCGATTTTTCTAACTCTACCCCTCAAGCCCCTATGGCCCTGACGGAATATCTCAGGGCATTTCGCGTCTTTATCCGTCATGCCGCTAGGGATCGCATGATTGCAAGCACTGCTTGATACGGACGCGATTTTGCGATATCTGACGACACGACTGAGAACGTCGCGAAATACCGTGACATATTCCGTCTTGAAGATGGGCATTCAGGGGCAAAGTTAGAAAAATCGCAGTTTGTCGAGGGTCGACCTGAATGGCCGAGTTTACGGCCGATTCAGCATTTCGATCTGAAGGGTCGCAGGATCGAGTCCCGCCTTGGGCATGGTTGTTTGTCCCTTGTCTCTCATGTATAAGTTGTTGCGGCAAGTATGTTGGTGTCTATTGTCCGATTAAAAGAAGTTAATGATTGACAGTTGCGAATAGAAAGGAGCGACGTTGACAGGTTGCGTACCACTGAGCACGTGTTTACGGGACACCAAAATAAACACTTGAAATAAATACGTATTAAAGTAACCAAATCATACTCTCACATTGTACAGCTTCAGAAGCACAACTGTCAAAAGAACCCTGGATGTCTTATCACTAGTTCTACTTAACAAGTTCGATTTAATATGCAAACAATAAATTACAATAACATCTTAAAATTACCCGAATGAACATTGCAATCGATCTCCCAAAAGCACTTGTTTCACACAGCAAGCAAGCCTGTGCAAACATACATATAATTGGGTACACACACTGATATACAAGTTATAATGATTTGCTGATTAACAGTGTTTGAAATACAATATTTGAAGCAGATTTAGTGTCGTCTGGTAACCACATAAACCAGTGTTAAAGACATGTTACGACTTGCTTTGAAAATAATTATTAAATAAATAGTGCATATGAAGTTTGTACAGCACCAACCAACCATTAAATTGGAAAAGTTGAAGAGACAGCCGCAATTACAATTATTCATGCTTGATCAAGTTTAAGTTTATTGCAAGTATTAGCAGACTACATTAGCAATTACAGTAACCAACCTGGCTTCTTAATATTCATCATTTAACTGCAAGTAATATTCATAAGATGAGTTTATAATGGTTACCTGACAGCTGTGTTTTACACCTTGTGAACAGAACTCATTAACACAATAGTCCATGCGACCTAGATTCTGTCCGGCATGACAGTTAACTAATTTGCGCACTTCATTTAGAGTTAAATAGCACAACTCTGCACAATGGTTACAGCAGAACCATTTCATGTATTTTCATCCGTAAGTAAAAGTATATCGATTTAAGTCTGCGATCGTAACGCGAACACATCCTGTCCACACTTCCCGGCGAACTACAGGCACGTCACAATACGAGGTCGCCCGGGTTGTCAGGGCATATGTACTGCGGGTTGCATTAACTCCTGGCTGCAGCAAGTACTGCAAACCTCTCCTATTCATAATCTGTGAAGGGAAGATGATTTATGAAAAGTTTTTATGAAACTAACACAAAACCTACAAATTGTTCTACTGCTTTTTAGAGAATTGCCCGCTCGGTGCTACATCGAAGAGATTTATTAAGGTCAAAAAGTTTGCAGATTATGACTTAAAGGAAGCATATGCATATTCAACCCGAAATCCTTATTACGCTGAAATACATTTAACCACCATGCCAACTCGGAAATTATACATCTAGGCCATTTCGAGTAGACATTAGAGCCCAAGCTATTAAATGATATCTTAGACATTCTTATAGATTTATGGAAGGTATTCCCACCTGTTCGCGCGGGTTGTCAGAAATGTTTGAAGCTGTTCCAATCTGAAGCTTAACAGCTCGATAAAAGTGATAATTCATTTTTAATAAAATGATTTACAAAGTGCGGAATGCTCACACGCGTCCAGCTGGTAAAAACTCCTGGAATAGTAATTTTGAGAATGAAATAAGAGATGGGATCAATTCACAACATCGCTTGCGAAAACGTGGTAGCTCTCGCAGGCGAAAGGACGACATTGTCAATGCCATTGCATAAGCATTGCCACGATACACACTCCACTGATAAACACTCACCGAAGGTAGAATAGAATTTCATTCTTCACGATTTAGATAAGACTACAAAACAAAGCAGGTGTTGTGCAGCAATCTTTCGTTGCACTGTGGAGTCAAGCTTCAGTACTTTTACCGTGTTCCACGCCCTGCCCCAGGTGGCAACGTCGCAGCACGTGCTCGCTTAGTGTCAGTACTAAAGAAAAATTTTCCGCGGTAAAACGGAGCAGTTCTCAGATTTACGGTTGGTTTGCTGGCCTTCCGCCGTGAAGAAAAATCAACGATAAGAGATAGAGGAGAAGGAATTGCTGAGTTATTTCGCAGTTTGCCGTTGTCCTCCAGGACGCCGAGCTGGAATCAAGAGTAACTCTGTTCCGCACAATCAGACAACACACGACTTCATCTGAGCAACGAGTGGATCTATTAAGAAATTGCGAGGGCGAGTGCCAGTTTTGTGATGGTTTCCGCCTTCCGTGATGGCATACGCCTTCCACCCGTGGGGTCCGGTTCGATCCCCAGCCTATTCATGAAGAAAAATATTTATTCTACCACTTTTCTACATTTTTCCTTGGCCTCAGTAGTTGAATGTCCCATAAACCCCAATAAATGAAAATATTAAGTCAGTCTGTACAACTGTCACCAATTTTGAATTTCAGTACTTTAGTTTATTTCAAAATTACTGCAGGGATGCCCTTCCGCAGCAATATCATTCGCGGCGTGACTACGCAAGACCTTACTCCGTGACATCGTAGCAAACTTGTCGCGGACCTAACTCGAGCAATCTGCTCGTTTTAGGCAAGGTCTCCTACCCCTACCCCAGTTGCTGGGAACCATCTCGAGGCTTGGCCTACTGCGATAGCAAGGTTACGCGGTCCGGCGCCATGATGCAACGCTGGCGGAGGTGGCATCATGGCACACACGCCAGCTAGGGCGAAGTCCACTCTCAGTAGCCCTCCCAGTTGCTCGTGACAATGTCTCGTCACCACACAATTGATCGATATCTGTGACAAGTATTTTGCTCAGAGAGCGTGTTAACTGTGATCAAACTGAAAACGCATCATACAGTGACCCTCAATGCAGAGCCGGATTATTACCTTACGGGGACCTACGAAAGATCAAGCGATGGTGCGGATAAATAATATTGTAAATATTTAATCAAAATAAATATAAAAAACTATAATATAATTTCTAGATTAATACTGAAATGTTTATACATCAACAATAGACAATTTTGCAGAAAAAAATTGGGAGTCTATCAATGAAAGGGCCACACAGCACGTGCTGAGCTCGTGCATGCGAGTCTGCTTGCACACAAATGCCCCTCCCTCCATTAAATCAACTGAAGAAACGAGGACTCTGAAGATCTAAATGTAGGATCTTGAAATTGCATGGAGCAAGACAATTTGGTGGGAGAATGCTATAGTCTAGGCATAAAAGATAGTCAATGATCTAATTACGTCGCGAGAAAGACTGGAAAGGTCGAAACCTACGAAACCGTCTCAAGAACGTCCACAAAAGTCGCGGGGGCGCGGCCAACCCGGGCGCCGAGGTTGGAACGCCTATCGTGGGGGGAGGACGGCTGGGCAGGCCGCGAGGGGCGCACAGGGAGAGCGACTACCACGGACCAATGCAGGCCGACATCAGCAAGGGCGAGGTCAGGCGCGGCCAGAGCCCATGCACGAGGTCGGCGAAAACGTGTGGTTAAAAAAATGGGGTCCAGAAGAAGAGGACGGCGGAAACAGCGACAACGCCAGGGATAGCGAGACCTTCGGAAACTGTGAGAACTACGGGTATTGCGAAACGGGAGGAAAGGATGGAATGTGCGATGACAGCTCGATGGCAGAGATTGGAAGGATGACGGGGACGCCGAGGGCGAGAGCGACGGGGACGCCGAGGGCGAGGGCGAGGAGCGACGGGGACGGGGACGCCGAGGGCGAGAGCGACGAGGACGCCGAGGGCGAGAGCGGCGGGGACGCCGAGGGCGAGGGCGAGGGCGAGAGCGACGGGGACGCCGAGGGCGAGAGCGACGGGGACGCCGAGGGCGAGAGCGACGGGGACGCCGAGGGCGAGAGCGACGGGGACGCCGAGGGCGAGAGCGACGGGGACGCCGAGGGCGAGAGCGCCGGGGACGCCGAGGGCGAGAGCGACGGGGACGCCGAGGGCGAGAGCGCCGGGGACGCCGAGGGCGAGAGCGACGGGGACGCCGAGGGCGAGAGCGACGGGGACGCCGAGGGCGAGAGCGACGGGGACGCCGAGGGCGAGAGCGACGGGGACGCCGAGGGCGAGAGCGACGGGGACGCCGAGAGCGGAGAAAGACGAGGACGGCGATTGTGGCGGAGACGTGTCGTAGATCGCGAGAACAACAAGGATGGAGGGCAGCCAGGCACGACGCGTTAAAAGCACGGCGAGTGGCAATGCGATGAGCGAGCAGCGCCGGCGCGGCGCGGCGCATCGAGTGAAGCGCACGCCGCTCGGCGCACGTGCTCCTCTGCCTCTCGCTTTCCCGCCCCAGCTCCCGCTCCCGCCGCCGCCGTTCCAGCACTCCCCCGCGCTCAGCGGCAATCGATGCAGCAGCAGCGGGGGCGGAGCGCAGCGCCCAGATGGCGCGAGCCGCCGCCGCAGCCACGTGCATGACCTCGCGCCGTCCGCCGCCGTCGCCGTCACCGCGGCCCAGCGCACGCCCATTCAACGCACTCGCGCCCGCCGCGACGCGACAGCGCAAGGGCCGACAAGGGGCCGTAGATGATGGAAGCAAAACAAGAAAAGTGAAAGGGGAAACGGTGAAATAAATCCAAGAAGGGAGACCCAAAGATGGAATGTGGGAAATGAGAGCGCAGGACAATACCCACGAAGACTGCTTACATGTGCGTGTGGGGGCAGAAGAACAAGGGACATGAACGACAAGATCCACAAAGAGGGCTGAATATGTGAGTGGGGCAGGCGAATGAGTAACATGCTTCGTGATCCTCCTCCCTCAATGACACAATAATGCCAACACGGCTTTGCCCCACGGCCCAACAGTTGCACATTTAACACATGCCCGACGCAACGCGACAGTTCGCTCAAGGCGAACGAAGGGGAGGTAGGGTCCGAGAATCGAAGAACGAACGGAACAGAGGCTGTAAGTGAGGGGGAGGGGGAGGGCTGAATGAGTTCGTGAAGTAATCCCAAAAGGAAGCCAGAAACGGGGATGAGTGAAATGAGAAGGACGAGACCCTCAAAGATGTGCTATATGTGCAAGTAGGGCAGAAAAATGAGTAACGGCATCACTGTGCTGGCCGTTAGTAGTGGACAACAAGAGGGACAAAAAATGGATCAAAAGAAACAGTCTAGGGGAGGACGGGGAAATAATCCAGAAAGGAAGACAGAAAGAAGTTACAGGGGAAATAAGAAAGAAAATCAATACAAAGTATGTGCGAGAGGAATAACAATAAGTAACATTTCTTTTTTTCCTCTTTCCTCAATGACACAATGACACCAGGAGCGTTTTGTCCCGTATCCCGGCGGTCAACCATTCATCGCAACGACGTTCGTCTCGCGGCGAACGAGGGGAAGGGCAGTTAATGGTAAAAACACGTAATCCCAACAGAAGATTGTACGGGGAAGGAGGAATGAGTTCGTAAAATAAATCAAAAAGGAAGCGCGAAAGAAGAAATTGAAAGAAGATTCTCTGAAAATTTCTGACAAGAAGAGAACAGTTGCCGTTTACCAGTATTTATTTCACACATAAATCAGCAACACACTCTTTTGGTATTTCTTTGGTGCCTCTCATGAATCACAAACTACAGATTACTTAAATGAAATCGTGTACATATCCTCAAATCACTGTCAATATCAAATCAGAAATAAGGACAAGACCCACAAGGAGGACGATATGCGTGACTAGGTCAAAGAATAAGTCACAGGTCTGAGTTTTTCCTCTTTCCTCAATAACACTAAGGTGCTGTAAACGTGTAGCATTTATAGAAGAGGAAAGACATGTAACTTGGCATTTAAAATTAATTCAGAAACGGTTCAAATTCCATTCAAGTAGTCTGTAAGATGTTTGGTGACAGATTGGAGCCCTGCACACCTTCAACACGTGTCCTACAAAGCTTTATTGACTCGTAAACTGTGCGTCGTAACGGCACCTTTATCGCCGGCAGAAGTCTATGGTGCATCTGCGCGCTGTCGGGTTTATTTGAAACAACAAGCCATTTTTTTAAGGACTTGCCATTTTTTTAATTCGAGAAAAAAGGCGCATCAGGACATTTAAAAAGTCCATTTAAATAAATGGTTCATAGGTGTGTGAAAGTTAAAACACGCATTTTAGATAATTACTGCAACGGGAAAGCGAATTTCATGTTCACTCTTCCTGGTGTTCAGATTGACAACTTCTTCTGTTCTTTATTTGGTAGCGTTTAATATTTAATTTCATATATACATTTAATACGATGCATTTAATTTCATCCTCTGTGATTATCCCAAACATTTTAGAGCTAATAATAAGAAAATGGATTGTAAATCAATATTTTTAAAAAAAATCAGAATTCACAAATGGCATTAACTTAACGGCGAATTTGTAAGAATACTGTCAAAAAAAGTTAAAAAAACAATGAAGACTGAAAACTTAATTTCATTTCTCTCAAATTTTACGCACTCGGTTGAAGTGGCAAGTTAGAGTTCACAGAGTATGACGACAGGACAAAACGTCAGTTAACATTTTGAACTTCCCTCTCAAGCACGGCGCGCCGCCTCCCTCCAGCAAGCGTCAGCTGGCGTGCGAGTTCAGCGAAACTCCACTACGCGGCCGGCGCAGCGCAGCCAGCGCGATCTATCCGCCGCGTCCTGAACTCCCAGCGGAGGTGGCGATGCGGAAGTGCGCGCATGCGCCGTGGCGATGCGATCGTGTGCACGTGCGTGGCCGTTCATGGGCTGCTCGTCCTCCCCACCCGGCTCGACGACCGCACCCGCCTGCCAGCGAGGATATTCACTCCGAGTGATGATTCCGCAGTTGCTTGACGACCCCGCTCCAGGATTCTGCCAGATTGCGTTGCTTGGAACCGACGAATGACATTATATCCGGCTGTTTTAGCTGTATGTAAAGTGAACAGGCAACTTCGTACAGTTATTACACTAACACAAATTCGAATGACCTTCAACAAACTTCTATATCCAGAAGTAGTTTTCAACGAAGTGTAACTTCAGCATCTGTGAACATTTCTCACGATTACATTAGTACAATTATTCCCACACTACGCGGCAACATGCCAATATCATGGCGAGGAATAACAACTAAACAAATTATAGAATGACAATGTAATTGTAGTGATACTGTAATTTTCCATGATAACTAAATCAACATACGATATAGATATTGAAAATCACCGAATGAACTGCATTATAAGTCAACACTCTCGTTATTTTATTCAATTGTATCGTTCGCTTAACTTTCAATGAATGCATTTTGAGCAATCGACTCTCCAATTTTATTTGTATTAATTTAAACGGTAATACGTTGACAGATTCAGAGCTAAAAGTAAAGTAAATCTAAATGTAGACAACACGAAAAATTTCGTTTAAATTCGGTACCTCACTGCTGCCAAAAAACGAACAGTTCGCATGTATACAGCAATCCGCACCACTCAAGAATAAGTTGATGCTTCCTTGAACTAGGACCAACTTTAAATGAAACGTACAGCGATAAATCAGCTCACATGACGAACAACTACGTTCTTTCAGAGCGATTAATCGTTTGAAACTACTATTCACAGACAACGTAAATACAATTTCAGAAATTGGCAATTAAAACAGTTCAGAATACAAGATATCGTTCCAGCTGTCATTATCAAATTTTCGCAGCGGCGCAGACAAATGCTTGCGCATATCTCCACGTCGCCGAGCAACGAAAGGGAATCTGACGCTGCGAAAATCGCTACGACTCAGCGGGCGGAGGTGCGCGCCTGCGCGTTTCCCGCTTCCCCTTCCACCTGTTCGCCATGCGCTGACGCTGCGCGACCCTCGCGCTCGTAGCGGTAATTATGAGAACCCCTTCCACTCGCGCGTTCTCCCACTTCTCCCCAGCGACCGGGCCAATTAGTATGAGCTTATTCGTCTGTCTTTTCCGGTATCGGACTTCAATGTTTTAAAGTCTTTAAAACTTGGCATACCTCGGCATCTTTCCTTCTTTTTTAATGTGCTAACTTCGACGTTTCACTAAACTTTAACTCAGATTGTGCAGACAGACTTCGTAAAGTCCGATTTGATACTGAGCTAAAATAAAAAGGTATCAGACTAAACAAAAAATGTCCCCGAGGCCAGAGCTAAGGAAATAAAAAGATGTAATACTTTTCATTATATAAGAATAACCTTTAACATTATAAGACTGGAATTCCGAAATGTATTAAGCGCCTCAAGCACAGTTCTTCATTGAGAAAATGTAAAATAGTATACGTTGCCTAGGATTCTTATTTAAATAACAGTGGCGTAGCTTCAGTTCGTGTCACCCGGGGCAAAACTAATGGTATCACCCCCCATAAATTAAATATAAAAATCTATTAATGAAGTTTGTACATTGTTTAATATATATATATATATATATATATATATATATATATATATATATTTGCACGTGACATTTATTTAAAATATATTAAAAACTGCATTTAATTCAGAATAATTGAAATTTAATTTTTAAGTAAAAAATCTAAAACGAAGAATAACGAATTAACAAGTGCATGTTTTTATAAAAATATTATTTTTAAAATCATTAAAATTATGTAATTCCAATTATAAAATTTTCTAATTGGTGTCACCCGGGGTGGACCGCCCCCCCCCCTGCCCCCACCTAGCTACGCCACTGATAAACATTATTTTGAATATGATATTGATGACCTTATGTACATCATCCACTGAGAGACATGATTATATTGTTGAGTATATAGAGATATGATTATACTGCTTCGATGAGACGAGAACCGGCGGACTCGGGTGAACCTAACCGTTACACCACTGAAGCTGTTGGGACAGCTCTAAGCTCCGTCTCATAGAGAAGTGCATGAACGTGTGTGTGTGTGTGTGTGTGTGTGTGTGTGTGTGTGTGTGTGTGTGTGTGTGTGTGTGTTTGTGTGGCGGGGGGTGTTTTCTATTTTGGGTTCGACTGAGTCCTGGTTAATCAGCGTGCCTGAATGTGTGAGAGGGACAGAGTGGGAGAGGGAGGGAAATAGGGAAGGAGGAGGGACGGAAAGGGGGAACGAGGGAGGGAGAGCGAGTGGGAGGGAGAGGGAGGGGAGGGAATGGGGGAGGTGAGAGGGAAAGGAAAGGAGATGGAGAAAAAAGAATGAGGAAGGTAGATCGCGCGCGGCCCATGGCCCGTCTGTTAGGGAACTATTCGGCACTCGCTTGGTATTGAAGAGAAACGTAGCAAAATTACTGATCAGAGCATCCGCCGTTTGAAATCTAGTCCCGTCAGCGTCTGAATTCGATCCAGCTACGTATATAGCGTTGAAAATTCGCCCCCGTGGGGACTCCAAACCTGGACCTCCCGGTCAGAGTACTGCAGTGATACCAGTCCTTGCCCCGAGCTACCCCAGCCGGTGTCTCTCCTGGAGGCGGGGCGTCCTCGCTGCAACGGGCTGTAGGTGGTAGGCGCTGAGGCTGCTGAGGTGACGGGGCGTCTGAATCAGCGCGCGCGCCTCTCGGTGCGTCACGTGATGCGTCAGAACCGCTCCCCGCGCCTACGCCACGTGCACGCACCCGCCTTCGCGAGGGAAAGCGCCCCACGCCCCCCCCCCACAACCCCGCCCCCCGCGGGAACTCCCCGGCATCACACCTCCCACTGCAGTCCAAACGGAATTTGCTTTCGGGAGGATTTAGGAAATCGAAAACGTAGAGGTTTCTCAAAAACTGTTTGGCACTGATTGCGAAATGGGAAAAGACTGACACATGCTCCGTGCTGCCTCGTCACGGAAACTTTGCTTCTTGCTTTGTTTTGTGTGTTTTGGGTTCGGCTAGGTCCTGGTTAAACAGCAAGATTATGTTATTGGTGTAGCTTGTTTGTATAGTTGTAGTCAGAGTGATTACGCATTGTTCTTCCTTAATGCAAGGTTATTGATAATACGTGCAGTACGCCTATACTCCCAAAACTTTCTACAGAGTAGCATCTACACCTGCCCTCGCAAGTAGTAAATATACACCAGATATTGCAATTTCGCGTGAATTTCATTGGACAGTTTGGAGATAAAGTAAAGGATAAATATTTCTGTATTTCTATTGTGCCTATTGCAACCATCGCGTTAAGGTGAAGATCCAAGTTCTTTTATTTATTTTTTAATTTTTTTATTACCTCTTATTCACATTCATTTCATCCTATAGAACATAGTCAAGTGAAATAAAGTTACGAAATACTTGCCTTAAATATTTTAAGTCATTTTCTTCAGGAAGCTTTAGAAATAAAACATTTATAAAATGGTTTTGCATACGTGAGGTGGAATAGTGAGGTGAGACAAAATATTTTACAAGCATTACATACAATGACTTTAGATTACAGGATCAAAGACACTCTCAATTGTACTAGCATATGTCAGCAGTGCTGAAATACGGTATTCTAGTTTTGAAAACTTTTTAGGCCACAATTGTGAGAAGCCAGATACCCTGTTCGTCACCTCTGAAAGCCATTTTGCCATATATTCCTTTCTGATCATCGGTATGAGTGACTGACCTCTTGTGCGAAACGAGCATCTTCGACAGAATTTAAATAGATGTGCGACTTCTTAGCTGAGTCATTGGCTGATCCAGTTGGGGAGGGGAGAGATGAGGGCCATGCCCCCCTCCCCAAAAGGCGTAGAATTTCGTTTGTTACAATCTTTTATTGGGCAAAACTGATTTAAATATTTATATTAGAATTATGTAATTATTTAAAAAACAATATTGAATTCATATATACACTTGAAAAATATAAAATAATAACAAATGTTTATTATTTAACAAAAATCTGTGATGGCCCCCTCCAAAATGATCGGCTGGATCCGCCCCCTGAGCTGGGCAATGTCTCAATTCACAAAATTCGATGTATGGGCAACGCAACGCAATTCATAAGTAATTATCACGAGACAAACTCGCAACTCAAAAACCCAGAACTCCAGTCCCACGAATATTCGTGTTCGTAACTTCAAGCGTATGAAATAAAATTTCGTCAGTCACAGAATTGTAATTACCATCTCCCTCCCATTACGCTCGCATTCCCATAAGAACATAACTGCTGTTTTGTTTTCGTTTTTTGTCGTTATTTACAATTGCCTAGTATTATATACTACGTCATTTACAATTGGAAGTATATTAGAGGTGATTTCGCATAGCGTAGCGAACAGTAATCGCAGCAAACTCTCGAGCACTCTATACCACACAATGTGCAACTAACTGCGCTGAAGCATTCGCAACACAGCCAACTGCGCATGCGCAGAAACTCGAGATTGCTGTAAGTCGATTTCTGCAAAACGTCCATATTGTATCGTAAGTGATATCGACAATTCTCTGATAATTCTACAACGATATTTTACGAAAACGAGCATTAGTTTTCTTTTATTCAGTTACCGGTTATCCAGCTGTTCGTTACTTTGGTCACACACCTCTGTGGTGACGCCATAACGAAACTTGAAACCACGAGAAACAGTCACACGAAACTTAGCGTTGAATTTACCTGACAATAACAAGACAACACTTTGCGTCATCAAGATTAAATACTGAAGCTTTCTCAAACGTCAAGAAATAAACAAGACGGATCTACTATCCACAAGCCATTCATTAAACACGAACGGAAGAACCAATGGTTATTGGATTTTGAAAACTTATGTCGTATCCTAGACTCATTAGGCTGTTAGTTTCAAAAGTAGAAAGTAAGAAGCATACGTGCACTGGTGGAAGATGGTACGTTTACGCTGAATCAGTAAGGGTTTACAGCACAAGCTAAAAAATGCTGTTATGAGTATCTCGACGAACGGTTAAACGTACTCTAAAAATCCAGTCCAATATCAATATTAAATGGTGAAGGTTAGCCGTTTCTTTTCTCTATAAAATTACGTATTAATTATTCAATTACATTTATCAATGTTCAATAAATTTTGTAGTGGTTGATACCAAAAATGATTACTACAAATGGAAAGAATTGTTTATTTTAGATCAAACTTTACATTTCGACGTTTCCTTAAAGTGGTTCCTGAGGACACTAAGGGAGCTTTTAAAGCTCTCCTTGGTCTGAGGCAAATTAAAATAATGTGAGCGAGGTCGAAGTCCGCGAAGTAAAAAGTAAACAAATTGCAGCCCAATTTCATTATAACAAAAGTAGTAAAATTCATAATATTTGCGTAAATATAAGGAGAGCTAAGTATACAATTTCTATGAATATTACTTAATTAGCAGCAGTTTATTTACATTTTTTGGTCGTTATTTAAATAATGAAGGTTAAATTTGGGATTTAGTTGTTACGCAATTGTGCAGATTTATTTCACTTACAGGTTTATCGACAGTTCTTTTACAAGAAAAGACATGTATGCGGATGTTTGTAAACCATTATTCTGTTCTCAAATCAAAATTTCTAAGGGATTGACAGCTACAGGATTACAAAGGAGAGTGAGGCCCCGTTATCCAATTGGAAACTTCAATTTTTGATAATGTCATAACATAGCTCACTCGAGAACATATGATTGCTCTAGTACGCTCTTCAGTGATAATTAAAAATCTGCTCGTGCATTACTCCTCCTGTTCATTAATATATCCTCCTAATGTGTTATATGCGGTTCGGTCGGGATAATAACTGAGTTTTGTTAGTTTCATTGGTGGATGTTTTTTCACGTCTTCGTTCCTGCTGTTATACTTAAATGTTGTGTCATTGTCGTTATGTAAATTACAAGTATCAAACTGCGAAGAGATGCGTAACATTTGTAGAGCAGTATTCAAAGAAACATACTTGAAAAATATGTTGTACAATTCATTAATAAAACTATTTAGTGGATTTAAAGTGGATGGATACTAAACGTCATAACGAGCAGCCCGTTCGCCATAACTCAGCGACCACGCGCGTGTCGTGTCTGGGGCCTGAAGCGAGCGGCCGGCGCGGGAATGCGTGGCAACGCCGCGTTCCGCACTCCCGGCCGCCGTCAATCCCTTAGAAATTTTAATCGGCCTGCGGACGCACCCCCGCGGACAACGCCGTCCCGCGCAGATGGTCGCACGGCGGAGCCGTCGCGGCGGCGGCCCGCGCGACAGCGAGGCGCGAAAGAATGAGCAGAGCCGAGCCCGTGTGGGAGCTAGACCATTTTGGTCCCGGGGAAATGCTGAGACGTACGTCCTCCCCGAAAAGAATTTAAAATGTGAAATTTCTATCAATGAGTTATTTTACTTCAACAAATAACAAAAATTACGTTTAAGCTAGAAAACGTTTTTGGAAATATATTTTAAATAATAGTTTTTAAGTAATTTAGTGATCAAATAATACAATTTCCAGGGAGAGCTAAAAACGCCAAGTTGGGTTTATTTAGTGTTTAATAAAATCACTAGTTGTTCGGCACTTGAAATAATAATATGAATTTCAATGGAACCTATTTTAATGTCAGCGACATTTGATTCGTTTCGCAGAGTCCTACCTTATAAGTAACGACTACAATTAAATATTTAAGGTAAAAAATGAATTAAAAATTTTATGAAATATCAGACTACTGTACCGCGACTTATAAAAAACGATCACGATTTCTCGAGTTCTAATTTCTTTTTCAATTTTTTAATATTTCCCCCATCAGGTACATTATCGGGCGATCGCCCGGTCTGCCCATGGGCAGCGCAGCGCCGGCTCTGAGCAGAGCGGAGAGGAGCACTCACCAGCGAGGAACCGCACGGGGCTGCCGGCGTCCGCCTCGTCGCAGGCGGCGCAGGGCGACGAGTCCCCGAACAGCTGGTGCTTCCCTGCGCACACCAACACAAGCACTCACACACAAGTACACCAAAGAATAGAGATAGATGTGTATTTATTTCACTTAGTTTATTTCCTAGAACAGTGAAGTATTTTACAATTCGAGCCAGATTACACTAATTTACAACATTTGTTTTACTTCTGTACATATTTAATATTATTTATACATATAAAAATCATAATAATAATAATAATAATAGTAATAATAAATGTGAAACAGGCTTTGTAAGTGTAGCAAAAAGCACTGCCAACAAGACTACGCAAGACACGCAGAAAAACACAGACACAAAAAATGTTAAAGAAATTGTGGAAAGACAAACCACTTCATAGACAATATCTAAAAAGAATGGACAAGGTGCAGATCAATAAAGATCAACCATTTATGTGGCTCAAAAGGGGAAGAATGAAGCCAGAATCGGAAGCACTTGTAACAGATGCCCAAGATTAGGCGTTGAGAATACGACATTATGATAAAGCAGTTCTCAAATTTTTCAAAGATGATAAATGCCTCATTTGCCAGGAACACGTAGAAACCATTTATCATATTGTCTCAGCTTGTCCAATCTTAGCAAAGACCGAATACTTGAAAAGATACGACAAGGCGTGTAGTTACCTCCACTGGCAGATCTGTACCGCCCTCGAAGTTCCAAACACATGCCCCAAGTGGTACGAACACTCACCAAAACCGGCGACGTCTGTTGGATTGTGTACGATATTGTACGACCAACAAATTCAAACTGATCGCACGATAGCAGGCAAACAAACCGGATATAGTCATCCAGGACTTGGAGAAAAAATCGTGTTTACTTGGATGTTGCTGTACCTTGCGATCAAACGTCGTTACCAAGGAGGCAGAGAAACGTCTTAAATACAAGAGTTTGGAAATCGAGATCAGCCGAATGTGGGGCGTAAAAGCACAGGTCGTCCCGATAGTTATCGGAGCTCTGGGATTTGTTTCCCAAAATTTGTGTAAGAACTTGTCTAAACTCCCAGGTAATTCAAAAGACTGGGAAGTGCAAGAAATCGCTTTATTTGGAACAGCCCACATTTTGCGCGAAGTATTGTTGAGGAACCGACAGTCCCTAGATCTGCTCCTTAGGTAGCTGGTTGCAACCTGGAGAAGATTTTATATTCAGCAGACACATGACATCTTAAGTCGTGATATTGAGGAATAACAACAACAACAATAATAATAATAATAATAATAATAATAATAATAATAATAATAGCCAATCCTGCCTTAGCGTAGCCCAGATCGCTAAGACAGTCGTGCCGTGACGGTCTCGGACCGAAGAATGGCGGAATTGAGTCCCGCCTCCGGCAAGATTGTGTTTGTGGGTCTCTGTATGTTTTTAATTGTCAATTTCATCCTTCGTCATCATTATCATTTCACCTCATCCCCCAGGGCTAACAACCCTGGATGTAAAAACGGATTCAGCGTGAAAATCCTGATCCCCCCCATAAACGTCACGTGCACCTACCCTCAATAAATGTGACAGCCCCAGTTGGTTTCACGGTCGCGTCGGCCCGAGATGGCCAATTCTCGACGGCGACAACAACAACACGGTAGTATTATCGGTCAAAGGATGGCGAGTGAGTGGGTTGGTGGATGGGCGACCGAGTAGGTGAGGGTGGATGGGCGAACGAGTACGTGGGTAAGCGGAATGGGTATGCAAACGAGTGAATGGGTGGGTGAGTGAACGACTACATAGCGAGTACGTGGGTGCGTGAAGGAGTACGTGGGTGCGCGGAATGGTAAGTAGGTAGCGATAAGGTGGAGAGCGAGCGACCGAGTGGGATGGATGGGCGAGTAGGTGGGTGCATGAAGAAGTAGGTGGCATAGTGGGTGAGCAAGCGAGTACACAGGTGGATTAGCGAGTAAGTGGGTGGGTGTATGGGTGGTCAGGTGAGCCAGCGTGTGGCTAGGTGGAAGGCTGAGCGAGCAAATAGGTGGGTGGGTGAGCCAGCGTGTGACTATGTGGGGGCCTGAGCAAGCGAGTAAGTGGGTGGGTGAGCCAGCGTGTGGCTATATGGGGGGCTGAGCAAGCGAATAGATGGATGGGTGGGTGATCCAGCGTGTGGCTATGTGGGGGGCTGAGCGAGCGAATAGGTGGGTGGGTGGGTGGGTGGTTGGGCGACGCGATGCGACGCCGCGCGGCACGCTGCCGGGCCGGGGAAGTTCAACGAACCCGGGTCCCTCCGGCGCACGCGCACAATCGCGTTCACGCCCGCGCCCGCTCCTGCTTTCCGGCGAAAACCCGTTCGCGAGAACGAATCCCCCGCTCCCTCGGGCGCATTGTCACCCCGCGTTAAGCGAGTCACCGGTTCTCCACGGTGCCGCAGGCTCATTCGAACCGTGATGAGGATAGGATAGAAGTTTTGAAGATTGACTTTCATTATAGTTCCTACCATGGTACAAAAATTAGAGGATACTCCAAATAATTGTCGAACAAGATCGTACTTTTATCACTGTTCGATAGGGGATAATAATATGACATGTTTCGAACAAGTTGTTTCATAGTTTAAATGGTTCTCAGATTGGATAATAATCAAATATGGTAATTTTCGTCTGGTCAAAGCATGGACAAGTACGTTATACATAAGACTAAAATGCAGACGTGAATATTTCTGTCAAAAGTAAATTCGTAAATTGAAACAATTCAATGACATTATCCATGTAAGGAAAACTTACAGTACGCTTTAAGCTATTGTCTCAAAATTTCTGTCTTACAGTCACATTTACGACACAATTTAATTCTTGGAGTAATTTAAGATTTCCTCTCACACTGGACCTACAATGCAATATGAGAGCCCTTTCGACAGCAAGATGCAATACGTACACCCTTAGAATATGCGTAGGAAAATTTGAGGCTTAAAAAGTCGTTGTGTCAATCTAATAGTAATTATCAATGTTTTGAACACAAATGAACGCGAAATTTAATTAGCGAAGATGATTCTTTTTACAATTCTAAAGCAAAAAAAATATTGGTTCAATGTGCAAAAGTCACCATTACAAGAAATTTCAAAAAGCCAAGATTCCGTAACTCTAGATGAATGAGACCAGGAACACGTGAATGGCGATGTAAAGCGAGGTTGTGCAAGCACTGCAAGGAATGGTGGAGGAGATTCCTGTCATTTGCCATTGACAGCATTCATTTGAAAAGCATTTCATGATTAATGATCGGCAAACTCGCAGACAATTAGACAGCATCATTTCCAAGACGGGAACAACGAAGATATCAATTTTCCTCGACATGATCACAAAGCGAAGAATTATTTATTCATAAGTGTACAAATAATTGTCATTTACTATCGAATGTGTACTAAAATCAAATACATAATTACATAATTACCTTGCAAGCTAAAGCTGTAGTTGACAAAAATTACTTCAGAGATTTTTTTTTTTTCTAGAGTCTAAATTTTTTTCTCATGACGTGAAATGAAGGGCAAAGGAAAATAAAAGATAGGTTGCCAATCGAAATTGGATTAAGTTGCGACAAAATTCTAAGGGTTTTCCTTAAAAAATAATAGTTTCAGGACTGGACGTGTACAATTTTTTCGTTCATATCCATCTTAACTACTTGTACGAGCGATAATGACTGACCTATTGTTTCTTCACTATCGTTCACGCCTGATCAGTTTCTCACACATTCCTTGGTGTTTTTCTCGCACGCGGTACTGGGATTCTAATAGGCTCGAGGCGAATCAATCAGGGAAGGCGCATTCAAAACATCATCAGTAATACAGATTAATCGAACGAAGACACGTCAAAGAAAAGTGAATCTACGAGGAGAGAATCCTAAGCAGATCGAACAGAATAAACATGAAACTATTCAAGCCGGTGTGAACAATGGCCGCTTGTAGACGACTAATTTCGAAGCAATCTTCTGGTGAACGAGTGAGAGAATTGATCACCGGTATATTAACGACTGCCATTAGCCCCGGAAGTGAATTGCATGTTCTATCCCGAGAGGTGCCGTTGTTCCTGCTCCGCTGGAACGTGAGATCAGCGCCGACATATACGTCTGCATTTTCTTTCCTTTAGATATCCCTTCCAGTGAGGCACCGCCTCTCCCGGTTGTAGCCGTACGCTTCTCTTTGCTCTCTGGGATAACAGTGTTAGTGTAATCCATGCAAGTAGAGTAATTCCTCAACATTCGCGAGAGTTCGGGTCCCAAAAACCCTCGGGAATGTCAAATCGGAGAATGTTGAGTCTATCTTATAATGAAGAAAGGTGGGTTAGGATCCTGGATATCGAAAAGCTGTTTAAAAAAGAAATAATAAAATATCTGACAAGCAATTGCAATAGAACTGAGGAAATGCTACTAAAACCATTCACAATTAACATTCCAAAGAGAAGAAATAAAATAATATTTGAAACTAATTTCAAAGTTGAACGTGAGTGAATATTGGATTTGGTTATGTTTTTGGTTCATCCTCCTCCTCGGTGTTGTAATATACAAACATGGAAAATTCGCTGCTTCTATTTCTCTCTTAAATTTCGAAGTTATTTCCATGTTCGGATCATGTTCAAATACCGTTTCCACCAGAGCTTGTTGAAGTTTTAGAACGCCATTAATCAGCTTTGACATTGAAATTGGTCTAGGACGCAGTGTCACTTGTTACTTCATTTCCTTCAAGAAGGTTTTCTTCGCTGATGATTTCCCGAAGCTCCTCTTCAGTGAGGTCATTATAATGAGAGTTGCACAGATCCTGAATGGCTTTTCTGTTCATGTGGTCAAAATCCTTACCTCCAATTTCACGCAACTGAATTGAATTATTTTTATTCATGTGAATTGACATTCCAACAGTGATATTTTTGTAGAACGTGGTACTTTGAGCTCCGGTGTCTGCCGAGTTCGTTTCCCAGATAACGCTGATAAAGGAAATAAAATGTGCCCGCTTTCAAAAAGTACGATTAATGAAGCACTCGCGAATGTTGAAACCGGAAGCAATTCTCTAATCGCGAATGTTCGGAACTCGCGAATAGCGAATTAGCGGATGTCGAGGGATTACTGTATAAATGTGCGTTAGGGTATACGAGGAGGCAAAGGGTGAGAAAGGAAAGATTACACGTTGTCAGTGGCCCGTTTGTTAGGGCACCGCTCCACCATTCCCATGGTATGGATTGGAGAAACCAACCACCCACTGATGCAAGTAGATGGCCGCTAGAATTCTTCTCCATGCAGTGAATGAATTCGGCCCAGCTATGTAGCTAGGGTCAAAAATGCACCACTGTCGGGACTCGAATTCTAGGGGCCTCCCCGTCAACGATGCTGCTGAGAGCACAATGTTGCCGCTGAACAGTCGCAGCCGGTCATTAGCAAATGACAGGGGGGTATCCAAGATTTTTTTTCTGCCCAGAAAGGAGTTCAGTGTTACCGTACTTCTGGGAATAAGAGCGTTTCTCAGAAGATTCTAGAAATGAGAGTTCTAGTCGATTTCAACAGCAAAACTGCTGTTGTCGAGGGTTTGTAAAATGGGGTTAAGGAGCAGCAAAATTTGGCTGTCCTGAAACAGCAGAGGTGAATACAGAAAGTTTTTTTCTTCCTCGAATTTCGATAATTTATGCGTATATTCGAAATTAATAATATAGATTCCTAGTAATTTAAAACTGCCTCAATTTGCGTGTTTCTACGACGTATTAATTCAACTACAAGACGAAAAGAGTTCGTGAAGAACAAAATGTTTTATACGGGTTCTCCAGAAAAACTATGTATTAGCTCTGAAAGGTTTCGGTATCTGACGAACCACACTCGATAAAACGATGCTCCAACCTATTTTATGTCCATCGGACCTCACGATTTTCTTTAGGTGCATGTAATAAACAGGGCATGTTCATTGATCGAATAACAAACGACGATTCCCTTTAGCAATTTAAACACAAGGACAGTAGTTAAAACAATTTCCTAATGGGGATTAAGGAGAAAAAAATCGTAGGCGAGTAATTCGCTTCCAAATCATAAAACGGCGCATTAACAGCCTGTTGCTGACGAGAGTATTCGCTAGGAATGCTGCGCTGGCCTCTGCGAGAAGGGCTTCGCTCACCCTGTCCCATACGAGAGGGAGGATGGCCCGCCAGCCGGCGAAGTAATCACTTCCTGCGGTTCCTCCCACTGATTCACGCACTATTTTCGACGGCGGGCGGCGCGGGCCGAGCGATACTCGGCGGCAGATAAGACGACAGTGCGCGGCGCGCCAGCCCGGCGCCACTTCGGGCACTTCACGCGGACCGCAGCCCCTCATGTGCCACGCGGTCACGTGGCCAGGGAGCCGCAATTGCTGTGAGCGAAGCGTCTGGGGAACCTCAAATTACCCTAAACGACATCTATTGGTGCACTCTAGATGCACCTAACTTTTAAATGAATTTTTATCATGACGTATAGGCGACAAATGTATAGTTATTGGGTTATTTTTATAATTTTTTTGCCATTTTGCAATTTTTGGGACATTTTCTGGACTTTTGAGTCATTTTCGTCATTTTACGCATTTTGTTTCCTTTTCCTGTTTTTTTGTTGGCGAATGTTTCATGAATTTACAATGATACACTAAACCTAACTTTTATTGTATCATCAGTTTATGATGAAATTCACTATTACAGTGGACACGTGAAAATTACACGGACCTTCAGCAACTTCCTCGACCTTTTAAAACTGACGGTTGGAAGACAGGAGCTAAGGATTAAATTTTCTCCTAAAATGAAGACTTTATATTAAATATAATTTTATAATTAAAATTGCACAATTCGTTGTATCAATAAACAAATGTATATAAATTTGAATATTTTTTAAATAAGTTATTTTCCCTTTATTTTTAAATAATTTTATGTCATTTTCCTCTTATTTTTAGTCATTTTATAGGTCATTTTGAAATAATATTTAGGTTATTAGAATCTGAGTCCTGGGTATTACGATTCCACGATGCGAGTTATTACGTCCACGTCCATACCTGGAATAGTGGAACTTCTAGCTGAATAGGAGAACATTAAGATATGATAGGAATTATGACGGAGCACTGGTGGAACGACAGGCAGGGGAAGCAGGGAAGTCCAGGGGAATCCAGAGAAAATCTGCTGCGAAACCTTTGTATCCACCACAAACTCCCCATACATCGACAGGGAATTTTTCCGCTGTTCCAGCGGTAGTGACCGCTATTAAAGAATGCGTAGGTGCACGCGTGCGTATGTACGCGCGTGGGTACGTGCGTAAGTATGCGCGCGTACGTATGTTTCTGCGCACGTGTGTATGTGTTTGAAAGAGAGTGCGTGCGACACAAAATCATTTGAACTACGAACGCGATCTCTCTCAAATTGTCCACGAATTTTTCAGCCGCCGAAAAAAATAAACATATGGAGTTGCGATTCAGATTGTACATTCTGAGAAAATTGTTAGATCAAACAGCAATGCATCTACACAGTATTGTTTTCGGACACTGCCCGGCGACAAGGAGCAGGGCCGAACGAAGTAGATGGAGCGGGAAATAAATATTCGAGCAAGGTTGGGTAAACAGCAAGTCCTAAATAAAGAAGAGTTCTGGACATTGACCCGGGAAACATGTAAATAGAAATTCAAATGTTTAACCTTTGACAAGTAAGTGCGATTCTTTCCAAACGGGTCACTCGAGGTAGCAGGTTCCAACTGGTAGCTAGCCACCCCTGTCACCCCAAAAGAAAAGTGAATTTCAGAAACTAAATATACTATGAATTTCGTAACAGCGTCCCTGACAGAAATCAGCTGTTTCGCTGCCATCCAATCGGCAGCTTATATTTCGCGACAATGACGTCACTATGGTGACGTTCAAGCTCCCTATTGGATGAAACCGTGAACAGCTGATTTCTGACAGGGACACTGTTACGAAAATCGCAGTATAGTAAGTTTATCTCCAACAAGAACATGTATCGTATTATACCTCGTCTCTTGCGAGTAGGAACATGTTCTGTTGCGTTGCACAACTTGCAAACGCCGTGGCGGCGAGTCGGCCGAGAACCATGACGGCAAGGAACACTACTACTCATCGCTTAACCGAGTGTTCCTCCACGAAACGAGACTGCGGTATTGTGACAACCACTGCCGGAGCTAGACAATTTTGGACCCGGGACAATGCTGAAATGTAGCCCACCCCCCCAATTAAAAATATGAAAGCTGTATCATCAAACTATATGAATATTTTATTTCAACAAATGACAAAAATTACAACTTTCAAGCCAGAAAAAGTTGTTGGAAATATATTTTAAATAATAGTTTTAAGTAAACTTATTTAGTAATCACATGATACAATTTCCACGGTTAACTTAAAATGTTAAAAAATTTGTCGTGTTTAGTTAGGTTAATATAATAACTTGTTAAATAAATGAAATAAATGTTTGTCAGTAGAACCTATTTTAACGGTAGCGTCATTTGATTTATTTCATAGAGTCTTGCCTTACAAGAAATGTCCACAATTAAATAAAAGTAAAAAATTATTTGAAAATTTTATGAAATATCAAATCACTACCCCGCAACTTATACAATTACGATAACGATTTTTTTTCGAGTTCTAATTTCTTTTTCTAATTTTTACTAATTTTTTCCGTTCAGTCCCATCATGAGGCCTCTTGACTTGCGAGGCCCTGGGTGATCACGCTGTCTGGACATGCCTAGCGCCGACACTAGAGACAACAATGAAGAACACCATTAGTTAAGTTTACAGAACTTCTAAAGTCAGTTTCAAATCAGAATAGTAAAAACGCCGAGTTCAATTATTTATAATTTCAATGATTGCAGTACCCGATAACTCTTACAAATATGATTTCTAATAGATTATTTCTTCCCAAAAATGTTATTTTACTTTATTTTAATGAACGTTTACTGAACAGAAGTCGCCGATGACTATTCCAAAATGTGATAAAAATATCTAACTTTTTTATTAAAGATATTTCCAAATTTGTGTTTAAATACCTTTCAAAAAAATTATTTTTTTCACAGAAGAAAACAATAACTACGATTCACATCCACATTCGTTAATAGTTAGCGCATTGTCTTCCTCTTTTCGCCAAAAATTGTCAATTAAACAAAACCTGATTCTATTATGGAAGGAAAATATTTGAATAATAGGAAGAAACGTAAGTAGAAATATGACAGATGAGAATCGATGTACTTTCTCTCTTTATTTCCGAAATAACTGCATTCGTTGTTACGGACACGTAAATAACAGTGACATCCAATTAACTACATCAAATCAAATTCAAGAATCTATATTACGTTATGAAAAATGTCCATTTAAATTGGACTGCAATATTTTAAAATCTAGTAACCATAATTCACTTTATTCATCAACATCTAAGTTACAACTCGAATTATTTAAACACCGCTGTATTATGACTTAATTGTTTACATCTTCATACTAGAAAATATAAATTGAGGACAAGTTCTCTCTCACCCTATGATGATTTTTTATTAAGAAACAGATGATATTCTACTTATCCTTTTAACTTTTAACACGGTGAATTTGTAATATGTTCCTTACGTGTTAAATATGTTTTGTTGAACATATATTACACCTGTACAACTCATTTTTCAAATGAAGAAAATTCAAGAAGCATTCTGACAGGTTT
The DNA here is from genome assembly GCA_031308135.1 of Acheta domesticus. Classification (NCBI taxonomy): domain Eukaryota; kingdom Metazoa; phylum Arthropoda; class Insecta; order Orthoptera; family Gryllidae; genus Acheta; species Acheta domesticus. The sequence goes on from JAHLJT010009355.1 coordinate 86,392,674, forward strand.
ATTTATTAACTTATGAATATCAGGCTAAAAATAAAAAAAAGACATCAAAAATATTTATGGGATACATGGGTTCCCAAAATGCAATTGCTCCCCTCCCCAAAATATTTCCGAATGTGCCCCAGAAATCCAAGTCAAACTGTTGCGAAAAGACCTGGAAACCGAAAGATAATGGATTTCTCTTTAAGAGTTTCTGAAAAACGGCACACTAAAAATGTTCAATTTAAAATGGGGTGAAACTGAAGCCACAGGACCAAACTAAAATGCGGACTTGAGAGAACGTGCGAGAACCGAAGAAAGTGCCTGACCCCTTGCAGTGACAGATCCGGGCCTAGAGTTGTCGTTTGTCTCCTTCCTCTCTTTGGCAAAATTGATTTAAATATTTGTTATAATTAGGTAATCATTTAAAAAATAATTGTGTAGTATCATACATACACTGCAAAAATAATATACAATATAACATGTCTGTTTATTATTTAACAAAAATCGAATATGCTCTCCCCAAAGAGCGGTTGGATCCGCCCCTGGCCCCTTGGCGGCCTTGCGTCCGGCGCCCATCCACACTAGCGGCGGCGGCATCGACGTAAACCTGTGTGCGGTGAAGCAGGAAGTGAAGGCGGAATAAAAACTGTGGAGGGGGGGGGGGAGAACGGTGGTGGTAGCAGCCACAGTGGTGAAGATGAAGACAAAATTGAAGATGAAGTGGAGATGGCGAAGGTGGCTACATTAACTGAAGCATCCGCAGCGGTCGCGGAAGGAGGTTGCGGCGGCAGAGGCGTCGGTTAAGGTGGTGGTGGTGGAAATGGAAAAGGGGAAGGAAGGGACGACGGAGAAGGCGGTGGCAGCTGTGGCTCCTGCCCTCGAGGCCAAGGGCTCCCGTTGAGACGCCGCCGCTGCATCTGCAGCCTCCCGAAGGACGAGCTTTCGCTGCCGCCTGACAGCGCCGGAGCTCGCTTCCGGCAACAGGGGTGCGGCGCTTTGTCTGGCGAAGGCTTCTCGCAAGAAGCAAAGAAGAACGTTTTCCCTTCATCAATGTGCGAAATGAGTGAATATCTATTATGAAGCCGTGATAAAGAATTAGAATATGTTCTAACGGAGTGTTATAACAGGGTGAAGTAGCATAACAGGGTGAAGTAGCATAACAGGGTGAAACCACCGCTCAACAATGCAGCCAACGGGATGCGCCCCAATGAGAGGGAATTTTGAATGTACTGCGAAGCATATTCGATTAGGTTGAACAGAATGTGACATTGATGCAAGCAAGATATGATTTTCAATACAGGGGTTTGTATGCAAATTTATTGTTTCTAATTTTCGCCAAATCACAAGATCCTCCACATGGTCTGAAATATTCGCCAGCTGCACTGTGAAGGACGAGAGGCGAGTGCGTCTAAGGATCAGCGCTGAGCGGTGGGGTGCGGGGAGCAGTACATGGAGCGTAGGCGGGATGCAAAGAACGAAGCCCGGAGAGGAGAGGAGCCATCTCAATAGCAGAGATTTACAAAGAGCAGGATGCACAGAGCGGGGAGTTCAGGAAGCGGGGGGCGCGGCGAAGTGGGGCGCGGCGAAGCGGGGCGTGGCGAAGCGGGGCGCGGCGAAGCGGGGCGCGGCGAAGCGGGGCGCGGCGAAGCGGGGCGCGGTGGAGCGGCGGGGCGGGGCGCGGCGGGGCGGGGCGCGGCGGGGCGCGGCGGAGCGGGGCGCGGCGGAGCGGGGCGCGGCGGAGCGGGGCGCGGCGGAGCGGGGCGCGGCGGAGCGGGGCGCGGCGGAGCGGGGCGCGGCGGAGCGGGGCGCGGCGGAGCGGGGCGCGGAGGAGCGGGGCGCGGAGGAGCGGGGCGCGGCGGAGCGGGGCGTGGCGGAGCGGGGCGCGGAGGAGCGGGGCGCGGCGGAGCGGGGCGCGGCGGAGCGGGGCGCGGCGGAGCGGGGCGCGGAGGAGCGGGGCGCGGAGGAGCGGTGCGCGGAGGAGCGGGGCGCGGCGGAGCGGGGCGCGGCGGAGCGGGGCGCGGAGGAGCGGGGCGCGGCGGAGCGGGGCGCGGAGGAGCGGGGCGCGGAGGAGCGGGGCGCGGAGGAGCGGGGCGCGGAGGAGCGGGGCGCGGAGGAGCGGGGCGCGGAGGAGCGGTGCGCGGGTCACAGCGAGGCAACGAAAGACGGGACGAGGCATGGCGCAGCGGGGCGTGGCATGGCGGGGCGTGACGAGGTAGGGCGTAGGCCTAGCGGGGCGTGGCGGAGCGGGCCACAGCGGGGCAACGAAGGGCGTGGTATGGCATGGCGGGGAGGAGTGCGACGGGGAGAGCGGGGTGGGAGGGGCGGGACGGAGTCTAGCGGGGCGGAGCGGGCCCGGAGAGGGGGGACCGGGGCTCATTATTCGCGTGGACGCTCATCGCCGCGACGGCATGCGGCGCCGCGCGATCGGATGGAGCGCCGGCTCCCGCGGCACGCGCATTATGGATGCACCAGACGCTCCATTGCCCGCGAGGTTATCGCCTGCACCTACGCCGCCCAGCCCCTCCCCTCCCCTTCACAGCAGCGTCTCCCCTGCTGCCCTTCCGGGCTCGCACCAGTGATAACAACCTGGATTCTTCGCGTATGTCTCTCGGCGGCCGCTCGCATTCGACGATGTCATGCGAAAGGGCAGTGAAGAGGCTCTCAAACCAAAAGGGCATATCAAAAGATTTGGGAGCCACAGGCTCTTTGAGAGTAATATCAGCACACACGTGATTGCTCTTCTAAATTAGCAAAGTGTAAACCATCATACATAAATCTACGCTACCTTTGAAGGCAATCATCGTTGGAATTGTTATACAAGCAAAACCCATTCGACGTAATGATTTTTGAAACGTTAAGCCCCATTCTACTTGCGGACTAGATGGCGAGGACACAATCGAGAGCTGTGACGAACGAACTTGCAAGCTGCATTGCTCATTGCTCATTGCTAATCGGTGACGCAGACAGCCGCTTCACCTATGAGCCTCCCGAACGCCTTAAGTCATGCCATCATCGAACGCCGACAAGCGACAGCGGTGAACGCTCCCTCTACTTCCGCTCTCGGCGCGACGAACGAAGGGAGGGTGACAGAGCCCACACTTATCTTACCACCCCCACCCTCCACCGCCACTACCACCTTCTCCAACATCCACCGTGACCCCGCAGAGTCAACGTCCTCTAAGCGGCCGCCATACATTACAATGCATTTGCATCTATCAAGCCCTCAAATCCTCGCGGCTCCGGCCGGGACCCGCCGAAGGTCCACAAGAAAATACAGGGAGGCTGGCGACAGAAAGCAATACTTTGAAGAGATCTGACGGTGGACAACACGCACCGCTTCATAAAGATGGTTAGATAAAGTGAAAAGTGGAAGGCCGGAGCCAAAAAGCGTAAGTGCTGAGAAAACCATTTATTTCTGAAAACGGTTGATGTCACAGACAACAAATATCAGATGTGGAGATTCTAATCGATATTCCTCTCCAACCTAATGCAATGAAAAGACTTATTCCCACTTTTGTGGAAATGAAATCCAATGTATTGTGCCCCATTGCAACATTTTCTATGAGCAAAATGATTAAATAATAATAATAATAATAATAATAATAAGCTAATACTTTTATCTGGAATATTCTAACGTAAATTAAGACGCTGAGTATTGGATTCCACTAGACGAGAGTATTTTCAAGCTAATGTAGGTTATGCAACCCACATGACATTGGTGTAGTAACCTCCCGTACAACTACGAATCGGCGATACGCTAGATTTATTTTTACAATATTTGAAACGCGTTAAAACATGATGCTCTATCAGAAAATTTCGCAAAGACTGTATTAAATGAGTCGCGTTCTTTTGTATTTCAAGAGAACTTGGAGTGGACACTCGTTGTTGGACCGATTAAAATATGTGAAATTCATTTGCAAGACTCAGCGACATCGCTTTCGAAAGGAACTGGCAGCCAATTAACAATTTGAGAGCTGTGATCGATTGTTTCTTGCAAGTCCCGAAAACTTAACCCTCTTTTCTTGGGTGATTCCCCTCCCTAGAACCTGTTGTCCCAAAGATCCCTTCGATCTCTAGTCTCTAGCGAGACCAACATTCATAGACTGGAATTTCCAAACAATTCCGCGACAATTCGCAATTCCTATTATTACTTTTGTAATGTCAGTTGATAACTTTAGAGCTCAAATAAATACCTTCCATTCTTAAAGGTCCGAGGAATACTTAGACCAGAGGCAGCCAAACTTTTACATGTCATCCGATGTATGAATTTGATTGCCACCCCTGCCTTACGTCCTATTCACTGCTCACGCCAACAACATAACTCTCACCATGACTAAAGAACTGCAACTATGGTTCAACGCAAGGAGAGGACTCTGGGATATTCTCCGCGAAAATTTCAATTGCAAGTTGCAAACGACTTTGACAAATGCGACCTGCTTCTAAGCATTCCAATGAACGGCAAAAATTGCAGATCCCGAATGCCGGCTATCAATAATTTAGTAAATTTGTTTCGTCCATGAGAACATTTATCACTTCATCTCACCGAAAAAAAATACATCTAACATACAATAAGCTCGAGTTAATTGCAAGTGTCCGTCTCAGTTCATTATTAAAGGCAAATGGGGTCATTTTCCCCGCCTTTGTCTACACATGACGAACTGACAGTTTTTTTTCCATATCATTTCAGAACGTTCTCGAGTTAAAAAAAAAAGTCGGTTGGAAATGATGCGAACTATTATGCGTCCCTTCTGGTATTACAGGAATCGTTACGTTTTATCAAATTGAAGCCTTATTTTGTAATAAAAAAATCTATTACTTTTAGCTACTGTTTTTAATGCGACTTACTAGGAGTAAGGATGAACAAGCCAGGTATTTGCATTATGTTTAATATGTGAACTTCTGTAGATAAAATATTATTTTAATTTAAAAAATCCACCGACACCTCGTTAAGCCATAAATTACAACATTTAAACCTGAAAGAAAGGGAGGGGGATACCATGAGCATTAGAAATGTCTGTATATTATATACGATTCTCCCAAGATTTAACCGTCCACTCCACCATCACCATCACCATCACCGGATGATCTGCAGTGCACCGGCGGCGTGGAGTCCCTAGGGGCAAGTTCGCTCCCGGCGTCCGCCCCGCCCTTCCCCGCCCGGCCCCGCCCGGCCCCGCCCGGCCCCGCCCCCATCCCCGCTCCGAGAGGAATCTCGCCATTCTCCGGCGTCGGAATTGCGTTTGTTCCGAGGGGAGTCCCCGCTGCCCGGCACGCGGTCACTCCGGCAAACTGGCAAAGTGAAAAAAGACAAGGAGGAGGAGGCGGCGGCGGCGGGGAGGGCGACCGGTGAATTCAGAATTGCTTCCGCGGAGCGCTCGCCGCTATAACTCCTTGGCCGAAAGTCGACCGAGTCTGGAAGCGAGAGAAGTTATCGACAAGAACGACATCTCTGGAGACGTATCCGGCAGAATTCAACCCCACAAAATACTTTTGGAAAAAGCATATTTGTGTTTGAATTGAATCGTATCCAACGGAATGAAAATTATAGCCAAAATTATTTCACAAGTTGATCATAGAAAAGACGTTTTAAAACACTTCAGTTCCTCTGGAAAGCAATCAATACCTTCAGTATTTCACAATCCACGAGAAAAACAACGTTTCACACACTTTAGGGGGAACAGACTTCTGATCAGGCAAGGGATTAGAGTTTCAAGTTGTAGGTTGGCGATTTCATTTTACTGCCAGAACTTACTGTACTCACTGGTACTGTGTGGTAGTACTGTCAGGTACAGTGTTCTGAAGGAATTAGAGGTAGAAACTACACTGAACGAGAATTAAACACTGATTTTTTCTGAAATGAGAGATTGACTCAAGATGTTTATTACAGAATAAATACATACATTTATGGAATAACGTGCTAAGAAGTGACGCTTAAAGAAGCTAACCCACCTAACAATATCCTAAAAAACGTAAGAATACATGGAAAACAGAAATCCAACTGTCATTCAGATTTACCTTACCTTACCTTAACAGATTTACCAGAATTACCTTATTATTGTTTAACAAACAGATTCATAGAGAATTACAAATTGAACGTTTTGACCAATATATCAAAACTCGGACGAAAAATGTCTTCTGCAACTACTCATCGTCGCAACCTCTCATCGTTTCCTTGCACAAATACTTGTACATTCAGATTAGGTAAAACAAAACAAAACTGCCGTAAATGTTCAAGATCTACGCTCCGCCCGCCATGAACATTCAATGAACTCAAAAATATTTATAAATAATATTAAATTAACTGAATGACTTGAAGAAAAGTTACTTAAGTTATTTAATTCTTTGCAACTCATGTCTGAAGATCACTTGCCTGACGCCGACGGGATCGTCCCAAAATGTTATAAAAATTATATTGAAACCCTGTAAAATATGCACACTAATCGCATGTTGGACAGGAAGAATAAATATTTGAAGAAAGAAGAACGAAGAAGAACTCTTTGTCTTGGGCCTACGGACGGAAGACATATGGGGTTGACCGAGAAGGTTCTGGAAGCGCGATTCGGAGCTTACGCAGCGCGACCACGAAGCCCCGTTGGATGAGAGGAAGGGAGGAAAGCGATCAGCTGACCTCAACCGCCGCCACCGCCAGTTGACTTGCGGATGAGCGAACTCGAAGCGGCCACTGACCTGGCACCACCACCGCCTATCATCACCCCCCCCTGCACCCGACCTCGGACCGCTCCCGGACCGCTCCCGCACCGCTCCCGCACCGCTCGCGCACCGCTCGCGCACCGCTCCCGCACCGCTCGCGCACCGCTCGCGCACCGCTCCCGCACCGCTCCCGCACCGCTCCCGCACCGCTCCCGCACCGCTCCCGCATCGCTCCCGCACCGCTCCCGCACCGCTCCCGCATCGCTCCCGCATCGCTCCCGCATCGCTCCCGCATCGCTCCCGCATCGCTCCCGCACCGCTCCCGCACCCGCATCGCTCCCGCACCCGCATCGCTCCCGCACCGCTCCCGCACCCGCATCGCTCCCGCACCGCTCCCGCATCGCCCCCGCATCGCTCCTGCACCGCTCCCGCACCGCTCGCGCACCGCTCGCGCACCGCTCCCGCATCGCCCCCGCATCGCCCCCGCATCGCTCCCGCACCGCTCCCGCACCGCTCGCGCACCGCTCGCGCACCGCTCGCGCACGGCTCGCGCACCGCTCGCGCACCGCTCGCGCACCGCTCGCGCACCGCTCCCGCATCGCCCCCGCACCGCTCCCGCACCGCTCGCGCACCGCTCCCGCACCGCTCCCGCACCGCTCCCGCACCGCTCCCGCACCGCTCCCGCATCGCTCCCGCATCGCTCCCGCATCGCTCCCGCATCGCTCCCGCATCGCTCCCGCATCGCTCCCGCATCGCTCCCGCACCCGCATCGCTCCCGCACCGCTCCCGCATCGCCCCCGCATCGCCCCCGCATCGCTCCCGCACCGCTCCCGCACCGCTCGCGCACCGCTCGCGCACCGCTCGCGCACCGCTCGCGCACCGCTCGCGCACCGCTCCCGCATCGCCCCCGCACCGCTCCCGCACCGCTCCCGCACCGCTCGCGCACCGCTCCCGCACCGCTCGCGCACCGCTCCCGCACCGCTCCCGCACCGCTCCCGCACCGCTCGCGCACCGCTCCCGCACCGCTCCCGCATCGCTCCCGCACCGCTCCCGCATCGCTCCCGCATCGCTCCCGCACCGCTCCCGCACCCGCATCGCTCCCGCACCGCTCCCGCATCGCCCCCGCATCGCCCCCGCATCGCCCCCGCATCGCCCCTGCACCGTCCCCGCATAGCCCCCACATTGCGCTCCCATCGTCCCCACACCGTCCCGTCGTTGGTGCTCAACGGCTAAAGCTCAGCTACATTCAGCGAGCTACATACGGCAGGAGGTAGGCCATACCGTTGCAACGTTGAAGTAATTTGTACAGATATACGTCAGAGTGTGGGAAGTATTTTTTCTCAAAACTTCTGAAAAAAAATGGTAATTAGAATAATAGTTTTTTTTCTAAACACCATCTCGGAAATGCAAACACATTTGTGTATGCGAATAACAATATCGGAATAGACGTAAACCATCATCTTTAACTTACAGTAGCTTATGTTGCTTATAACATCAAGTGTAGTTTAAATATGGCACATTGTATGTGGTGTATATTAAAGATATACAATAAGTATCCTCAAATTCAGTCAGTGATAACGCGTTGAATGATTACCTTTCTGATCGTATCACACGCCCCACGGCGCGAGCAGTGATGCCAGCCGGCCTCATCTGCAATGGAAGGGAATGCGAAGCGCCGCGCACGTGGCGGCGGCGAAAGCGACGCCGGAAGTGCGTAAGCTTCACTCCACCTCACCCCATTCCCTCACCACTAAACCATCACCGCTCCATAGTACAAGCGTGCCAGTCAGTGGTGGCCAGTAGGGTAGTGTCATTGACACCATGACACCATCAAAGAAAACGAAGGAAAATACAATTTTCACCACAAATACGTGTATAAAATATCGCTTCTTCAAAATATTTTCTTTATAGTAAATAATTCATTTTAACGAGCGTTTAGTCATTCGATGCTCTATTAATATTAACTTCAAACACCCAGGGCGATGTGCTATCTACCGACCTCTTTCTAAACCGCTGAGCCACCTACGAATTGACTGTCTCTGACCATGTAACGCTGTGTAAAGAAAGCTGTGTTGGTTTGTATGCGTCTCTTATGATGAGACAGAGCCGAAATCGAACTCGCACAGTAGTTTACATTCTGTCCCATAGAGTGAACTAATAGCACTTTCTTCATCGAGCCGACTATCGTTCAGCATGTCTCCGAGGCCCTGGTATTCCCTACGTCTTTCCTAGTATTTGGCACACGGAGAGGCGCTGTACGCATGGGCGCCGAGCAGCTTATCGCCTGCCCTCTTCTTCCCCTTCCATTGTGCGCCGTACTCGGGAAGATCCGACCTCTCGAGGATACTGTGGTCGTTCAGGCTTTCAAGCTGAGTATTTTTATTTGTTCTTATATTTTTTAGGTTGTTTTCAGCTTAATCTTCATTACAAATCAATAAAAAGTCCTGATAAGATAAAATTGTATTGCCCACGAATTTAATGTTAGGGACTACTAAACCAGCCTCTTATTTTTATCAATATTTTAATTCTGAACATCGATATTTGGTAACACTGATGTTTTGTTCTCAATATCGCATCACTACCTAGCACCACCAACAGAATTTCGTACCGGCCGCCACTGGTCTCAGTGTACTATCGAATCGGGCGTAAGTGAGCGGACTCAAAACCAGGATTTTCTGTGTTTCCAACACACATTTCTAATTGAAAAATAGGATGTCACACAATGCATCACCGAAATCACGATGTCAGTAGTATAGCCCGGAAAAACTATTTCGTGCAACCCGACCCAATCATGCTAGTTTAATATTCTCTAATTCAGCGTGCGCCAAACCGCGTGAAGTACAAGTGCATAGCATGATGATCTCCAACTTTCTGTTAGGAAATGGCACTATAAAAGTAGAAAAATATGCAAAACGCACAAAAACGCATGGGGGTTCTCCAATAGTTGGCCGATCTGCAACGAAGATCAGAAATCCTTTCTAAATCGAGGTGCAACAGGACATACCGGTTACTAATTAACGTTCCTCCTTCGATCTAAATGGTTTCCAACAGTTAGATGTGACCGCATTAAGATCTTCCGAATGAGGTGAATGTGAATTCCAAGACAAGGACACTTGACACACAAGTTGGAAATTCCTGACAGAATTTTTATCCTTTACTCGCTCAAAAAAGAGCAGTCTTTAAAATTAAGGGCAATTTAAGGTAAGTTTATCATGTATTCAAAACAGGCTGGGCAGAACTCTTGACGGGATGAATGAATTGCGCAGAAATATAGAATGTATTTTTAAATTAACTATTGTGTCAACGCATGTCACATCACGGTAGACCAGTTTACCGAAAAGAGCCGTCAAAAGCACATTCAAACCCTCACAAAAAGTGCACCTATAAAACTTGTAAAATATCTACGACACGAAAACCGTTGCAACAAGATTAATCTTGCGTGCAGGGCATGTGCGAGCCGCTATTCTCTTAAAAGCATCCTGGACTTCGTTACTCGCCTCAGAAAATAGTTCGTTAACTAAATCGAGAAACCGATGTTACTGTTTTACAGCATCAGTTGTTGCTATCTCCTCACTCGAACGTGGAAGAACGTCTTCCATTACCTAGAAGCACGTCCACTGTCAATTGGCATATTATCCATTCAATACTCTTCTGATGGCATTTTTCTTAATGTAAGAAGACAAGGAGTAGAGATTGGTTCCGTTACGGTAAGTGTCTCGAGTCCGCTACTGAAACTTCGTATAGCTGTATCTTTTGGGACCGAGATTCGAGTGGCGGATATTCGAGAATTCCGGATGCCGTCTACTCTAATAGCACATTTCTCTAGTTTTCTCTAAAACTTCTGGGAGGAGGCAAAGCATGAAAGTCAAAAAGGTGAAGGAGGCAAAGCATGAAAGTCAAAAGGTGAAGGAGGCAAAGCATGAAAGTCAAAAAGGTGAAGGAGACAAAGCTTGAAAGTGAAGTGGAAGCTGAAGGAGGCAAAGCTTGAAAGTGAAGTGGAAGCTGAAGGAGGCAAAGCTTGAAAGTCAAAAAGGTGAAGGAGGCAAAGCTTGAAAGTCAAAAGGTGAAGGAGGCAAAGCTTGAAAGTCAAAAAGGTGAAGGAGGCAAAGCATGAAAGTCAAAAAGGTGAAGGAGGCAAAGCATGAAAGTCAAAAAGGTGAAGGAGACAAAGCTTGAAAGTGAAGTGGAAGCTGAAGGAGGCAAAGCTTGAAAGTGAAGTGGAAGCTGAAGGAGGCAAAGCTTGAAAGTCAAAAAGGTGAAGGAGGCAAAGCTTGAAAGTCAAAAAGGTGAAGGAGGCAAAGCTTGAAAGTGAAGGTGAAAGAGGAAAAGGTGAAAGTGAAGAAGGTGAAGGAGCAAAAACGCGAAAGTGAAGAAGACGGGGGAAAAGCTTGAAAGTGAAGGTGAAGGCGAAACTTGAATGTGAAGAAGCTGATGGCGGCGAAGCTTGAAGGGGAAAAAAGAGGTCGGTAGGAGACGAAGCAATAGATGACGCTTGAAGGTGAAGAAGAAGCTGAAAGAGGCGAAGCTTGAAGGTGAAGAACAAGCTGAAAGAGGCGAAGCTTGAAGGTGAAGAACAAGCTGAAAGAGGCGAAGCTTGAAGGTGAAGAACAAGCTGAAAGAGGCTAAGCTTGAAGGTGAAGAACAAGCTGAAAGAGGCGAAGCTTGAAGGTGAAAAATCTAAAGGCGAAGAGGAGCAGGAGTCGAGCGAGGGCCTGAACGTACAAAAAAGCTCCGCTTCGCAATCGGTTTCGAATGGAGAGGAGTGGTGCGGTATGGTGTAGTGTGGTGTGGAGCGAGAGTGGAGTGGAGTGGAGTGGAGTGGACTGGCCCATTGCGTCCCGTCCTGTAGCCTCTGCCACCTGCATCGCACTGCTCGCTTCGCGCGACCTCCCGACCCCTGGACGCAAGACCGCTCCACCGCCCACCCCCTCCCCTCCCCTCCCCCTCCTGCGGTCAGCGACCTGCCCGCCGCGACCGGTAAGGCGCCGTCGTCGCTATCACCGCCTTCCTCTCCTCTTCCTCCGACACCAAATGTACACTTCAGAAGGAATGCGGACTCACTGCAGAAGCCGCGATACGATTTCTGGCTTGACAATTAAATGACGCTTGCAATGTGCGTAAAGCTAAAGGAAAGATGTAGGCAAACGTGGATAGGGGAAGTTGACCCTTCTACGATGTACGCTGGGAAGTATGAAAGAATTGAAGAGTTAAAAGTATATATTTAAAATACATGAAAAATACATTTTTAATAAATTACTTATAAGTAGTCATTTAGAAGTTTGCTTTTACTTTTGGTTGTAATTCACATCGTCGAATTTCTAGACATTTTGATGTAGGTTTTTTAGAAATAAATCCATTCTGATCATTGTCAAGGCCTGAGGTCACGTATATGAGTAAGCCCATTTAGTGCGAATATCTGTTTCAATTGATCGATAGAGAGCATGATTGCATGAAATATAATTATTAGGATCATGAGGTCCGTGATATTGACCGATGTCAAATGAACATTTTATTACATACAATTTATAGAACATTCCAAATACTCTGCAGATAATTAGAAGATGCGCGCAGGAAGGACAGTACTTGTAACAAAGGTAATTTTCCTTTATTGCGAAGGAACTTCAGTACTTATTCTCAAAATATACCCAAAACAAATTGTGAGGTTCGCGAATAGGTATTTTGACATCTGATGATAACGCAAATGCAGGACAATAAATATATCACCTGGTTCTATTGTATCAATTCTGAGCATAAACATGTAAATACTTTTAACGCCAGCTGAATGGTATCCTTACAGAGTTGTGCAGCCCAAGATTCAAAGTAAACTGTAAAAACTGGTTTTAAGTAAGAGGGTCCCTTCTAAGCGGAAAATAACGCAGACGAGTTTAAACTTGAGATACCTTGTGGAATACTAGTGACGTGCTCGTCATCAACGTCTCTAACGAAGGTAAATGCTAAATGAATACCAACATCGAATCACCTTAAAAATTTAACTTAACGTAAAGGCAAGTAATGCAAACTTCTGAATGTTACAGTTTGCAAAATGTTTTATCAATTTGCAAACTAACATGTAACCCTTTTGATGTGCTGACTTCGAGAGTGCACTTTACTGAACAATTCTAAAAACTGCAAACAAATCGACTTTTTTTGTAAAGCTACGATTGTAACTTTTAAGAACTCCAACTCAAAAAGTTCAAAACCGGTGAAAAGCCTGAACGAGACAGCGAATTTGTTCACTCACATGCACACATAATCACCCTGCAGGATAGTACACAAAGAACAATTGAACAAAGTTTTCCAATCACTCATTTTAATAGTGGGTATTTCGCATACACGTACGAAAATATTACATGAAGAAACGTAATCAAAACACTGACAAATATTTGCTACACATGAACTTTGTTTTAGCTCGCTCATTACAACGTACGACGAAAATTACAAGTATTAAATTTGTGCAGAAAACAAAAAGAGGGGACATATAAAAACGTACTACAAACACACTTTATTTACAACGAACTATTTACCCATGGAAAAGTTGGGAATGATCACACGGATATATTCCGAAATACGAGTCGCTGGCCACAAATCGTCGATACATTGCTTGTAAAATTACCGTACGAATGCTTCTAAAACGGAGAATGAAAAATAAACTTTTTGAACACTGTATTCAGTTACTTATAGAACAAATTACGGTAAAATATAACCTCTTATTTAATAATAGATCACGCCAAATCGTATTATTCGAAATTAATGGCAAATTACACACATAGTGAGGGCAAATCGCGAACCAGTTTTCTATGCTGAATAACAAACAAATGATCGTACGTCCGAATAATTGAGGGACTAAAGAAAACGAGCATTGGAAACGCTCAACTCAAATTCCTTAATTTACCCCAAGAGCGGAAAACTAAAAATTATCTCCTGAACAATTCGGTATCTAAAAAGGTAAAAAAAATTGCCCGTAACACAATTTTAGATTTGTAGATTTATTATTAATTCTGCAATTAAGTATCGTAACTTCGTGGTAGAATATAACTTACATTATGTATTATTTAACATAAAACTATTTCATAGAATTATAACAGCACACTGCCTATCCCATAACTTTGTACTTTCAGTATTATTGGTAGATCTTCTGAGCATTATTAAGTTTCGGTTTCTAAAACACTGAAGATTCGTTCCCCCGCCATGAAAACGCATCGATTGAGATGCCTCGCGCGCCCATTGTTAAGCAAGGCACGTGGTCTCACATCGCGGGTATTATGCCCCGTCCCCGCCCTTTGCCCGCCCCGCCCCGCGCCGCGCCACGCCTCGCGCCAGGCAGGCAGGAAGGGGCAATTGCGCAGACGAGGGGTCGCAGTCGACTCCCCGCGCAGGCCCCCGGCCCCGGCGAGCTGCGCGCGCACCACGCAGCTACCTTCGATCTGAGCATAGCAAATCACGCCAGAGGTAAATGTTGCATAGCGTTCTGAAAATGTTATGAATATTTTGTCATCAACCATTGGCACTTTCGCTGGCTACCGGTCCGTTAGCACAAAGAATATGCTATATTCACAACACAATTATTCAACTACTCCACCAGCATATTTCGACGCATTCTACGCAGTTTGCTCCACGAATTTGCACTGATAACGGGCTAATAAGATAAACGAACAAGAATGTGAAAATAATTGAATGCGTATACTAACGCAATACAGAACTAATAACGACCGCGACACACACGAAACTTATTTACAGGAACTTTTTTATGTAATGAAAATTTCACTTTTGCAGCAAATCCAATTTTATACATTTTTCGTGAATGCTGAAAATATAAAGATATTAATGATCCTAATAAAAATAATTATAATATTAACGACTAACATTTAGAGGCATACAATTGCGTGAAATCATTAAAATAATATTTATACCCACAAAAATTCAGACTGTTTTACATCTTCCATTATCCTTTATTCCAGGGAGGCTCTGCTCAATTGATCTGCTCTAAGGAGGTGCAAAGAAGAAGAAGAAATGTGTGAAGGGGAAACAGGCGAAAGAGCGCGAGAAGTTGGAGGGAATCGTGTGATGACAGCCCAGATGACCTGACGATCTCGAGTAACTGCATTTCGCATGGACGCGACCGCCACCAAAAAATCTGGCCACACGCCCTGCCACCCCAGTGCCTGCCGCGTGTCGATGACGAGCACGCAGCTTGGCATTAGCCATTGCCTGCCAACAGAACCGGCTCAAAGGGACACTCTTCGAATTTCCCAAACGAAGGGCATCGGTGTACAGCACACTGATCGGCAGTTGAAATGAAGTTATTACATGCGTGACCCGAGTAAAGGGACAAAAAAAAACTAAATTAAGTGGAGAGAAAATTCGTAGATAATATCGGGTCAAAGAAACCTATGTGAAAGAAGAAATGCAGTACATACAGTGCAGAAACATCTCTGAATAAACATTTACTGCAAAATTGGGCCCAACAGCATAATATGGAAATTTAATAATGACCATATTAAATTTCAAACAAAATCAAGGGAAAGAGTATGAGAGATCGTTGACATCAGATATCATGCATGCACAATCATTACACATAGGTATTTTCTTTTTAATTCTGTCATACTGTTCTAAAATATTCCATTTTGAATATGAGGTTTTACGAACGCTCGACTCATCCGGAGGTTGACATCGCTAGTGTGTAAATATGTTAAATTGTGACATCTGAATTCAATTAGTACAATTTCGTTCGACGCAATAAGTAAAATTTCGATTTCTGTATGTCTCCACATTTCTCAGGGCCTTGAAGAAAGCAAAGGTAACAACTGCCATGCTGGCACGTCCCGTAGTTTCGCCCGCAACTGGAGTCGACAGTTATTACTGAAGTCTTGTCCCATCCCCGAGCACCTCTTACATTTCGTAAATTTCCAGATATACATTTCTAGCATATGCAGACAGTTTGTAGGGCATAAGAGGAAATTTCCAAATCACGAGGAGTATTTTTTTTATTTTCTATAAATTAAATGTAACCCCTAAATACTAAATCTACAAATTTGCTACATATATATTTAAAAGTCAGATCACCAGCGTCTGCTCCTAGCGGTCTGAAGGGTGTTTACTCCGCGACAACGCTGTGCAAAGTAATGCAGATGACTTATTCAACGTTCATATGATAAAAAGGAAATAACCCAACCCCACAGCAATAATTCAGCAAAGACAATTTCGTGACAGACTGACTCTCGCAGCGTGAATTTCTAAACACTACTGGTTGAATTGAACTTCAAGAATAATTCGAAACCATTGATCGGTCCCGCCTCTTAGGGTCTACAAGTCGTCAGCACGAGGTCACACTATCTCAAAATACAGACTTCCACATTACAGCCAGATACTCTAACACGGTGGGCGAGTTTACTTCTGGACTGCGTAAATTACTTACGTAGGAACACGCATTTCACGACGAAGATCGAGAATTCAAATGAAACATTTTTATTAGCATTTATTTTGATCAGGTCGCCTTGTGGCCTGTTTCCTCTGCTCTCAGCGATCGGCCACATAAGGCGACACACTCTTTTTCAGCGATCGGCCACACTCTCTTTTTCCTTCTATCACTATATTTCAGGATGGGACACTCCGCCTCCTCGGCTGTAACCAAGGCCAAGAGGCCCGCCTTATAGCTTCTGCCGAGGGACCCGCTGGCCCCATCTCTGCGTCAGATAGAAACGCTCCACCACAGAGACTAAAGCTGGTATAGATAGGGAATTGTGTTAGATGGTGATGTATGGTTGTTGGGCGTGCCCCGTCATCCAACAACAAACACCATCCGAGCCTTAAGTGTGATTCGAACCCACAGCCTGAATGTAACACGTCTCTAGGCTTAAGTGCGGTTTGGTCAGGGAAATGGATTAAAAGCAGATACATTGTGGTTGGGAGAGCCCCACCTTGCCACAACAGAAGCAAACATCCATGCCCGGGGCGGGATTAGAACCCGCTTCCCTTCGAATCGACGCAGCCAAGCCGCAATCGTCGTGACGATCTCGACTACCCAGGTCGGCGAAATGAACCAAATAGTTTTGCTGAACGAAAATTCGGCCGCCTGAAGTGTAGTGTATAGGGTATGATTACATAGTAGGGACAATTTATTGATCGCCGAAAATATGGAAAGAGTCGCCCGGGAAAACCCTGTCTCAGCTGCCACGCTCAGATGCAGACCACTTTCGCCGCGCCTAATGGAACTACGTACAGAAGATGCTAAAAGTGTTGACTGTCGCTTAGATTGCTTTTCTGACCTCCTGAACAGATTATTTATTACTTAAAGCAATTATGGCCAGCTGATCTGAAATCTTATAACTCACGACTTAGTAATTATTCGATCGTCATTGTATGCAATGCTTAGAAGTTAATAAACCGAACGGCATTGTGAGAAATTAACGAATCCTCAGGTAATAACCACATTAATTCCTTTGGTGTTAACGAATCAGACAAATAACTTCGAGTGTGTCCTAATGAGACACGCTGCTCTTAAGAAAAACAATCATCACATCTGTACATACTATCGAAACGCCTAGAACCTCAGTGTACAAGTAACGATGGCTTTTAGGAATCAGTGATTTATGTTCAAAACTGTATTTTAAGGGTATAATTTCGAATACTGTGATGTGTACCAGTAGAATCAAGGGTGCAGAGAAGGGGGACAACTTGCCCCAGACCCCGACTTACCTGGGGGGACTGATGTTTTTTTCATTGGAAACAAAAATGTATTTTCTTCTAATTCATATTAACCGCTGTAAGTCACTTCTATTGCCTGGAGAAATAAAGTCTGTTAGTATTGGGGGGAAGTGGTGGAATTTTTGTTTGAAAAACCAAAACCGGAGCCTCGTGGATCTACTGGCCTAGGTCTTGTATTTTCTCTGAGCGCCCCTGTGTAGAATGAGCATTGATAGTTGTGATGATGAAGAAACACCAGAATATTGAGGAAGGCGACTGGAAAATGGTGCTTTCAATCCAGGAAGGGGTGGCGTGATTTTGGTTCATGGATTCAACCTCGAGTGCCTGCCGGGATCGAATTTGTAGATCGATTGTTCCGACCGGCGGCGTTTCTGTAATCCCTTCCGGACAAATGCCGGATCAGCGCTCAATACAAACTCGTGCGATTTTCCCTTCCTAATCCTTCTCCCTCCTTCCTCTTGCGGAGAGAGACGCTGCGGAAGGGGCTGTACCTTTTCCATCATAATTGACATACCAGGGGTAGGCAGATGCTTTTGCCCAATAAGAGGAGCCGAGAGAGATCCTTATTCTGCGAAATAAAATAACAATTGTCGTTACAAGTTTTAGCTTCCCAAAATTTTGAGCTTCAAGTTCAGTCATTAAATGTCATGAGAGACAGACTCCTATCGTGTAGGATTTAATTCATACAGAAAAAGAATTTGGAATGTGAATCTTCTTTGAAAATTGTATACATTAAAAAATACTGAAGAGAGAAAGAAAGAAAGAAAGAAAAGAAAAAGGAAAAAAGGAAAAGAAAAAAGAAAAGAAAGAAAAAGAAAGAAGAAAAGAAAGAAAAAGAAAGAAGAAAAGAAAGAAAAAGAAAAGAAAAAGAAAGAAAGAAAGAAAAAGAAGAAAAGAAAGAAAAAGAAAAAAGAAAAGAAAGAAAAATATTTTTAACAATGATCTAGGTGTTTACGGTATTCTTCGTATGCCATAAAATTACGTCACGTCCCGAAACAGTTACTTAACCGGCCTTCTGTTTTGACAAAATAGTTTTTCCCGTCTCAATGGTTTAGAGATAGTTTGCTTCAAAATCCCGCGCTTTTATTTTCACACTGCGCACGAAGGCGGTGTAATCTCACGCACGCGCGCACGCTCACACCGTCTGCACCGCGGCAGCGCGGGCGAGGGCAGCACAAGGCGCCGAGTGAAAAAGCGGCGCTTGAGATAAGATTGGCTGGAGGGTTTGGATGACTAGCTTCACCGCCCACGACTCAGTTGCCGTGGAGTGCAACAAACGTGATAACGTCGCCTTCGAATATTTACAATAGGTTTCCCAATAAAAATTATTCAAAGCGTCACTGCATTACACCATTTCAAGGCTTGAATTAATATTGCGAATCAGCAACCATTTCATTCATCAGAGAAGAACCTCTAAACAATAGTAAAATGTTCAATAACTTATTAGAGTAATTAACGTCTATCACTTGTGTTGATGCAAACTGAAATGTGCAATTTACAAAATATTTTATCTGTCCACTCTGTATTTACAATACACTCAATTATAGCCTCCATCAACATTTTACGAATCCTTAAATTATGTAAAATTTATTTGGCAAAAAATAACTACAAAAATCTCCCAATTTACGTAATTGATTATTCCTTTTTAAATGACCAGTTGAATATAACATCATTGCCATGATAATTAATAAGGATAAGCAACGATTCCATAAGTACAAAACACATTCCTAGAAGACCTTTCATGCACCTGTAACGCCATTTGTTGCAATATCAATACAAGAATGGCATCTACGCTTTGTCGCTAGAAAAGGTACTTCTTTCCCTTCAGCCAGTTCTACCCACGAAGTCACGGTTAAGTACGAGTGCAAATTTAAAAAATGCATGATAATTGCTGCCTCCAAGACGTAAGATTATAGTATATCACAGTAAAGCTAATTCTATGCCTACTGATTTCATTGCAGTGCATAAAGACGATTTTCCAACTTCCTTTACAGGAGCAGAATTCTGCCAGACATCATTACGATAAACTAAAATCATGAAATGCCAACATAAATTTGCAGAAGGCAAATAGATAAACACGAAAAGGCTTTCTAACCGTGAAATTAAAAGCATGGGTGGCAGCGATTAGACTAGTCTAGCTCGAATGCGATTACGTTGGTAAATCACAGCAATAATAATTGCTTATCGCAGAATGGACTAATTGTTGGCAAGAAATATTTCCCGGGCCATCTGCTAATAACCCAAAGTCAACATTTTAAAGCGTTAATACATTACTACGAATGTTCATTTTGGCAAGAAGGGAAATATAAATGCATCAGAAGTGAAAAGTAAATTTAAAACACAAGAAATGGTGAAGCTAATTCACTGAATGCACGACATACAATGTCTGCGCAAACACTACAGTCCAATAAAAAATTTCGAAAGGATTGATAGATGATACTGAGTTACAAAGGAAGGGGAAGCTGTTATCCAATCCAGGAGCACGCGTATCCATATTCATGTCATTCATTCACTTGTTCCTTCACCAAATGCAACATTAATGTTCCCAGATGCCTCGATTGCAGTGTGATTGAGTTTGAATTCGTACAAATAAATTACACGAATGTGTTTTCTTTCCATCGCCAATAACGTACACCCTGGAACACTGTGTTCACAATAAACTGCAACAGCAAACTGGACACACAGCGGCCACTGAGGACTATGTCATTTGTAGGACATGTATGTTTATGTGCAGCATATTTATAGAGACGTCTGTCAGAAGAAAAAGTAATTTCTTGAGGCGAGAAACTCAGAATTCTCAAACCGGCCATTTGATTTGCACCAACCCAATATATTGCTCTCCCGCGTGAGTCAATGATAGATGAAAGTCACCCCGCCCGTAACTCCCGATGCTTGGTATTGTATCCTTCCAATGTGTTATCAGAGGTACGGTTAGATTATCAATTACATTTTGTTCGTTTCTTTGGTGGTTGTTTGTTTGTTTTTTGCCGCTGCTGCTTCCATTGTCTTACTGCCATTACAATGCGATTGGTGCGTAATATTTATAAAGCAGTATTTAACTAAATATATCAAATTTAAGTCAAATCCACTTAACAGACTATTAAAGTATAAATAAGTGGATGGATACTAAATATAATGAGCTATCCGTTCATCATAATTCAGCGACAACGAGCGTATCATGTCTGGGGCTTGGGCCGGGCGGATGCAACCACATGCCTATCACGGGAGTGTGTGTTAATATCGCGTTCTTCCTCCACGCCCTCCTGTCGCTCCCTTTGAAACATTAATCGGAGTATAGGTTTCACGTGGTTTCATAAAACACGCAAGAGCAGGCGGGCGGATGCAACCCGCAACACATCTCGTAGTGGGCTGGTCGTGGAGGATGACAGTCCGTCGCATGCGGCGAGCGATTAGCTTTCGGAGCCATCGCACACACGAGGGAAATCGAATAGAGCGGCCATTTGGCCCCGACTCATATGCTGTCCCTTGACAGTACAGTACGAAAACGGAATTTAAAAAATTCGCAGCGGCAACGTCCCGAAGGTGTGATGGAATTATTTTCGATACTCGAACAGTAACAATAGTAATAAGCGATTATTATTCTGCTGAACTGAAAAAGAGAGATTTTGTCATGCGCTTACGATCTTTAACGAAAATGCTACAAGAACACGTTCTGCCATTAGTGTTCCCAAAGGTTTTTCTTGTTCTATTTCACATTTCTTTTGCTCATTGGCTGCGAAATAGCATTATCTCATTATCCTAGCAAGAAATCACACTCTCCTTCAAAACAGTAATGTAAGTCGGAGTTACGTGCGAATTGTTACACCATTTTCAATAGGTCATATCTTCATTATTACTCGGTTAAATGAATTAAAGTAGAAGAGTGGTTGCTTTTAACTGATTTGTCCGTTCTCTCGCAAATAAATTATTCTTAGAAATATCCAGAAACATAACTTCCCTCATAGACAGACAATCCTTCGCCATATTCAAAAATAAATTCGAAGATCCGTATTAGGAGAAGTTATTCATACACTTCTGATACCAATTGCGAAGCAATGTATATAATTACCACTGTTTCTTACTCATAAACGAGTTCTTCATTATTCAGGAATTGCAAGTTACGCGCCAATTTCCTTTCTCTCCAGAGTTAACTCGCCTTCCCAACCCACTTTACGTTCCCTTTCGGTGGCATAATGTATCGAGTACAGATTCGACTCGATCCGACCCTGACCGCCTTCGGAAATCAGCCCCGACGAGGAAAACTCGAAAACAAGCGAGCACGTGGTCATCTAGCCTTTGTCAACGATCAAGAAATCGCAATGCTGTCGGATTTATGAACACCTAAGAGCAAGCCGCCAGAACTTCCGCTCCGAAGGCTCAACTCAACAAGAAAATATGACGCCCATTTTTCAGAATCATAGCAAAACGCATTGCTGACGATCTGTGCCCCGATTAATAAGAACATGGGATTGGAATTCCTTAAGGGTTTGACTGATGAAACGGCTGTTTCTTCAATCAGCGATCTTTCACAGCAATGTTCAAGTGCCTAACAAAACGATGGACATAACCTACTACTTACATCTTTGGCATTTTCCTCCATCTTGTTTACTCCTAGTTTACGTCAATCTTTCGAGCAATACGGAAAGAAAATAGGAAGAATATACACATTGGTATATCGGGTGGTATAGGTTTTCAAAGATAGTTGACCGTTCCAAATCGAAGAGAATGTTGAAGGTTAAGTAAAATCTTAGTTAAGCTATTCGCACGACAAACTATTTGTGAAGTCTAAATTATGGAATGTATCTGGAAAAGTCTTTCAGGTTCTGACAGCATTAGACACTCCACGCTACCCAGTAAAGATGACGAACGTATTGAACTTTCCTGTCTCTTCAAACTATTATTTGGTAGAAAGGGTAGTAGAGTCATCAATGAATTCACAAATGTTCTGGTATGTAACCATCACTCCCACTACTACACTTACCAATTACGTATGTTTACAAAAATCTTGTAAGGTATAAATGACACTTCCTGATGTGCAATAAAATTTTCTTGACAATTACAATCCGAAAATTTCAATGCCACGAGTTATCTGTGTTTCTGAGTGCTTAATTCTCAAAGAAACGCCAACTTTAAGGTTTGGAAATACACATAAAAAACATTACGCCCTCTATTGCTCATTTACTTTCTAACATCACCTCTTTTTATACTGTGATTTTTCTAAATCTGCCTCTGGAGGCCCGTCTTCACAATGGAATATGTCACAGTATTTCGCAACTTTCTCAGACGTGCCGCTAGATGTCACATGATTGCGACCGTATCAAGCAGTGTTTGCGATCATGCCATTCCAAGAGGCACGACTGAGAAAGACGCGAAACGCCGTGTGATATTCCATCGTGGATATAGGAGCTCGAAAGGCAGAGTTAGAAAAATTGCATTACGTGTCACGGCTCACATGAATACGGGAGTGCAGTGGGGAGATATTGCGTTGGCACCCCTGTCGGGAATTGGCGCGAACAAATACGCCACGCGCGACGGTTGGCTAGACGTCACTGATGGCAGCGCCCTGGCGGCGAAAAGGGGCACTATTGCCGTTCCTACTGCGCTTGCGCACTGCTGCCCTATGGAGGCTCCCGGCTCCTCGTAAATGGCGCGGCCTTTGAATGTCCAATGCTCACGAGCGAAAATTGGTCGTCAGAGCTTCTCAGTTTTAAGAAACCTCAAATTGCTAAATCCTGAGAAGAAAGGTGGAGTTCATACCAATAAAAACAAAAAAATGTCGCGATTAGCTGAGAAATCGCTTCATAAGCTCGAGTATTGGCATTAATCCATATTGTAGAGGGAAAAGTTTACGTGCACTAGGGTAAAACTAGATTGAACCAAAATTGTTATTTAATACCAAACGCGTCTTCGTCAAACGCTTTGCCAAGATAATAAATTTGAATAGAAGATTAGATTATATCTACTATTTAAGTAGGATAGTGATTCATCTCCATTATCATACTACATGTATTCACAAGTGTTTCAGGAAGGTTGATTTTCTAGAGCACAGAACCGGCACATCAACTGTGGTCAACACGAAAACAACGGGCGCTCCCTGCCTATTCGCGACACTACTCGAAGGAATTACTATTTCCTTCCCAGCTTTTACTGCACCTAGTCATTACGAATTTTCATTTGTCGCTGTTTTCTTTTAGCCCATCAATGCCAACCTTAAAAACGGACGCAAGAAGAAAGACTTCTATAGGACTGAAGTTGGGTAACTTTATAGTAAATAAGTTATTTCTTAAGTAACTTGCAAAATGAAGTAAATCGGTAACACAATGTCGGTAAATGCAAACAAAAGATAAAACGAGGTTTTCCGCAAGAAACTAGGGTTTCTTGGGGTCTTTGGTTCGCGCAATTGGCGTCTTTCGCTCAAAGAAATTAAGTCTGCAGACCACAAATATTAGATATAGGGTGAATGGTCCAAAATCGAAAAGCTTTCCTCAAATTTCACAATAATTCACTTTATATTAACATAAGGAATGTAAGATTCTTCCACCCCCACATTCTATTCATCCACCCACACACTGAAAGAGGTCAGATACAGTCCCCTAGAAATAAAATCTTCATAGTGAAACTTATAAATGGGAAATACTACTTTTATGACAAGCAATACATTTGGTTCTTCCATTCTATCAATTTTACGTACGTATGTTAGATACATTTATTCACACCCTTTTCGTTACACTACATGTTGCTAAAATTTTAATATTTAATACATACTATGTAAATAAACGCAAGAACTGTGAAGAAAATTTTCTGGCGAGCATCCTTTCTGGACTGGAGCTTGTCAATAATACTAATATTTAAGAGCAAGATTCCTATCCCATTTCCCAGACTTGAATTTATCAAGTACGAGAGAATTCATAGGCAGAACAGTCAGGCACTCACTAGCATTTTACGCAAAATAGTACGGATACTTAATCCCTCTGAAATTTGAATGAAAAACTTGCTATATTCACCACAACTTAAATATCAAATTAACTTCCAAAACTGATATTATCATGGATAGAAAATAAGAGTGAGAGAAGAATATCCCAAACGGCCGGAGAAGAAGAGAAAAACATACTAAAAATAATGCAGTGTACGATTTTAATACAGATTTTCTAGTAGGGATGGCAGTAGAAATTTGTGCTTCCTCTAAAATAGTTTTTTTGTGAGAGAATGTTTTGTCAAAAGGCTCCGATTAATTTGAATATTTCTCTTTCCGCAAATTCCGCACGTACACACACACACACACACACACACACAAAATTGCCAGACCCAAAGATTTGGCACATGTTTCTGTATGTATGTCGACGCGCTGAATCCGAATGTAAGGCTAGAATTGCGCCACCACTTTACAGTTTTTTTAATCGCAAAAAACTAACTTGGCATTGTATTTTTTTCGGGAGTTGTAGGCAGACCCAAAGACTTGACATGTGTCTCTACATATGTCGACACGCTGAATCCGAACGTGAAGCCATAATTGCGCCACCACCCTCCAGTTCTTTTTTTTTTTCACGAAAAAACACAAAAATTGTAATTTGTAAAATTCATTGTGTTATTAGCGATAAAAAAAACTGGGAGGTGGCGGCGCAATTCCGGCTGCGGATTCGGATTCAGCGCGTCGACATGCATTGAGAAGCATGCGTCAAGCCTTTGGGTATGACAGTTTGTTTTTTTTATTTATTATTTTGTGCCCCTGTTATTTTATCGCCGGGAAAGAGCGAACAATCATAAAGTGAAGACTTGAAATAAAGAAGCCCATTTTCATAAGTTCGAGAAAAAAATAATTTATAAACACACACACGTTAAACCTATTGGCACATACAACTCCTTCAACAAATGGGTCTGGACTTTGCTTCTTATTATTGTTTTAGGGCTTTATTCATTTATTCATTCATTACATTTTGGTAAAATCGTAAATTTAACAGAAATGGCACTTTTAAGAAACATCCTTTTTTCTTCTATCTTCAAGTCTTCAATTGAATTTTTCGCGCGCATGTACCCATCCTCCACATTCGTGTCCCGTTCCCGGCCACCCCTTCGCGAGAAGCAGCGTTCGGGGTCTCGGGGCGCCACGTGTCCTGGCGCCGCCGCCGTGCGGGTTCCCAGGCGCGACCCGGCCCACGCGGAAATTGCTCCGAGCGCGTTGCTCCTCCTCGCGGGCGCCACTCGCCCCGCGGTTTCCGCTCGCTCACACTGCAGGCGCGTTGCCCTCTCCCACACGTCACTACGCTGCACACACGCAGACTCACGGACGAAAATTGGCGTACACTTGCACTTCCCAGACAAGACGTTTCTCTTGCAGCTTTTTGTTTTTATTGCGCTTATATTTGGTTTGCTTTTAGGAACAAATTTTTTAACAAGCAATTCGCACATCCATTTACGACATATCAATTTTTTATTTTAGAAGCCATAATTAATTAAAATATTTTTCCCGCCGCTACAAACCGAACGAGTTCGTTTTCGATAAACTTTTGACTTTATAGAGACCCAGTAACATCTTGAAATGCCAGCACAAACTAAGCAAATTTTATGAACGTTTAACGCAGTTGCTTGTCAAACTGTGCCCCAAAACGGGATGCCCCAAAATGGTCTTCTGGGTAAGTCTATTGGTAAAACTTCCAAACCTAATTATATTTTTTTAAACACACGGTAAGCGTTGCAACTTCAACATACCTGTCGTAGTTAATCAAAAACCAGGAATTACGGTGGAGTGGAAATTCATTTGCGATGCACATTTCCTCTGTAACGCGAGAGAACGAGAAACAAGAGTTACCGTGAACACCGTCCAGTTCGGATACGTTCCGTAAAAGATGTGTTTACGGAGCAAAGCTATGGTCTCACGATTCTTTCAAGAATTTTTTTAAGCAAAAGCTCTAACTTTTTTAACGACAAATAGAAGGAAACTGTGCACCCACAATGAACTTACCACCAAGCTCCCGCCAGCTGCAGATCTAACAAAGCCATTACAACCGGCAAAACTCTACAAGTAATAATGACTACGGAAAGCAATAGCCTCCCCATTGTGAAGTTTAGAAGGGAGGGTAGGGCGCAACGACGAGGCTTGTTCCGCCTTTGTAGAACGGGCCTCTCTCCAAACAAACAAGAGGG
Organism: Acheta domesticus; assembly: GCA_031308135.1. Classification (NCBI taxonomy): domain Eukaryota; kingdom Metazoa; phylum Arthropoda; class Insecta; order Orthoptera; family Gryllidae; genus Acheta; species Acheta domesticus. The sequence goes on from JAHLJT010009355.1 coordinate 86,419,149, forward strand.
CACAGGTATGTCTCAGCGAAAGGGGTGAACGGCCCGCAAGACGGCGCGCTGGCGAAGGTCGTGGTCGGAGGGGGGCGTGGCGAGGCGTGGCGGAGAGGGGCGGGGCCGGGCGAGACGAAGCGGCGCTGGGGTGGGGGAGGGGGTTGGGGGCGGCCGACTGACCGAGTGCCGACCCTCGCCGCCACCGCCGCCCCCCGGCCACGGCGCCGCCGCCGCCCCTGCTGCATCGATCGCGCGCGGCGCGGGCGCGCGGGACGAGAGCGGAATGGTGGCGCCGCGCGGCGGAGGCAGCGCTGGAGCCGCCCCGCCCCGCCCACGCGCCAGCGCCACCGCCGCCACCGGCTCCAAGGGGCGACCGCGCTGGGCGCCAAGCACGGGACGCGCCACTGAAGAGCTCATTTCCAAAGCGACGTAGCTTCCGTTTCCACTTCTTTTCCGAACAAGCAAACGCTCTCCATGACCCCAAACAGTAATAATAATAATAATAATAATAATAATAATAATAATAATAATAATAATATTATTATTATTTATTTCCAGTGTGCAATTAATAGTACAGACAATACTACAAAGAATCTTATTCTTTGCCATATATGAGAGTTCTATCAGACTCAGAAACCGAATTGAATTGCGCAGTGAAATTGAAGAGCTCATTTCCAAAGGGACGCATCTCCATTTCCGTTTGTTTTCTAAATTTATGTATCAATATGTTCTGAAGACTGTTCTCCATCATGATGCCATACATTAAGGTTCAAAAACTGCGTTTTTCCTCTGTCAAACGATATCCGAAAACCGTTGAATCGTATCTTGAACTGTAAGTTTGAATGCAAATACTCTCTCTTTCTGAAAAAAATGTATTTCAAGCAGATGGAAATAAACTTTGGAAATAAACTAGTCAACTTCAAGTAAGAACTTCCACGGCTGTACTGTATTATATGGAAGGGTAGTACGAAAACTGATGATAAACCACACGAAAACGTTTCACAGATAAGAGCGAAATTATATTTTTGGTTTAAAGGTGTTTAAGTGTTACATAAACATGACAAGAACCGAGGGACAATAAATGAACTATTTGGGTACTACACTAAATGACAGACAACACAACGCAGGAGTCACAAAGGATAGTACCTAATCACCAAAACTATTTTGAAAGTTATATATTAACCCCAAGCCTTTGATTTAACAACCTACCGGGCCAAAGAAAAGGTGTTTATGACTTTCGCCGTGGACTGAAATAACATTATTAGGCTACAATATACATTTCAGAAAACTGTATATCCAGAAACTATAATACGTACCATTTTACTTACATAACTACGAAGTTCAGGCTGTTTACCCAACGAATGTATGACCTAAGTATGTGTGATTAAAGTATGTACGACCTAACAAATAAATCTTCCCGAAAACAAAATTCCCTTAAAATACCCTAGGGCAGTCAGACGCCTACTTTTCTCGAAAACGAGGCCCCCAAAATACATTCCACTACGCACTTTCTTAGTTCCCGCCAACGTAATTTGAGCTAATCAACAGGGTTTATTGAAGAACTAAATTAGACCAATTTTCAACTAGCGAGTGACAAGCAATGAAGCTGCTTAAAAATGAATGTGGCTGACGCCAAGCAAGCGATTAACGAATGTGCATTGTGTTAATACTACTTGTTTGTCTAACAAGAAAACAACAGTGATATAAAACGTGTAATGTAATGAAGTTAATAAAAGCATTTACATGTGTACCAATCAAACTTAAGTGCATCTTGGTCAACGAGTTCGAGAGCACTTGGATTCTTGATTTCGATGATATATTGCCAGAACCCCCACAGCTACCGCCTTAGCTGCTTTGCCACGGATCGCCACCTAAAATATGCTTAAAAATTTTAGCGCGAAATACCGCAGGCGGCGGCGACGACAAACACCCTGTGCTCGCAGTTCGAATACCGCGGAAGACGTGAATGGTTTCATTTTGCGATTTTGGTGCGTTAGACAAAGACGCGCCCACATGATCATCTAAATCAGGACTGCTCAAAACTGTGACCCTTAGTCTACCGTCCAAGGCAGCCGCCGGTAACAGCAGTTGCCATCGGGGTCACACGCAATACATTAAGCTCAGATCTGGGAAGATTAGGTTCGTAAGGGGGAGGGGAGGCATTCGTCCAACATCACGCAACTAACTTTCCTCTCAGACTTCCACACAAATAATACTTCCGTCTTGGTTTCGTTTTACTAATAAACGGATAATGTACGCGAGAGGATCCGTATTTCTAGTTGACAACAAAGACTCTTTTTGGCTAGTTTCATTTGCAGATTTTCAGTACAGTATCTTTCAGCTTGTTCTCGGAAACATGTAGTGAATACTCCTCGAAACGCAACAGAAATCTCTATTTTTGTGCGATGCGGCTGGCTGTCCGCAGAGGACCCTGCCGCCATCACCTCCACCCTCTCCCCACCCCAGGGGCGTGCGAAAAGGAGAGCCCCGAGGGGAGAAGAGCCCCCAGTGATGCCATGGGCTTTTCTGGGACACGATGCTCTGAATCCAGCCCGTTAGGCAGGCCTCATGTAAATCATTCATCGTATTATACCTGACCAAGAACGTCATTTGTAAGATCTTACAGTTACTTGCGTCGTCGTCTCGTTAGAAGACCATAAAAGAGAAAGATTATCCTTTAAGAACTCTGAAATATTGTAGCTGCGTACTAATAGAAATTATATTTAACTCGTACGTAATCGTTACAACATGCTAAGTTCGCCATTTTCTAATACATTTCACTCTTGGTTTTGCTGCCATCACGTAAGTAAAGAACACTTCCGCAACCCTCGAGACACCCGTCATCCTGCACTCCACAACTCCTAACACAAGCAGCGAGATTGTTCACAATTGCGGCTCCGTCTCCAGACTTTGAGGTTTATAATACAAAAAAGAAATGTTGCAAATAAATAGGAACACACATTAGGAAATTGTGGAATTAAATTTTGCAAACTGTATTTTGAGGTAAATAAAAAATAAATATCAAATGGATATTTATTTTATAATATATGGATATTTAATGTAATTTAATAATATAATGGATATTTATTATATAAACTAGGTCTGGTGCCGCGAGCTGTCTCGAACGGAGAGGTATCGAATTAAGGAAAACGGATTGAAGTAGGAGCTGTACTGTAAAATTTCTAAAACAGAAATCGATGTGGAAAATGGGAGAGAATGAGGAAAACGGAATATGCGCGAGAAATAGGAATGACGAAGCCTACTGTGAAAGAAAGGGTGTCCGAGATGTGCGAGTGTGAAACTGTATAAAAGGCAGTAACAGCGGAAGAGTGATCAAGCGTGATGGGTAAAGTATCGAAAACTTAAAAAGGTGAAAGGGTGTACTTGTGGGAGAATTGAATAATTAACAGTGTGAAACAAATCGAATCACTACAAGAACGTTCGCGTTGATCTTCATCACATCCACATATCACGCGAGAAAATTGGAATGGAAAAGTCCCACGTTCCCAACCTCCACGCGCGCGAGACCGAACAAAGAAGCGGCTGCGTGGCCTGCGCAGCCACCCCTGCCGGCGCGGCGCGCCGCGGCGGGTCTGCTCAGCTCCGCGGGGGAGGTCGGGGGGGGGGGCATCCCTCCCGCTGGCGCGAGGGGAGGGGGGGAGGGGCAGGGGGCGGGGCTGTGACTCGCGGCGTGTGAAGCGCGTGCACCTGCGCCTTTGAACGTCCGCGTGCGCGCGCGCGCGTTCGCTCGCCTCCGCAGCCGGCGGCCCCGCCCGCCTTCTGCCCGCCGTCGCCCCCACCCCCACGTCACACCCCGCTCCCACCTGTAGTCGCGGCCCGCCTTCCCCTCGCGTCCGACCGCCACTGCTGCCGCCATGCTCTTCTCCTACTCAGCCCATCACCAGCCTCACGTCCTGCCCCGCTACAACCCTCATGTCTTTTCCCGCCGCCCCCTCTTCATTTCCTACGCCGGCGCCCCCTTTTCATGTCCTACCCCGCCGCCCTCGCTCCCATCCTCTTGCGGCTCGCAGTCATCGTCCTGCCCTACCCCGCAGCCATCACCCTCACGTCCTGCCCCGCCCCCCTCTTCATGTCCTTCCCCGCCGCCCTCTCTTCATTTCCTCTGACACCACTCTCTTCACGTCCTACCCCATCGCTCCCGCCACAACCCACTTCATACTCTACCCCGCCACAACTCTCATTTTGTAGCCATGTACTAAACCAACACTACCCTCATGTTTGATCTCCATCGCTACCACCCTCATGTCCTGCCCTCGCCGCCTCCAGCATTGGTCATTCCCAACCGCCATTTCCACCCCACTCCAATGTTCTACCGCCATGGCCATTACCACCATGTTCGACCACTACGCTGCTCGGCTTCCGACATCTGTTCTCTTTCAAGTAGCCCATCCCACCAGCCCCTGCCACCGACCCATCCATCCATCGTCAGGCAAGCGAAAGAGGCGTAGTGGCGAATTTGAAAGGACTCGCATGTTACATACAGTGCATAGGCCTACGAAAAACAAGATTGTTCCCCACTCAAGCGGATACATTTTCGCCTGGTTCGCGGACTTGAAATCAGTTATGACTGAAATGGTAGCGCAAGAGATACAATGAATAACGGTTCGATGCGATAATTGAATGAACACTACCATCTCCGTACTCGCGCCGCGGTCGTCGACACTGCTCCCAATCCTGTCGCCCCCGCGGTCGACCGCCCCCGCCACCAGCAAGCTAAAGAGGCGGCAAAGTGGCGAGATCGAAGGTGGTCGTATTATCCAAAAACTAGTTGGTATACGGGCGAATGGAGTCCCCAAAAATCCACGCCTGAAATATCTTTATACGAATGTAGCAGAGATGGAGGAAATTTGATAAGTCAGTTTAAAGCTTCCCCTGACGTGCAGCACAAACGCCGCCGCCACTCCTGATAGCCGTTGAATTCCCGATCGCCCACCCCTGCCTTGCAGTCAGTCTTTCGTAAGCAGATGGTGAATGAGAATCCGGAGCTGCATATGAGAGAGAGAGAGAGAGAGAGAGAGAGAGAGCGAATGAACGCAAATACTCACACCTGAATGAACAAACGTCACAGGTCTGAAATAACTGTGTAATACAAACGAATCGGTAGCAATGAAAACTCATTTGGTGTGTGAAACTATTTAATGACCAAGTATTACTGCCCGTCTCAGAAATACACATTTAAAATGAGTCTCTGAATTGTGTCTAATATCACAGTATCTGTAACAATTTCCTGCATTCACGCGATTATGTTAAGTCTGGGCAACTGCATCACGATACAAACACGTTTATTTTTAGTAAAAATAATTACTTACTGCTTAGGGGTTGCTACCAAAAAAGAAAAAGAATTGGGATAGGACGTTCCCATAAGCAATAAAAAATTTAAAACCGATCAGCTAGCTCAGAAAATACGGCCTTATTTGGTGCTGTAGGACACCTGGAAGTACAAACCGGTTGTTTTCACGGCGTGTTTGTTGTATCGGTTGATTTCCTGGAATTGGAGACTTTGAGATTACGGAAGGGTTAAGGTTATGGGGCCTGGGAATTTGTAAAGTACAGCAACACTAGGAAGGCGCTTCCTTCGTTTTAATTGACTGCTCTCTTGATTTTGTCGTGGCCCAATTAAATTTAGTATTAATCAAATTAAATTATGTTCTACTATTCATTATAACGTATTATTAGATTTGATTTCGTTTTGTCCTTTTTAAAGAGTTATATTTAGTTAAAGCATAATCGAATATCTGACCACCTTTAGAACTGCATCTGCCTCGGGGTCACGAATCATCATATATTCCGCGTACTTGTTGGCCACTATTGCAAGATGAGTAATGTTACTTCCTTCTCCTTGTGTTTTGGGTAGCAGGTCGCCAGCAGAGGCAGGCAGCTGCAGGGGATTGGCGGGGATGAGCAGAGGCGAGGGACGGTGCGAGGCGTTGGTGGAGCGCCGGGGAGAGTGACGGAGGAGGGTTGGTGTCAGCAGCAACCGACCGTAAAGAGCGGGAGGGGCGGGGGCAGGGAGAGGGGCGGGAGCGACTGGAGAGCGAGAGCGAGAGCGAGAGAGCGAGAACGGAGGCGGCGAGAGGCAGCCAAAACGGACCAGGCTTCAGAGGCGGCCGCGCTGTATTCAGTACAGCGTGAAGCTGCCTTCAGATCCCGGACTCCGGAACTTGCTCTCTTTGGGCCGAACACGTTAAGCCTTCCGCTTCTAAACAGAGGCCGCTATTCTCTCGTTGGGATTCCTATTGCATCCTACAAAGGAATTGGGAATTGGGAGGGCATGGCCATGTGCGCGCGTGAGCGTGTCTCTATGCATGAGCGTTGGTGAGAGAGAGAGAGAGAGAGAGAGAGAGAGAGAGAGAGAGAAGGGATGAGAGAAGTAAAGAGAAAATATTTCATTGTTTCTTTTTCTTTAATTTATCTCCTAGTAACATGAAAAACCAATTTCGATGTTAATGCGCAGTATGTACTGCAATACCTACAATAACGATAATGCAACACATATTGCCTCAAAGTATAATACGTATTTTAATTTAGTTAGGATTTTGCAAACTTGTGTGATGTGACGAATACCAAACAGTCGCATTGAGCATTTACACTCTGTATCGGAAAGAATTTGCAGTTTTCAAAACATATCTCTCATTTTTTTGGTTCTTGCTCAATTACCTCTGGTAAAAAGTAGGTTTCGCAAAGCAAATATCTGAAAAATGTCTTCTCCATTTTAAATTACAAAATGTAGAAGTAGATCTAAGATTCACAAACTTTGACTTGTTTAATATGGTTTGTGGAAGTTTGAGACGAAGTTCACTAACTTCATTAGCTAAGTTGGTGTGACCGCAACTTTACGCTCGTGTTTCTGAACGCGCAATTGGAAGATCATACTTCAGCGGCTGCCTTGTCAAGAACCGAAAATTATAATTGACACCAAAGCTTTTAGCCATCTATTGGTTGAGTCTGAATAGTACATAAAGAAAACGGGGGGGTTTTGTTACGTTAGATTTCACACTACAGGCTGAAAAATGAATCAGCTTTTCCTTTAAACACAGTTTCGACAAATTATATTCGCCTGAAAAATGTTCGCAGTAAATTTTGCTTATCCCAGTAAGAACTTCGCCGCAAATCAGTAGAGTGGCAGATCACTCACATGCACTAATTGCATTGTGGTACAATGTCATACAGGACACAATAATATGGCGTTTATTTTGCAACCAGCTGGCGATTCTTAAACACCTCCCAGTTTTGTCCAGGTGTCCAAAATATTTTATTTGAGATGCTGTCATTTTATTTGTCATTTATTTGTCAATATGTTAATACTAAGGGTCATCCATAAATTACGTAACAATAAAGGGGAAGGGAGGGGGTCTGAGGCAGCGTTACGCTCCGTTACATAGAGATAGGGAAGTGCGTTACAAGGGGTGTATTGAAAATACTCGAAATTTGCGTTACGTAATTTATGGACTGCCCCTTAATTCCTATCATTGCCTATATTGTATTGGTTGTAATTGGTTTGTATTATATGTTTATATCATGTATCATATCCGTTTCCTGTTTTTGGTACTTTGCTTTTGAGAAAATATGAGACCAAATACCTTTCAATTTTTGCTACAACATTTTGGAAATGAAGGTATTACACGGAAAAAAATATAAGTGGCATCAATAATACAGACGAATTTTGTCCCCAGGGGTACTAGTGCCCCTATTGCCATGTGTAAGGATGTGGTGATGACTGGAATGATGGTGTTGTATATTGAACCTTAGCAAGGTGGGTTTAATTATAATTATAATTTATTAGTGATTTCAATGGTGTATGTTTAGTATCAGTGCAGTGTGATTTAATTTATACGCTTTGGATTAAACTGAAAAGTAACGTAAATATGTCTCCCACAGCCCTGATGAGGAAACAAAGTTCCGAAACGTTGGCGAACTAAAAGGAATACATTTTTTTATTGACTAAAACCCATGAAACTTTCCTAATATTAATAATGTGGTCGTGATTTCAAGAACTAACCATGGTTTAAATTAATTGTGCTCCTAATGACCAACGCCCGTTAACCTGACTCCAAAATAAAAAATCCTAGTAAGATAAACTGCATTTTTGAACTTTAAATAAAATTTAAACGGAAAGCATTTGATGATTTGCAACTATTCACCACTGTTACAGTCCTTACGCACTGCTTTGTTCCAGTCTCTGTGTTTACTTGTTGCATGTGCAGCAGCGATTTCGAAAGTTTTCACAGTCTTTTCGGAGACTTTCCAACACGATCGAAAGAACCAAATGGCTCAGGAATCCGCCAGAAAGGACGCTTCATCAGACGAGAGACAGAACGCGTTGCACCGCTCTCATGGGAGTCAGGGCGGAGGGTGTCTATCGTGTTATCGGGCGACAGGCGCGCCAGGGCCAGCTGCACACTGCGGTCCCAGGCAAGTCGCGATTACGCAGAATCGCCCTGCTCTCGCTCTACCTTTCGCATGAGCGTATTTTTCGCGCTCTACCCTCTTCACCCACCCCCCAATTCCTCCAAGGTCCCCTGCTCCCAAATTTTTCAGGTTTCTGAACGATATTTCCTCTTTTTCTTTAAAGCCAAGAAAATATATTTTCGCGTCTTTGGAACATTATGTGCGCCACAAAATCACTTTTCAGAAGGTAGTTTAACACCAAAGCCAAATTTGATATGTTAAGAACTAGATCGTGTTTCTGATAGTAATATTATTAAGGCTTATTCAGAAAGAATGTCTTTCGTGCATAAGTGGACAGACATTAGCAATAGGTGCAATATACTTCTAATTGTAAATTAAACCCAATTCCAACATTTACGCATTTTAGAGAATTCGCGAAAAATGTCAATCTACAGAGGGAGACACCATCTTCAAATTTAATGAAGATTCTTCTCTCCCAGTTTTAAAATAACATTTATTGCCAACATCATTTATATTTCGCCAAAATCAAAGATGCCGGAATCTTTTCTTATTTTATCTGGATATATTTGAAATATCCCTTATTATAATTACTGATAGAGATAGGAACACTCTCGTCCTACACTCCGAAATACGGAGTGCAGGTAAAAATAAAGCTGGGGAGAAGAGATCAGTCTTGTGTCATGAGTTGTTAGAAATCGTAGTTGTTTACTTGAAAAATTGATGTCGGACGAGGTGACTTGTTTGGTGGTACGTCACGCCTTGAATTATTGCCGGGCCAGACTGATCGTGTAAGGGCTCACAATAAGTAAATAAAGGCATTTAAATGTTACACTTGTTGATTGTGTCAAATCAGACAAAATAAAATGATACATCAATCGTAATGTCGACGGAATACTTTTATTTTTAATTTTTTATGCTTTTAATGAAATAAATGGTCAATGTTTGAATAGTAAAAAATCCACCCAGGAATAAATTTTAACCTTCACAAAAACATGTTGCATGAATTTTTTAACTAATGTATTAATAAACTATTCCCGCGGTGTGCGTAATATCAAGTTTCTGTGATTCCTTCCTAATTGTCCTTCGGGACAATCTATTTATTACTTCTCTTCATTAATGCTTAAGAAAGTAGAGGCCAACCTTCTCGAGTCCCCAACTAACCATTGTTTTCCCTAAACACCTGTTTGACAGCTTCGCACCGATAAAGTGAATACATCCGGACAAACTGGTAACATTGCGCACCAGCCTTGACAAACTTGTGAAGGCTTGCGTATTAAACTTGTATATCATACACACAAATGCTTTTCATTCTGGTAGCCTACATCCGAAAGGGAGATATTACCTGGCTTTAAATGAAAGTTACAAAAATTACGAAGAAAATCAAGTAATAATGTTTCGGGAACATGGGCAGAATCTTCCTGACTACCACCCAGCAACAACACACGTATTGCTGATTTTTTCATTACATTCCCACAACTTAAATACGTTATTTACATTAAAGCATTATCGAAATAATTAGTTTATTAACAGCTGAAAAGCTTTCATACCATTGACCGTATTGTACAATGGAAAACACCTCACGAGAGCATGCTGCGATTGGGAGGCAACTTAAGAACTTCAGGTTCTGGACTGGCATCTCGGAATGCATTTTATTTTCCCGAAGATGTGGTAAACGTCCTGAGATAACTTATTGATACACACTGGGGGGAAAGGAAAAAACAACAACAATATTAGGTGGTATTCGGCAATCAGTTTAGTCTCAAGACCAAAGAGAAGGTCTAATCAACATGATATAAACAATACTTACGTTCACCGTGTACCCAAAACGAAGGGTAATGTGATATTAGAGAAGCGATTAATACCTAACTCAGTAGTACTGATGAGCCTTCATTGCATTCGATATCTCGAATCAGAAGAGAAAAACGAAAAATAACTTATCGTATATCAGGCTTATTGAGATTTGCGTTTCAAAAGAGCATTATGTAAGACGATAGTGAAGGGCAACCAACTTGAGCCGAGATATAAAGGAATTTAGACATCGTTTTTCGAGTCATTGACCTACCATCGCATCCTGAAGTCCATGGGCCTAGACTGCCTTAACTCTTTTAGTACTAAGGGGAGATGGGAAAAATTCTCTCTTTAGAAATTGCGGAGGACGTTAGCGATCACTTTTATTTTAGACACGAGTAACAACATTTTAAAAATTAGAATAACAAAAACAATTAATTAGAATAATGTTTCTAAATAATTTAGGGTATTATGGGAAAGAGGCTCTCCATGTCACTAAGTAACATGTAAATGGTTCAACTACAACGATTAGTATTTATTGAAAGTTGTAATCATTAAAGTTATAAAGTAATTCTCTTTAGAGTATATTTTACTTGTGAAATGCCAAACGTAAATATAAAACAATGGGGAAATGCCCCAAAATATAGTTGGGCCTCCTGTTATTTTAGACTGCACACACCTACGGAAACGCTGAGATTATAAAACAGAAGAAAGCGTTTCAATGTTAAATTGTTTTGCGCAAATGCTAAAATCACAACATATCAAGTGTAATGCTGTGGAGGATCATGCTCTAAGAATCCAGATAAAGATAAATCGGTAACCAAGAATATTGGAAAAAATTGCAAGCGATTAAACTATAATTTTAAGTTCTTAGAGGCCTCTTTATTGGGCCCAAAATGTTTAAATAATAGTATTTTCCACGAAGGGCCCCAACTAAGTTATTCACAAAATTGTGATAGTGTTAAAAAATTCGGTGGACAAAATCCCCCCACCCAGTCACCCTTTGGTACGTCATGTAACCAAAGGAAGGTGGTGGTGGTGGTGGTGGCGGCGGTGGCGGTGGCGGCGGCGGTGGCGGTGGTGGCGGCGGTGGCGGTGGTGGCGGGTGGTGGCGGTGGTGGCGCGGCTGGTGGCGGTGGTGGCGTGTTGATGGCGGCGGTGGTGGTGGTGGTGGTGGTATGCTTAAAAAGGTTCAGTCTGCGCGAGTCTCCGCGGCTGACGAGATCACGTGGCACCCCCTAACGTGGCTCCCGCGCCATCCGCACAGCACCATCGCCGCGGGATGGAGGGGCCTTGGCGCCAGGCGGCTGCACGACGCGGCTCGGCTCGGCGGTGGCATGATTCCGCGCGCCAGGGCGGCGTGGCGCAGGGGGCGGGGGGCCGGGGAGAGAGGAGGGAGGGGAAGGGAGAAGGGCGCAGCGGGGCGCCGCGCCGTGCGAAGCGGGTCGGCGTGCTGAAAACGAAAGCCCGCCGTGTTATTTCTTGGAGGAGGAGGAACGCCGTCCCCGATTTGGACGGCGGCGGAGGCGGCGGCGGCAGCCCTCGCTCGCACGCCTGCGCCAACGGACGGCGACGAGGCCGCACGACGACGCGGACAGGGAGGGGAAAGGTGCGACCCCTTCCGCTCCCTTCGAAGAGGCCACCGAAAGGCGCTCTGGCGGTACAACTCATTCACAAAACAGCCTCAAGAAACGGAAACATCAAGCGAGTAATGAGTAGTGAGCGGATTTTGATGACCTAAGACATCGCCAAAAATTATGATAGAAAATGATATTAAAATGTTTTTAAAATGCCCTGAAAGCAAAGAAAAAGTACGTAAAAAAATTGATCAAAACCAATTCAGATGAACAACTCAAGCTGTTGGGTATGTTACTGATGTAATCCAGGCTTCTTCCTTTCGTTAAAGTGAACTCAGCTTGAAAAAAAAATTGATTTGGACTGTTCTTTACCAAGCTTTCTTTGACTTCGGTTATCGGGAAATCGGGTAAGCAGACAATGGGCCTGACATGCGTCACAGGAACCTTCGATTACATACCACGGTCTGACATTACAATTTCTGAGCGAAGAAATCGAATAGGCTGTTCAGGAATTCTGTGGAAAACATTTGTTGCATCTCATAAACATCATTTGAACCACGTACCATTAAAATAATATTTAAATTGATTAAATCAGCGAAAAAAATACTTTAAAAATGACGGAAAAGGTAAAAAAGGATTTTAGTCGAAATCGACGAAAAATTCAAAAACATTTTAAAAATGGGTCTTACCTTTTGTCATACCATAAAATTAATGTGAAACTACAAAGGTGGTTCTACTGTGAGAAAAATGACATTTTATTAAAATCCGGCCTAGGAGCCGGGTAATAAGGGTTTCCTAGGCCAGTAAGTTTCGTTTACTAGGGTAACAACACGTTTCAGTGGGCATCAACTACTTTCGTCATTACTCCCGTGAGTGTAGTGCTGTCTACAGCTGGGAGTTGGCGGTGTTCCTGCCCTGCTCGAACCCCAGGACCTCCTAGTCAGAGCTGCAGTGGCAACGGATGTTTGCCAACGAGTCATCCCAGCCGACCTCTTTTCGTTTTCACTATTGTCATCACCGGCTCCGTCATTTCCCCTCCTTCGTCTTATTTCGAGCCGAGTTCGCGCGCCCGTGGGGTGCTTTCTCCATCCACCGGAGGGGCTTCTAGGGTTACGGTCAGAGCATCGAGTCCATTACCGGATCCTCTCTATTTTCAAGGCAGAGGGTCACGCAACATTACAGCGCCTCCTGAATTTTTACTCAGGAGGTTGAGAGTATCCAGTTCCACTGCATGGTTTCATCGAGCCAAGTTTTAAGGTCAAAGTATGGTGAAAATCAATGCCTGAAGATCGAGAATCAAAAATGAATGGCCATGCTTGAAACGTAATAAGGACACACATGGCCCAAAAACTTTTATGCTAGCGATACATTCGTTACTAAAACAAACATCAGTAGATACTTGGTACCATTTTCTGACAAATAATTACAGGACAATCGATAAATAGGTAAATAATTTTCGCTAAATAGCACTTAAAACGAGTTATGTCATTTCAAGGGCGCCGAAACATTTGCAATGTTAACATCCATCTTTTTTAGCAGAACACTGAACCACGATCGTTTATGTTTCGAATATAATGAGAAGGTGGTTGACAGCGGCAGAGGAGGGGCGGGATAGCATGCGTTCTACCACGTTGCCGTAGAGCTACCACGCAGCGACACCCAATTAAAAATTACAAGCCTAAAAGGCCCACGCTACTCATTCTCCTCTCATGCAACTGCGCTGTAACGCAATTAACCTCACTCTCGACATTCGAACTGACGCCCAGCTGATAATCACAACACTGTCTCACGAAATGTCAACCACAACCTACTTTATCCCTAGGTCTAAGTGTAGGTTATGGACAAGACAATCTCTGTTTTATAAAAACATCGATGTATTAAGCCGATGTTTTAACACCGATGGTTATGGTCTATGTTTCTCCGTTTTCCATGTTTGTGTTGTAAATGAATAACAAACAATCACAACTTTGTAAAAGTTTAAAAAAATGAAGTAATTACGTATGGTATCACTGTCATTTTCCAACTATGTACCTTCATCGAACGCATTTTAATTCCTTCCAGGAACGATCCGCATGTCCAGCATTTCCCATGTCTTTCCTCTTATTTCGCACACGGAGAGGCGGTTCAATGTAGCGTGGGCGTAGGGCCTCCCACTTTCTTCCCGTACCTTGTTCGGCGAGGCTGACCTTTTGAGTTGATCCTCGACGCTCAGGCTCTCAGACTCGGCTTCGTCCTTTGCTGTTATTATTTACCTATGTTTCGGTTAAACCTTAATTGTAAGTAAATAAACGACCACTGACAAACTAAATTTTATTGCGCACGGATTTAATGTTCGAGGTTAGTGAACCAGCTTTGAAACAACGGTGTTTTTTTTGTTCGATGAATGATTAACATTGGAGTTTTAATTTTGAACTTCGACGATTGACAGCGATGTCGCAACTCTACAAGTCAACACAGTCACGATACAAGACGACACAAGGACGCCCCATGGTGCAAGTGCGGGCTCGCCGGGCGCCCACGCCGGCGCTGGGGCTGACAGCCGGCCGCGCGGGCGGGCGCGTGCGTTGGCCCTCGCGGGCGCGTGCGTGCGTACGTGCGCGCGCGGAGGCTGTGGCGGCGGGGGCCGCGGCGGGCGGGGCTGGAGAGGGAGAGGGGGCCGGGCGGGGCGTGTGGGGGACTCCAGCCGGGCCGCAGCGTGACGCAGCGCCAGCGGCCACGTCGCCGCTCCTCCACGTGGCCGCCCCCTCCACGCGGCGCCCGGCGCCCTCCCCCCACCCGGCCCCCTCCGCCCCGCCCCGCCGCCCACCCCGCACAGGCCGCCACCGCCACCGCCCGCGCGCCGCCGAGCGACGTTGCCGCACCGCACGCCGCCCTTCCCTCCCCAGGTGCCGTTCGTTGCACGCGCCCGCCGCCGCCGCCGCCGCCGCCGCCGCCGCCGCCGCCGCCGCCGCCGCCGCCGCCGCCGCCGCCGCCAGCAGACCAACCCGACGGGCCCGCGCTCCCGCGCCGCCGAGGATTCCGCCTTCGCCTCCGCGCCGCGACTCGTCATCGTGCGGGGGCGACACGGCAGCATTGTTGCCACAAGCCACGTCGCTGGATCTCGTATCGCCGCGGACAATGTCGGAGCCTCAAGCCACCTCCACACACTCCGCATTCGGCGAGTAGCGAGCGACCCGCTCGCTGGATCCCAGGGGTGGGGATGGGCTGCTTGTCGGTAGCCCAGCGCCAATCATTCGACGCCCAGTCTTGCAGAGTATCCCGTCTTTTGGGCGCTGTCAAAGGAAGCGAACGTTCGCCGAGCACCGCGGCTACTCGCCGGAGCGCCGAACAGCCGCTCGTTACTCGCCGAACGCCCAATGCGGCGAGCGGCCTTTCCGCTTCCAGTTCAGGACGGTGCGAGAATCAGCGAAGTGGAGATGGACAAGTCACAGGCTGCGGTAAATTGACGTCAGGGTGTTAAGCGTTTCTTTTCCACTTTTTTTTTTCTTCTTCCATCCTACTTCTTTTGTCAGTTTCTTTTCAGTCGCCCTGGACGGTGCCAACCTCGCGTATCCTCCTCCCCCCCCTCATCACGGCTATACACCACCGGTTGCCCCCGCCACCACCGCGGCGAGACGTCGTGATGGGTGTGCACGCCCGCGGACCCACGGTGGGCGGCATGCGGCAACGCCGAGAGCCCGTTCTGCTCCCGGCCCACCAATCACTCGCGTTGGCCGGCGGCGGCGAGCGTCCAGGGGTACTACACGGGGACGGCAGGGCTGGGGGAGAGAGAGGGCTCCGTTCACGATCTCGCGCGCCGCTGCTTCGGATGACGTGCGTACCTTCCCCCGTCGCGTCGCGGTCGCGTCTTCGCCACCGCGCTCCATTGCGCCCGTGGGGCTCCGCCAAATGACGCGCAAGACGCCGCGGAATTGGGAAGGGAACCGGTCGCGCGACTCACGTCACGTCGGGACGGCAGCGGAAATTCGTCCGTCGGAGTGGACAATGACACGTGCTGGTTTGTACCCAGAGGCCTCTCAAAATTTTGGGGATGGGTCACTTGTTTTACTAGACGGTATACCTGGACTTTCAACTGAACTAAATGAGAGATCCTCTGGTAATGTTTGTGTCCTTACAAATGCGTAACTGTGCGACAGGAATACATAGCAGGTTTTCGTTTAAAGGAACATTTTGTAAATGGGGTTAATAACCGTTCACAAACTAGTCAGGGGCAAGTCATGAATTACGACATCGCACAATCGCCTCACCCTAATTTCCTTTTTTTAAATAATATGAATTATTATATTATTATTATTATTAATAATATCTTTCGAAGCATGCTGCCACCAAGTTATAATACTTAATTACAGAATTAATTATAAATTTAAAAAAGAAGCGACATCAATTGTATTACGGACATCGTGGGAGCCATGAGGTCATGACTTAAGTGACACCTCCCTTCCCTGGAACTGTGGCGGTCTTAATACACGTTTACAAATATTTCGTTACACAAAGAAAACAAAATCATATCCACAACGTTTCGATTATTCAGATATAACTGTCAATCTCTGAAAATTCTCGTGTGAATTATAAAATCTTTCAAAACATCTTTACGTCATACATTTACTAGCCATTATTCGAATCAAAATTTCAAGAAGCGCACTCTACACAAATATCGAACACTTTTTTTTCGTAAGATGTTGAAATAATTTCGATTATACTTCCCTTTAGTCAGATCAATACCCTCAAATGTCAATCAACAAAACTCCTTAACGAACTGTTAGGAGAGATGCACCATTTGACTCCTCTCAAAATCGAGAAAGCCCCCATGTGTTTGACAAGTAAATTTTCTCTGAATTAACGATCGTAGATTCCACAAGAGCAAATACCTTTCAAAAGATTTTATTTTCACACATAAAAATTTTAGAAAGTAAAATGTATGCTAGCAAATCTCTCTTCTTCCTTATACACTTGCAAGTCGCGTATTGATTTAACGTCGGGATATGTCGTTTCAAGCTCTTATCTAAAATATTCACCGATAAGACTATCCGCTAAATCGCTCTTAATCGAGTCAACGTAGGGCCTTCTGACGACGCTCTAGACTGTTTCCCTTGGATAAGCGATTCAAGTTGCAAAAGTTTCATCCCCTATGTAAGAAAATCACTGTACGCAAAATATTTTATTTTTAACCATAAGCGAGTACAGCCTAAAACAAGAGGGGGTCAACTACATTTTGGGTCTCTTTGCAACTATTTGGCCAACTTTTCCATCCAAGTTGCAAATGACTTATTTTAGTAGTAAATAAGTAATAAACAATTCACGGAGAATTAAAAAACTTTAGTTATACAATTAATAAATACATTTGGTTAAACCAACAATTATGTTGAACCAATCAAAGGGTTGCCAGATTCAAGCAAACAAAGCTAATACGCGAAAGTCTGGGCAATTCTGTAGCACCACTAATTTATTTTAGCCGCGAGACAGACCGAACATGCACGCGTGTGTCAACGTTCAAAAAAGGATATTCCTTGTTATCTATTCTGAATTAATAAACGATACAATTTAGCACATATTAGTCATGTGATAAAATAAATGATGACAAGTGTTAACCATTTACTAATAGGAGGACATTTAAAATATAAAAGAGGACGAGAGGACAACTGACGTCAATGGAGGACTGTGCTCTCAAATGCAGGGGGGTTGGTAACCCTACCGCAGAGGCGTTGGCGATTCCGCTGAGCCAACGCATCCGGGGCCTCGTTCAGTCTACCGAGACTGAAGGGATGCGATGGTGGTTCCCTTTCACTATTTAGTACTTTCTTTAGCAGTAAGTTTCTACTTGTTTTAACAATAAGAAAGTGCTTGACACTTACGCCTGCAGCGATATCTTCGCGAGAAGTGCAAATAGTTCCCTGGTTGCACTACTATCTCAGTAAGTAGCGTGGCCATTAAGTAAACCTTATACAATATCGAGGAGTAAATACTACCGTATCGCAAACTGCGGGAATGAAATGATGTAAGAACAAATCAAGTTGTTGATATAGCCACTTCTCAAATTAGTGAAGTTCGTAGAAAGTAAATTATCTTGCGATTAATAATTAAACAATACGTACAGCAAATATCACTTGACCTATTGCTTTTAAAAGTAAGACGAACTACAAATTTCGACAGCCTACCCACAATGCTGGGACTTTGACGTCTTGACAGAGGCAAGTCGTTTATTTGCAACGGAAATTAAACGAGTTAATTGGCGTCTTGACAATATATAATACAATTATTTTAAGTTTGTAATACTACTGCAAAAATAACAACCTCCCGACCTCTAAACTACCGATTTATTCTCCTGTATTAAGAGTCAATCCATCTTCAGCTTACTTTTTATATTAAGAAGAAAAACAATTTCACGAGGCGGAAGAAAGAGTATAAGCGAAAATCAGTTTTATAAACCGGATGCGAGTAAATGGCAATTGGCAAAGCGAAAGAAATTACGAAAACAATCGACTAATAGCTCTCGAAATTATGGACTCGAAATAGATTAAATCCACGACATTCAATGGGGAAAAATAGTGGTCGAATTTTTCAAAAGACGTGTCATGCTACAGTGTGTCACACAAAGTGTTTGCACTACATTTAGCATTCACCGACAAGTCTCGCATACGTAGGAGTGAGTAAAAATGTAAAGCGTTCTTACAAACGGTCAAGGAATGTCCACAAAGGATAAGGAATTAAGAGGCGATAAACGAATTTAAATCTAAAATTGTGGATTAACAGGCGTTACAACAAAGATAGCCGTTTGAAAGAAAAATACGTGAGGATAAGAGTATCTAGCAGAGAACTTCTTTTTCAGTACATAATTAATAATTACTTGTTCAGCGCGTTCGAGGTCTGACTTCCGTCGCCGCACGATTTAACAGCATTGATCCGTCAATCCTGACGTAATCCGCGTCTTTGGTCGGCTTTCTCTGTTTCCCAACAAGAATTTCAGAGCACGAAGTGCTGAGTGTTTCTCTCCCGTCTCCGCGATCTTACATTTAAGATTCTTGCAGAAGATAAAACGAGAATATTCCTGGAACTGTCAATTAATCAACAGGTATCTAGCACGTGCTTATGATAGCGTAAGAATGCACATTTTTCTACGCCGCTAGGTATCGCTTTAATTGTTTTTAAACACTTCAGGAGCACTTCAAGAGATTATGGAAAACATTTGACCTGTCCCCCCAAACTGAAAACATTGCAAAATTCGTGCAATATTAGTATATTACCGAGATAAAATTCTAGTCTTTGAAATAATTTTTAAAACTACATAAGCGAAAAATTCTCATTAGGCAAAAAATGAAGCGGAACAATCACGTCACCACATCAGTGTGTAGGATATAAATATGGATCAAAGAAAAAAAAGACACGCGTGTAAACGAAACTCCTTATTAAGTTCTAAGTCGGAAAACGCTGTGGTTAGGTGATTCATCGTCAAATTCTTCAGCTCGCATCTGCTAAAACAAAGTCTCGATGAGTTCGATCCTCTTGGACACAATCCTAAACACACTGGTCCAGTCCAACTAAGAATACACATAGCGCGTGTGATCCTACACATCACAGGCTAGCGTTTATGTAAAAGAATGTTTCTATAGTGCGTGTGGAAAATGCCTCCGCTGACAGCTCGGGATCCCTCGAAACGACTCCAAGAGGCAATGGGTTTTAAGACCTCACATCCGGGCCATCTAGATGATGGGGTAGCTGAGGCAACTTATCCCAGGCCCCTACTTAACTGGTGCCCCGAATATGTATATAAAATGTATTTACTGTTGTTGAAATATGATTCATTCAAAATATATTAATAATTAATAATTTCAATAATAAATAAGGGGAACTTTTGTTGGAAATAACGGGCCCCCATGGATCTACTGTCCCAGATCCGTCCGTTGTTTTCCTTTGGAGCCCCTGCCTCCCATGCTACCTTTCCTTTCGCTGGTAGTTACAACGAAGAGCGGATCTACAAAGAGAAGGGTCCGATATACTACACACACTTTTTCCGCCTCACCCATGAACCAAAAAATTCCACTTCAAAGAAAAACTTAAACTTACTCCCAAAATATATCAAGCGTGAAAAGGCATATCTAAGCTCAATTAATCGTCTTGAAAAAAAAAATGTTGATCTATGGAAGAAATTGAACATTGATTTCATATGACACAATTCAAATTTTTTAATCATAATATATTTATTGCACTTCTAACATCACTAATATACATTGTTACCTAATATGAACACAAAAATATAAATAAAATCTTCCAATATCCACTGTCCCGATGGTCGTCAGGACAATCAGCTTTGTTTCATAAGCGAGTCATTTCTTGTTTGGGCAAAACTTTTTCGGAAGTTTGTAATTTTACTAACAGGATTTGTGCTTTCCGTCTTTTATCCTAGACTTCCGCATGTATCAGGCAGCTTCAGTATTCGTCCTGTAAAAATGTTACAAATGCAATTAAATTTTTGGAAGCATCCCTTTTAATAACCTGAAGTGGGATAAGATGGTATATATACTATATACCATACGCTTCCCCAACGAAAATATACACTTATTACTGAATACATGTTTTATTTTTATTTATTTATTTATTTATTTATTTACGTCAAAAAACAGTTAAGAACTGCGTATGACGAGCTATGGGGAGAAGTGAATTTTGTGCACGTTTTCATAATTCTGTGGTCTCTATCCAAAACCACATTTTACTGGAATTTTGAATACATAAATGTTTGATACACATCATACACGGAATCTCTCTTCCTTTTCAAGAAGCAAGTACTCCGCGAATGCTTTATCAAACTCACCGATTGTATGCGGTACATACCAATGCTTTTCCATTCATCGCCGTTAAAGGAAAAGATTTTAACAAACAAAATAATACACCACGCCTGCTCATACAATGTGGAACGTAAAATGTTAATAACTAATATTTAATTTTGTATTTTTCGAGGGACTAAAAAGGCACCTACAGAACTAACTCTATTTTCTGTTATCAACTCTGACGTTTCAGGAGTTTTCCAGAGATTAAGGCAAGATAAAAACGGTTTCGCCGAGACATTAAAACCCGGCAAGATATATTTCTCTATTTTGAAACAGAATACACATCTCAGTTGATTTGTAACATGTCAAGAAAGCTGTAATATCAACGCACTGAAGAATATTTATTTTCATATATAGACGAACATTAAACTTCCTCGGATGTTAGTCTTGTACTCTTCTAAACCGCCGTGGCAAGCCCCACATGCTCCCGGAAAAGATAACACCCGAAGGAAAAGTCGGAGAACTGAGAATCATTGCGGCAATGTGTGACGCCGGAACTACAACGCAAGTTGTGTCAATCGTATTCTTTCCATAACGAGTACTTCACAATAAGCGGAAAAGGCTGTTGCAAAAACATGAAGGGTTCGAAGAATAGGCACTACCAGACTTAAGTTTAAGAAATTGTTCGGAAGTGGAAGGTATTTATGGGAGGAACACTGCATATGCAGCTTCAATTCGGCGCACCTCTTGGGAAGGAGATGCTCGTGGAGGAAAATCTTATGTTTTTTGTGCATTTGAAAGTTTTTTGTTGGCGACTAAGAATACTGTAGGCAAAATGTTATTCTTAATACTTAACTTTGAAGTACATTATATTTAATATTACTGTTATTATAAAATAATAGTATTTCTAAACTTCGCTAACTGTGCGAGGTAGGCAACCCAGTACACTTCGCGGGCTGATTTGCTGCCTACATTGCAGTGTAGTAAGGTAAGTGACATTTGGTTGCTCTCGTATCAACCGTACCCCCCCCCCGGGTTTGTTCATTTCAAAATGTCGGCGGGTGCCCTATCCTCCACCAATCATATTGACTACGTATTTCCACGGCACAATTGTAAAGAACTTTACTCCGAGCAGGGGAAATACAACCCGCCAAGCAGAACCAAACAAAATCTACACTACCACCGCCAGCGATAGCCAATTAAATAACCATGTGAACAAAATCTGTAAGATCTCATGTCCAAGACAACACAGATCTATGATATTCGTTTATATATATATATATATATATATATATATAAACGAATATATATATATATATATATATATATATATATATATATATATATATGTGTGTGTAAACACTCCAAGAGGTAACTATCTTGACGCAAATATCTCCCTTCATTACCTGTACGCTATGGAGCCGCGTCCGCTGACGTCCGGCTAGCGTGAAATCCCCGAAAGTGCAGTTCTGCATCAGTGCTCTATGCCGGAGGTTCTGAAATTAGGGCCAGCGTACCCAAGAGGGGTCGCAACGCTCTCTAAACGAGGGGATCAGCGCACGTTTCAACTGAGCAATCTTTAAATGAAGACACCACCTTTAACCCTTCAGGTTTCATGTTTATCGTCTTAATCTAGCAATTCAGCCCCTTCTGTTCAGTTTCTGCTTAAACAGTTTACAAATCTTATTTTCAAAGAGCAATTAACTTTTTTAATAATGTTCTTCGTTTTGTAATCATTATACAAAATAATACAAAACAACAATAGTTAATCTTTTACCAAACAGAAATTCCATTTATCCCATAAAATTTATAATACAACTACCTGACGCAACTCATCGTGGTCATGGCATTAACTACAATTAACTATTAACCAAGAGAAGGAATTAATTCTATGTTTCTATTTATGTATTTATGTTTCGGAATAAATGTTACAAACTTCTAGAGTGTGTAGGGAGGTTAAAGACTACTACTTTCCTCAATGAAAATGTGTCAATGTCCCCTGATTGGAGGGCAACCCATCAAGTTTCAGTGTCAGGTGCAGTATTATCCACGCACGTTTTCTCGAGCCATCATTTCGCTGAATACGAGAGGAGTGAGAAGGTAGTTTATTTTGACAGGACTTTTGTAAGCAATCTGTAGCATTTTTTTTTCATTGGAAAATAGTTTCTATTTGCTCGGGAGCAAACATTTCTGATTATCAGATTTTGTCAACAACGCTCATTGCTATCATTTATGCTTTCATTCAACTAATGTTAGCGAAGGAGTTATGGGGGTAGGTATTCCGGAGAATGCGTTAGTATTAGAGAAAACGTACACGTGTAATGTACGAAATTTTTGATTGCTTCACAAAGTGATCTGTCAAACACCAACTAGTGATGAGTTGCCTACCAATCAGGGGCAAACAACACGTATCGTTTTGTTATGCTCATGAAACTGCAAAACGTAATCAACAAGAACTACATTTTACAGGAGAGTTGAAAAATCTGGAGAGGCTTTTAAGGTTTCAAATTCGACTTTGAATTAAAATTTATTTTATGCCGTTAGTTTCATACATAATCATTACAGTGAATATAATTTCACATTTTTAGTTGCTTTTAAATTATGTGACATTCAACATTTTGTCTGAATATTACATATTGTACTATACAACATTTTCTCAATTTCATTAATTATATGGGTAAACATTTTGCAGTTTCACGAGAGAAATTTCCCACCAAATATTCATCAGGAGAATGATCGTTGACCTTCATGCCCTGTAAGTTTGGAACACTTATTCTGAGAACCTTCAAATAGTATAAAATTAAAGTAAAATTATTCACATTTCCACGATGCCCCTCATCTTTGATTTTCAAATAATCAAGTCTGATTACGCTCTCAGAATAAATCAAATGCATTTAGTACGAAATTTGATTGGAATTTAGAAAAAACAGATGCATTGTCGCAACCTTTCTCAGTTTTTGAGGCATTTGCAAAAACTGAAAGAAAGAACACTTAATTCTCCTTTACGAAGCGGTGAAGCTTAATAATAATAATAATAATAATAATAATAATAATAATAATAATAATAATAATAATAATAATAATAATATTCACTTCAATTAGCATATTTTCACTGTCCACAAAATTAACGAAGTTCTTCAGTTCATAATGTATAGTATTAAACGACGCTGAGGCTATACTAATCCAATAAATAATACCTTCATTCTCGCTGCACATTCACCTTGTCTATATTCACAATACAAGTATTATTGTTTTTTTAGATAATTAGACATCCTCAACAATTATCTTATTCCCATCACACTTAATCTTCCCTTCAAACATATTCAGTAACTGGTAGCTCAATAAGTCGAAATATTTTCTAACTAAAAAATTGATTTTAACCTCTTCAAATTCAAGATGTGGAGGTTTCTCTTGCAGTCACTTTGCATATCGCCATAACCGTGCGCACTGAGGGATGCCCCCAACGTTCAGTCCCTAATTTCCCATTTTCTTAACTTGATAATTCGACAAATTTGTTTTACGAAATTTGGGGGAAGAAGCTCTCCTAGCCATCTTATCAACCCTACAAATAGTTCAACATAAAATATTTTTAATTCATTTGTCATAATTTCATTCCTCCATGTAGTATAATTTATTTACTTACTAGTAAAACACGTAATATGACAGCAAAAACGTTTAATGGAAAAGGGGGCCCAGAAATGTACTTGCTCCCGCAGGTGTTTTAGGCTGCGCACGGCCAAGCACATCGCACTGGGTGGCAGGGCGGCCCAAGAGCACTGCGGCTCCCCGCGTTTTATATTGACGGCTTGGGGCGCCTTCCTCCCCACGGGAAGTGCAATACACCCGAATTCGAAAAACGCTACTGTCGCAACCCTGACGTTTACTACGGAACGTCGATAACTCGAACATCAATATGTTTCTCGATTACTCGAATTTTCCCTTCATCGTCATAAACTAAGTTTCGTGACTCAAAGTCCTATTTGGTAACTACTTTTCCCTTTCAGATTTTGTACGAGTGTTTCCGGAAGAGTCAACAACGTAGATCATTAGTTCCGTAAGTGTAGTGCATTATAGCATCCAGGGAAGAGGCGCCGCTAGAACCTGAGATACGGCGCCAGCCTACACGTCGCGTTGCTGTTTTTGTAAATCCCTTTAGGTATCTCCCCCAACCGGATACCACCCATCCAGAACTGTGAGCTCCCGACTGCTCTCTCATGAGAGACAGTAGTGCGTGTGCGTGTGGTGTAAAGGGAAAGGAATGAACAAGGCTGGGGAACGAAAGATCGCTGTCTGTTCTAGTCCAGTTTTCTTTAGAGTATTACTTCGGCATTTGCCTGGTCCTGACCAACGATACCACTGAAAACTAGAGATCAGAGCAGCCGGCCACTAGAACTCTGCTGATGGCTGATCCCCGCTATGTTGTGCTATAGTGTAATAAATCCGGCATCCTACGAGTTCGATTCCAAGGGCCTCCCAGACAGGAATGCTGCAGAGGCCACGTAGTTGTCGCTGAACGAACGCAGTCTATTTCAGATTCGAGATTCGGATGTTCCACTGGAATCGCTTTGCTATTATTTGCACGTCACACACGAACATCGCGGCCGGCCGGAGAATACGGCGCCTTCCTCTTTTATATTGATGGCTGCAGCCCCGCCACCTTCCGCGCCGCTGTGAGTATAATCCCTCTGAATTCGAGGGACCAGTGACAGTGGATCTCATTTACTCGAACCTCAATAACTAATTCTTTCGTTCATCTATTTCCCCCTTCCCTCTTATATACATATCAAGGATCGGTAACTCGAAATATTAATCGATTTCTCGACATTTCCTTTCCCCTTTAGATTCGACATACTGATACAAATACGTGGGTATACAAGACCTAGGCTTTCGTATCAATTTTTATTCACATTGTATTCATCTATAAATATAGGAAGAAATTAAGAGCATTACAATTGTAGAATAGATATATTGTAAAATTATTGGAAAAAGAATGATGTGTGTGAGTGATGAACTATAAGGCCTGAGTCACACAAGCGCTGCGTTGACGCACGTCGTAGATTAACACTAATGCAAAACTGCACACAAGTGCTCCTGACCGTTCCGTCTAAGATACTGTTAATCTACAACAGGCGTTACTTAACGCGCGTGAACGCAACGCTCGTATGCCCATTGCACTTCGCCAGCAGGCCAATGTTTGAGATGAGGAATGCTTAGCAACCACAAATCGCACGTCGCTGGCGGGACGCGGATGTCACAGACGGCAGGAGAATACGGCGCCTTCCCGCGTGTTTTATATTGGTGGCTGCAGCCCCGCCGCCTTCCGCGGCGGAGACCGGCTGCGACTTCCGCCGGTGGCTCGGCAGGAGGGAGCCGGCGCGGCGCGGCGCGGCGCGGCGCGGCGCGGCGCGGCGCGGCGCGGCGGAGCCAGCGGACGGACGTCTCTGCCGCGGCCGGCCGGCCGGCGGGCGTGGGGAGGGGAGGGGAGGGGCGGGCGGGCCGGCCGGCTTCCCCGGCCCGCGCCTCGTGCGCGGCGCGGCGGCGGACAGAGCCCAAACGCGCAAGGTCACGGCAGGGCGCCCGCGCGCCGCGCCGGGCGAACGACCAGCTGCCCTCGGTCCTATGCCCCGCCGCGGAAGGAGGGGGTGATCAGTGCACGGTTTTTTCAGCTTCGGTAGCCATACCTTTTATGGTCCGATTAAAATAAGTTGGTGATTGACACTTGTGTTTCTGAAGCTGTAGCTTCGTACAATACAAGTGTATAATTTGCTTACTTTAATAAGTGTTTATTTCAAATGTTTATTTTCGTATCCCGGCAGCACGTGCTCAGTGGTACGCAAACAGTCAACGTCGCTCCCTTCTATTCGCAACTGTCAATCACCAACTTATTTTAATCGGACCATAGTACCCATAGCAGTTGATTTATGAGTAAAAGAATGAAGATGCAATGGCAAACTTAAGCGTGTGGTGGGAGGGTACATGCGGGTTCACCCCTCCCCCCGATCTCACAAGTTCACAATTTAATTTTTTACCGAGTTTTCCCAGCTTCGAAAGCCTTTCAATATCTCAACTGAATTCATTATAAATAACTCCAAATCCTCAAATAAAAAAAGACATTGTTAGTACGTGTTATCGCCTTTGATAACGATTACGCTGCGTAAGTTACCTGTATAGAGAGGATCGTGGTTATCAGAGAAATTTGAAAACAGTTGGGCAACCCTACAAGTTCTCTTATAGGTTATTGTCAGAGGAAATTATGGTAGGAAAATATAAAGAGATGGAAATCAAGATATTACAATCCAAGTCAAGCTAAATTAAATAACATCTAGTTAAATAGTAAATAAGTAAACCTGAATTACCAAATTTAATAAATAAAATAAATAAAATATTTAGATAAATTAAATAATATAAATAAATAAAATAATAAATTAATATAATATTTAGATAAATAAAATATTGTCTGTACCACGGGCGTTAACTGGCTCCAACGATCTCGGGGGGACAAAAAGCCTTGAGCCAAAGATCCGCCGTCTTTTTGTCGCTGCTCGAACATGAGAAACTTTATAACGCCCTTAGTGCATACTACGTAACAATTTTAGCAGAAATGCGCGACACAGAAACCATGTTCTGACAAAAAGTGGAAATTTTTATTAACGTAAATATTGGTATGTCATCCTAATGTATACGTTACCTGTAACAAAACTATTATAAAAGCCCTGTAAAACTAATTGGTCATTAAGATAATTCAGTCAATTCATTCAATAAAATATAGCAACGGATGTGTTCGAAAACATTAGTTATCAAGTGCGCCTCCGTGTATACTATCTATTCCAGTATATTCGATATAGATTTTATTTGTTGATGGTACCACATGGGAAATACGTAACCAAACTCACCACTCCCCTAGTAACTAGTAAAATGAGACGACCTCACGATAACGTGCGAGGATTATAGGCACTGCGCGTCTCCCATGACCGCACCCGATAAGCACTCGCAGAGTACGTGGGGTCTGGGAGACTCCGCTAGACGGAAATTTAAAGGGAGGTTATTTGTAACAATGAACTACAATAATTAAGAGGCGTCATTTAAAATTGTGTTAAAATAGGAAGTAGTAGTTTCTTACACAAGCCGTCTATAATTAAGATGATCCCCCGCACAATTGTTAGTCACCATATCTATTATCATCGTATCAAACTCCCAATTTTTCATGGGATCGTTGACGCACTGGTCACAATTGGACCTTGCGAAAATTCGTTCACTGTATCAGAATACATGCTCGTCTCGCCAGACTTTTCGAATCATGCTGGTTCCTCGGACCTCCATTCGTACTCGCCACGCGCCGGCACTTGTTCAAATCGACCGACACCAATGCTTATGAAATGGAGCACCGTGATAGGCAGTTAACACGGGCAAGCTCATTTTATTGCGTTTCTAAAGTCACTATACAAGACTACTGAAGTAGATGATAATGGTCACCATAATTTATCCAATCATATCCTAAACTTTCGGCAATTGTGGCTAATGTTTCTCGGACTTCTAGTCACCTGATCAGGAATCATCTATTGTTAGTCTCCTTTGAGATAATCAAAATCTATCAACAGAATAATGTGTTTCCTTGTAAGCTATCAACTCTCGAAGTTACTATTAGTATTTCTAATGCAGTAAATTACATGGAAAATTTTGTCAGTGGAAGATATCTCAGTTTACAATTATTGTATTAACACTATTTTGTTTGTACCGTCGCTCGTACATTTTTTTTTCTACATACTATATTTCACATTTGCCGCTCAGTGAAACGAAACATCTACGATTTCGGACAGCGAATGTGGAGTTAACTCTAAGGTACATTGGAAGTCTTAATCTTGACCCACGAATCCGTAAATCGCCTTTCTGTTCATGAAAGTCATTCAGGTGGCATACGTCAGCAGAGAGAGCATTAACGCCCGCACCCTCCGAAAGTAACGTAACTGGCATAGTTCTCTTCGCTAGAAATATAGGTTCAAACGAAAATGACCATTAATGGCAAAGTGAATTCGCTTCAATCAAACACCCAAATAAACGACAAAGGACACCCGAAAAAAGGAAACCTAAGTATTCCCAGAACACCCGTAGACCGAATTTATGTGAATTTCAATTTTTTAGGTTTCCCTTTTGAAATCTGCAACTAGTGGGTCTGTCTTAATATTATTAGAGGTCAGATGATAGTAATCTCAACGATCAATTTTTACATATCGTTTGGGAGATTACCCCAATATAAACGAATAGCAAATCAATCGTGGACTACCAACATTTTCTGTGACTTAGGCTTGAAGAAACAAGACACAATGATTGCACCATTTAAAGTTTCATAAACGTTCAAACACAGCCACTGAGAATGGAATTAAGTTCGAATAATTCCGAAAAATGATGAAGTAACTGATGAGATAACTGATGAGAATTCGTATTGTAATAAATATTCGTAAAATTATAATTATCGATTCAAAAGTAAAATTATCGATTCAAAATTGCAGTAATCATGGCAATTTTATTATTTACTTTAAACTCTATTGCATTAATCCCTGTATGGAATTCGTTGTAGTGAGGTTTTGATTTCGAAATGATTCCATTTTGAATCCCATTAGTCTTCTTTTCCTTTTACACAAGTTAGTAAATTAAAATAGCGGAAGAAGCAGCAGCAGCGCAGGGCGAAAACTAAATTTTAACAAATCGTTACGACAACTGATAGAACAAAAACCTGAACCTAAAGAAGTGGTACACATGGCAGACAAAATCAAATACTTTTGAGTTACAATAACAAGCTGTTGATACTGTACAGATTATCTTAATAAAATAATTAAACCTGGAAAAAGCAGCGGAAAGAAAATTAGCAATGCAGGCATATCACCAAAGACCAAAACTCAACTGATTGAAAAAAATGGTGTTTCCGAACGTGCCGCGTGGGTGTAACAATCTGACATCAAGAAAGGAAGAAAGAAATAATTAGGTGCTTTTGAAATATGGGCTTCGAGGAAAACAACGAATGTGAAATACAGAAAAAACGACAAATGCTGAAATTTTTGGAGAAAAGAGAGAGAAAATTCAGAACTCTAGAAGCCAAGGGAATTAAATTAAAATAGTTCGGACATATTTTTAGATAGAAAACCACATGAAATGCATTGGCCAGGAATAGTAGAATAAACCAGAAAAAGGAAAAAAAAGATTAGGTGACAACGAAATTACCAAGATTGCTAACCTCATATGGCCAAAGTGTGTTGAGACAGAAATCAGTGGAGGAAGTTGTTTACGGAGTCACAAACAAGGAAAATAATTCATGTATTACAATAACAAACCAGATAGCCGGTACCCTACTGCTGTGTCAGCCTATTTATCAATACGACCATTTCTGTACTACCAGTATTAGTTCACTATCTCTCATATTTGTCTGAGTTGATGTTCACCCAGCCTTTGGAAGTGAAACTAGCAGGAATAATAAATTTGGTTCATATGGAGAAGTGAACAGATCGGAAATATCTAGTCCTGTCAAGAACACCAATATCCTTGTTTTACCATCTTCGGGAAACGAAAAATAAATATTTTCGAGGACAAATATTTTGTAGGAGGGCTGCTAACTTGCAACCCAAGTTCCGCCTCCGCATTTGCGATATCGTTTGTATAGCAAAAGAGCCTACGCACATATCGATTTTAATGATTCAAAAGAAATGTCGAAACTCCTTTTTAAACAACCCGAGACATTTTGCTTTTTGGTCATGACGCCAGGCGGGGAGGTACAGATCATTAGTGCAGGATGACGTCAATTCGCTTTTGGCAGTCGAGGGGACTTCCCCTGACCCCTCCAACGGCAAGTGCCTTAGGCCGCGTAGTACATTAGAGGTTTGCTTAATCCGCCCGGGTAGCCCAATCGCGCCCGGGGAGGAAAAGTGGGCGCGGAGGGGCGAAGGCGACGACCGCGTGGGCCACGCCCGCGCACATGGCCAGCGCCCCGCACCAAACAAAGGGCGGTCGCCATCTACCAGCGAAGGGCGGAATCACGCCGGCGGGCGGGGCGCGCGACGGAGTGGGGAGAGGCGGGGCGTGGGGCGCGAGCTCGCAGCCGGGCGACCGCCCGCCCGCTCGCGTCCGGGGGCCCGGGGGCGGCGCGCCATGTGGCAACGCCGCCGCCAGCCGTCAGGTGGCATGCTCGCTGCGGGGGCCGCTGCACACGCGTAATAATAGGCCTCCGCGGCGCGCAAGGCCGGCGACTGCCGACGCTGGCCGGCGCGCGCGGCCCGCGTCCACGCGGAAACGCCACCCTACGCCGCCCCCAGGGCGCCCGCCGCAGTGACACCCGCGCCCGGCGCGCCCTCCGCGGGCACCTGTTTCCTCCGGGCGCCTCCGCCACGCTCGCTGCGGGGCCCGCCACACTCCGCGGCGACGGCGGCGGCGGCCGTCCGCGCCCGCGCCGCCAAATCGATACGGCGACACGTCGCCACGGAGCGCTCGCCGCCGCCGCCTCCGCCACCGCCGCCCCGGCCCCGCCGCGCCTCGGCGGGCACGCGCGCCACCGCCCACGCCCCGCCGCCCCCAGCGGGCGGGCGGGCGAGGCGGCGCGGCCCGGGCGGGCGGCGACCGCGGCGCGAAGCCCGGGGGACAAGGGAACGCTCTGCGGGGCGAAGCGGCCCCGACGGTCATGTGACCCCAACTCACCACGTGAGGCCGCCAAGCTCTGCAGCCGCCTGGCTTCTTGCAGCTCGACGTAGCGAGCCGCCTCCAGCAGCGTCTCCAGGCTCATGGCTGCGGTGGCGAGGGCGGAGGCGAGGAAGAGACACGCGAGACGAAGGCGGCGGTGGCGGCGACCGCGCTCACCACGGCTCCTGCATGGCGGCGCGTCGGCACCGTGGCCGAACGGTGGCGGCTGGCGGCGGCTCCCCGCTCTGCTGGCACTGCGCGTGGTGGCGGCGGCGGCGGGAGGGCGGGCGAGCGAGCGGGCGACCGCGCGGGGCTGCAGCGCCCAGGCCGGGCCGGGCCGCGGTGGCGGTGGCGCGGCGTTCGGGTTGCCCACGACAACTAGCGGGGATTCGTCGGTCTGCGCGTGACGTCACAAAGGGATGCTCGCCACGATTGGCCGAGCAATTATGGACCGCCAACGCGCCACGCAAACACCAAAAATTGTCATAATAACGCGCACTCACTCAGGCACTTTGCGGGACGTTACTCCTAGACGCGGAAACTTTCCAGAGGCCGCGGGGCGACGCGCCGGGCAAAGCGAAGCGCTGGGCGGGCGTCGGGCGACGCTGAGCGCGGGCGACGATCCCTGGGCCCGCGGCGCGGCGGTAGAGGCACTCGCGAAAACAACGATGCACGGGAGATCGATGCGCGCGTCTCACGCGGCGCGGGGCCACTGCGCAGCCCGTGCCATGCCGCCGCCCGCCGCGTTCACGTGTCGGGCAGTGCCGCCAGCCAATCACCGCGCGCCGTGTGACGTAACGCGCACAGGGCGTGTTCGGCCGCGGTGCCGACGGCGGCGGCGGCGGCGAGCCGCTCCGCTCCGCTCCACGCCGCGCCCGGGCCGGCGTCGCCTCGCGGAGGCCCGACGCCAACGAAAAGCGCGCGCGCTCGCGCCCGGCCTCGCTCCGCGACCCTCGAGACGCGCGCCCGCTCACCCACGCCGCCCGCAGACCGCCCTCGCCGCCCGACGCTCGCCTCCCGCCGCCCGCGTCGCTCCTCGCTCTGCTGGCGCTGCCGCACCTCGCCGCTCCCGGGCCGCGCTGCCGCCGCCGCCGCCGCTCGCTCGCTGTCACGTTTCCTTCGTGTCACATGGGCCGGCGCGGCGTTGCCACATCGACGTAAACAAGTTCTCGCAATCAATGCGTAATCAACGCATCAATACTCCTCCCCCGCGCCCGGTCTGCGCTGCGCCGCCCCCGCAGCAGCTCAGCAGCGATCGAGCCTGCCCTCGGCTCCGGGCAAACGGGCGACGGAAGCGCTGACGAGCGCACGGAGGCGGGCGCGGGTCGGCCGTGGCGGCGGAGAAAGCGGACTGGGATGCATCGGCCCGCGACCTCGCCGCGCAGCGCCGCCCCCCGCCACTCCTCTCGACGGTTCACCGCCATGGGACGCGCGTGTTGTTTCAACGGCCCCATGCAATACTCTACTCACGTTTCGCTTGTTCGTCTCAATATAATTTAAGATGGAACAGCAAAGATCTATTCTTGCATTTATGAAACCTTAAATACTAGAAACATTTAATTGGAAGTCCCTCTCCCAGCGTATTGAGAAACGGTACATGACATTCTTTCAACCTTTGTCTGCTTCCCTCTCGAATGAATCATAGGACGAGTTTTGAGATATTTACCCTAGGTTCAGCAGGGTTTATAGGTGGATATTTGGGCTTTGGTTTTCCTGGGATCTCTACATTCATTGCGAGTTCATTCTTCGCTCACGCCTTCGAAGAAGAGTGGCAATTTCCCTCTTCTGCTTTATGTCAAATTGACATTTTTATCGCCAATGCTGTCTACGCACGTGACTGGCTCTGCCCACGAGGCGGCGCGCTAGCGCTCCGCGTGACAGCATCCTCAAGAGGACCCCGGGGCTAAAATGACACGCTTTCGCCTAGCTTCATCGGTTTCGAATGACAGCCAACAACACATGGTTGCAGCATAACAATTAATTTAAAACAGAACATTGTTTACGAAGTATATTACAATTATTTAAATTCTATTTAGAGACAATCGTTTCACATTATTGGAGATGAAATAATTTAGGGTTTGGGTAGTGCTTCAAATTTGCTTGCCAATTCTATGTAAATAATCCATTTAGCCGAGAAAACTATTGAAGATTTGGTAAAGATAATTTGCATTACCAATTAAACTATACACAAAAGAAAGCCTTTATTCCATCAAATACGCTATGAACTTACAAATTGGGCACTGAATCTCTTTTTCCTAAAATATGTATATCTTATTGCTAATAACGTCCATAAGCTATAATATTAATAATGCACTATCCCATGCAACTTTAAAGTTGCAGTGTTCTTTGTGAACCTGATATGATGCAATGAAAATAGGCGCATTTAAGTCTTCTTTTATCTCTTTCACTAGCACAATTTGACCATTTAATTACATTTTCTATTGAAATATCAATTCCTTCTAGCTGAAATAGAAATGCTCTAAGCTGGAATTCTGAAGAGCTGATTAAGGGCTTAAATAATGTAAATACTGGTTAAAATTTCTCTTGATGTTTCCTGAATCCATTACCTTTTACACATGTTAAGTAATATTTGGCTAGTAACTATTATAGTTCAAAATTCACATTTCAATCTTCATCTGCTAGTTGAAGAGGAAAGCTATGATCACATGCACTTTGTACACCAAAGAAACAAACTGGGTCCTTCTAAATCACATTAGAAATATTTGTAAATATTTTAAAATCTAAAATTTGTGCTCTTCAAAAATCACCATTCTTTCTCTTTACCTTTCATATGCTAATGTTTTTTTATTAAATTCAAATTGGAGAAATTTACTATTCCTCTTAAAGATCAAAATTCTAGTATATGATTAAGATGTAAGGTTCTTAAGAAGGAAATTTAAATGCCACAAACTATGACTGAAATAAAGTTTATTTTTTACCAATTTCAATTGATATGATGCACAAAAAATTTTATATTATGTAAGCAAAGAAGGGAAGGGGTTAAACTAATTTTAATTCATGCATATTTGAATGCCAACTTGTTCTTGCTATTTTGAAACTTCCAGAAGCACATTTGGTAGAAATTGTCCTTTATGTTCTAGAGTATTCACTATTCATTCTTTAAAACACATGACAATAACTATTATTGATGACATGTTTTTCTATGTTGGTTTATGTTCCTGTTGGCTACATTCCTCTCTATTCCATTTTCTGCAGATTTACACTACCAAAGAAATCCTAATGTGTAGATAAATGATTGATAATGAAATGGATAATACTGCTCAGAATTCTAAAATTACATTATAGTCCACCTCTACTTTATTTAAGACTGAAAGTACTACAATGTTAAGTAAGTAAACATAGAGTGAATAAAATACTTTATTGTCTTGGACTCCTCTTACAAATTTTTCAATACTGACACAATTTACAGTATATCAGATCCTCCTTTTGGCTTTTTAAGTACAAGGTTAAAAATGTCTTTTCTGCCTATGTATGAAAATACCTTACAATGTGCAGATCGGCACAAGACCTATGCACCTTGCCATTAAATGATCATAACACTAATTATTAACAACTTGTTCTGCATTGGCAGAAGCAATAACAATTTTTTTATATATATATTCACACGCAGATTCAAGCATATTAAAAATATTTATAATACAATGATCTCCAATATTTAAAACTCAATTCATGCAGAGACTTATTGCATTAAATTCACACATCCCAAGATACTTCCAAGTGATACGATACAAAAGAGAAAACTGGGACACTATTTTCAAATAGTTATTTATGATTTCTGTAACACCTTGGTTTAAATCCACCAGAACACTTTTATTGAAAGAGATGACTTGCAGAAAAGAAAACACTATCATAGTGAACAAACAATTTTAATTTATGAAATTAATTCAAATGTCAAAACTGCTTTCAGCTGCCACGCTTTCCAACAACAAAATGTAACCTGATAAATACTTCCATTTAATACAAAACAATTTATGAATAATGCCTACTCTAAAATAATTAAAGGGTTTCACACAGTACTGGAGAATTAGAATGTACATGTCACCCAATGCACACAAATACAGTGTGCTAGGAAAGTCTCTCCACAGTGTGAGCACCTGGCAGCACTGGGGCCGACCAAATGGTGCTGCAGAAGTTGGGATAGAGGAGGGAGTGGGGTTACAGTATGCATGCAATACTAAAGCTGAGGGTTGAAGCACAGGCGGCAGCAGGCTCCGACTCAAATTGTTGCAGAGAGACTTTCCTGGCATGTGCTCAGAACAAACTCACAACAAGAAACAATTCTGGAGTGATGATTCTTAATAAGAAATATGCAAATTCAATCTTATTTGCCCAATAGTTCTCATCACCATGAACACAAAATACAAGAGCCTTCCTTTCCATCCTGCACATTCCATTACAATTGAATTTATAATCATATTGAAGTTAATATGTTTTCATTTCATTATATATTTTTAATTTAATATTTATTTAAAACAGAAGTACACAACAGTCAAGACCCTGGTACAACAAGAATACAACAAAAATGTACAAACACCTACAAATACATTAGTATTACCTTACAAGCCCTTTAATTGTGTGCTCCTGTCTTTAAACAATTTTTGAAAAAAAGAAACAGATTCACAGGGTAATGAGCTCACAAGACCACTTCACATAAATAACTCCACTTCAGATGTCACTTGATTATGTAAATCTAATCTCTTATTAATTCTTTAAACAGAAAAGTTCATACTAGCGTTTGTGTGAATACACTGTGGCAGAGACTAAAAAGTTTAACCAAAATTGTATTAAAAGAGAATCCAACTCAATAAAGAAATAAAAACATTGCATTTACACTGTTATAAAGATTTAAAAGTCAAGGATAATGGATTTACAAACTGTCATTGGTGCGATCAGGATTCATGAAAAAAAGAGTTTGTAAACCAAAAGTAACCCAAACCAAAACCAAAGTAACTTTTTCTTACTTTGCGAATGTCTTTGTACATTAGACTCAAATGTTAACAAGAGCAATTTACAACATACTTTATATATCATGAGTGGAAAACACATGCAGAGAAAGTTTCCTGAGCAAATTGTCTCCTATTCCTTAATCATATTTATTGCATGTTATTTAAAATTTCTAATTCTAATGCTTCTCAAGACTTTGTAAAAGCTGAACAGACACTGTTCAAAGCACCAACCTCCATGCTTCCTTCAAAGGTCACAGAGATTTTGACCTGAGTATTCATTGATGTTGTATTTGTGATTAGTGAATGGGCTCCATTTCACTGATTTGTAAATGTAAAATGGTGAGAAAATAACATTTACTTTCTTACCAAAGTAATGCCATAATTATAATTTTTGGGGGAAAGAAAGATAAATATTATACAAGAGATTTATAAGGGAAACGAGACCAAGTGGTCAACCCAGGTTATTTCTGTCAGCCAGGTAAACCTGAAAATGATAGTACTAATGCTACATCAAATGAGTGCTCATTTAAACTGAGTTCATTTAA
The DNA here is from genome assembly GCA_031308135.1 of Acheta domesticus. Lineage (NCBI taxonomy): Eukaryota > Metazoa > Arthropoda > Insecta > Orthoptera > Gryllidae > Acheta > Acheta domesticus. The sequence continues at coordinate 86,455,862 of JAHLJT010009355.1, forward strand.
ATCCACACTCGTACTTGTTAGAATTTCAACATACTTGTTACTATTAAAAGTTTCAGGTGAATGAAAATTCAGATCAAAAGGTTGTGAACAATTATGGCCATCTTAACCCACTGTTGTTAACATTTTCAATTTACGAACATCAAATGCATTCTGGGGACAGAACTGACACAAACCAATTGGGGTAAAATCATTCCGTTTTGATCCCCAAAATATTGATTATTAAGATACTGAGAATATCAGACATTGTTTGGAATTGATTTTTGTGTAAAATGCCAAACATAAATACCTTAAAACTGATGAAAGCCACGATTTATTCGTGCAACATGAATATCTGTGCTTCAAATGTGGAAAGGAATTAACTTTACAAGTTTAAATTTTATGATGGAAGAAAGCTTCACTTTTAGGGCATTTTGTATGAATATAGATGAGGTAAATTATTACGTAAATAAAAACTGGGACGAATTAAGACACTGCCAGAGGACAAGACAAAATGGCGATGGCATTTTATAGACAGCAAATAAAGTAAACCGCAGCAGATAAAAAAAAAGTCTTTTAAGGGAAAGAAACCTGTTTACAGGCAAGAAAATAGTATGAAATCCAAACATTTTATTTAGATCATAGAAACTAATTAAGCCAAAATTAAAACCTTATAAATACATCGTTACATCTCTTATAGAAAGTCTTATTTAGATTTACCAAACCCTCTGGATAACTTTCATTTAAAAATTATAAAAGAAGTTGAAAATTCAAGGTATGCCTGCTTCACCCTGGGGAATTACAGATTTCAATATTTGCACTCCTGCTTTTTCTAATAAATTAAGTGGTCTTAAAACCCTTTTTTCCCTTTGTGAAAATTTATTGAAAAACACACTGACCACCAAGCCCTGCCTCCACTTCTTCGTAATAATCATGAATTTCAATGTAGACAATATCCATAAAGAAGAAAATATCCACTCTATATCAGTGCTGACAAATAATTTTACTTTCTGTTAAAACTATAAAAATGCATGAATTGTAATTTACTCAATATTTTAAAAGTTGCTTCCAACTCTGAACTTACAGTAGTTAAGTTCACAACAAAAAATCTGCCAGTAAAATATTGCAAGTGCAGTGTTTCCTTACTTATCTTTTGACAACTCACAAAACCGGTACCAGAACTGATAATTTTTGTACAAATACTCAGTATGAAAAGTAGCACCAAGAGGAAAATAAATAAAACCAATAATAAAAGAATGTTTGCTAAAAAGGAATAAATTACTGTCTCAGTGGGAATTATACAATTCATTACCTGCATTATGAGGCATGGCAGATCAACAAAAATTTATTTTCACAACAAAACACACAAAATATTTTTAATTCATACAACCAAGTGTAATTTCACTCCATAATTTTAATGTCCCATAGTTATTCTCAATAAACTTGGAAGTATTGTATAATAAGTTATTCAGGCATTCTAAAGTGAACAGCTACACAAAACAAAGAGAAATTGAAACTATTTGCTACTACAATATGTCATGGTCTTTCTTCACACTGGAAATAATAACTTTCAGTGATGTATTTCCTATAACTTTCTAGCATTTGATGACAAATCATAATAACTATTTCACACAACTGTGGAGTTATGAATCAATGCATGCAGAATTGGTGACACTGCAAATTAAAAAAAGAAATAAAAATCACAGCAACAGAATCACTATCAGTGTCTCTGTCCAATCTCTGCAGCACCTTAAATATTTAAACAAGAGCCTCCAAATTACAAATCCTTCCATCATATCAAACCTCAAAAATATTTTAATTTCATACATGAAATGTGAAATAGGAAGACCAATATTGAAGAAATACTTTCCTCCAAAATGAGGATAAAAAATTACAATATTAAAATTCTTCCTTGAGTATTGCCCCAAAAATTTATTAAATATACAGTTAATGTGATTCCTTTGTACAATAAACCATGAGGAAAGAGCAGATGTTGATCTCAAAAGTCAGAGAAAAAATGACTATGTAGCAATTACCATACCCTTCGGAAAATGTTCTTGTGACTTGCAGCTTCATGCCTTGATCACCTTAATTGCAAGAAGAGTCTGATCCTCCTTGAATAGTTGCATTGAGTTACTATGGATGATAAAGGAACACTTTTCATGATTTAAATCCCAGCCATCCATCAACAGCAAGGGTTTCACTATATCTAATGTACTACTGCATTCCATTAATGACTCATACTGGAAACTTACATGAGAAGAAACTGATCATACAAATCTAGAACTCTTCCTTGCAGTTTCAGGTGGAAACTTATATTTCAAAATAAAGGTTTAAATAAATTTCCCTGGTCTAAAACTCAGTTTCAAGTGATAATGTATTTTCTTGACATCTTTTGGAGACCCTTGCCTCACACTAAATGTGAAGTAGAAGCTCACAGAAAAAGCTTCCTACTTCATCGCAGTAGCCAAATGACTAATGCATACAAGGACTGAAGGAGGTTCGAACACAGGCACAATTGTGTCTGAGCAAACATGCTGCTATCGGCTTAAGTTGCTCACATAAATCTGCTTCAGCTCCGTTTTGGGTGTATTCTCAAACAGGGCAGCACGATTCTGACCTTCTCCCTTCTTCACCCAGTGACCATACACACGGAAAGCACATGCATCTATCACCTGAAACAGAAAATGCAATAATATATTTAAGGATATTCAATAGCAGCTGATATCAACATTGAAATATTAAAATAATCTAATCATTCATTACTGAAACCAGTTATTAATTTTTTAATATATTCAGTTAAGGAACATACACATTCAAACACAATGATGCTCTTTCACTTCTCTGCAGAAGATAACCATGAAATTCACAGATCCATAAGAAAATAATTTCATAGTTTCTTTCCAAATGTGACTAGCAACACAATAGAAAAAATTTTAATATTACATTTTTCTCAAACTTTTCACTCAATAAAGTAATGCTTTCTGAGCATACAAATTATGCTGGGAAACAATAGCAGTTCGGTTTCAAGTTGATAGTGGCATCATAATGAATAAGGAATGTTTCAGTGATCCTCAATGCAAATCTATCTTTGTTTTTTCAAATCCACTCTAGTTTTTCAGGTAAAGTGTTTCCTTCTAAAAAGTGTTGTTTTATATACTTCCCTTCTCTGATGACATCTATCATCCTTTCTAGTGTTATTTGGTTGATATCGTTTCTTTTTTCTGTAGCATCATGGTAGTCAAGATTATATTTTGTTTTCGTTTTTAATTATAATTTTACATATTTCCTTTCTACTTTCATGAATTCAGGGGTTCTTTGCCAAGAGGTTACTTGGACTACCCTTAATCTGTGTTGAAATACAAGTTCTTCATATATAGGTTGTTTACATAAGGCTGATGACTTTTGTTATAATTGTAATGAATACATTCTTCAAACTATCAGGAACAACATCACTGACTTTGTCAAGCAAGCATATCCTGTACACTTAAGAATTCGCAGCAGCAACCAAGCTTCGGCTATCCATAAGGTTTGTAAAAGTTGTATGAAGTGCCTCAGACACTTCAAAAAAAAGACAAGTTTAAAATTTGAACGGTCTAAGGTGACGTGAGAACCAAAAGATCATCACAATGATCATTACCATTGTGCTGTGAATATGAATTTTAAAAAAAGCCATATAAAACAGATGATCCTTTTCCAGTCTATATCTCAGCAATTCTTCCAGGAAGAAATCTGTCTAAGAGAATATGAACTCTTAGCACCTTGGTTAAATGAGAAGAATTGTTTAAGTCAGAAGCTAAAATTACAATTTACTAGACTTAAGAAAAGGTTCTTCTTCCTTCAGAGATGACCTTGTGTATCTGTAAAAGAATACACCTGAACTACTTATCAAAAAGGTTTCTTGAAATATTGAACAGACAACTGGAGGATTTTTATTGACCGGTCTTTCAGAAATGTGTTTCATAATGCATAGTCCTATTGCTCATTCAATAAAACTGCACAAGGTACATGAATATCTGTTATCAGCATGAGTGGCCTTAATGAGCTGATCTTGAGATGGCGAACATCATCTTTGCAGAGCAAAGTGGGTAACTGAAATACCCATCTTTCATTTGCATGTGGCATTTTCATCAAGCACAACATGCTAATTGAAAGAAGGTAGCATGGCCTCTCAGAGAAAATACGTCAGTTGGTGCAGCAAACATCGTGGTTTCGTTGACAGGAAAAAAAAATTCTCCTATCACTGAACATTAAACCTAATTAAGAAATTTGTGAAAACCTTCGGTAGAAACCGAATTAGTTTCATGTATATCTGCAGATCCTTTACTGGACTAAGTAACAAAATAGTTGAAGCAGGAATTTTTGATGCTCCTCAAAATAAGAAAACTCATCAATGATTCCAAATTCACCACACAAATGGCACATTGAACCATGAGCCCAGAACAGTTTTCTCTGTTGTTACAAACATTTTGGGAAGCCATAAAGAACCAAACTATGAAGTACCGGTCTACAACATTCTTCAAACATTCAGAATTCAACATTCACTCAACAAACTTTCAGAATGTGGGGCTAGGGTGAGAATGAAGGTACACTTTTCGCACAGCCACTAACAAAAATTTGAAAATATTGGTGACTTCAGAGAAGAGGTTCCATAAGGATATTAATGTGATAGAAGAAAGGTAACAGGGTACATGGGACACTAGCACGATAGCAGGAAACTGCTGCAGACTGTAACACAACTCTACTGGTAACGTAGAGAACGCATACACAAGAAAATCAATCAAACAGAAATATCTAGTGCAATAATTGTGAACTGAATCTTATGTACAGCTTGATTCATATATTCAGTTTGTGCTAATTTGGTAATCCCTATATGTTATATTTTAGTAGTGACAGTTATTCATGTAATAGTTTTAATTTTATTTTTTGCTATAAAATACATATTACCTCAATAAGTAAAGACAATCAGACAAAACCAAAGACATATTTGGATTTAGCATCACAATTATCCGAAAACCCCTCTAACACAATTGACAATAAAATCATTGTTCCCCAGTCTTTTAGATGCAATGTGTTGTTAGCAACAAATCTTGTAAAAAACAACTTAGAAATTCATTGTTTGTGATTCAGTTTCTTTCTCAAACAGGACATCAAAATTTGAGTTTGCTTATGGGGGGGGGGAGACTAAAACTTTTTAATCTGATGATTAGGGGGTGGATTTTAATGACCTAAAACATTGCCAAAAATGATCAATAA
>JAHLJT010009355.1:86468593-86860588 GCA_031308135.1 Acheta domesticus
AATGTTGATTAAATTTGAGTGGTGCGTTTTTGCACCACCGAGCACATGGGGATGCATTATGTGCAAAACAAGCGTGCCATGTTTATTTTGCTTATATTTACAATTTTTACATTTCTGAACATTTCATGATGTATTATACAATATTTCCTATAAATTATTGCATTACAAGGCAGAGGCAAAATTTATTACACATTCTAATTTGTTTTTCATACTATTGTGGCCTAAATGTGGATGAAGTTTTGGCTGATTTAGAGGAGGATGATAAGGAGCACAATTTACCAAAACCAATTCTATTGCCATTTGTTTTGCTCTTTGCTCTATCTCTTATTAGGTATGATACCGACGAGCGTAGAGGGAATGATAATTTCGGTGGAAACCATCTTAATGAAGATCAGTTGGCTAAAAAATCTGAAGCAGTGTTAAAAACTGTTGACGAAGATAAAATTATTTTCTCCGTAATCGACATTTCGTTACTGGGTACAATTTGGTTTCTCGCAAACGAATGTATTGAAAGAATGTGACAATACGAGGAATTTGGCAGTTTTAAATGCAATGCGAAGATCCAGATTTGAGGAGATTATGCATCATATGCATCTAAATGACAACTCACAGACAAAAATGATAAACTTTCGAAAATTCAGCCCTATTTAGATTATTTCAGAAAAACATTTCTCGAATATGCTTTTTGGGAGAATGAGTCCAGTGTGGAAGCAATGATATCATATTTGGCACACAATGATCTAAAACAATTTATCTGTAGGAAACTAATAAGATTTGAGTACGAAATATGGTGTCACAAACTTTGACAAAGCTGCATAGCTGACTTCGAGGTATATCAAGAGTGCTAGGAATCCCAAAATTCCTAGAGAAGAACATGTTTTGAGAGGAGAAATTCTTTTGAAATTCACTGAAAACCTGCCTAAAGATGACTGTGGAAGGAATTTGGCTCATCATTCATTTGATGATAATTATTTCTTGAGTCTGAAAGTTGTAAACAAGTTTTCTGAACTTGATATTGCTGGAACACTGAGAAGCAATAGGTGTTACCTCGCTTAAATGGTACCATCGCTAATGGTAGTGTTATCTCACTACTGGTGTTACCTCGTAAATTCAATTTCTCCAAAAAAGGTAATTTTCTTATACAAAAGAACAAAGTGTTCTCTCAGCAAATCACATGACACGGTTAAGAGTATCAAGTATACTGTGCACGAGAAATGCTTTTATAGCTTTCATTCAAAAGATAGACCAGATGATATCTCATGTGCTCGGTGGTGCGTTTGTGCACCAGGCATTTTTTCCTAAAGTAAACATAATAAACAAAAAATATTGATATAAACATTCACAGTAGACTTATTTAAACATGTTTTCCCAATATCAACAACTTTCGTGACAAAAAATGTTCTGGGCATTAATGGGTTAATGGTGATAAAGAAAATAACACCTTTTCAACTACATTTTAAGTCCTAAATTTTGGTAAATTCAGAAAAGAGAAGAAAGGTGAAGGAGAGACAATAAAGATTACAGGAAGGAAGGAGATCGATGAGAGAGGAATGAGTGGATTAACAATGAGAATAAAAATCTTTGAAAATGTATTATACACAACATCATTGCCAGAATAACAATGTAATTAGAAAGAAAGGGGTGTGGAAAGAACAGGGAAGGTAATAGAGACAGTGGAGAGCAAATAAAAGAGAAGGGAGAGAACAGAGAGAGAAGGGATGGAAGAGAGACAGAAGGATAGGATAGGATTGCGCAGAGCGAGAGAAGAGGAGAGAGAGCGAGAGAAGAAAGCGAAAGAAGAGAGAGCGAAAGAAAGGACAGCGAAAGAAGAGGATAGGAGAGCGAGGCGGGAGGAGATGAGAGTGAGGCGAGAGGAGATGAGAGCTAGGCGAGAGGAGAGGAGAGCGAGGCGAGAGGAGAATGAGGCGAGGGGAGAGCGAGACGAAAGGAGAGGAGAGAAGAGCGAGGCGAGAGGATAGGAGAGCGAGGATAGGAGAGCGAGGCGAGAGAAGAGGAAAGAGAGGCGAGAGGAGAGGAGAGCGAGGAGAAAGGAGAGGAGAGCGAGGAGAAAGGAGAGGAGAGCGAGGAGAAAGGAGAGGAGAGCGAGGAGAAAGGAGAGGAGAGCGAGGAGAAAGTAGAGGACAGGAGAGTAAGGGGAGAGGTGAGGAGAGCGAGGAGAAAGGAGAGGAGAGCGACGAGAAAGGAGAGGAGAGCGAGGAGAAAGGAGAGGAGGCGAGAGCGAGGCGAGAGGAGGCGAGAGCGAGGCGAGAGGAGGCGAGAGCGAGGCGAGAGGAGAGGAGAGCGAGGCGAGAGGAGAGGAGAGCGAGGCGAGAGGAGAGTAGAGCGAGGCGAAAGGAGAGGAGTGCGAGGCGAGAGGAGAGGAGAGCGAGGCGAGAGGAGAGGAGAGCGAGGCGAGAGGAGAGCGAGGCGAGAGGAGAGGAGAGCGAGGCGAGAGGAGAGGAGAGCGAGGCGAGAGGAGAGGAGAGCGAGGCGAGAGGAGAGGAGAGCGAGGCGAGAGGAGAGGAGAGCGAGGCGAGAGGAGAGGAGAGCGAGGCGAGAGGAGAGGAGAGCGAGGCGAGAGGAGAGGAGAGCGAGGCGAGAGGAGAGGAGAGCGAGGCGAGAGGAGAGGAGAGCGAGGCGAGAGGAGAGGAGAGCGAGGCGAGAGGAGAGGAGAGCGAGGCGAGAGGAGAGGAGAGCGAGGCGAGAGGAGAGGAGAGCGAGGCGAGAGGAGAGGAGAGCGAGGCGAGAGGAGAGGAGAGCGAGGCGAGAGGAGAGGAAAGCGAGGCGAGAGGAGAGGAGAGCGAGGCGAGAGGAGAGGAGAGCGAGGCGAGAGGAGAGGAGAGCGAGGCGAGAGGAGAGGAGAGCGAGGCGAGAGGAGAGGAGAGCGAGGCGAGAGGAGAGGAGAGCGAGGCGAGAGGAGAGGAGAGCGAGGCGAGAGGAGAGGAGAGCGAGGCGAGAGGAGAGGAGAGCGAGGCGAGAGGAGAGGAGAGCGAGGCGAGAGGAGAGCGAGGCGAGAGGAGAGGAGAGCGAGGCGAGAGGAGAGGAGAGCGAGGCGAGAGGAGAGGAGAGCGAGGCGAGAGGAGAGGAGAGCGAGGCGAGAGGAGAGGAGAGCGAGGCGAGAGGAGAGGAGAGCGAGGCGAGAGGAGAGGAGAGCGAGGCGAGAGGAGAGGAGAGCGAGGCGAGAGGAGAGGAGAGCGAGGCGAGAGGAGAGGAGAGCGAGGCGAGAGGAGAGGAGAGCGAGGCGAGAGGAGAGGAGAGCGAGGCGAGAGGAGAGGAGAGCGAGGCGAAAGGAGAGGAGAGCGAGGCGAGAGGAGAGGAGAGCGAGGCGAGAGGAGAGGAGAGCGAGGCGAGAGGAGAGGAGAGCGAGGCGAGAGGAGAGGAGAGCGAGGCGAGAGGAGAGGAGAGCGAGGCGAGAGGAGAGGAGAGCGAGGCGAGAGGAGAGGAGAGCGAGGCGAGAGGAGAGGAGAGCGAGGCGAGAGGAGAGGAGAGCGAGGCGAGAGGAGAGGAGAGCGAGGCGAGAGGAGAGGAGAGCGAGGCGAAAGGAGAGGAGAGCGAGGCGAGAGGAGAGGAGAGCGAGGCGAGAGGAGAGGAGAGCGAGGCGAGAGGAGAGGAGAGCGAGGCGAGAGGAGAGGAGAGCGAGGCGAGAGGAGAGGAGAGCGAGGCGAGAGGAGAGGAGAGCGAGGCGAGAGGAGAGGAGAGCGAGGCGAGAGGAGAGGAGAGCGAGGCGAGAGGAGAGGAGAGCGAGGCGAGAGGAGAGGAGAGCGAGGCGAGAGGAGAGGAGAGCGAGGCGAGAGGAGAGGAGAGCGAGGCGAGAGGAGAGGAGAGCGAGGCGAGAGGAGAGGAGAGCGAGGCGAAAGGAGAGGAGAGCGAGGCGAGAGGAGAGGAGAGCGAGGCGAGAGGAGAGGAGAGCGAGGCGAAAGGAGAGGAGAGCGAGGCGAGAGGAGAGGAGAGCGAGGCGAGAGGAGAGGAGAGCGAGGCGAGAGGAGAGGAGAGCGAGGCGAGAGGAGAGGAGAGCGAGGCGAGAGGAGAGGAGAGCGAGGCGAGAGGAGAGGAGAGCGAGGCGAGAGGAGAGGAGAGCGAGGCGAGAGGAGAGGAGAGCGAGGCGAGAGGAGAGGAGAGCGAGGCGAGAGGAGAGGAGAGCGAGGCGAGAGGAGAGGAGAGCGAGGCGAGAGGAGAGGAGAGCGAGGCGAGAGGAGAGGAGAGCGAGGCGAGAGGAGAGGAGAGCGAGGCGAGAGGAGAGGAGAGCGAGGCGAGAGGAGAGGAGAGCGAGGCGAGAGGAGAGGAGAGCGAGGCGAGAGGAGAGGAGAGCGAGGCGAGAGGAGAGGAGAGCGAGGCGAGAGGAGAGGAGAGCGAGGCGAAAGGAGAGGAGAGCGAGGCGAGAGGAGAGGAGAGCGAGGCGAGAGGAGAGGAGAGCGAGGCGAGAGGAGAGGAGAGCGAGGCGAGAGGAGAGGAGAGCGAGGCGAGAGGAGAGGAGAGCGAGGCGAGAGGAGAGGAGAGCGAGGCGAGAGGAGAGGAGAGCGAGGCGAGAGGAGAGGAGAGCGAGGCGAGAGGAGAGGAGAGCGAGGCGAGAGGAGAGGAGAGCGAGGCGAAAGGAGAGGAGAGCGAGGCGAGAGGAGAGGAGAGCGAGGCGAGAGGAGAGGAGAGCGAGGCGAAAGGAGAGGAGAGCGAGGCGAGAGGAGAGGAGAGCGAGGCGAGAGGAGAGGAGAGCGAGGCGAAAGGAGAGGAGTGCGAGGCGAGAGGAGAGGAGAGCGAGGCGAGAGGAGAGGAGAGCGAGGCGAGAGGAGAGGAGAGCGAGGCGAGAGGAGAGGAGAGCGAGGCGAGAGGAGAGGAGAGCGAGGCGAGAGGAGAGGAGAGCGAGGCGAGAGGAGAGGAGAGCGAGGCGAAAGGAGAGGAGAGCGAGGCGAGAGGAGAGGAGAGCGAGGCGAGAGGAGAGGAGAGCGAGGCGAGAGGAGAGGAGAGCGAGGCGAGAGGAGAGGAGAGCGAGGCGAGAGGAGAGGAGAGCGAGGCGAGAGGAGAGGAGAGCGAGGCGAGAGGAGAGGAGAGCGAGGCGAGAGGAGAGGAGAGCGAGGCGAGAGGAGAGGAGAGCGAGGCGAAAGGAGAGGAGAGCGAGGCGAGAGGAGAGGAGAGCGAGGCGAGAGGAGAGGAGAGCGAGGCGAAAGGAGAGGAGAGCGAGGCGAGAGGAGAGGAGAGCGAGGCGAGAGGAGAGGAGAGCGAGGCGAAAGGAGAGGAGAGCGAGGCGAGAGGAGAGTAGAGCGAGGCGAAAGGAGAGGAGTGCGAGGCGAGAGGAGAGGAGAGCGAGGCGAGAGGAGAGGAGAGCGAGGCGAGAGGAGAGCGAGGCGAGAGGAGAGGAGAGCGAGGCGAGAGGAGAGGAGAGCGAGGCGAGAGGAGAGGAGAGCGAGGCGAGAGGAGAGGAGAGCGAGGCGAGAGGAGAGGAGAGCGAGGCGAAAGGAGAGGAGAGCGAGGCGAGAGGAGAGGAGAGCGAGGCGAGAGGAGAGGAGAGCGAGGCGAAAGGAGAGGAGAGCGAGGCGAGAGGAGAGGAGAGCGAGGCGAGAGGAGAGGAGAGCGAGGCGAGAGGAGAGGAGAGCGAGGCGAGAGGAGAGCGAGGCGAGAGGAGAGGAGAGCGAGGCGAGAGGAGAGGAGAGCGAGGCGAGAGGAGAGGAGAGCGAGGCGAGAGGAGAGGAGAGCGAGGCGAGAGGAGAGGAGAGCGAGGCGAGAGGAGAGGAAAGCGAGGCGAGAGGAGAGGAGAGCAATGAGAAATGAGAGCGATGAGAAAGGAGAGGAGAGGAGAGCGAGGCGAGAGGAGAGGAGAGCGAGGCGAGAGGACAGAAGAGGGAGGCGAGAGGAGAGAAGAGGGAGGCGAAAGAAGAGGAGGAGAGAAAAGCGAGGCGAGAGGAGAGAGGGCGAGAGGAGAGAGCGAGAGCAAGAGAAGAGCGAGGGGAGAGGCAGAGAGCGGGAGGAGAGAGAGCGAGAGGAGAGAGACAGAGCGAGATGAGAGGGGCAGAGGGCGAGATGAGAGAGGCAGACAGCGAGATGAGAGAGGCAGACAGCGAGATGAGAGGCAGACAGCGAGATGAGAGAGGCAGCAGCGAGATGAGAGAGGCAGCAGCGAGATGAGAGAGGCAGAGTGCGAGATGAGAGGCAGACAGCGAGATGAGAGAGGCAGAGAGCGAGATGAGAGAGGCAGAGAGCGATATATGAGAGGCAGAGAGCGATATATGAGAGGCAGAGAGCGATATATGAGAGGCAGAGAGCGATATATGAGAGGCAGAGAGCGATATATGAGAGGCAGAGAGCGATATATGAGAGGCAGAGAGCGAGATGAGAGAGGCAGAGAGCGAGATGAGAGAGGCGGAGAGCGAGATGAGAGTGGCGGAGAGCGAGATGAGAGAGGCGGAGAGCGAGATGAGAGAGGCGGAGAGCGAGATGAGAGAGGCGGAGAGCGAGAGGAGAGTGGCAGAGAGCGAGATGAGAGAGGTAGACAGCGAGATGAGAGAGGCAGACAGCGAGATGAGAGAGGCAGAGAGCGAGATGAGACGCAGAGAGCGAGATGAGAGAGTCAGAGAGCGAGTTGAGAGGCAGAGAGCGAGAGGAGAGAGGCAGTGCGAGAGGAGAGAGGCAGTGCGAGAGGAGAGAGGCAGTGCGAGAGGAGAGAGGCAGTGCGAGAGGAGAGAGGCAGAGCGAGAGGAGAGAGGGCGAGAGGAGAGAGGGCGAGAGGAGAGAGGGCGAGAGGAGAGAGGGCGAGAGTGAGGAGAGAGAGCGAGAGGATAGAGGCATGAGGAGTGGAAAGCGGAAGCATGAGGATAGGGGGGAACGCATGAGGAGAGGAGTGCGGAAGCACGGAGAGAGGAAAGCAGAAGCATGAGGACAGGAGAGCGGAAGCATGAGGAGAGGAGAGCGGAAGCGTGAGGAAGGGAGGTCGGAAGCGTGATGAGAGGAGAGCGTAAACGTGAGGAGGAGAGCTGAGGCGTGAGGAGGGGAGAGTGGAAGCGTGAGGAGGGGAGAGTGGAAGCATGAGGAGAAGAGAGCTGAAACGTGAGAGCAGAAGCGTGAGGAAAGGAGAGAGTAGAAAGATGAGAGAGGAAGCATGAGAGAAGAGAGCACAGAAAAAAAGAGAGCTTGGAGAAAGAAGTGAGAGCCAAGAAAGAAGTGGGAGCAGAAAGTGGAGAGAGAGAGGAGAAATAAGACAGGAAATTGAAGGGGAAGGGAGAGGGATGATATAAGATTCAATTATGTTGCAAGCTGATGAAATACAAAAACTCTTTTGAACAACTTTCCGGGATGCTACATTTAGAATAATGTCAACTATTCTTTGAATATATGCTGAAAAGGGTATTAAACATGTTTGACAGTTTTCATGACAAAAACGACAGACATTTCAAGAGAAATTAGAAATCCTCCAAATGCTTCTCCCATTTAAACACACATTCATTACATAAGGACAAGCACAATCAATTTACTTCCAATTCTTATTAAAATAATTTATATTATGTATACATGTAAGTATTACTTATGTAAACAAATAAACAACATATTTATAAAATAAATTAAAAAACTTTCTTTAACAATAGAACCCAAAGGTTAGTTGTTTATATTATGGATACAAACAGGTTAAGCGTACATGTAGCTAAGCACCACTTAAATAGTAAATTTCATCATGCCTGATAACAACTTGTGTTAATGAGCCAGATACCTAAATTAATGCACCAATGTTAATACACATTTTTTATTACAGTAAACCCTAAAAAATGTCAATCACTTTATCATCTATGGCATTTTAATGTCTTGCTTGCTTAAATACAAATAGCCCTTTCGTTATGCTAGACTACTAATGTAGGATTTTATGGTAGTCTCCCTTTCTTCTCCTTCTTCTGTATTTTCATCTATCCAGATACTAATCTCTGATTTTTCCCTATTGCTCCTTGAGGGGTTTTCTTGTACCATAACAAAATAAGACAAAATAATTTACAAAATACGAAATAATCAATTTCTTTTAGTACAGATAAATTATCATGAGATGGATGATGATTAATTTTTGTGTAAGACATAAAAGCAGGAACTCTGAAATCCAATGGAATGTAATTCAGCTTAGAAAGTTTAAAAATTCTGTTCATGCTTTCCTACATTTCCCACAATTTTAAGAAGTGTCGATTCAGACAATTCCAATATGTACCTCAAAAATTCCAATAATAAATCTTAAATTCCTCCTTCCCCATTCCTGATGATTCTTACACTTACATAAATTTGAACAGAACCTCTTTTATTGTGCTAGGAATCTGTAAGTTACAACTCGTTCTAACCAATAATCAAATTGAGCAAAAAAGAAGAAAAGAAATAAAATAAAAAGAAAGGGAGAATAAAGAGAAAAAAAAACAGAAAAATTACTAAATGCCTATGCAAATGCAAGGAGTTCTGACATGTTTTATTTTCAAAACCTGAATAAACAAAGATCAGCAAAATGAAAGAAAAGGAAGTGCAGAAAAATATTTATGCTATTAGTATGAAATATGTAATTAAGTTAACTACATTATGATTTTTTTTTTCTTTCTTGCTTTCAAAATGCTTTTAAAGAACAATGCAAACTACACAAAAAAGTTCCATGACAAGCATCTTCTTTTTTCTCATTTCTATGTATTTGTTGAATGATTTTCTCTCTTAAGTATTTTAATTTAAACTTATTAATACAAACACAAAATTCACACATTTTATTGGTACCATTTACTGAAAAAATAAACACACAATTTTCATACATAGTACTCTTTTCTTTAAAACCTAATCCAGTGTAGTTAGGAAGGTAAAAAATTACTATTTTACTGAGAAAAATGTGTTGTCTTAAATTCTTTTAATGCAAGATGAAGCTGAGGAAATTTTCAGTTGTAGGTAATTATTGAGACAGGAGTACAACTGCACTATGTATCTGAATCACATACTGTCAGTGAGAGCAAGAGTATGTGTGAGAGCATGAATGTGAGTGAATATGCATACACCTAATATATGCTTTCAAGATTAAATCAGTGTAAAGGGCCACATATGTGAATGAATTTGAAAATATGTCTGTTGTGTGTATATGGTAAGTATATAAATCACTATACTTAGTGCAAAATGAGATGTTTTTTTCTGATCGACATCAAAATAAAAACATGATTCACTAAGATGAATAATGTATGCCAGCAGGTGGTGTAACAACTAATATGATTATCCAAAGAAGCAAAGTAGTTGCCAGGAAGTGATATGTATATAAAATAGTGGAGTTTCAATAACATATACTTTCTCATATTATTTTTCCAACTTTGGCAATTTTCAAAAATGCAGAATGTTTAATGAAAATGAGACCTGTACTATTTTTTAAGCATCCCATTAAACTATATTAGAAAAAATTTAAACAAACAATTTTTGAGAATTTTTTGAATTGCTTTAATCTCAACAAGAAATGATATGAATATATCTTGTTTTTTTCAAAAAGTCAAAATAATGCATGACCTTATGGTAAGATTTAAATTTTAAATATAGATCTTTAAGTAAGGTAATGTATAATTTTTTGCAAATATAAGTATTTTTTTGCATAATTTTGCATTAAAAATACATAAGCAGTTTTTAAACAATTATTTTCTCAAACATGGCTCCAAATTTTTCTTTATTTTTATTTTTCCTTGAATTTCCTCTTTTTCCTCAAAGAACACAAAAAATGGCACACATCTCATTTTTGGCAAACACAATGTATTTTCAAAAGCTACAAAACTACAATCTTGGTAACGGAGATTTTTTCCTTAATGAAATCTGCTTTTCAAAGACCATCTTTAAATAAGGGCATGTACATTTTGTTTTGAAAATATAGGTATTTTTTGAATAAATTTTTGCTATCAGTAATGGCAATTAAAATTTTTTCCTTTAAATATTTTTAAAGCTGGATATAGTAAACAAAACCGCACAATACTCATTTCCAGCAAACTCAATTTTTGAATGAACAATGCAAAAGTAAAAGATGGAGACTTTATTCCATAAAGTAATGTTTCAAAAAATTAGATCCTTAAATAAGGTTATATACATTTTTTCAATGAGAAGTTTTTGGGTAATTTTTGCCTGAAGTAAAGATTTTTTTTCTCAGAAACAGAAAAATTGCATAAGTTACAAATAATATGAGAAAGTATTAGTTTTTGGGGCATCACTAGTTAATGTTATAAGAAATTAATACTACACAAAACAGAAATAAAGTCCAATTTTGGTTCATGTATTACTGACATTACTGTTGGAAAAATGTGAAGTAAGAAAAGAGTATAGGATGTAGAAATAGTGTCATATTTATTGATTCAGTTTCATGCAACACACTACTACACATACTATTTCACTATTGAATACATCTAACTTGTATATGTATCTTCCAGCAATTCCCATTCTAAGTAACCATAGCAAACCCTGTAAAATAGCTTGGAACAGTATCATCAAACCCAGCTACAACACAAACACAAGCATAAGGCATCATTGATACATTATTACCAAGGCTATTTGTGAGATGCGACTCATCCTTCTGGAAGATGTTGATAGACTACGCTTCAAAGGGGCCATATCTTGGTCCCAAAGCTGTAAACAGGATTTTTTTTATCATATGACGAGTTTTAGCTACACAATTTACTGTGCACCTATCACAAAGTTCATTATTAAATAGAAAATTTTCTCCTCTGAAGTAATGTTTAGTAACAATATTGTAGGACATGGTGTAAATGATAAAAATTTCTCTTGGAACTGGAAGAAAAGGCATTTAGTTGAATAAACTCAAATTGTAGCTCATTAAAAATATAAAAAGATTATATGGCCTTCTCCAAATCATATGGGTTTGCACACAAAATTTATTAGCTCCCAATCAATACCTGTAAGAAGGGTCAAGATTCTTAGGTTTTAAACTAATTTATTCCTCTCTTCTTAATGTCATTATTGTAATAAACATTACCACTTCACTTATGTTTGAGCCAATTAATTGAAGAGGGGCAGATTCAAACCATCAATTCGAGTGAGGGGAGAGAGGGGGGGATCATAGATTTTTGTTAAATAATAAACATATCTGTTATTATATTGTATATTATTTTTGTAGTGTTTATGTGATACTACAATATAATATTATTTGTTAAAAATTGCATAATTCCAACATTTTTGCCAAATACAGGTGGGTAATGAATGCAAACTCCAGGCCTTGGGGGGAGGGCATGGCTCTCATGGCCTAGCCTTGCATTGACAGTGCGCAAATCCTATAGATCCTAAAAATGTCTAAAATAGGTTATGTTCTTAGGAAAGGCTAAATCAGAATTTCTTTTAAAAAATATGCTGAGTTGGCTTAAGAAAACTCATTTCGATTGATCAGAATTTTACAGTGAACTAATTGGATTAAAACTAATTTCATGCTAAAAATTAGAAGGTGCATGTCTCTATTGAACAAGGGAAAATACCACAGACTGTAGGTGAAGTATTCTCATCAAAAGACTCGAATATTCAACATAATCCTGATTATCTCACAATGAATGACACAAACAAAAGTTCTTCTAGAATAAGAAATATCTAGGGAACTGCCTTGGAGACCAAAAGCAATGGCATCTGTGAAGTACAGACCATTTACTTCACCTTTTGTTGAGTGAACCATTCCTTATTTCAAGTATATAAGAGACAATAGGATGTCCTTCACAAAATAATTTTCAGATATTACAAGGTTGTTTACTGCAAGAGTGGGTCTTAAAGAAAGTGAATTTTTGGTTTGGATTCTAATTTTCAAGGAAATATTTAAGACGTTAAAAGGTTGTTTTTTATTTTATGTGCTCTTTTATGAAAAACCTTTGTGAAGTTCAGAAGTAAAAACATTCAATAAAATAAGTTTGGATTTTAAACTTTCTTTTATTAAAATTATTGCTCTGCCTGATATGATTAGAAAAGAAAATAATAATCAATAAAAATACAAATCTAAAATGGGTTAAATCAACTTTTCAGAATAAGTAAAATGACATTTATAAAATCCTAAAAATCTTGGCCCTAGTCAGGAGTTAACGTATAAATGTGAAAATTTCATTATTTCATATGATTAAGTTAAAATAATTTTTTAAGAAAAATAAAACAAGATTTTAAACTGGAGAAAATATATTTAACTTCTGTTCAATGGAGAAGTTAAGAGCTAAACATACAAATAAACTGAATTTTTTTCTAATAGAAAATGCATAGCTAACAATTTACCAAAATGACACAAAACATTTTATTTTATCCCTTTTCAAAATTATTATCACATCAGAAAAGAATAAAAATCAAAATAGATGATTATTCACCTCTACAGTAAGAACCTTTAAATAATACTAAAATACTGTTAAATACTTACCAATACTTGGAAGAAAGGATGCTCCAAGGCCTCTTTGATGGTAATACGTTTCTTTGGATCCACTACAAGTAACTTTCGAATAAGGTCTTTGGGAGGTTCTAAAAATAAGTGCCCAAAAAAAAGGAAAATTATCAATTTTTTAAAATTATTTACTTCAAGATGATATTATTATTATTATTATTATTATTATTATTATTATTATTATTATTATTATTATTATTATTATTATTGAATTGATACACATGCTACAATAATGTACTCGTACATAATACATTCAATGGCAAATATCATGAGACATCTCAAAATATGGCCCCAATTGCAAACTACAGTACAACCCCTCACAACCGTCAGCCACAGGTTCAGGACACAGATATAAAACACAAATAAATGAGGACACATATAGTATAATCGATTACTATTTATACTGATTATGTGTAACATATATTAATATTCGTACATACAATACATATTATATTACATTATGTTGAAACACTCCAACATTGTGCATCTAGTAGTGACCAATTAGAGGGAAAAAAGGGGGCAAGGGTGTTGGTTATCCCAAGGACAGATATGATGGTTCACAGGTATTTCATTTCCTTGAACACCACTTCCCACAATTTGATGCAAAAAACACATGAAATATGCTGATATGACATCCTAAGAAAATACATTAAAGATAAAGTGTATGTATATTACAATCCTGATATTAATTAAAAAATTTAGAGTACTATTCTAAGTTGTAGCTAGAGTTGGAGTCAACTTGTGAAATAATGATGGAGAAAATCTCCCTTTCACATCAGTGGTACTTTAATGTTTTTACTATAGAATAATCTACAAATGTTTCTGTTATAAATGATGTGTTTATTACATATTTGAAAACATGCCTATAATAAGCGCTTACAGGAAATGTCAATGATTGATGAAATTTAATTTAAAAAATTAAAATTTATATTCTTAAAAGTTCACCTTTGATCAAAGATCAATAACCCTAAATATTAACAAAAATTAATTTATAAATTATTGTTAAAATTTTAATTTATGACAAAATAGATAATAAGATTTTATGCAGAAATACTTTCCTCTTAGGTGACAAAAAGTTTTTAATTTTCAGAAGACAAATAAAATCTGCTAAATCTCAATGAGCACTTTTTTAATCCATGCACTATAGTAATGCAAGTGTTTAAACAAAAGTTTAAACAAAATATCTAAATACAGTGTATATTCTCAAATAGAATGATCATTGTTAAAGAGATGTACACCAACAACTTGTTTATGTTGGCAAAAACAAACAAAATTAATGTTAGTTTACATTGTTAAAATGGATAAAAATGTTTTAGTTTTCATCATTGTAGTTTCAATCATCAGCCCATTGATACTCTGTAGTTGAATGTAATAATTTATTTTCACAAAGCAAACACTGAAAAACTAACAAATGACATTACAGAATATTTAATAAAATGTTAATCCACTTTTCTAGACTGAAGATCATCAAATACGTTTGGCTTTCAAGATTGTCTAGTAAACTGATGCTATTTTTTCCATCAATATCCCATAAATAATAATAATTTCATTGAGTGAATACAATAATACAATTATGTTAGATGACTGAAACTGATTGGGATTCAACATTCAGTCTCTTGGTACTGTATTTGAAAATGAAGGAGAAAATCACGAAGAACAACGAGAATTAGATTACTAAATTTATTTAACTACCTACAACATATTTTACAGCATTTAAGACCACCAGTAATAATAATAATAATGATAATAATAATAACAATAATATTAATAATAATAATAACAATAATAATAATAATAATAAAAAAACATTTTGATGGAAAATACTTATATAAATTGTTACTATTTGCTATTAAAAGAAAAGACTTAAACGATTAATTTTTAAATTATTTTTTCTTGTTTTGGAACCAGACCTCTTCAAGATTATTGAATTGTCGAAAATATATAAATGAACCAATGAAAGAACGGACAGACATTTTTAATGTAAAGAAACTAAAATCAATCATAATTAAATCTGACGATTACATAAGTGAACTGATTGATGACAATTATCTGCAACAAGTAGTTTTAATTCAAATATTTAATTGCGGTGACCCTTTCAATAAATATACATGCATATACATATGGTATTCACTTGATGTGATTTTTCTCTACCAGATTCAAATTTGGATTATCAACGATCTGGATTTTTGACATTTGAATTATTGAGATTCTTTTGTAAATAGCAAAGGAAGAGAGCCTGCTCCTAAAGGAAAAGCAACACCAAGCAAAATAGAGAAGTCGACTAAATGCAATACAAGAAACATTTTTGGAACACATGTTCAAGCCAAAGTTCAAGCCTTCATTCCATTCAAGAATCCTCAATAAATTTGTAATAAATAGGAAATGGAAATAAAATAATACCTTACTAATAATAAGTTTTAAGAAATAATTGTCCAAAGTATTGTTAAGAATGTTGAAGAACACCATTATTTGTTCAAGAAAATACAGCAGAAATTTCTGTAACATCCATTAAATTTTAGAAAGTATTTTTAGGACGAGAATGCATCACAAATTTTTAAAAAGTATCAATAAACACTTTTTTTATTCATTAATAAACTGTTTCCAAATAGAAAATATTTTTGAAATAACAGAAATACATTGACAGCTTGTCAATATAATAAACATTCGAACATTTAAAAACAAGAAAATACACATCTTCGGCAAATTTAAAAAGTTTGTATTATGAAATATCAGAATAGTGTCACATTTTTGTCACTGTTACCTTAAGAATCATTACCAAAAGTTCCAATACATTATTATTCAGACAACATTATTTATATCTCCTTGCGTACTCTAGGGACTACAAAATAAGTTCTCTATATATTATTTATATCACTAACCTGTGATATCTGCCCACTCAGGTGATGTAAATGAGTATTTTCCTTCCATGATGTTTCTTAACATCACCATTTGCTTTCGATGCCAAAATGGGGGACAGCCAACTAAACTGCAAAAGATACCAACAATTAACACTAAAAAATTGGGTTACAAAAATTTTAGCTCCAACAACATTATGAACTATAATTTATATTTTGGACACAAATCAACAGAAAGTTCATAAGCTAAAAACCCTTACTGATAAGTTCAACGCACTTTGGAAAAGACACAAAATGCAATGACAATATAAAAATTATTCTTTTTCTTGTTCATGAAAGTAACATAAAACTCAACAAAATAAAACAACCTCAAAATTTTAAAGATTAATCCCATTTGTTCAAAAATACTTACAGTGTATACATTATCACTCCACAAGCCCATCTGAAAAAAGAGAGTAGTGTTATAAAAAATGTGCAACAAAAATGTCCAAAAAAGATATAAATTGATCAAATAAATGAATGAGTGCTTTCTACTCAATTTTTTCACATAAAAAAGAATTCTAGACATTGGTGCAATATTTCAATAGGTACAAATTTGGAGTTTAAATGAAAAATTCTCATATCCAAATGAATCATATTTCCTTCTATCCGTACCATTTCTAGTCAATTAATTATTAGTTCTATGAAAACTTCCTCCATAATTCCACAATTTCCTTTTAGAAATGCACAAAATAATTTGCTTATAAACCCATTTAATACTACATTTGCATTAAAGAAATAATATGTAATATATTTCATTATAAACGGAGCATTTTGCCAATGTGGCAAATACACATAACAATTTTTCAAAATAGATTTTATTATTTTTCTCATAATTTGCTTCCAAATTATCTGCCTAATTTTTCACATTGCAATTCTTAAGAATCTTTACATTTACCAACTCTTTCTTCAGATAAGTATTAAAAAAACTGAAATCAAGGTTAAAGGGAGAATTTTACAAGATGAAAGCACATGCCAAAGCCCTACAAAAGGTTATTCAACAAGGCAAGAAGACGTGCATTTGTGTGCTCATGCATGAATAAAAATTAATGGAAAAACAAAATCCAGAAAGTTAAGAGAAAAATTAAAAAGCAATAGTGAGAAATATTTCTGCATAACATTCACTATGTGTTTTAATATTTAGTGCTCTTATGTTTGTTTCCTTCTACATTCTTAATTCTCTTTCTAACATTTTAACATTTTTGAAACAATAAATTGAAGACCTTCCAAAACGTAATGACAAAAACAATAATTGATTGTAACATACTTGTATTTTCATTATAAAATTATATGTAAATATAAATGCAAAAAAGTTTCGTTGTATTTCCAAGGCCAGAATACCCAGCTAAAGTACTCACTTGTGCAATTTCTGATTGGAGAAACTTATTACTATCTACCTAAAAACAACTACATGAACAACTTCAATTATTAACAACAATAACATTTACATAAATTTTATATTAAAACTAATATATTAACAAATAAAATATTTATCTAATATCATTAATTGTACACAGTGGACTCCGGTTATAGTGAACTCGGATACAGTGGACCCTTGATTATAGTGAACTTGGGTCTCTGATCCCATTTCACTTACATTACAAATAACCATAAGAATATTCAGTTTTAGTGAACCTGAACCTCGGCTAACGTGAACGTAAGAAACAAAGTCCAGCAAATTAATTCCCTCCTGGGAAAGAATATATGCCTCAGTGCTACAAATTCAACACTAAGCAGCTCAGTAAAAATATCATTGGCCAAAGGTTGTCATCGAAGAAGGCTCCCCTGAGATGAGGTAGCAGACACTGAAATGGGGACTGTACTGATGAGTGACAATACAAATAAGGTGTTCCTACAACACACAAGGCGTTGAAGGGCATCAAGCCTGCATTACGATACTTAGAGACAGTGGAGAGTGGGCAACGCAGATCAAGTGTGAAGAGATCACAAACTCTGGAGAAGGATCTAATGAAAAATGTACAAAGCAAACAACTGAAAATAATTGATTTTTAGGGAAAAATAAAGTTTGTAATATTAATTGAAATTTGCAGTTTGTACTGTTAATGTATTTTGCCGTATCTCTATGTTAATAAAATCGATCACTGAGGAGAAATTTTATTTAATATGGACAACATTGGATATAGTGAACCTCAGACATAGTGAACCAAAAATATTAGTCCCCAGAAGTTCACTACAACTGGAGTTGACTGTATTACGCTTTGAAACAAAGAAGTTGTCCAAATTCCTTTTCATTATTTTCTGGCAAAGAAAATAAATCTGATACACATCAAAAACATCAAATGTATATCTCAATACTAGTGAATTGCATTTTCAGGAGTTTTAATGAAAGTCTTATTCAAGAGAAAATAATAAACATTCACTGTCAATCAAAATATTAATGAAGGTCAAATGAAATAGAGAATGAAAGCGACAAAAATTAATCCTTTATAAAATTAAATACAGAAATAGTTATAAAAAATTGAGCAGTTTTTTTCCCCTCTAAATTCATAACATATATTCAAACCATAGGGTTTGGTCACTCATTTACTCTGGTCACTTAACAACCAAACCAACGTCTAGAAGCTGAAAGTTTGTTTCCACAAGAATTAAAAGTCTAATATTCAACAAATGTTAACAAATTCATCAACCAAGACTAATGACCCTATTATTTCAAACTTTTAAATCAAAATCAAAATCCTGACAAATTCTAAGTGAGAGAAATCCTGAACAGATCGCTGGTGTATTTGTGCAGTGCATGTGATACAAACGGGACTTTGAAATATATTAGGAATATTATTTGTAACTGGTCAGCCTAAGGTTAGGTCGAGGTAACGGACGGTGCTGCTTAAAGATGACAGGAAGATCCTGCAAGGCGCCATCTACCCCATCGAGAAACAGAGATCAGGGTATAGTTCATATGAGCTATTTATTTTTAATTGCATAGTTATGTGATTTTTAATATTGATCAAACAGCAAGTTAATACAGGTGAATAAATTTGCTTGATGCTGTTAACGAAAAACAACTGATCATTATTGTGCAATCTAACATGAATTAAGAACTTTCAGATTGTTTTCACCTTCCGTATGGAGAGCGGATCGGGTGACATATTGTAAGCAATAGTCATTTAATGAACCCAAGAAGAAGGAGCTAGCACAGTGGTGGTGTATGAGAAGCTGGGCAAGAGTGGTTTAGTTGGGAAACATAAACACACAATTTTATTTTACTTGATTTATTTAAGAATCGCTTATTATCAATTTGATAGCAGCGTTTCAATACAGAATTATTGCATAAATCTTTCTCATATGAACTTTTATCCAATATTTTCCTGTTTTGCTGAATGCACTTTAGGAATACAAACAATAAAATAAAATATCATCTTCTGCAATTTTTTGGCAATGGAGTGCATTTAGCAGCATATTGATGAAGGACCACTCAAGTCAATAATAAAATGAATAGATTAAAATAACTTGTTTAAGATAAGTAATATTCAAGTGAATAATTTTTGCAACTCTTCATACTGTTGCAGATAAAAGAAAAAAGATAACACACAGCAATTTATTTTTAAATTGAAATTAGGAAATACACAGCCTTTGGCAAATTATAAATGTTGTTCTATAATTTAGGACTTGCAGAAGGATAATTTGCAATTGCTAACATCTACAATTTTTGCTATCCTATACTTTTTAGTATTATTGCAGGGTTCTCTAAATGTACATGCAACACTTTAGTCTTAAAAGTAACACAGCCATAACTTGGAATGGCCATCAAACTTGGGAGAGCAAGTGATGAAATCAATCAATGCGAAAGTTTTAAAATGTGTTTAGCATTTTATATTAAATTAACTTTAAAGATTTTTAGAAGATTGTGAAAATTTAATAACGCTCAAACTATGGGAGGCCCCTTTTAATTATGCTCTTGTTAAAAGGAACTGATAAATTCTTTTCGAGTTATGTCATCCTCTGATTGTTCTCAACCCACTGGACATTTAACTCACTTGTTACTACAAGAAAACCTGTCTAATATTGAGCCTGCTGGCTCCTTCAAAAAATTTCCATTTTGGCAGGTTTGCATTATGGAGAGTTGCCAAAAATTC
Source organism: Acheta domesticus (assembly GCA_031308135.1). Lineage (NCBI taxonomy): Eukaryota > Metazoa > Arthropoda > Insecta > Orthoptera > Gryllidae > Acheta > Acheta domesticus. The sequence continues at coordinate 86,487,949 of JAHLJT010009355.1, forward strand.
ACCATATAAATTAAATCCAATATTTTTGAAATAATTTTGTTAGTTTAACAAAATAAAGAAAATAAAGCATAATTTATTAATAAAAATATTGCAGGAAATAAAAAGTAAACTGCAAAACATAAGGAAAATATAGGACAAGCTTTTTATTTTACATTTTCTTCTGTAGCGGAAAGGTTTTGCACATATGCTTTAGATACTTTTCAACAAAGCACACAGCTTCCTATACTATACTGCTAATGTTCATTCAATTGTGTGGTCTACATCTCGTTAACACAATGACTGCTATGTTAGGATGACAAGAGAGCCTTCCCGGAATTCCATTGTTGACCCAAGGATAATTGGTGATGTTTTTGAAAATTGAACGGGATATGGATGACCAACATTAGGATTTGGAGTGACAGCAATGAAGTCACACTTGTTACGACTGTGAAAATCACACCAAAGTGTGAGAAAAACAAGATGAAACAGTTGCATGGTTCGCCAAAGATTCACTGACAGCAAGTATAAGAGGAAAACTTGCCCACTTTATTGTATTCAGGTATGACCCTTCGCACTATGCCATTCCAAAGATAAAGCTGAAGTTTCAAAACAAAACTTCTTAGCCAGGTGACAATCTCTTTATATTCTCTATTCCATTTCCATGTTAGCAAGGTTTCCGACCTATAGAGGCCATTTCACTTTCATGTATAAAATCATTCCATTCTGAGATTTTTTTTGTCTGGGATGGCAGGTTTCAGTTTTACAGAGGTTTCGTCTTAGGTAGGTTTTATTGTATTAATTGTACTTCCCCCCTCACACGTACATACATGTACAAACAGTTTTCATTGTTTTTAACAATAAATACATTTTTTTTAAATCAGTGAGAATTTTTATATAAGACACATTATTGAATTTAAAGTTTCTTTAAATATATTTGTTTAATAAAGCTACTCATAGTAATTCATTCTAAGTTATACACATAAACTTCATTTCTGTGATATCTGATTACCGCAGAAGTACAGTTACACAAGCGACATATTCACATCCATACATACAACATGTATATGAATTTTAAAAACGTAATTGTGCCCCTACTTAATATCCCACTATCCCACATGATGTTGTACAACCCATGAAAAATGGAATGATAACTGAATAAACAAAAAATGAGTTATTTTCAGAAAAACTATTTTTGAAACTATTTCTAAAACTCTCAACTATTTTCTCTTTTATCAAGTTTAATCTTAACATAAAGAACTGCAAGAAACAGGATATAATACAGACAATTTAAAAAAAAACAAATTGCAAACTACTCCCAAACGATCAGTGTCCACTCAAACAAACCTCACCTTCACTTGGGTCAATCATATTCAACATTTTAATAGCTTCTAATCTCCCTAAACATCTACAAAATCACACGAAAACACTGTGGCAGCATCTAGGCAGATAGTGCCCCATCTTCTGGTATGGAAGGCAGGACTTACATGTCCACAGACTGTCCATAGCCTCCATATGACTCGTCCATGGCAGTGTGAAGCAGCTCTGGAGCCATGTACCCTGGTGTCCCACACACATCTGCGCATGCAGCAACAACACATATACAGGTGAGATCCAGGCTCTCGCTTGCGTTAAGTGAGGAGAGGCCTGGCTTTTGCTACACAGCATGCTGCAGGGAAACATCACTACACAGGATCATTCGATAGCACAAGTAATATCAATACACATATTTAGAATAGTGATTGGTTCAAGAAATTAAAAAGCCTTCACCCAAGTTAATCAAAACAAAAACTGAAATACCTCCTTCCATTCTGTCACTATATATTTCCAAAGATTATTGCACTTTATTGATTTAAGTACTATATGGATTGGTTTCACTTCTAAATTCAATTGGAAATTTGTGAATAAAGGAAATATTTGTTACAAGTGGCACAAGGAATGACACATCCTCATTTTTCATGGTTTTTGAATCATGTATATGAATGCTAATCGCTGTGTGATTACTACATTGCCACAAATGTAATATTTGATTCCATAGCTCAGTCAGTTAGAGCATTGTCTGGACATCAGAAGGTCCCAGGTCCTGACCCAGGTAGAATCAAATATTTGCAATTTGGGACAATCAATTTTCAAAAGAAACATTTGTAGGTAGCAATTGAACATTACTGTTCTATCAGTTTTTTATAAGCCATATCTTACAGTCTACAAATGAATTTCCATTAGTGTCTAACTAAGAACTATTAAAAAGTCCTACTATCTCCAATTTGCTAATTTGAACAATGAGAGTCCTTGAATCCCAATGATGAAAATTAAAAATTATCGGCTTTTTTTACTTCAAAGAGCATTAACTCAAAACCATTAAAATATATTTATAAACGTGTGAAATGTCCTTCCTTTCAAAACAAAGAATAGTAGTTGTTTTCCCTCACCAATAAAGACAACTGCACCAAAATTTAATAAATAAAAGTCCATTAATTTGTAAGGAGCATTCAAAAAGAAACAAGCTGAGGCCTAGGAACAAAAACCAGTACCTGTATGTCAGAAGTATTGACCCTGGTTCTAAAGGCACTTGTCCCACTGCAACACAAGACAATGAAGTCTCGTAAACGCCCAGGCAAGCTCACTCATGGGATCATTCTGCTCCATGACAATGCAAGGCCTCTCATAGTCAACAAAATCATGACACTAACAGAAATTCAAGTCTGAGGTTTTTGGTCACCCTTCATACGTCCAAACCTCTCTTCCTGCAATTACACCATTTTTGGTCCCCTAAACACTCTCTGAAGGGCAAACAATTCACCTCAGATGACGTCAAGCACTACGTATGGAACTGGTTCACAATGCAGCCCTGGGAATAATTTGAGGCAGCCATTCACCGCAACGAATCACAGTGGGACAAGTGCTTCAACAGCCAGAGCCAATACTTCTGGCCTACAGGTACTAGTTTTTGTTCCTAGGCTGCCAGTTCATTTCTTTCTGAATGCTCCTAATAGTTCCATTGTGCCCAATGTATCCATTCATAAATGCTATTTTAGCACGTAGAAAATATATTAACCCTTGTACCATATCTGAGGTCTTTATGGACATCCACCATCATTAATTTTTTAATATTTTCCTGAATATTTGCAGGATAATTTCAGTCTTCTAGATATGCCTTTGGGCAGTTATTAAGCAGGTACCAAACCATTTTCACATATTTTCCAAATTTTATTTTGTTACATGACACTGGTTTGACCTAAGGTATAGCCTGTCATTTTCCAATTCTCAGTTGAAATATCTTACATGAACTTTGAATAATGTGTCTGTTACAGTTAATATTTGATTTATCTCGAAATAACTTTCATACACTATTATAAATATTTCTGAACCATTATGTATCAACAATGTAGGTAATGTATGGTAGAGGCTATTCTTTTTATGAAATATTTAATTTAAGTAAATTATGCCAGTGAGGTGGTGTGTTTTTATGAGTTTCACAATCAGTTTGACAATGATTGGAAAAAAAAACCAACATAAAACCATAAATATTAACATATAAATGTAACATATAACAACATAAATAAAACAAAAATAACATAAATATTAAAATTTGGTAACTTTGGAAAACAACTGAAGAGGTGTTAGAAAGAGAGTTTTATCATAGTATATGTTTTACAATTATAATAAAGTCATGTTACTAGTTTCATGAATAGGAAATATCAATATAAAAAGTGTCATAAATGTACAACCCTGCATAAAACGGAAACCTTCCTAAACCGGAAAAAAATTTTGTCCCAATCAATTCCAGTTTAGGCAGATTTTACTGTACTATTTATACCAAAACCTTATGACAAAGAAATTAAGCTTACAAAGAGATATGGTAGCTTATTAAACCTCATAAATAAAGTTGGAGTCTAATTTCTTGAACTTAACAAATGTATCTTGCCTAATTTCACACTTTTGTTAAACAGACTAAAATGAATGTCAAGGGTTCACATAACAAAAAAATGGGACAAACGACTGCACCAACAGCCCCAATATCATCACATATGGATTAGGTAGAATATGTATGCCATGCTAAGGAACACATAGATAAATTTCAAAGGGAATGCATTCTTAAGTGCGTAATTAAGTTTACAAAATTTCATTCTTCATTTTTCTACAGAATTTCTTGGTCTTTAATCTGCAACACATGAAGAAGCTAAATAAAATGTTTCAAAACAAAAGTCAGACAATATTGTCTTAAAGCTGCCAAATAAATTAAATGCCACTTTTATCAATATTTTTTTGTTTGTTCAATGCAATATCCTCATCAACTTCTATGCTGGCGAAGATTTTAAAAAAATTAAGGGGTCAAAAATCACACTTAATATCAGAAGAAATCATACTACTTATAAATCTAACAAAACAAGAACTTCTCCCACATCAATACCCACACTGTTCAATTTTAAATTTCAATACTGTTGAATTCAATGTTGATATATTCAATTACCAATTTGTTGATCATGTTAGAATAATTCTTATTTGTACTATATGCTGCAGTGTACAATCCATTAACAAAAACCTTCCTACTTATAAATATTTTATGTTACTGCTATCAAGTAGCTATACAGTTTTCCAAATTTGGTCATTTCTAGCTGTAGAAGCACTGAAATTTTACAAGCTGAACCTACAGATGACATCAGAGCAAAAGCCAATTCTGAAAGAATGTTGCTCGGATCATTGTTTCCGTCATCTCTGCTATAAGGAATGCACCAAATGTCCTCCACACAATATTTACTAACTTTGTCATTCTTTTTCAAGTCTTGTCAGCAAAAATAGTACACCTCAAGTCAAGAAAACTGAGGGAACAATGAAGCAAAACCAAAGCAAGTGCAAAGGCTACTTTGAGAAAACAAAGCAATGAAACATGAAAATCACTGTAAAATTATTTGTTAAAGTAGAGTAAGGCCAACAAGTCAACAAAGACACAATCAATTTAATGTACACCTACAATACAGCTATTTGTACAAAAGAAAGACCAATATCCTCATGAACAATGGCCAATATAAAATATATTAGATTAAAAAATATATATATAAATATGTTTTGAATTGGATGATCTTGGCTGTCTGGGTGACGCCGCGTCGAAGGCTGAGTTGCCGACGTTTCGACCATTTTATCGTGGTCTTCCTCAGGGCTGGAAATTTTGTGATGAATGTTCTACCGATTAAATGACACAAAAACAGAGAAATGCTTGGATGTCCACCTACTTTTTCCCCCCACAAGAAAAACAAAAGTACATAATCTTCATGAAGTATCAATTTAGTAAAAAGTGTCAAAATAATAAAAATGAGAAAAATAATCTTGTAATAAAGACAGGTATCACACCAGCAACTTTAACAGGTAGTACACCAGTAACAGAAATAGCCTATCATATTATGGGCTCGAAACAGATCAGTCTGCCAGACACCCTTCAGTGAAAACGGGAAGAGAAGAACCATTGTTTGGAAGTCCCAATTTACAGGTAACTTCTGACCTTTTTAGTCATATGATTTAAAAAGATTTATTTATAAAATTAAAGAATTTGTTTATAAACTTTTTTTTATTTTATAAATTTTGTTTTCTGAATAAAATATGAAATTAGCTCCCCAAATTGGTACGGTTTAATGTTATCAAGAATTTTCATATCAATTACATTTTTGGTATTCTTCCACTTTAGTACTGACAGAAAATATTTTATGCAAAGAACAAGTAGTATAGAATGCAACAAGCATGAACCATGACAAGGATTCAGAATTCGCACTATGCTCTGCAACTTATAGTTTCAGATTTCAGAAAATTGATTTATAATCCATTAAAAAGTATTTATTTTACCAACTAAAACATCAATTCTTCACATAATTTGGTGAGATTAGTTATTTAGTTAAGTTAATTTCATAAAAGAAAGATCATTAGTCTCAGCCAGCATACAATAATAGTGCAAACAAGCAAATATATTTTAAGGTAGTGGTTTCAAATGAGGCATTTCTTATCAAGCAATAATTTCTTATGAGAATCTTACTGCTTAAATTTTGCATTACATTTGGTCCATAAAATACATAACAAAACAGTAGAAATGTGTAGCACTTCCAAATTTTTCCTCCTCTTAGAGAGTAATGAAATTCATAATTTCAATATTGAAGTGAATACTAAAAGTGCTACTGGTGACAGAAAGTAGGCTGACTACACTGCCTTCCTACTGCCTCTGGAATGCGAACACACTAAAATTATTATATACAAATTATGACTTTTCTAAGTCATAATTTCTGCCAAACAACTCTTTTTTTTTTAATTGTACATGACATCATTTAAAGATATAAAATTGAGGGATAAATTGTTTTAAAAAAGTAATCTCTGGGTTTAATATTGAAGGTACTCGGTAGGTATGAAAAATATTTGAACTTGTACAATTTTCAAAATTTCAGTAGTGTTAATAAAAATTGAAACAATATAATATTTATAAAACATTTTCCTCTATTCAAGCAAAAAATTTGCAGTCATTTTTCAGAAATGTTTAAAAATGTCACAGGGGCTTCATAAAAAGTATCTCCAAAAATTAAACTACCTTGATGATCTCTGGAACAGCACAACTAGATATTATTCCATGCAGTTTTACCAAGTTTCAGCTCTAAAGCTTCTAATCTGATTGTGATATGCATAATTCCATTCACCCAGACATCCCAATTTTTGTGTTCAAAATTGTGTCTCTTCACACCATCTACACCAATCTTAATCATCTTTGGAACATCACTAATGAACCTTAATCCTGACGTATATGTGAATTTGCAGCTCAAAAGAACAATTAACACGGACTTGACAACTGAATTTTCGAGCTTGTATTGAATGTACAACTGAATTTCTAATGTTACCATTTATTACTAACCTCCGAACCAAAGATAAAAGAAAGCATTATATCAATATTTACAATGTACAATTTTACTATCACTTTTTTAACCTTGACATTTTCATTGTTTCACAAGGATAACTTTGCTGAATGAGAAAACCTACAATTGGTTTATGTTACAATTTAATTTTCTTTTTTTCCCCGGGGTCTTTTCAAATTGCACCTTAAAATATTATGGTCTCTTTAAGAAAAGGAAAAATCTGTAATGAAAAGTAAGTATAAACATATTACCTGAAGAACACAGAAAGGAAAAGTAAAGCATTTTATATCAAGGAAATGGCTTACTTGGGGAAATTTAATTGGAAAAACAGAAAGTGAGTCATACCTATTTTTGAAATTCATTTGGATTAAAATTATAGCTAAATGATTTTTTACCTAATTCTCTACCATTGGACCATCATTCATTCAGATAATATCAATTATGAATCTAGTCTTTAATACAAGATAGCATCATTACCACCAATCAAGCATATTCATAAAGAAGAGAAGATTTACTTTCACAAGGAGAAGGGACAAATTGTCTGATGAAAATGTCACTGGTCTGCTTGGTATGTTATAAGTAAAACAACTAATTTGCAATACATATTGACAATGATTGAATTCCTCCTGTTTTCTACATTTTTTTGGCAAATTTCAAAATTCAAGCTCCTTTCAATGGTTATTTCATCACACCAAGATAGTATGAGAACTTTTTTAAAATATATCTTATGCCCATTTTTGCAAAAAGATGTCAAAACACATCCTTATTAACTTCAAATGTCAATTTCAACTCTCATAATTCACAGATACCAAAAATTTCTGGTTGTTAAAAAATGAGCATTGATCATTTAAAGATATTTTCACTACAACCCAACAAATGAAAAATAAAGGATATCCAAACTCAGCAAAGAACATCAACTTCTAGAAGCAGTAGGCAGGAATAATAAAAACCTTGCAGCATCCAGCACAAGAGGGGTAGCTAGAAGTAATAGATTATCTCAATGAGACATATCAGAAAACCTTCGGAAGTAAATAATATTACATCTGAATTTGTTTCCCTTCGGTGTCATTTAAATCTGCAAGTTGTATCTTCCACTTTACTATAAATAAAATCTTCCACTGTCCACCATTTACTGAAATAATTATAATTGAAATTCGGCAAAACAATAATTACAATTCTATTCAATCTTCCATCAATTCTATCCATTGCTGTATCATAACATTGTCAAATTGTAGTTCCCTAAAGTCCTCTTTGGAGGTAATTTGTTTCCAAAATTGACAGGCACCACTCTAAAACATTTATCTGAGAGACCATGAATGATGAATTAGAAAACTTATCAAGAACAGAGTAAATTTGTTCAAGAGGTTTTTAGATGCTCTGAGGCAAGGTAACCCCACTCAACAGCTACAAAATTCAGTGACATTTCCAACAGCCAACTTTTAGAGGCACTTACATGTCAACCTCGTACGAGTACCCCTCTGCTGTCTCATACATGTTGCTCTTCAACACCTCAGGGGCAAGGTAGCCTGGAGTGCCACACAAGTCTGCCACAACCAGCAACACCAAAGCATCAGCAACCTTTCTCAGCACCTCCACTCCCTTTCTCCCACCCTCCCTCCCATTCACAGCATCATGTGCATTACAAGGCAGCATAAGCGAAAATAGTCTTCCTACGTTTACTGTATCTACATAATATCCTATATGAAGTCATCTCCTTATTTCTAACTCGTGCACTTTGTCAACATCTCTAAATACAAATATTAATATGCACTTGTATGAATGCATATATTTCAGAATAAATATACATTTGCCTACAATTCTGCATATTCCAATGAAATCTTTTGAAACAGAAGTATGAAAAAAACTGGTTATTTAAGAAAGGTCAACTATTCACACGGATCTTTTTAATCAATTCTTTGCAGAAGCAGAATCTATCCAATCATCAATCAATACATCTTCATTTATTTATTTATTTTAATAATTGTACTTATTTTCAATATTCTATAAGCTTTTTATTCCACACACATGTGGAAAGAAGGAAGAAAAAAATGCCAAACAAAAAAAAATGATAAATTTTCCAGCCAAAAGAAATACTAACATTAATTAATTCATAATTATAATTCATTAACTCAAATTTTAAATTAATTCATAAAATAATATAAAGAGTAATTCTTTGTGTATTCGAAACCAAAATCATTTTTTATGTAATTTGAAAATACAAATTTTGGATTCAGATGAAACAAACAAATACATTTCCATAAACAAAGAAAAAATCCAAGATCTTCATTTACTCACACAGATTTCACAGTAAGAATTTAAGATGATCGGCAATTCAACATATTAATACTACTTGTAAGCCTATTTTCATTCCAACTTCACTGACATTAAGAAGTGCCTAGATATTCACCAAACCTTATCAAAATAGGTAACTGAAGCTTTTATTTAGATTATTCACAAGACCAATTCTACTGTAAAAAAAGATTCACAGACCAAGCAGGAAGTGATAAAAGAAACTTTAATTTTGCTTGTAATAATAATATACAAAAGAAGATCCACTCCTGCACAAAAATTGAAATAGATAGAATAAAAGTGCAGTAAACAAAAAGAAAACTCAACCATTATGGACGTACTCAACATGAAAAACTTTAAAAATGTAATTGCAAGTTCCAAAATAAATTTTTAGCTCACACTGAATTTAATTAAATACACAGAATGATTCTTAATGATATATCTGAAAACAAATTATTATATTGCTATAGTCGTAAATATGCTCAAATGTATTTACCATAATACTTACACCCATTTAATATATGTTAGTGTGAGTAAACAAACAAGAAGAGACAAGTAAAAAGAAGAGAAAGAAAAAGTAATAGTCTCAAAACCCCCTTTAACTTAGTACACTGAATACAGTAACCTTGAAACTAAATGCATTTTTGAAAAGTCTACTTGTCAACTAATTTACCAGTCTCTAAATGTGGCAACATTTTGGAAGTATTCAGTAGAATATTATAACTACTGGATGGTTAGGCAATAATGTTTTAAAAGTAGGCAATAATTGATGTAGTAGTCATTCCAAGGTTTTTAACCCGCCGTTACTCATGCATATTTTTGTAACGTCATTATTGTGCATTAGATTTTATCTAACAACGATTTATGTTTTATTTATTGTTTCATTATGAATCAAATATTTACATTAATATTCCTAGAAATTTGTTATTGATTTCTATAACTTGTATAGATGAAATAATGCACAAAGATGACATGCAGGCTCATAATTTTTGCTTGTAATAAGCACTCGAATCAAAATCACAGTCATGAAGTGATGTGATATATAAAGTAAATTTATTTAAGAAAGGTAAATCATAGAATACAATTAATTATTCAATAAACAATATATTTATATCGTATTGAAACATACAGGGACATTTATGAACTAAACTAAGCTTCCTCAGAACTACTCATTGCAAACAAAGACTTTCTTGTGGGTTCTTTTCAAAGTGGTTGGAGCAAATATTACAACAATGCAGCGTGAACCTAGTTTGACTGTTTGGCCAAAAAGCGCATCTTCTTCTCTCTTTTAGTTGCTGCCCATCATAAGATTCCTCTAAACAGGAAACAAAAATAAGTAATTGAAACTACAGTGAAGGGATAGCGGACGATATTCTTGCTAAATCTATGAATTTTACTTTCGATATAAAGTATAAAAACACGATCAAGATGAGATACTAAACTTTGCTGATCTTCACGCAAGCATTCAAAACACAAGAACGAGTGTATAACTGTCAGAAGAGGATGGATAATCATATCGGTAGATAAGGCAGGTTACTCGTGTGTGAGAAAATAGCTAACATGATGCGCCACACTAATCAACGCCTTCTCATATTGTTTCCCTTCGCAGAACTGATAAGAACGATGAGCAGATGCAGAGCTGAATCGTGCCAGAAGGCATTGCTTGAGCATTATCTCCGTCTGTTGAAAGATGGCAATATTATTTAAATAAATCCAGAAATGTTAGATTTTTTCTAACAGCGGGAGTAACGGTGGGTTAATATTAAAACCTTACTTCCAAATTTTAACAAATTTTCATTTCATTACTTGGAATTGTTTTTTATATCAATGGTCTACTTGCAAAACATTGTACGTCTGAAAATTGATGAAAATGGAATTTTGGTACTGTTGGGTTCACCTGGGTGTCAGGCACATGAACCCTCAGAAGACAAAACTGCATTGTAGCACTCTGTATCGGCAATCTTATTTAAAATTTGAATTAAATTAAAATCAACGGTATTTGAAATCAAAAGTCAGAATATAATTTTATACTCAAAATACTATCAAAACATTAACATACGTTACATCATTGCATTCCTCTTTCTATGATCCACCTTTTGCTAGTGAGAAAAATATACGATTCCATTTAAAAAATAAAAGATGATTAAATTTCTAGAAAACTAAAATATTATTATATTTATTTTAAACACTATCTCTACAGCTTATTATTCCCCTCATTATTCTACCATCGATCTCCTACGCATGCGCAGGTGCACGAAAGTGCCTCGAAACTTAAACTGCGCATGCGCAGAAGATCGATAGTGCTGTCCGCTATGACGTGCAAAATCTCCCTATTAACACTACCTTATGCAAAACGGCTCTTGGCGACGTGCGTTGTTCCCCATGCACTTTGAAAGCTAGAAAACGCGTTATCTTATTTACGTTGAGCCATAATGCTAGAGAACTGATACTATAGTATCTCTTTGGTCTGTGCTTGAGCGTCTTGCTTCAGCTGTAGACACAACGCACGTCGCCAAGAACGCTCGTGTGTCGTTTCGCGTCAAATCTTGTATATCAGCGACGCGCGTTAAGCGACTCGTGTGCGCAAGCGTCGATAGAACTGACGTCAGCGTTAGGTGACGCACGTCAACGGAATGCTCCTGAGATACACAACGGAGATGAAATTGCTAAAGGGTTTGCAAGGAGGTAGGCCTACTCTCCTGACAGTTGTACAGGATGTCATGTGTGCACTGTATGTCCTTCTTCACCAATTCTTCGAGACAGTTGTCAGTGGCTGATAAAAAAACACTACCTTTACAGTGCACAGCATTGTATAGAACTTTCTTGTTTTACAGTTTCTCTGAAGAGAAACAAATCATTACTTTGCTTCCGTTGCTTGATTCAGTCCTAGTCCAACAACAATAAAACTAAATGAAAATTTCATCATAGAGGACTATGTTACTGTGGTGAGTCAATCTTGTGGAATGTGGAATTTCCTCCTATTCTTCTTAGATTCATGTAGCTACATATGAAAATTTAAGTTAGTCAACTTACTTTTGAATTCTGATAATCAAATTTTCAAAAGTACGTAACAATTCTGCTGTAAAAATTCCAGCCTTCAATCAACATAGATTTCTAGTAAATTAATAAGTGATCTGAAAAATAAGTTTTCAAAAATGAAAAATGCAATCAACTGTAGGTTTCCTAAAAAGTCTGGAATCAATTTTGGTGTGTATTTTCACTCTATAAAATGTAATACATCTAAAAGTAATATCATTTTATGAGTTGCAGAACACAAAAAGAAAATTTATTGTTAATTATTTAGTTCCTAAAAAATCATCATTCACATTGTGTTGAAGTTAAAATGCTCCTAAAATCAATGATATCACTTCAAGTAATTGAAACCATTTTAGTGAAAGGAAAATAAGGATAGTTGTTTACCAAATAATTTTTCTCCAGTCTTCAGATGTCGAGCAAATCCAAAATCTGTCAGCTTAATGTTGAGATTATCATCTAAAAGTATATTTTCAGGCTTCAAATCACGATGTACAATACTCTTACCATGGACATGTTGCAAAGCTTCAAACAGTTGTCGCATAATGTACCTAGCAATAAGAAAATTATGGATATGCAGGCAGAACAAACATAGCTCATAAAATTCGTACCAGTATATCCAGACTCACTAAGAGCAGTTCAATAGCATGTCTGTTTACCTTGTTTTCTTCTCAGAAAGAGCAACAACTGATGTCAAATAATCAAATAACTCTCCATTTCTACATAATTCAAATACCAAGAAAACGAAAGTATTTGACTCAAATACATCATGAAGTTCAACTAAAAAAATATATAAAAAATTAATAAATAATATAACACGTTTTCTGGTTTGTTTATTTCTGTCACTTTTACTTACTTATGTAAGGATGTCCTGCAACTATTCTCAATATATTTACTTCTCCCAAAGTAGCTTCTAGCATAGTTTTTCCATCAGCTACTTCATGAGAATCGTTGCTTAAATCAATGATTTTTGCAGCAAACTCCAATCCTGTTTCTTTTTCTATACAACGTCTGACAGTTGAACTTATGCCTCTGCAAAAATGTATTCGAGTTAAATCAATATTATGATTTTGAAAAGCAATGAATATGAGGTTAAGACATACCGTCCTAAAATTTCCTTTGGTTCATATTTGGCATAAAATCCTTTGGCTGCATCTACATCGGGTAAAAGGTCTTCCAATTCTTCCTTGGCCATTTTTTTTACTAAATGATGCACAACAACATTACCTAATATGTTGTGATGCAAAGAACTATATACAATTATATTTATGATGGACACAAAAAATGTCAGAGTGAACAAAGTAATAAATTCAATTGCTTCAATTGACAACGTACCATTAACTGTTTCAAATCATCTTTACGTGGCAAAAAGTATTATTTTTTAGTTGACGCACTCAATCGCAGCACAACGCACAGTGAAAGTTGCCGCCATGTTGGCTGCAATCAGCTGCTGCAAGTGCACCGCGAATGTTCTTTCGAATCAAATCACCGCCTCGGCCAGCGGGCCTGTTTTACAGTTTTTTTATACTGTTTATCGCAGACAGGAATAACTGGAGCTTTATTAAGGTTCCTGTAACACCTGTGATAGAATTTGTAAAAAACGAGGACAATTCCTTTCCCCTGGCTCGTTATCGTCAGTATATTGTGTTAATTAACTAAATCAATGAAACGAAGTAATTTAAATTAACAATTACAAACATTTATTATAATATATTAAAACTAGTGGTGCCACAGAATGGCACAGGCTTTCCCATATTAGATTTCTATTTCCTTGGGTTTGGGCTAGCTATTTGGAATTGCCACATACTTTTGCCAGCTGCCATCTATCGCAGACTTTTTTTTTTTAATACATTTTCTTAATTTTTTTGTTTCCTAATGGTAGAAAGGAAATATTAATTTTAGAATATTAAAAAACACAAAAACCTCGTCCTAAATGGCAATTTTTTCTTAAAAATTTGTTGTTGTTTTTAAGAAAATGGCGTTTAAGCGCCTCTAAAAATATGAAATTTGAAGCTCTTTTTCACAGAAAATTTTTGAGTTTTCAAAAAATTCATTTAAAGCACCTACACTAACAAATATAATAATGTTTACAAATTACTGGTAATGTGCATAATAGAGATGTGAGAGATCTTTACAAAAAATTACATTTGTATAATTTTTGAAAAAACACACAAAAAAATGAACTTTACGTCATATTAAAGAATGCAATTAGCATTATCCGTTCCAAAAGTTTGAAAAAAATTGGAGCCATTTAAGAGAAAATGTCGTTTGAGCGTTTCTGAAAAGGTTGAATTTTGAGCTAGTTTTCACAAAAAATGGTCGAGTTCTCGAGAAACTTTACTTGATATTATTTGAAGCACATGTACTCGTAAATATAATGTGAACAAATCGCCGCTAAAGTAACTATTAACGACGTGAGATACAAGTCAAACAAATTACATTTTTGTACATTTTGAAAAAACAAAAGAATAGAGCAATATGTCGTTTATGCCATTTCATAGAGTATATTTGGCACTATCCTTACCAAAAAGTTTAAAGAAAAAATTTGGAGCCGTTTTTGAGAAAATCTTGTTTTTGTAATTTTTTTAAAAATTGCACATATTGCACGCAATGTTGCGCGAAAACTACTAAAATTTTCAAAAAAATATGAACACGATCCTAAAGAAAGAACTCACTATGGAGAACAAATTTTATTTGAAGAAAAAATCTCTATCTTTAATTTTGAAGTTGTCGGGTGACGCCGAAAAATTCAAACTTTTGCAATTTTCGAAAATACAGAGTTAACAGCGAAATTTTGACCTATGACACCTTAATAAGTGTATTTTATTCTATTCTTTCAAGACATTCGAAGAAAAAATTTGGAGTCGTTTATGAGAAAATTTCGAAAATGTCCGGGAGGCTTCATGTAAAGTACCCCCACATTTTACAGAATCTTTTTCAAAATCTCAAAGCTTCGACTCGAGCCAGATCGACAGGGGTTTCTTAAATTTGAAAAAAATCGTCCGTATGGTTTAGGCGCTAGTAGTGTTCACCGACCATAGACTTCACCGACGGACGGACAGACGTTTTTCCGACGGACGTTTTTCTTTCAATGGATTTTTCGGTATCAAGGCCTTACAAAACAGGGATTCAGGTTGCACCACGTGTTAGGTCCCGGCAATCTTTTCTGTCGAAAATTCGCCATTTCTTCGCGCAGCATTACATAACTTTCCCTATACTACGTATATTACTCCGTATATACGTACGTATACTGGAAAGTAAAAATTTAAGTTTACATAAAATATAACCAGAATAAGTTGGTTGTCCCTTGTGGTATATTGTGAACAAAATTGATGTATTTGTTTTTATTTTTAAATCTGAGCCTCACATTAAACGATTATAAAGTAAAACTCTTCAATGACCAATTCATTAAATAAATGTAAGAAAGTAATAAAAATATTGAACAAATAATATACCTATTATATCATTTAAGTTTTCAACTTCAATATAATAATAATAATAATAATAATAACAATGATAATAATAATAATAATAATAATAATAATAATAATAATAATAATAATAATATATTTGTCACATAAATACTGCATAAGTCATGTATGACAAGTCAGAATATGCACATATAATACAACATGGGCTACAATATAGATATTTCTAAGTATTAAATAAAATACAGAACTTAAATTCAATTTTCATACTAAATACACTACAATACAATGTTAATTAATTTTATAAATGGTAGTGTAAGAAGATTAAAATTGAAAAAAAATTCTAATAAAAAAAGAAAGTGGGAAAAAAAGTAGTCTTCTTATGAGTTGATGCCTGGGCTGCATCCATCCCTTACATCCAACAATCAGTTTGGGGGTTTCAAAACATGGAACAGAGTATGTAAAAATTATTAGTACGAGTTTATATTTATGTAGATACATGTTTATCATGTATATATTATTTTCTACTGTAGAATGTATGGTTTAACAGGAAAGCTTTCAGTTTATTTTGAATGTGTGTACTAAGTTTAAGCTTTTAAATTTATTAGAGTTTTTGTTGTTTAGTGTAATGCTTTCTATAAGGGTACTTTATTGAAAGAGTAAAGTTTCTCTGGGTGGGACATGCAGATTTCTTTTTTGTCTAGTATCATAGTTATGAACTTCTGCATTTAGAGTAACAGAATCCTTGTTTTCAAAAAGTGCCTTCTTTGCAAAGATTAATATTTCAAAAATGTACATGCATGGTAGTAGTAGGTAGTTTGTAATTTTTTGAAAAGTGGTTTGCAGGACTTGTGTGAGTGTTTGTCATTGTTCTCAATATTCGTTTTTGGATGATGAAAGTGTGAATACTTTCTGGGGAATTTCCCCAGTATATGATTCCTTATTTTAGATAGAAGTCAACATTTGCAAAGTGTTCGCAGTGTATCCAAGTTAGAATTTGACTTAAGAATGTAGATGTCATGATATGACTTGGTAAACTTGTTGTTTAGATCTGTGATGTGAGAGTTCCATTTTAGATCATCTTGAATAGCCAATCCAAGGAAAGTGTTTTTTGGGCAATTTTTACAGGCATGTTTTTATCATCGTGTTGGAGGCTTTTCTAGAAAGTGGATTCCGAAGCTTAGGGAGACAGTTTTACTAGTGTTTATGATGGGTTTATTTTCCTGGAACCATTTAACAAGTGCTTCTAGAACTGTTTGTGCTTCTTTTTGTAGTTTGTTGAGAATTTGCTTTAAGAATAATGTTTGTGTCATCTGCAAATCAGACCATTTTGTTCTTTTGTTGAGTCAGGGGCATGTCATTGATGTACAAGAGAAATAATATAGGGACCTAGGATTGATCCTTGTGGCACCCCATAATTTATCACTCTAGGTTGGGAAAAATGGGTTGAAATCTTTTTATCCCTATCATGCTTGATTGTGACTACTTGACAACAATTTGAAAGGTAAGATTTAACCCATTGATGTACACTGCCTCTAATTCTCAAAGTTTCAAGTTTGGACAACAGTGTATGATGGTTAATAATGTTGAATTCTTTTGATAAATCTAGGAACAAACCGATGGGGATTTCTTTTTGATCTAGAGCCCCAAGAATGTCATTTAGAAAGGTGAAGATAGCTGTATATGTAGATCTACCATTTCTGAATCCATGTTGAGCATCTGTCAATATGTTATTAGAATTGAGAACATTTTTGAGTGCATCATTAAAAAGCTTTTCTAGAATTTTAGAAAATTCAGATAGTAAGGATATTGGTCTGTAATTAACGAGATTGTGAGTGTTGTCTTTTTTGAATAGCGGCTTCACTTTTGCTTTTTTGAGAATTTCTGATATCTGTCATTAAGGAGTGGTTACAAATGTGAGTGAGTGGTTCTATTATGTTTGTTGCTGTATGTTTAATGAGGGTGACAGGGATATTGTCCAGTCTTGTAGAGAATTTTGTTTTTTATTTTGATTAATGATTTTTTGTATTTCTGCAGATGTTTCTGAAATGTATATGGAATTTGCATTTGATAATGTGCGGATATTTGACTGCATGTTCATATTATTTAATAAATTGCAGTGAATTAGTTTTTCACTAATTTCTGAGAAATGTCTATTAAACATGTTTCCTGTGGTCTGCAGAGAACATTGTTTTTGTAGTGAAGTTCAATGTTCTTAGTGTTTCGGTTTTAGAGTATTTTTCACAATGTTCCACATTTGTTTTGTTTTGTGCTCTGGAAATGCAATGATCATTCATTAACAGTTTGGCCTGTTTTAATTACTATCCTCAGGATACTTTTGTATGTTTTTGTAATAAGTATGAAATCAGAACTACATTCGTTGTGAAGGATTGTTTCATGCATGTTTTTTTTTATTTCACATTATATTTTGATTCCTTTTTGTTATCCATGATTTGTGGTTTTTGCCTTTTGTTTTCCTCAGTGTCTGTGGGAAAACAATGATGAAATAACTTTGGAATATGTTTGTGAATAAGTTAAATTTGATATTCGTGTCTGTGCTTTGTACACCTCCTCTAAGTTTTCTGAACTTATTAGAGAGTTAAATTTGTCAAAGTTTTCTTGAGAGAAGTTTTGGGTTGCTCTATAATGTGTTTCCTTAATAACTTCTGTGTCCATTTTGAGTTTGAGAATTTGTGCTGTATGGTCACTAAAGCCTGTGTTGTATGTAAAGCTGAATAGCTACAATATAATAGCAAACCAGATTTCTATCATATTCCTCAAAGGTACAAATTATCCACCAATATTTTTTGAAAAAGACTTCATATGGAGGTAGCTCATTATATTTCCTGAAACTCACTTGAGCAAATCATTACACCATTCACATGTTTTAATATATTGGACCTTTCTTCTTTATGTTTCCCTAACCCTAAAAAGATTTTAAAAAATTTCTGGTTTTAAAAGCATGAATCACCTTATTAAATCCTGAGAAAAGATCCTTATTTCAAAGGTTAACTGCATTACAATGCTGCATGCATTGTGCAAAGCAAAATCAGTTCTTGGACTCTCAGACATTATACTAATTGACAAAATTTTAAACTATATAACAACTTGAATTTTATCCTATTCACAATTTCATTTTTTAAATATATTTTTTAAGAAAATGAGAAATGGAATAAAAATATTCCAAAATGTCAGCAAATTGTTTTAATGCCTTAATGTACTCCAACCAAATCATGTGATCTATATTTCCCATTTCTACTTCATGGTCATGAATCTACAATGGTTTAATGAGAATGGGGTAACTCAATTTTAATTATGTAGTAGCTCAACATTGAATGGGTTGAAAGCTTTTAAACGTTTGAGGATTATTTTGTGTGAAAACTTGATATTTAACTGTCATGTTGTCATGTCTTAGTTAAAAAGATTTTAAAGAAAATTGGAATATTGAGGAAATTAAAAAATTGTTTAACAAAAACGCAAAGGAAACATTATTTAAAAGTACAGTTCTTTCACATGTTACACATAGTTTAATTTTATATCAAGCTTGTAAAACTGATTGAGATAGAATACAGATTTTAATTAGGGGATTAAGAGTGGCACTAAACAAGGGAAGATTGGAAAGTGTAAATGAAATGTGTGACGTGTTGAACATATTAAAGATGGGAAATGTTATTAATGCTGATGTTATAACATTTATTGATAGGATTAAAAATGATTTATCATCAGGTTATTTTAAAAAAAATAATAAAAAATAATGATGTTCATGGTTATGGGAAAAGACATGCAAATAAATATCTCAAACTGGTTTTGTTAAGAGAAAAAAAGAAATCTTTATTTAGTCATGGTATTACAATGTTTAACACCTTGCCTGGTAAAATAAAGAAAGTAAACAATGTACCTAGGTTTAGGATAGAGGCAACCAAATGGCTGGTAACAAAAAAGAAGGATATTTAATACAAATTTATTTTGTTTGGATGTAAATGTCTAGCTATAAAGTCTTTTTATTGTACACAAGGATATAAACCCTGTGGCTATTCTTAAATAAATAAATCAATTAAGAATAACTGGTGAAAATAAGCAAGGGCAGGTCTGGTATAAATTGGATGATGCTAAGAAAAGCAATTCAATTAAATCCATAAGAAAACCAAGAGCAGGTCTGCAAACTGACAAGGCAAACAGAATGGAGGTGAACTGACCTTCAAAAGTTTTGATATCAGAAACTTCAAAAAAGCCTCAAAATTGGTAAGGAGACTACAAAAGCAAAGCTACTAAATGTTAAAAAAAAGCTAACTACAGCAAAATTACATGGATATGAATTTTGGGCAAAGGAAATTGATGAGAAGGAAAAAAAAAGTTGATCTATAGAAATTAGTGGGTATACTAGACGGGGAAGAAAAAATTGCAGTTTTGTAGCAGATAAAATAGAGAACATGTGAAGCAGTACTAACAGGGACATGATGACACAGGTATGACCTGTGCTACCGCTACACAGTCATAAGATTCAACCAAATGTACACTAATTGACTACAAAATGTGTACTGCAAACCAAGAAACTAAAGAAAGAACAGAAAGGTGTCAGGTGTTAAGGTCTGTCGTCACAATTATGTAGTTAGTTACGTTAAGTTAGTATGAAGAAAAACAAGATTTGGAGTAGTTTCATTTATAACAAAATGTAAAAGGTATATATAAGGGTGATGCAGAAGGATGGCAGTGGAAGCCATGGTTCCGGTAAAATGTTGAAATAATCACTCTCTCGCTAGTCGTTGAAAGAATGGATGCAAAGGAATCAAAATGGCACTAGTATTCTTTCAATCAAGATTGGGATAATAGTTCAATTATAGAGAAGTGGGCGATGTATAAGTAATTTTGACATGTTAAGAATTGTATGAATTAGGAAGTCAAAGACATCATTTTAAATTTTGGGTTGTAAATTGTGAGTTAAATTAAAATAGACTCATAGACAGGGGCAGAGGAAGCTATGGTTCTGTGAAAATGTTGAAATAATCACTCACTCGCTAGTTGTCGAATAGAACAGATGCAGCAAGTGAAACAGCACAAGTATTCTTTAAGTCGAGATTGGGGAAATAGTTCAATTATAGAGAAGTGGGTGATGTATAAGTAATTTTGGCATGTTAAGAACTGCATGAATTAGAAAGTTCATTTCAAAAAGGAAGAGATTAGAAAGACATCATTTTAAATTTGAGTTGTAAATTGTTATTTAAATTAAAATAGATTTTTAGCAGGGGATGTTCTGTATAGCAGGGGACAATGTAAAGCGTATATTTGTAGCAGGGGCAATTCTGTATAGAACTGCACATGCACTTTTGACAGGTAAAAAGGTAACAAGTTGTATGTTGAGACCCATGAGGGAGAAGAAAGAAAGATAGATCATGATTAATAACGGTTTAACATTGAGAAAATTTATGAGCATAATAAGGCAAAAATTAAATAAATAAATTATAATATTGATTAAAGTAATATCAGTCAGGCAACAAAATTAATTAAGTAAATAAGTGGAATAAAAATATTTCACAAATAGCTTACCCAAGTTGGGCAACAAAGATAATGACGTGTATGAAAATAGAAGGTATTTCACAATAACGGTGATGAGATCTATGTATTAAAAACTGACCATAATAAATGTTTACGAACCAAAGAACTTCAAAGACATGTAGGAAAATTGAGCTTTCAATCAAATAACAAGAACCCTATATAATCTGGTACCAATGCATAAAAAAATTAAATTGAAAACTGGAAATTTTAATGCTTCAATAGGGCAAAAAGTAATATAAGAAAATCACACAATTCTAAATTGTCATAGTAGTTCTGAAGTAATAAGCATTGAAGACTGATTCAATAACAGCGAGTAATATTACTTGTATGTTACTCCTGAATCAAAGAATATACCTATCACTACTTTCAAGACATCAGTCTTACTTGCAAGACAGGTTTAGAAATATTCTAGTACATAACACTAATAACACCAGCACACTTTGCATTTGAGAGAAAACTATCATTTCAAAACATTGATATGACGTTGGGGCACAAAATGGCAACTATTTATTTTCTAAAGAAATGTTTTCAGATCACACAATTTTGTCACATGAAGGAATTACTGTACTCACGTGTGTTCAAAAACAGATGACTCTGTGAGTGTCCATTGGCACAAAGAGCAATGCGAAATCAGTAGCCTGATGCAGCCATGCGAGATGAATGTAACCTGTTTTGAGTACTGCTCATACATCAAGATTGGCCAGGGCTGTTCTCCGTAGGAGAAATGCCCAAGAATGCCATAGGAAATTGCTTCAAGTTCTTGGGAATCATGCCCTTCCATATCAGACAGTCGGGAGATGGGTAGGAGAGTTTCTGCAAGGATGCGTAGAAACCAGTGATGAGCAACACACCTGCCAACCTGTGAGAGTATGAACCGATGTGATGTGTGCAGTAATTGAACATTACCTAATCATGTGTTTAGAACAGGTATGTAATGCTTTTAGAATGTTGTGAAGTCATGCATGCAAAAAGTCATTGGAAATCAGTACTGTCACTTCAAATACCTTAATATGAGAATACAATTTTGGCGTGTCATTAAACGTCCATGCACTTTGGCGTGTCATTAAATGTCCAAACCTTATCTTTTCATGTGTATACGAGTATTTCACAATTTCTACTCATCCTTGCATCCTCACACAAACGAAAAATAGTAGCCACGACTCATACTCCAACCCTCATGTCAATATTCCATGTGTTCACAGCCAATCTTTCAACTAATGTTATATTACCAGTATTTTATGTATAATATGAATGTCAACCTTGCATTAAATCTTTTCTTTTGCACTTGTCTTTCTGTTCTGCTATTTTGCAACACAATGATTGTATCATACTCTGATATAAATATAAACAGAATTAATCTTTAATCAGGGCAGGGATGTGATTATCCAATTGGGAGCTTCAAGTTAAGAAATTAAGATAATTTTTTAAGAGACCAACTCCTAATTGGGTAACTGTGATTTCATCATCTGAGCACATCTAGAGTTCAGTAATACATTTGCAGGATTCATTAATGAAATGCTAGTAAAGCAACTGTGTAACTAAGAGCACACTATATATTTTTTGTATTCAACATAAGAAACAGAGCATGAATTTAGGATTCAAATGGAAGTCTATAAAAAGGAGTAGAATCGTTTTTTATTGAACAACTTTTCACACATATCCATCATCGCCTCCTTGTATACATTGTAGGCTTAATTTAGTGTACAGAAAACAGATCTCACATTATTCCAGTCTTACCCCATTCTATTCTCATAAACTTAACACAACATTTCAAACACAGGACAGCACGCTTCAGGGAGGAGCTACAAAAAGGGCAACTGCACTCAGTAATTTACACAGCATTTCACTGGAATTAAACACAGTTCAACATGGTAAAAAAAAAAAAAAAAAAAATTAATCACTGAATTTTTACAATAACAAGTTCTTTCAAGACATCCTGTTCTGCAGGTAGTAAAATTGCGACACAGGCCCACTGTACATAAACAGCAACTGCTTATTATTCCTGGTCAACCAAATATGGCATATTGAAATTAAAAGCAGATAATCAAGGAAACAAAAATTTCCCTTCACAGTGGACTAGTTTCCAACAGAGCATTGCTTTCTTCACGGCCTTTCTCTGGAACATCATGGATCCAAGGTAACCTACAAAACAAAACAAGAAATGTATTTTCCTCTTTATTCAAATTTTTCTCTCTAATGACTAAGAAATGTCCTTTATTATTATTTTATATATTATTAAGTATAAAGAATTCACAATTTACAATAAATATCCACATGTGGAACCAGGTTTCAATTATTCCTAACATATTATAATTTACTAATGAGACTTATTAGGATAAAAACATAAAAATTAACATTTTAATAAAAACTAGTTTAATACAATTATTCTCACTTCATAAGGCACATGCAATTTGTTATAGAATGCACAAGATCAAAGTTCTGATACGATTATACGATTTTCTCTTGGTCTTCTCAGCTATACAAGATAAAACATGCATAGACACTAACAACACTCATGTATACCAGATGTAACAAATATCAAACTTTAAGTTAAATCAAACCTTTTCAAAACAAAACATTAATTAAATACCACCCCCCTTCACTGAGTTTTCCATTTATCTTGGAATTCTGTTTCAATAAACCTAAGAATCTCACATTCTTCACTGATGAACCAACATGCTCATGTCAGACCATTACTAAGTTTTTTGCACTCAAATTTTAATTTTCTCTATTAGTGAAATGCCTATGAATATACTGCATCTTCACACTTCATAATTATAAATTAATGGTTTCTTTTTTTACATCAATTTTGACAGTATTCACAATTTCCTGTACTTCACATTGGTTATATTTTGTCTAACTTTATTTCCAGAAATAAAGTTAATTGCTTAAATACTTTAGAACAGTCAAAAAGTACTCATGAGAGCAATTTTGTTGAAGAAAAACTTTGAGAAAATGTTCATTTTATATAAATGATAATGTTGTCCACAGATTGCATGTCAATATGAGCAAAAAGGCACCTGCATATCCCAAAGAGCTCAACATAACCTTAACACCCTCTACATACCCACGTACCTTTTCAATATGCATGATCTTCTGTTTGGGTTTTCCCTTAATGAGAGCATAGCATACAACAGTCATGGCCATAACAAAAAGAAAATAGCTGGTATGCATAAGATGTAGATTATGAGCGAACGATCATTCTGGAATAAGAAAAGAAAAAGAAAAACAAATTTCATTACATAATTACTAGACTTTCTAGAACAGGAAACAGCCAGTTACATTCATGCCGGCATCTACCGACACACAAAACATTTAAATCAAAAGTGAATCATATATATGAAATTGAGTTATACAAGTGTGAAATTCTCTGTATTCTTAACTTTATTATTATATTAGGGCTGACTGTCTGCAAGTTGAGTTGAAGTAAATAGTGTCAACAATACAAAACACGAAACAAATTAAGCCATGTAGATGTATATAGAGGAGGAGATAACGTTTTTCACCAATCTTCTTAAACAATAACCTAAATGCATTAAAGACAGACCTAAAATTATAATAATTTAACAAGGTCTATAAATGCATTAAGAAAGATTTTAATAGCTTTGAAGTAACAAAATTAACAAAAACATAAATATTCAAATTGTATTGTTTTTTATACATTCGGTAATTTTATCACTCCACCTCATAATATTCTCATTCACTGACTTGCAAGATGGCTAAACACAACCTACCATCAGAACCTCTACACACTATACACATCGTTGTAAATCATGACTCCTGCTTAACATAAAGCCACATTATTACTGGGTCTGGGACTTCATTATCTCAAAAACATTTTGAGATTCTTAAACACACAAAACTTTGAAACAAATCAGAGGTGAACAGGGAGTAATGCATCATGGCACACCTGTCAGGTGCAACAGGTTTCCAAAGTTCAACAAAAATTAATTCAATAGACTAAATCTTAATCAGACTTCAGGGTTGGACTGTGCCAGCTGGGTATCAGATCTGGCTTAATGTATGAACATTTTTAGAAGAGTATGTTAAGAACTGAAACAAGCATGATGAAGCTAAAGATGAAGTAAGGCAAATAATTCAGTCAAATCACAAATTATTGATTATTTACTTCGGATGAACCTCATTTCACTAAATTTCTTTACTTATTAGCATGAATAATATTCATTTCTGTCTCCTACCATGACACCAGACTTTGTGAAACTTCTCTCTTAGTTTACCTCACAGCTAACAATCCATCAATAGTCAAGATATAAGTAATGATGTTATGACAATACACAACTGATATGTCACCTCAAAGTTACCTCTCTTTGGGCAGTCTTTCAGACACTTTTTACCATCACAAAAGTATATAATCCCCCTCTTAGTTTGACTTAGAAACATGAACTTTCAAACTAGCTTTTAGTTTCCTGTAGGGTGTATTGTGGAATTTATAAGCACTTTACTAATTAAAATACCAACACAGAATTCTTCGTATCCAACATCTGGATATCTGACTCCTCCGTACATCCAACCCCTTTCCCATCCCCTGGTTTCCCTTGCAAATTATTAACTCTTCCTTGATACCAACTCATACAGTTGTTGCAATTCTTCAATACAAAGCAAAATACTATGGACTGTAAGCATATATGTGTAGACTACAGTTAAAAAGTATTGACAGTCAATATAGGTGAAATGGTATGTGATGCAGGGAAGTGAAATGAAGTGGAAGTGATTATTTTCTCCCTCTTTATTATTGCTATCCTAATGTTTTTTTTTGCTACACAACTTTGACACACATTGTTATTGATTTATGTTAACGAGGGTTGCACTTGTTAAAAATGTAATAATAATTAGTATAGTATCTTATTACACTGTGGATTTAGATAAAACTGTTTATCGCTATTTGTTTGTATATGCTTATGAGAGAATTGGTGCTTGAATGTATGCATGGGTTCATAAGAATATGTATGTATGCATCCATATGTATGTAGTTTTTATAGTACGTGAATAAGTTTATTTATATAAAAGTGTGCAAGTGTGTTTGTGAATATATACATGTAAAGCGATCTGCATGCGCTAGGTAATGGCAAAGGATAATTTAGTTCATTTTATTATTGTATTGTTTCATGTTCCTGTATTCTGCCACTGGGTAACATCAGCCAAATTGTAGAACAAAGCTTTTATCAATCTTTTATGTATGTATAATAATATACACTGTATGGAATCAATAGCCCAGACAAATTAGACAAATTGAGTGAAAACAAATCCCACAGTTTTGAAACTTGGCACGATTGTTGGCACCTACTGCATAATATTCTAAAAATCCTGAAGTGTGTGCGTGTTCCACAACCAGGGATGTGGGATCAAGCCATTACCCAGCTCTAAAGATGAGAATTGTACAAGATAGTACAGAAACTTTGGAAACAAACAACCATATACTGCGATGTTTGCAACTCTGTCTCTGACAGAAATCAGCTGTTTCGCAGCCATCCAATCAGGAGATTATATGTCACTACAATGACATCACTAAAGTGACATTTAAGCTCCCAATTGGATGAAACCATCAACAGCTGATTCCTGTCCAGGGACCGATTAGCGAAAATTGCAATACAGCAATCAGCCTCTCTACTTTGATTTAACATAGACCATTGAAGTTTAATCAGCTGTTATGTGCATCCAATTAAGAGCTTAAAAACAAGCTATAGTAGCGATGCTTAAGCTCCCAATTGATGATACAGTAAAACATTATTACATGTCAACAGATTATGTTTAAATCAAAGTATAGAATATTATCCACGCAGTTTTCGCTCTCCACCCAGATAATTAAGAAAATCTGCCTCTTTAGGAACTTCAAGAAAATTCAACTGTAGGACTTAACTACATACACTAATCCTCCCTGTTTATAGTATGAATAAATTCGTAGATATATGCTTTTTTCAATACTATTACATACCAAAATTATAATAAAACACAAACTGCATTTTAACCCACTAATTTTGAACAAAAACAAATACATACCAAAATTATAATAAAACACAAACTGCATTTTAACCCACTAATTTTGAACCAAAACAAACTCACAATAGTAAGAATGACAGCAAGTTCAGGGTTGGACCGGTAATCCATTCTCATGATTGCTCCATCTTCACACCAGTCATCTTCAAATCTCTCTCCAAGAGCATCGGGAGCACGACTGCGTCCCGAGAGTTTCGCAGTAGCACCATTTGCAGGAAGAGGTGCAGGTGTACATACAGGAGGTGACCTGGTCACAGGCAATAGTGCCGAGGTCCAGTAAAATGTTACACACACTTCTTGACCTTGAGAGAGATTCGCAGGCAAGTTCAACGAGACATTCAGGAATGTGCCTGGGGAACATCAGGCCCCACACAGTGGATCCCATTCTGCAAAAAGAAAATAACATTGCAATTTCTGTCTACATACAATGAACCCCCCACAGAAAAAATGCAAGTACTTCACAGTTCAAAATTAAATCACTTCTATACACACATTTGAAATTAAACATGAAGGGTAATACACTCATCGACTCCTTAATCCTAACAACAAAACCAATATCATAGTAAAACAATTGAAAAACAATATCTAACAGGACACTAAACAGGATAATTACAAAAACTGTATACATACCTCCAATAGCCAAAGCACCTGAAATTACACTCAAGTTATGCAAAGAGTTCAAATGCTGCACAAGACTCAACGATGCAAGAACAGCTATAGAAACATTGCCATATCCATCTCCTGCCTCTGTATCCACCGCCATATGACTCGTATTACCGGCAATCCTTGCATTTTCATCTACTATTACACATAAGTCAAGGTCACTTAAGTATTTCAAGAAACCTGCCCAATCCTAAAACATAAATTCACACAAGACGTGTATACATGTCCCAACGACGAGCGAATTATTTCATTTGCATTTAAATATTCTCACTGAATGTATATATTCATCTTTAATTGAAAATATCACGGAAACATTTGTCTTACCGATCGTATGTCGAAGTTAGGTATATTTTCTGCATGTCGAATGAAGTAAGCCAGTGAAAATGTCGTCACCGCAAATGCTGTTAAACACAATGTAAATACCATCAAAGGTGGTCTGCTTGTCGCAAAGCCCTTAAGATTTCCGTAAGGTGAAATCAACCCCATTTTCGCTGGTTTAATATGGGATCAATCACCCTAAAATATGAGGTTATTAGAGCACGTATTTCACACTGTTCAATGCAACCACAATTATTATTTTACAAACCAACTTAGTACGTGGGAAAAAACACTGATTATCATCACACACGTTATAACTTACTTCTCCGCTACTGTTCATTTCTATGTTTACTGCGAACTGTCACCTACACCGACAACCACGACGTCCATTTCTTGGACGCCCATTTTATTCATTACGAAACAACTAGCAGGGTTTACACCTGAAAACTGTTGTGACGCGTGACAAGTATTTAAGTACCCTAGAACGATACTTCGCAAGTTCGAAAAATTACTTGCCGGAACACTCGATACAAAAGTACAAGAATGCATTTTATAGCCTGGGCTCCACCTCCACTGCTAATTCGGATTCTCTTTAGGTATTGCATTGCAGTCATGTTGGCAACATGAGACCACTCAACTGCCTTGACGTGTACTTAAAATATTAAATTTATTTTGATAAATGAGATTATTGGAGCGCGTCACAAAAGTAATGCCCTCTTAAAATCATTGCAATTTTATTGAATCCAATATTTCTATTATAATGAGTGACAGGAGTGAATTAATGACTCCCACAGTTGCAGTATTTGAGCACCTTTATACCTGTAATTTTCACCCTTCAATGGAAAATAATACTCCTATACAGTGATAAGTTTTTATTTTCTTTACATAATGATGCATTTGACAGTTACAAAGATGATTACAGACAAAATATTCCTTTTTATTTCAGATGCTAATGTACATTTCTGAAAAGCATTCAAGCTCCTTCAATTTTCAAGCATTTACCAGACACAAAAACAATTATTTACCACCAAATATTTCATGGAATGTTGTTGCCTGGTATCCGACGTCGGCGGCACTGGCATCAATAAAGTGGATATACAACCTACAGAAAATCGGTCAGTAACAAAAATTTAACACAATATTTAAATATTAGGATTAGTCTTTTACCTTGAGTTTGGAATACCCAACGATTTCTCAACATGATCATGCAAAACTTTTGCATGTTTTTTGTTCTGCCTCAGTGCCCAGTTGCCCAATACTCATAAGTGTAGCAATTCCGCAAGGTTCGTCTGTTCCATACCAAGACATCATGGCATCAGGGACCACAGTAGTAACACAATACTGTAAAAAATAACAATTACATTTAGTACGTACTTATCACATCTCAAATTATTTTTAAATCACAAGCTACTTACGCTCTCCGGCTTCCCCAAAGTTTTTGCAACCACTTTACAAGTTTCTTTCAAAAAACCTGAAGGAATTTTGCTCTTTGGCACATTAGTTTCGAGTTTAAAATGAGGCATGGTTTTATAACTGTTGAATGTAATTCAAGAAGTAGAGTGCAAATATTTCACTGAAGTGAAAGACAGACTTCTATAATGTGGCCGACAGTGTCAAATCAATCTGCACCTGATACGATAAATCAGTGATGAACTTGCAATCACTATTATAACCCACTATCAGTACACTATACTCAAGACGTCCTGTCCTCCACAAAACAGCCCGCGATTACCGGTGATACGGGCAAGTTCGTGTGAAATCGTACGAAACCTGGACGAGCCGAACCGAAGTCAATTGCGGCTCTATGGCTCTGACTTTGGCAGCTGCAGTTCCATTTGTTTTGATGACCTTCAGAAGTCTCTCATGTGACCAGAGTTCAAGGATGGTTAATTCTTACTTGCAAGTCATACACAAGTGTTTATGGTTTTAATAAAGAGATAACAAGATAATGAGCCATGCAGTCCATGTTGTTCACTGCATTGCCAATTCAATTATCACTCCTACACACACTAATATGTTTCGCAGGTGTTACAACACAGGAATACTAAAGAACTAAAAACTATTGTATATTATTTTTGTTGTTTTTTGTATGATTATTATATTTTCACGCTATTTTACACCAACTTTCAAGAAAAAAAAACAAGTTGTAATGTGTACTGCGATTTTTGGCCAAGATTTAATGATTCCTTTAAAATAATTAGTATTTTACATTGGCAACTTCTACCCATACTCTGTCTCTTACATTTTTGTTATCACACTGGAAAACAATTTGCCAAAACTTGTAATTATTTAATTTTTTTAGGGGAGACTTTTGATATGTACAATTTAGATTGTTATTAATACTAGGCTACAAACGACTTTGATGTTTATTATTAAGGTCAAACAGTTTGAATCCAAAGAATACAAGTCAGGGTTTGCAAACAATTAATTATAATCTCAATCCCAAGAAGGAAAGGGCATGTCATCAAACCTGAAGTGTGCTATGAGAAGGGACGCAACAGGATTTAGTTGTATCCCTCTGATTTAATAAATAAACAATTATTGTTACTTGAAATATAAGATTAGAAATGACCTTTTTCTTCCAGTCATGATTGTAATTGAAATCCCACAGTCTTCATGCTTCCAATTATTTTTGATAAATGTTTGTATTAAATAGAGGCCTATTATTATTTTTTATGTTTGGTGGTAAAGAATAACAATTCTGTCACCCATTGTTTTGCTATGAAGGTTTACTACAATCGTGAAGGTTTACTGTAGGTCTCTTTTGGGTAAACATACAAAGTGTAATCAGTTTTAAATGTATCAGTGTATTCTATTTATTTCTCTTTTCTTCTGCTTGGCAACAATTCACAGATAATGACTGGAATCTCAGGATACATCATATACAATATAATTTGTAAAATTATTAAAAATAAATATGTGTAAAAAAATTCAATTACACTGGACTCCAACCACACCCTAAGTAGTACAGTTTTGATAAAGAAAAAATGTAAATTTTTCAGTCTGAAGGGATTAATATACTAGAACAAGATGCTAGTGTATATTTACTTTTCATGGAAACAACAAGAATTATCCAATAACAATTTGTGGTGTGTTAATACACCAGTCAATAACTATGGATTTATCATTTTTTCTTTGGTAAAAAAATTAAATTAATGTTTATAAATATTTGAAAGAAACTTGCCACTCCCATTTAAAATAATTTATAGAATGGAAAATGTACTAATTATTTATATTTTTTTTATGACAGTGCATGAATGAATATGTGCATTCATAATGAAGTCTGAATATCCCTCTATATACAATAAGGAAGATGAGGATTGTTCGTTTTTTAGTAACCGTGAACAAAAACCTCATAAGTCTATTACTGCTGGATTAGGCAATTTATCCCTAGGAGTGCATCAGTGAGGTTTAAGACGAAAAACATAGGAGTTCAGAGATTATGGCATATTCAGATTACCAGGTGCACATGCAAGACACATTATTCTGCTACACACTTTACTATCATTCAAAACTTGGAAAATATCAGTTTCTAGAGCCTTAAAACCAGTGTTGTGTACCCATGACCTCAAGTAATCTTTTCTACATTGTAACCTGCAAAACGAGTTCTTTTAGTATGTTCTGTAAAATTTTTTATAGTCTCATCTGTGTGTAGCATGTTGTCAGAAACACTGAAAGTTGGGTCCCAGTGTAGAGCTATTTTTATGTTTAAGACTATGATTTAAAAAGTTCTGTTTGATGGAGATTGCAATTTTTTAAACAAATCTTAGGTGGACCTTCTAAAACATATTTTGGGTTTCCACCGTTTGGGATTGTCAAACTAATCAGAACTTCCTGTTTCATCTGGCAGGGATGGCACTACACTTAGTGCCGCTGTAAAATTTTTAAAAGAATTTCATAATAAAAATACCACTTCAATTAAATTTTTGAGGGCGACTCATGGCTTAGAACGAAGTCACTTGCCTTTCATCGAAGAGGTTTGGGTTTGACAATCTCATGTGAAATTTGTTTTAACAAAATGAGTTTACCTGCTTGATACGGGCTAGTACAATCCCTGTGAAGTATCCTAAACCATACCACTATTCTAATTCCTTCCCAATTCTGACCGCTGAGTAGTGATGTAGGAGCGTGTGTGAGAGGCGTGTATGTAGAGATGCTGCCATAGTGACCGTCTTGACAACTGACATGACTTACAGGCCATAGTGACTAGTATAATTAATGGGGGATTACTCCATAATAGCGTAATTAATGGAGGATTACTCCAGAAATGCGTTCTATGCCAAGTTCTTGGAATGAGAAGGAATGTTGTCTCAGAAAAGTGACAGAGTTTCCGGTTTAATTTCCATATTGACAAGGAAGCAGTGAACTCATGTGAGGAAGAGTTGAGGGAACATTTTGATGGTACATCTGGGAGAATATGTAAGGGACATATGGAAGAAAATGAGGGAAATATCTAGGGAACATGTGGGGACCTGTGAACAACATGTAAAGGAGATCATATGGGGGAACATGCAGAGGTATCCACTGGAAACATGAACATGCAAGGGAACATGTGGACATTTCTTAGGGGATCACATGAATATTAAATGTTGCTAATTTCAAGTATATTATTTTAAAGAATGGAAGAGAACTGTTAAAGAAAGCCCATCAACAACTGTGAGACCGAAACTCTGGTGACACAGAAGAGAAGGTTCTTAGGTAGCGTGGCGTCAATCAACATGCAAAACTTTCAGAGGAGCATAAAAGTCAGAAGATATCGCAGTATGGAAGGATGACCAAAAAGAGAGATTGATACAAGTGAAGATGATTAGGGTAGTGACAAAATCATGATTTTGATGATTTATAGAAAAAAGAAAATGATAGTTCAGGCCATAAATCTTAACATTCTCATCAACAAGACAATTTTCTAATCAATTAGGCAAATTGCAATTCTCTTTTGACTAAATAGTGAGAATTAGTAGAAATTTAAAAAAGTTATCCAGAAATCTCTTCAAAATTAGGGGATTATGTAAGAGTATATTCGTTGACTTATATTCAAGGAAGTAAATATGTTGTTTTACTAGTAAATGAATAACACTTACATTGGTTACACAAGAATTAAAATATAACTGATTTATGCTAAACCATTCTCACAGCTGCCAGATAGCTTGGAGAGCAAATGTCATTTAACTATTTCCCAAATTGCCAATTAAAAAAAAGGGAAAATCAGGGATTGAATATATTGAAGGAAAGAAAAGTTTTACTTTGTACAGCAGTGAAGCCCTTTTCAAAACTTTTGAGGGCCAAGACTCTCCTAGTCTTGGTCAAGTCACCTCTGTGCACATGCTTACTGTTACGGTTAGCATATCAGACGTTATACCCAGTTCGCGGGTTCAAACCCAATCGAAGCTGTGGATTTTTAAAGGCGAAAAAGTCCTTCATACGCCTTCCTTCGGAGGGCAAGTAAAGCCGGCTGTCCATATTAGTAGATTTACTGCTTGTAAAAGATTTACACCTCTGAGCAAATTCAAAATCGCCTGTTTGTGTCGCCCATGGAATACTTTTTTCTCCGCTAGTTGGTGAAAGGAGCGTAGCGAAATTTGCATGGTCAGATGGAAGAGCAGGTCTCATGGCCTGAGTCTCCAGACGTAAAATAAGGCAATTCAATTCAATTCAATTCAGTTCAATACAGTGCTAATATTATTATGGTAGGAGGTCAGTGGGACTTTATTGAGCATGTTCATCTTCTCAGAAGACCTTTTCTTTTCTAAAATAGCTTTTACTTTTCCCTCTGACTACCAATTACAAAAAGTTATTTTTTCTGGATATTGCTGGTGGCTGGTTGTATTTAAAACAAATTGTATTTGTTCAAAATTTTTGAGATAATTAAGGTAAGTTAGTTGAACAAGTAAATTATAACAATTTTTAAATACTTTTTCCACAAAGATACAATTTTAAAAATGTATTTCAGCATTTGAGAAATGTTTAGAGAGAAAAATTCTCCAAAAAATATTTGAGACCATTTGTCTCTTCTCCAACCCCTTCTTCCAAACACAATTCATTATAATGCTTAAAATTGATATTTTCAAATAGTATTGCAACATAAACTTTATGTGAATGAAGTGAAAAAGTTGTGACAATTTTCCTTTCTTCCAAGGTGAATTTAGTGAGATGAATGACTTTATCAAATTTCCTTTATGGACAAGTCAGGCTTTATAGGAATACCAAATTAATTATTTCAAAAAGTACAGAGCTGAAAAGTAATTATAAACAATTTTTTTCCCTTTTGGAAATTAGAAGAAATTTTGAATTTTTCTGGAAGGAAATACCAAGATTTTCACATGTAAAGCCAAAATGTGGGGGCAGCTTGCAAATGAAAATAATATAATAATAATAATAATAATAATAATAATAATAATAATATCAATTTCAACTATAGACTGTCTCTATTGATATGTGAATTATAAAAAAGTTCCAAATAATTATAAACAGTCATAAACAAATATATTTGTTATCTTGACGACAAGATAACAAATATATTTTGTTTATGACTGTCTATAATTATTTGGAACTTTTTTATAATTCAATAATAATAATAATATACATATTAGTGGTATAAAGAAAATCCTGAGAGGTTCATTTGTTTTCTACAAAGAGAACAAATTAGACATAATTTAATTTTTATTTATTGTTAAGACACAATGCAATAACGATATTAAAATGCAAAAGGAATTGAAAATCTTGAATGAAATATTTTGTTTTGTTTCTTCAGTGGAGTGCAATGCATTTCATTTTCACTTTGAAAGAGCCAATCCATGTCAATCAGAATCAGAAGAATCATCTGAAAAAAAAAATACATTGTAAAAATAACCTAAATTTATAATAATTATTAATAGTGGGTAGTGATCAGTCAGGGTTGGGCAAAAATACTTGAAAAATGTATTTCAGATACTAAATACAAAATACTTCACCAAAAGTATTTTAGATACCAAATACAAAATAGTATTTTAAATACTTTGAAAATACAAAATACAACCAATGGTGTTTAACACAAAATATCTTCTATCCTATTTTTTTCTCCTTTAAACAATCATTCAATTCAATAAAAGATCACATCACATTAAAAATTTTATTATTAAAAATATATAACATTCTTTATACAAAAATGTTTGAAATGAAATTTTCAACCCATTTCAGGTATCTGTATGGGGTCATCCATAAATTAAGTAATGCTAAATGGGGAGGGAGGGGTCTGAGACAGCATTTCCCTGCTTTACATTGAGATAGGGAAGTGCGTTACAAGGGGGGAGGGGGTATTGAAAATACTCGAAATTTGCGTTACGTTATTTATGGACGGTCCCTATTACTTGTGATGTTCATATTTTAAGTTTGAAAGGCATCTTGTTCATGCTAAGAGCCGAAGGAATACTTGGAGTTTAAAGATCTCACCATGAGTTCTTGGGAGGTGATAGTTTGGGACAAATATTGCAGGTTATAGACAATTAACCAAGATACCTTTCAGACTTAATGTATGAACATACATCACAAATGATATGGATAACTGATGAATACCGCGGATTTTTAGGTTTTAAAATATGCATTTTAGGTGCCTAAATAGGTTCTTTCAGCATCTGTAAGGCTTTTTAAATGATAGAATAGGCACTAATAAAACTCGAAACTTACAAGAAAGCTCACTTTTTGACCATTTATTATATTTATCAAAGACAAGAACATAAATCAACATTACGTAGAATCAGTATTGAGCATTTTGCGACAATACTAATTATGAACAAGT
Source organism: Acheta domesticus (assembly GCA_031308135.1). NCBI lineage: Eukaryota > Metazoa > Arthropoda > Insecta > Orthoptera > Gryllidae > Acheta > Acheta domesticus. The sequence goes on from JAHLJT010009355.1 coordinate 86,523,882, forward strand.
TTTAGAATTCCTATCGTATTTTAGTAGAATTATTCCTATCGTATTTTGCCTCACAATAAATTACTAATACATTCTCCAAGTTTTCAAGAGAAAATTAATGTTCCTTATCGGTCAAGATCACTTTGCTTTCAGGGAAATTCAATCGCTTTATCTTACAATTAGAAATGGAGGCAGCTTCTCCACAAAGTCAGGAAGTATTGGCGTAGATACTTTTATCGCTAGATCCTTGTCTGGTATATTCATTTCTAAGATTCGGTTCGGCGCGAGGGGCCGAGGGCCGCAAGGCGCGAGCAGTAAGAGAGAGAACGTCCTAGGGTGCGGAGGTGCACGGTAGTGGAGAAAAGTGTCTGGGGTACAAACGCGCGAAGGGTGAAGACAAGTTCCTTGGATGAAGACGGATGAAGTGACTCAGACTGTAGATGGCGAGAGTAATGCACGCAGGCGTGGTGCCGCAGAATTAGGAAAGTTTTGACTACATAAAGTGAGTAACGGATGCGGAATTGTGGCTCGAGAAGTGAACAAGACACGGCGGCCAAGAGATCGTGATAAAGTAATGGAAGTGGGAGAGGAAACGGAACAACCCATCCGTAGTCGAGCTGAATAATAGTGAATCCGGTGAGCCATAGACTAGAATAATTGCTGGAGTTGAAATTTGCGGGCGAACACTGTGGTAACGTTGCAGAAACGTTGGGGAGCACGACAACGACCGAGAATGGGGTGAGAGCGGTGGCGGAGGGGTCCCGGTCTCCCGAACGCGGCCGAAGCTAACGAGTCTTCCCGAAGGGCCTGGCGGCGAACGGCGCGTGGACAGCTGGCGGACGAGGCGAGCGACCAGGGCGGCGTGGCTGGACTTCCTTCCCCTTCGTCGGCCCCCCCCCCGGCGATACGAAGAGGCCCGAACGCATCAGCGCGGCGCCCGGTGCCGGCTTGCCAGCGGAGGAGTAAGCGGAGGGATACGATTCTCAGATTGGAGCGGCGCGGGTAGAAGGGTGGGAAGGGTAGCGAGGGAAAGGCAGTTTGCCCTTGAATAATGTTAATTTTATATCGAGGTTTCTTTTATTGTTTTCTAATGAAACTAAGCATAGGATAAGGAATAGAATAAATATTCACGTGAACATTAAAAGCCACCTAATTGTAAAACAACTATTGGTATAATAAAAAGGAAAATTTGTCAACTACCTTTTCTAGTGCATGCATGATTGTAACCGAAGCCCATTCCCGAACAAGCATCCCGGTCCCTTATATTTCTTCTTGATTTGTGTAGAGTCCATGCACGACTCGTCTTATATATATATATATATATATATATATATATATATATACATATATATACATATATATGCGGGCAGGCAGGCAGGCAGGACAGATAAATAGTAACGCATTGGCTGCGGAAGCCTGTGGTCTCACGTCTGTAGATGTTTCAGACTAGATAAAAAGTTGTCTTTTCCTTTACCTAAGTATTTGTTCTTGAATACATATAAATATGGAGACAGTCGTACAATCTGTACACGTGAGAGTCGTACAATCTGCACTTTGTAAATAATAATTGTACGAAAATTGAAAATTGATTTAATGTAGCATCCAACTGCAAACTCCCATCCCCCGAAAAGTAGTTTACGGCATTATAGACCCGGTACTGTGCGAGAGAATTCATTCCAATATTGCTGAGCGTTGAGATAACAATTCGCAGAAAATAAAATAGTCCCCTTAATTTTATCGTGAAAGATAATTTCAGTATTTTCCTTCAATTTAATTTTACATTGATATCGGCTTCTATTCTTTGTCCTAGGGAAAAGGGGCACCCAAAGTAACTAATATGCAAAATTGTAAAATACGATGATCATAAAAGTGGTATTTTGAAAAATACATCCCAACAACATAATCGGGGCCTAATCTCTTCCCCTTCACTTCCTCACTGTCCCCCATCTATCCTTCACCTGCACCGGAAATGTCCCTTATAATTTCCCTATTTGTCATCTACCCGTGCCCCAAAACATGTTGTCTGTTAGAATTTACTTGTTCTAAAAAAAGTCGTGTCCCCATGAGACAAGCAAACCTGGTTTAAAAGGCATAGGAAGCATCGCTTCCGAGTTATTTGCCATTATAATGTGTTGCAATAATCTTCTTTCGTATGTCATAATCTGCAAACTTATATTTTCTTCTAAAATCTGTTTGATGTAGGATGGGGTGTAATTCTTTATCCACCAGTATCACACTTACAAGATCTTGTGTCGATTGTTTCTTATAAATTGCCAAAACTATCGTCTTTCCGTAGCGTACGATTACTTATGCAAACGATTAGAGAGCTTTAAAAAATGATACTTTGTAAGTATATTCCAAAATCAAAACTTTATTGGGTGCTACAACAATGTATAATAAACACTAAAATAAATGCACAGAACCGTTTCAGTCATTTTCAAAGTATATTGAAAGTCCAGGTGTTTTAAAGGCGGGAAAATGGTTTTTATTTTTTTAACTGCAGCCCAGCAATTGCAAAAGTCTGAAAAAAATGTATAACAATTTGTGTCTTAAGAGGAACCTTTGACATTTTTTTCGAGCCTGTTCCAGGCTTCTAAGATACAGAAAAAAATATTTCTTGATATTTTTTTTCGAAAATATTTTTTTGTGTTTGAATTTGGGCCTGAGAAAATATTGAAAAAAGTTTTTCTGATAGTTCAAATTGTGTTCTTATTTATCATGTTTTTTTTTCAGTCTGATAAAATAATGTTAAGTTGTCGAAAAAATTGAAATTAAAAAAACACGTTTTTGACTGTATAGGGGTGTGGGTGGTGGGACGGGGGCTAAGAAACCTTTCAAAAATATTATTTTTATGTGAGAATTATAGTGTAACCACTCATATGTAATTTGGTTGAGGGGAACTTTTTACCATCTTATCGGGGGGGGGGACCCTTTGAGCACTAAATACGAAATTACAGGTAAAAGCACGGCAACCTCAAGAGATTAATACACGGGTGCGTTACCGGTTGCATACGCAGTATACATAGGCTTATTTGATTGCAGTATTAATAACTAGTCAACAAAAAAAAAACCTTTTTTGTCAGGTACAGAAAGAAAACATGGTAATCTTCATTATTTCGAATCTAGTGAATCCGAAAATGCAAATATGTACGCCCCATCACCCTCCAATTGAGAGTTACAACACTTAAAAATTAATTTCATTAAAAATGAATGATATGAAAAATAGAAAAGAATGACTAAGGATGAATTTGATAAGTCATTACAAGGGTATACATGTTTCTACCTTATGTTCAATATGCATTGTATAAGTACATAGTTCCTCCATTTTGCATTTATACAATCAAACAAAATAGTTCATTAAGTGTTTGATGGAACAGGCTTAGATTTCTTTCATGAAAACTTCCTTTTATGGAATGCATATGATCCCCGCTTCAAAAAACAAATAGTCACTTAACATTGAGGGGTTCCATCTGCCTTTATAACGAATTTCTATCCGCAATATGTCCTGGTGGAACCTTTCCCCATGTTCATCACTTATTGCCCCCATGTTGGGAGGGAAAAAATCCAAATAGCTGTGAGGAAGTGCATTTTTAGGGACATTCTACATCCATGGTTTTTGTAGTTCCATAAAAGATTTCCTATCAATAAGTCACTGTACTCTGCTCTAGTATTCCCTTGGAAACCATGGACAACATCCTCGAAGGAAAGCCAGGCCGCAAATTCTAATTGACGCAACTTTGCTTCGCAGTCTCTGTCTTTAATTAACTTTCTGATCTGTGTCCCTATGAGAATACTTTCCTTCAATCACTAATCGCGTCACTTTCGCATCACTAATATCTGGAAACACTGAATGTGAATACTTGAAGCCATCACCACTTTTGTCCATTCCCTTAACAAAGTTCATAAGACCTACCTTAATAAGCAACGGAGGAAGAAAAACATTTTGAGGGGCCAGCAGTGGAATGTGTTTCACATTGTCTCGCCTAGGAGCAAATTATTTTCTTGGGGCTAGTGTGTAACTATGTAATGCCTGTCTGTTGGTCGACTGTCCCAAAGACCAAGGAAACAAGAATATTTTGTGAAGCCACTCTGGAGACCAAGCAATAAACCAATGACTTTCAAGTCGTCACGTATTTTCCAGTTGTGTTCCTTATACTTATTTGCTTAGAGTACCTCTGAGAAATTTTCGTAAGCTTCTTTTTTAATCACAGAATAACCTACAAGTACAGATGGCAACTTGTTACCGTTTTGTAAAAGCACAGCTTTAATACTTCTTTTTGAGGCATCGATAAACAAGCACCACTCCTCGTTTTGATATGGAATGTTTAGTGCCTTCATTAAGCTTGATACATTTACACAAGCACAAATGTTCCCCACCGAACTGTAATACGTCTTCAACTCGTTATTGCGTCCTCGGAAATAGGTAACCTTTGTTTCCTCATGAAGAACGTCCCATTCCACAAGACGCGTCGCTAAAAGTTCTGAGTGTTCTTAGGATAAGGATAAATCGCGTACCAAGTCATTTAATTCCGCCTGTTGTATTACATGTGGGCTTTCTTCTGGATACTGTTCTTCCCCACTTGACTGACATTGTGCACCTTCAGAGTTTGTCGATATTGAGTCATCTTCAGGTATTTCTTCCCATGTGGACGGAGCTGTGGGCATTGGTAAGTCTTGTCCATGGGGTATGGGTCATATTTCTAAAAGTACATTGGGGTATACTACGTTTTTTATTCTTGGACGAAAAGCCCGCAACATTCGTCATACAGAAGTAGCAATCATCTGTATGATTCTTAGGATCACGCCAAATCATGGAAATTGCAAAAGGTAAGTGCTCTTTCTTGAGTCACTTTAGAATTTAGAACATCTCATGCACGTTACGTGCGGCGCCCACGTCTTATCCTGCTCTCCAGTTGACGTTTGAAATATAGCCCATATGCTTTCTTCAGAAGTTTAGAAAGAGGTTGTCGTTGTTTTATTGTTGTGAATTCATCACATACATAAAAAATGTATCAGGATGATTAATACACCCACGTGTGGATTTCTTCATGGTTGCCTAAGTCTTGAATTTGGAAGACTTTTATTTGGGTAGGAATGAACCCAACACTTGTCACCGTCACCGCAAGAAATAAATTTAAAAAAATCACGATAAAAAATAACGTTGAAGAAAAAATAATTAAGTCCAATCCAGAAGTAATATATGCATTTCACAAGAATGAGTTTATATCAAACGTAATGAGTTCCAAATATTACGTATGTTACAAATATTACGTTAAATACAGTGAAATAGCCTTTAATGAGTATTCATGTGCACTGTTAAAACATTTTTGACACATAACTTGTAATCCTGACGTGATGGATACATTCTGATTTCTCATTTTACGTTACCTACTTATGCATTAAGTGCTTCACCATGTTCTTTGACTGTACCGAAACCTTTGTTAACTAGTATAATTATCACCACATACTGATAGCCGTTCATCAAAGTAATAAATAATATTATACACGGTTGGACCATGTCTATGTCTAAAAACTTTCTAAAACTTTTGAATGGTTGTCTCTGACAACCTGCACTTAAAATAAATTCAAAATTATAGAACTGGCCCATCTCACAGATTGCTAGAGCCAGGATATTTATGACATAAAAATGACGGAAATACGCATGCCCATTAGGGCATGAAATCTGTGATAGGACCAAAAATTTGACATAAATTATTTTATGTAGCATTTCTAGTGTATTGTATATGCTATGAAAAGTAACAGAATAATACAATTGTGCGCCAATGATTTTAGTGAAACATTGCAAAACATTTTTATTACTTTTTTGTATAATTATGTTACTTCAAAAACATTGACGCAATTTATAAGGAAATGTACCACTGACTAAAATAAAGATCACAGATTCCAATCTAGAGGTAGGCCTATTCTGCGTAAACTGTTCACGCTTCAGCGATGATTTAGATGTGTCAAGATAAAGGCTTTTTTCTCTCACTTCTTTCATATTTAATGACCCATCACCCCGGGTCAGCGAGATTAAAGTTATATCTTTCGTTTGAATTTTTCTTAGAAGTTGTTCAAAATAAATTTGTTTCAATAAAATACGAGGTGTAAACGATATATGCAAATTTATCACGAATAATTTGATTTACCTTTCTTGATACAGGTATTCAGTTAAATCCTCCATATATATACAACTAGTTTAGCGTGGCACCTTCGGCGGGTATTTTCATGTTAAAAAGTTGTATTTGCACTTTAGAAGTTCAAAAGAAGTTTAAAGGTATGATTGTTCACGGTTCGTTCCCATATCGGGGATTAAAATATTTGTTTAAATTTTTGTTTCATTATAAAATTAAGGTTAATAATCGACTATCAAATGAATCAAGACGTAACGATTCACATAAATGCCGGAAAGAGAGAATACTAATTCACGGCGTTTCATAGTTACTCGTTGGTAAACTGGCTCAATCAAAACCATGTCTTTTTTAGAATAACTCTTCCAGAATAACCTGAAGAGAATTTGCTATGAATTGTCACAATTGATTTCTCTTATGGAGAGGAATCGAATGACCTATTGATCGCCTCTCGGTGCAGGAAGTCACCCAAAATGGTTGCAATTGCTTAAAAACACACAAAAAATATTTGTAGAGAAATTTATTAGAATTTTGTGGGTGGATTCGCAAAACAACGATCAATGTTCTTCAGGAGACCGAGAGTGACACCTCATTTGTGTCAATTGGTGGGTCGGAGAACCGGAGATCATGAGTGTTCGACAGACGGACGGATGGAGGTTGCTCGATATCTGTAGGAAGATATGCTCATCTTAAACGTTTTTCACACCGCTCATAGTCATTGTAATGCGATATGATGAACGTTTCGAGATCCTGAAGTCTGTATGACAGAACTCGTGGTTTGGAAAGTGAAGAGTGGATTAACAGCCAACATAACATCCCTTTATAGTATTTACGTAATTCCTTGAGTGTGCGGATGTGCGGTTCCGTCATGGGTAGACCATGGTCAGTGCACCAATCGAGACATACGAGGTGTCATGCGAAGCGTCTCGGTCTCCTAATGGGGAATTGATAATTTGTTTTCGGATCCATCCATAAGATTCTAAGAAATTTCCAAAAATGTGTTGTTTTTTTTCGTGTTTTGGCGCTGCGGTCTTGGCGAGTATTACCAAGTTGGAATTAAACCAACGCCACCTAAATAGATCTACGTAGGTGGCGTTGATTAAACTCCAGTACCTAAAGGCATTTTTCGAAGAGAAAGACAGAGGAAAATGTAGGTGAAGGCGTAGAGGAAGGCATAGAGGAAGGCGTAATGGAAGACGTAGAGGAAGACGGAGAGGAGAGGAAGACGTAGAGGAAGACGGAGAGGACGACCTACAGGTAGGCGCAGAAGAGGACAGAAGAATACTTAGAAGACAAAGAATACGAGAATACAAAAACGAAGAATTTCCTTTCACGGAAAATGAACTAAATTAGTGGAGGGCCTACCGAGTTGCCTGGATCAGACGGCCGTGGGTGCACGCCTCCGAGAAGAGCATAGCGGTGTCACCGAGCCGGTCGCTGCGCCTGGGCTACGGGGATCAGCGTTTTGTCTTCAAAGAATATCGAAAAGACGATAATGTTTATATGAGAAATTAGGATAAGCCAAGTAATCAGGAGGTGCAACAGATATATGTGTGTTTGCCGACAACGTCATGTGGTTTTCAAATTGATTTTAAAAATATGTACTAAGACAAATTGAAAGAAAAAACATTTCGAAATAGCTTTTGACGAAGTCAATTTTATGAGACAACTACATTACCTAAGTTCAGGAGAGCCAAAGGTAGAAATCGTGCTCAATATCACAAAATAATTGCAAATTGTAAGTGGTTAGTTCGCTACGCTGACAAACCATCTTAACTGAATAAAGAGCACTCTGAACTGAAGAAAGGAAGTAAAGAAAAGTCAAACAACCAAAGGAAGTTTAAAGCGTCGGCAACGCCATATTCAGCTATTAAACTAGTGTATTTTCGTAAGCACGTACCGGGAGAGGTGGGTCAGTGCATTAACTACCGTCACTGCAGTACCTCTGATCGGGAGGTCCTACGGTTCCACTCCCGACAGTCGCGGTGGCAGGATTTTCGACACTAGCTGCATAGCTAGATCGAATTCAGTCGTCGTCTGGAGGAGTCTTCTAGCGGCCGGATGCTCTGATCGGTAGTTTTCCCTGGTTTCTCCGATCAATAGCAGCCGAATATCGCAGCAATACCCTAACGAATGGTCCACAGACCGCGTGCGATTTTCCCTTCCCATTCTTTGTCCTATCCTCAATACTTACACACTCTTACGAGCACTACACTAACACACTTGTCCCGGGAGACCGGTCAGGAGCTTAGTCTCGCTGGAGCGGTGTCCCGTTGGTGGGAGATATTTGATTGGGGAAAACTCCGCTAATCCACAGGCAGGTCGGGGCGGGATATCAGCATCCAGTGGGGGACGAACCCCGCCGCCTCCTGAAGAAAAAACATGCCCCACACTTACGGGATAACGACCTTAGCCATTAACGTGCTAATAAATCAATTGTAAGCTCTTGCAACGAATATTACAACTCATTGTTGATATTTCAGGATAAACGAAAACATGATACCTGCCAGCGGAATGGCGTCGTATTTACAACCTCCAAATTTTAAGGCGAATTGATGCAACGTAGGTCTTATTCGAGCTCCGGTGTTCAGCCCTCGCGATTAACATAAAACATTATTGGGCCTGACCATCGCATCATTTACATTGAACATTATTGTTAGGCACAATACTTTGTTGACGACAGACGACAGTGGCGTAGTCAGGGGGACAGGGAATGCGGTCCCTTCACCATTGAAGGGGTGACATCAATTAGAAAATTTTATAGTTGAAATTATAATTTCAATCATTTATTTAAAAATTATTTACATATACGAAAATTATATGGCAATAAGCAAAGATTTTGATGATGTTATAGATAATTTTGCCGCCTTTAAATCTCAAAGAATGTTTTTATAAAAAATATGCGTTTGTTAACTAGTTATACATTGTTTTAGATTATTTAATATTTATCAACGACCCATCAGGCCATTCAAGCATATTCCCAATCCTTTACCTTTCCCACCTGCTCCTTACTCGGTCTCTCTCTTCTCTTGAGGTACGGGTGGGCAGGACTCTGTAGGCGGGAGGGAAACCAGCTTGCCTAGGGGAAGGTAACCCCGAAGAAGAAATCTCCGGTCCTCCAGGTTGGGGGTTAGGGCGTAGGGCCAGCATCCCTATCCCTGATAAAAAATACTAGATCGCTAAATATCCCAGAAAAATATAACCGGAATGTCCAGAAAACGACAATGCAAACGGAAATGGTTTATGAATATAAGAACATGGAACTTACAGAGTCTTAATCTGAAAATAGTAGAAGTATTTGAAGAACTAAGTAAATGTAATGTGGAAATTGTTCACCTGTCAGAAACGAAAAAAAGGGTCAAGGTGTATAGGAGGTTAAAGTTTACATTCATGTATTTAGCGGGGTGAACAAAGAAATTAGAGTAAAGAGAGGAGTCTTCATGGCCATATAAAAAAATATAAAAACTGTATTAAGAGCTGGACAAGCGTCAGTGAGAATATTTTAACACTAGATTTTAAAATAAAAGGAATAGAGATGGTTTTTATAGGTACCTATATTTGCCCAAATGACGATACTCCTGAAACAGAGTAGATTGCATTTTTTAATCAATTGACAAGTTCCTAAGATGGAATCGCTAATAGAAAATATGTATTTTTACTAGGGGATATTAATGATAGAGTAGGAAGGCAAGTCCAAAATGATGTGGTCGGAAGGTACGGCGAGGAAACTGTGGATGACAATAGTAAAAGGCTGATAGAAGTGTGTATGCAATATGGCATAAAAATCCGTAACGGGTTCTTTAAACATAACGATATTCACAAATTTACGTGGATTAGAGGAACAAGAAGAACAATCATAGATTACGTACTCGGCAAACATAACAAAGCCAAGGTGGAAAACATCAGAGTATATAGGGGTGCCGAATGCAACTCGGATCATTATTTGCTGAGGTCAAAATTGTATCTTCCATTTGTGAATAAAACCCAACAAACTGCTATTCAAGACAAACCATTCAGCATATAAATCCCAAAATATAAACTTAATCTTCTAACTAACCCATCAACAAATTTTCTATATAAACTCAGACTCAATGGAAAACTATCAAATATAGCTTACACAACTACCCAATCTCTCTGCGACGGAATAGTAAGAGCTATCCATGATGCTGCTTATGAGAGCCTAGAAGAAGCAGTGATAAAGAGAAAATAAATGATATGTGATGGAATAGTTCTTTAGGAAAGAAAGTAGGAGAGAAAAAAATGCTAATAGAAAATGGCTAAGTACTCAAGGTGATGATGGCAAAAAGATGTACAGTCAAATATGTAGGGAAACAAAAAAGGAAAGTATAAAAGCTAAGAATGCTACTTGGGAAAATATATGTGAAGAAATTGACCAATGCATTGGTAGTTCCAAAGCAAAAAAGTCTTGGAAATTTATAAAAGATATAAGAACAAATGAGAAACAATATTCAGCCCTACAACGTATAAGCCTACAACAATGGAAATAATATTATCAAGAATTGATGACACAAGACAGAAAATAATTCAAGAATGTTTACAATATTAATTTGGGATACAATCCATACTTCGTTAAAAACATTTAAAGAAATTTTTCAATCTTACTTGGGAGTTAGCTTTTCACTTTCCTTGATAGTCACAAAAAAATAGAAAAGGTTTTTTACTCTTGAGAAAGCCAAGTAAAGTAGTGCGAAAATACCGGATCGGGCAAGTACAGACCTACTCATTGCAATATTATTTAACTTTCCTTGATTTTGTATGAAGAACCGAGTGGGTTTTGGAATCAGGATGCTAGCTAGCTGGGGTGCGAAAATTGAAAAATTATTTGTATACTAAAAAGTATTGGATTATTTTCTGCTATCGTTGGCAGTTGTCGAGTGACTTGCGGCATTCTTTCTATAAATTTTCTTTAAATTTAGTTGTTTTTTAATTGATTTAATTGATTACAGTATTGTAGACAAGCGAGTTTTGATTTTTGTTTTCCATTTATTTCAAGCTTTTTTACTTTAGCTACTTTAAAAAGTTTGTTCTTTGTATTGTGCCATAGCACACGTTTTCCCCCACTACATCTGCGTACCCGTGCGAGAATTCACGCATGTTAGGCACCACACTCATCCCTATCTTTCTATTTTAATTCTAAGAGGGAAAGTAGTAAACGAAACGTGTTTATTTGTTTAAAAATTTTTAAAAGTAACTTGCAATGTACTAACACAATAACAAATAAAAATAAAAAACAATGCAATCGATGAGTAAAATAAATTTTGAATAAATATTTATTCAATATCATGGAGAATTTTATTGGAACATTTTCCAACACTTCCTTAAAGACATTTGAAGTAATTATTCAATATTCTTTGTCAGGTTTTAGCTTTTCGTGATAATCACAAAACTATTAGCTTTTTACTTTTGAGAAAGCTACGTGTCTGAACCCGCTGACATGAAAATTTCATCGAATGATAACGAATGATTTTTTCGAATGATAACGAAACTATTGGTACAGAAAGGAGTCACAAACACAAGTCTTCAATCTTCACTGTTCACCCACATCCCTCCACAATTAAGTACACAGCACTTACAAACCATGGCAAAACGTTAATTGAATAGTTTCACTACACGCATAAGAAACAATCTTCATAGGTATCAAGCAACTATAATAGTACTTCTAGTAGTTGCTAGAGAGCAAATCTTGAATTAATGATTATGCAAATAAATCTAATCACAGTGCACAAACCACGATGTATACAGAAAGCGTAAATATAAGATTGAGGAATTTAAGCCTTCTAAGCGCGTCTCACAAAAATTGCTACCAGCATCAAGGGCTGAAATATTGAGGTGGCCATGATAGTATTGAAGTGCGGAACCAAAAATTTAATTGAATGTCGAGGAATGTCTCATCTTATACATGATAATGTGAAAAATATTTCTTTGAGGCCTTCAAAATTTTAGTTTTTATGGCCCTAAAACGCTTGGTTTAGGAGTTATTTGACGAAAACTTTGGCAAATGTTGCGGGTTGCATTTGACTTGAATATTTAGATGCGTTTTTTTAAACAAATCCTTAATATTTTTAAAGTCACAGTCCATTTTCGTCTCCGTAAAATTCTCTTTCTTTAGAGACCTCATTTATAAAGATTGGTTGCGTGTGAAAGCCGCAACGGAAAGGTATACTACTGAAATAATACAGGAGACGATAGTCTCCAGGCCCAGGTGCAATGGGGCTGTGTGGTAATGGTATATGGAGCAAATGGTATATGCAGCTGTTAAAAAATGGTCCTAATGTACTTCTCGAAATTCTCTGCTAACTGTATAATAGATGTATGAAGGGAGAGACGCTGCCAGAGGACTTTAGATAAGGTTATATTTCTAACATATACAAAAAAGGTGATAAAAAACAATGTGGGAACTACAGAGGTATAACTGTGCTTTATAGTATTGGCCGGTTGTATGGGAAAATATTAAAATTTCGCCCAAAAATGGATCTTGTAGGTGTGGAAGAAAAGAGCGGCTTTAGAGCTGGACGCTCGTGTACTGATAATATTTTTAGTATCAGACTAGTGACTGACAAACGACTTGCCCATAATTTAGAAACTCACAAGGTATTTGTAGATTTAAGAAAAGCCTACGACACAGTTCCATTAAATAAACTCTGGATGGCAATGGAGAAACAAGATGTTAAGGCGTACCTATTGAAAGCTGTAAATGACATACACAGCAGAAATGTAAGTCAAATTAAAATTGGAAGAAACCTTTCTGAACCATTTTCTGTAAATAAAGGCTTACGGCAAGGGTGTTGCATAGCTCCTACTGTTTAAATTATATTTAAACGGAGCTTTAAAAAATTGGAGGAGAAAATGTTACAATCTGGGTGTAAAAAATTGACGATTCCATGCTTTATTCTCTTAATGATGCAGACGATCAAGTTATCTTTGCTGAGGACGAAGATGATGTTTTGTGTATGTTGCGAAAACTTCATGAAGAATACTTAAATTAGGGGCTAGAAATACATTTTAATAAAACAGAATATCTGGTTGTAGGAGGAGAAGCCAAGACTCTGTATATACCCAACGGACCAGAATTGAAATCCTGCCAAAATGTTATCTATCTAGGGACTCAAATAGCAGCAAAAGGGAGTCGTACACAAGATATTCAGAGTAGAATATCAAAAGGCAAAGTGGCTATAAGGAAATTACACCCCTTAAAACGGAACCAATTTCTAAGGAAGAATGCTAGAAGAAGACATGTATTTTTATTAAATAATGAATAAGCCATTCAGTAATTAATATTTTTATAATTAATTTATGGGTGGAGGGGTGATAACATTAGTTTTGACCCAGGTAACATCAACTGAAGCTACGCTAATAGACGCCACTGTAAATATCTCTCTTCGTTTTCTACAAAATGCATTAAGCGCACTAATTCTTAGTCAATATCGAGTCATTGTGCACCTCAATCGCCGTACGATTAGCAAAATAACTTATTAAAATTTTTTTTTGTGGGCGGGCGGGCGGGCGGGCGGGCGGGCGGGCGGGCGGGCGGACGGACGGACGGACGGACGGACGGACGGACGGTCGGACGGACGGACGGACGGACGGGCGGGCGGGCGGGCGAGCGGGCGGACGGACGGGCGGACGGGCGGGCGGGCGGACGGACGGGCGGACGGGCGGGCGGGCGGGCGGGCGGGCGGGCGGGCGGGCGGGCGGGCGGGCGGACGGACGGACGGACGGACGGACGGACGGACGGACGGGCGGACGGGCGGACGGACGGACGGGCGGGCGGGCGGTAACTGGATTTGTCCACTTTTTCGAATTTTTTCTGTCTAAAATTCGCCATTTTTTCGCGCAGCATTACATAACTTTTCCTATACTACGGATATTACTCCGTATATACGTACGTATACGGGAGAGTAAAAAATAGTAATATTCCCTTTAATCTTTCCCCAAATCTCCAATTCTTGGGTGTTGATAGACAAACAGAAATACAACACTAGTGATACTATAGAATGGCACAGACGTTCTCATAGTAGTTAGTTACCTAATTTGTTTAGCGTAGGATAGCTTTGTGGTTGTCCCCTACCCTCTTCCCAGCCACAACGGGCCTGAAATAAATTTTTTCGCATTTTTTTCCATTTTCCATTTTTCTAAGAGTTAATTTGAAACATGATTTTAAGAATATCATAGAAGAGTGAAATTTGTTTTTATATGCAAATTTTGATAGAAAAATTTGGAACAAGTTTGTTTAAAGATCGTTTCAGAGTATTTGAAAATGTGCAATTTTGTGTTCTTTTCTCAAAAGGGGATGTATAAAAATATAACTGAGTAATTTTTGGAAAACACAAAAAAAAATACGGCAAAAATGACTCTGTCTTGTTTTTATGTGAATTTAGCACTATCCATACTCTAAGTTTAAAGATACATTGGCAGCTATTTTTTATAAAACCTTGTTCTTAATTTTTTTGAACATTGCTCTAATTTATCTGAAAATTGCGCGAAAAAGACTACTAATTTTTTATTAAAACTTGATATTTATTAAAGAAATGATTGTGAAATATAAATTTAATTTGAAGAAAAAAATCTCCATCTTCAATATTGCACTTGTAGAAAGACACCGAAAAAATAAAACTTTGTCAGTTCTCAAAAATTTATGGGTAACTGTGAAAATCGGACCAATGCCATTTTTATAAGTATATTTCACTTTTTTTGAAAAGAAATTTAAAGAAAAAATGGAGTCATTTTTGGGAAAATTTTGAAAATGCACCAGTTTTATGTAAGTACTCCAAAACTTCAAAGAATCTATTTCAATCTCGCAGGGCCTGGAACCAATCATAAGTGATTGGAGAATATTCATTTTGGAAAAATTCTTCAAATAGTTTATGCGCTAGCGTTGTTCACTCACGACGGACGGATAGGTCGGTATCAGGCCGGACTTCTTTTCGTTTGTTCTTCAAGAAGTGATGGGTTGATCCCGGACTTGCAAGGTAATTTTGGCACTGATGCACACGGGCAATGCTTGCCAAAGCACTATTACTTCAGACCGTGCTATTGGTCCTTGCATCTCTCGCTGCTGTGTTACTCTCATGACTCATAACTAGAGACCGAAATTTCGCAAAAATGGCTTATTGTTACGATGTTAAGACGTTTAACAAAAGGAATCACACCAACACTGGTAGCGGCGAGGGTAAATCCGGCTGAAGCGTACCAGTAATTGCGAGGTCATGGGTCCCGACCCCTCCAAGATGACATAAATGTACTTGTGATAAACGTTAGCGAGTTTTATGGTGCCTGCAAGGGGTCTAGTTCGTAGCAGGGGTGGCCCGATTAGTGAGTTTGTGAGTTTGAGGGAATCGAATTCGCAAGTCGAGTGCTTTATTCAGGGGTTTCCCTCATCATTTCCCATCGGCTGAGTTTAGCCCAGAGCCAGCATTGCCCATCTTTTCGACACTAGCTATATAGATAAGTCGAATTCTGCCTCATACTGGAGGAAAATTCTGACGGCCGATAGTTCTGATTGATTTTCTGAGGTTTCTCTGATCAATATCAGGCAAATGCTGGAGCAGCAGCTACGGACCACGCGCGATCTTTCCTTTCTCTTCCTGGTCCTATCTTCCCCTAACTTACATACACTTATACTTACATGCACTGCGCTAGCACACTCATGGCGAGAGACCAATCTAGGGAGCGTAGAGAGAGCTTGTCTCGGCTGGGGCGGTGCCTTGCTGGGGGGTGGGGGCTGGAGGGGGAAGTCCGTTTAAGCCGACGAAGCGGCGCTGTTGTCTTACCATCCAGGACAGGAACCATCCTCCTCCAAGCATAAAATATCGCTGCACTAACAGGACAAAAGACCCTAGCAGTTGACGTGCCCGAAAATATCAATCAATCAACTGATGAGGCAAATGACAAAGCAGCACTCAATTCACCGGGTCACAGTCTGTGCGTGAGCTTTTATTCCCTAATCCTCACTGTCGTTGTCGCTCCTACAGTGATATGAAAAATATCCCGAGTAATCCATTAGTCTACTTTGAACTTTTAATCAATCTCCATTCATTAGAGGAACGAAATATTAATATAGGTGTATTCAAATCCAAGAAAGTTTTGAATTAGTAGGAATTCATGAAACAACTGTGTGAGGGTGTCAAAGGATACTAATTAATCGATTTGTCTATATGTTGGAGAAGGTGATACGCTTAGTTCGAGAGCGCGATAAGCTTGATAAGTGCTGGCAAGCACATAGGACCCCTACAGCAGTCTTTGAGCATAGACATTAAGCAACTAATTTGTATTCGGCATTCTGGGTCGATTGCCTGTCTGACGGCTAGCTAACGGTGTCCCCCGTGACTGGTCCTCCTCTAATTCCCATGCTTGGAGGGTAAGAGAGGCCTGTGACGAACAAGACGTATTCCCTTCGCCGTAGCTAGAGCAAATTACGCCTGCCTGAGCTTTTCTTCGGACACACAGCTACAGAAACTGAGAAGATTGTGTAGGAAAGCTACAACACTATTTTTGCCCCACTGGGAATCGAACGGGGATCGCACCACAGGAAGGTAGTTCTGCCCATGAGCCACCTTAGGGTTAGTAACTAATTTAAAGATAAAATAAAATACACAAAAGTAAACTATTGTAGCGCAAATTACATAATATTCTTAGAAGGCAATAGAATAATAGAAGATTCAATACTTCTGGAAAATAGGAGTGCTTTAATGACTTTTAGATCGCATTTATCAACTTCAATTAATGATTGTTTACATGGCGAGAAACCTCTGGCGTCGCAGACACCGAGAAGAAGTCAAATCCCTTAACTTGAATATGATAGAGATACTTAATACACCAAATATTTCGAGTTTAAATGTCATGGGTGCTGTCTTGTTGCTTAATCCTACGTGTCAGGCGTCCCGTTTGATTCGAAAGAGTTGAAGAAAACAGGCGCAAAGGAAATGGACACAATAAACGTAAATTCTTCTCGATAAGATATTTCTAAGTGGCAAAGAAAATACCATGAATGTGGTAATGTCAAGTTTCTTTCATATTGTAAGCTACTATTACAGTTCATTATAAAAAAGTTTTCTTCAGGGGTACTTCCGTGAGGTCTCTGGCTGATTGGAAAATATTATAACTAGTGGAGCTCCAACAGCACATACTTTCTCGCATTATTGATAACCTTTGAAATTTTCGGAAATTCTGGGAGTTCAACGAAAATGAGATCTGCGCCATTTTTAAAGTGTATTTTGCTTCACCAGACGAAAAAGTTAAAGCAAAAATTTGGAGCCGGTTTTTGAAAAAAATGTTTTTATAAATTGCTTTAACTTCATTCATGTATTCGAAATTGTAGAGTTCACCGAAAATGGGACCAGCGCCAATTTTTTATCCTCCTTTTATACAAACGTGAAGAATATTTAAAAAAACTACTGTTGCTACAGAATTGCACAGACTCACAAAACAGGGATTCTGTTTACACCATGTGTTGGGGGATATTTTTTCTTAATTTAGCAGCTGGTTTTATCCACTTTTTCATTATCAGGGCCCTTTAATTTTTTCTGCCGAAAATTCGCCGTTTTTTCGCGCATCATTACATAACTTTCCAAATACTACGTATATTACTCCGTATATAGTATGTATACAGGACAGTAAAAAATGAAACCTCTTTTGAAAAATCAATTGTTTAAAAATGCTTATATTTCACATAAAATTACGCGAAAATTTCTCATATTTTCGGAAAATTGAACGTAATCTTATTTCCCGATCTTCGAACAACAAATTCCGTTAAGAAAAAATATCTATCTTGAATATTATATCTGTAAGATGATGCCGAAAAAAAATTTGAACATTTCAATTTTCGAAAAATCAAGGAATTCAACGAAATGTTTCTTGAGTAGTTCTTCATGCTATTCAAGGACAAAGTTTAATAAATAAATTGAGACGTTTTTGAGAAACTTTTGAGAATGCTGAGAATGAAAAGTATTCCTCAAACTTATAATTTCCGATTCACACTCGCAGGGCCTTGAGTTCGTTTATATTGACATCAATTTTAAATAAAATCATCTGGACCATTTTGACACTACCGTTGACCAGACAGACGTTTTATCGTCAATCGATTGTTTGGCGTCAAGGACCCACAAAATACGGATTCTGACCACTCAATGTGTTAGAAGAAGTAATTTACTATACATAGGAACAACATTTATCCAACTTTTCCCTACCAGGGCCCGACAATAAGAGATTTTCTGTCGAAAAAACGCAGATTTCCGACGTACGAATACAATACTCTCTCTTCCTTCAAAGTAAGTCGAGAAAGTAAAAAGTTGTTGTAGAAGCACTGAAGCTACATTTAAATCATTGTTCCTGGTTATTTATGAAGGTATTATAGAATATGTGTGTAGAGGTTCCAAATTTAATCTCGTTGCGTATTTGATCTCGACCCAACTTCGATTGGGTGAAATATCAAGTTTCGATCTCGATGTTATTACATACATACAAAATGTTATCAATTATACCATTGTAATTTACTATTAGGTTATAACTGTTAAAATATCTTAAAAAAAATAAACAAATGAAGTCTATAGGTTTTGCCTCTTAAGATGCCCTGTCTGTCCTCAACGGGAAAAAAGAAAAGTAGAGACCCCTTGAGGATGAATATGGGGGTCCGCTGTGTGTATTTTCCTAAACCTGCCTTTATGTGTAAGTGATGCGTCCAGCAACGGTGGCTCAAAGCCCGGAGAAAGATGGTACCATGGATGAATACTGCTAATCCATGATGGTACTCTCTGAACAAGAACTCTCTGAATGGTGTCGAAGGTCGGCTCTGATGGTCGCTTTAGGCAGAGGCGTATCTAGGTATTCAGGCGCCCATTGCAAGTATAGTATTTGCGCACCTGTCAAGGTACTTCAAATTAGGGTTGCTGTTATTTGTTTTAGCGGGTATAGTCTAAATAGCGCCCCTTGCGATGGGCGCCCATGGTACGTGCCACGTTTTCCGTACTGTAGCTACGCCTCTGGTTGTGTCAGGAAATATTTCTTACAATACTGGAATGTGAGCTCCGATTCTTCTCCTACGGTTCCGAGTTCTCTAAAATAATATATAATAAATGCTCGCCACCCATGAAGTTTTATTTTTGATAATTATCGTTGTACAGGTTTGCGTGTTCAGTAAGGTGTGGAAGGTGAGGTCGCCGTGGTAGGATCATTTTTCTGCGCTTCGATCATCGCTTTCAAGCTTCCGCTTCCCCTTCACCTTCTCCTCCTTCTCCTTCGCCTCCTTCGCCTCCTTCTCCTTCAGCTCCTTCTCCTCCTTCCGCTGGTTCCCCTTCTGCAGGTTCTCCTTCAGCCCCTCCTTCGCCCTCTGGTTTGTCTCCTTCCGCAGGCTCTGTCTTGTCAGCATCTTTACTCCCACTTTGGTTCGATTTTCCACTACTCACGCTTCCCTTCCGCTTGCCTTTTGAGTCTACGCTTCCTTTCCTGCCTTTCTTACCTTTCTTTTTCTTGTCATCTGCTTCCGAATCGCTAGATCCGCTTTCAGAAGAGGATCCATGCTTCTTCTTCTTTTTCGGTTTGTATTCCTGGAGAAGTTCTTTGTATGTAGTTCCGCAGTTGCCAAGATTCTCTGGTTTTTCGTCAACAAAACGAATCAGCAATCTGGAAAAAACAAGGTTTGTCAGTTGTGTTTAGGTTACGGTCACTAAAATGTGCATTTAGAATGAACCGAAATCGATGGACGAGTTTAAATAAAAGTGTTAGGCCAAAACATCTCAGTAACTCCACTCTCATTCTCACTCTCATTGGGTCCGCCCTCGGATGAATTGAAATCTACAGACCGTGGTCATCATAGAATGACTGCTCCACATAGGGTCCCGGTGCCCATAATAATTCGCAGCGATCCAAATGACTGCCTTGTGACGATCAGCTGGCTAATACTAATTTTAACTACATTACACACACCATGTCTTTTCGACCGATCAGAAAAACTAGCAATTTGCCTCCTCTCGTTGTATGCAATACCAAATTAATGTATTAAGAGCGCCCTAAGCGTGGGTGAACTTTGGACCCACTAAAAAAATAAAATTACATCAAAATGCCTTGTTGCAGTCGCGCCCAGCCGTTGCAAATATTACATTATCCGGACTAGCGTAGCTTTTGAAATTCATTTGTGAATCCTGGGTTTAGTTTAATACATTACATTTTTTATGATTATCTGTTCCTAGCCTGAGATTAATGATTTTGATGGATGGTGAATGAGTGAGATTGGAGCAATAAGAGGTAGAGGAAATGGGAGAACCCCGAGAAAACCCTCCCGCGAATCCCCTTAAGTTTTCACGGATCATCCGCGATTTGAACCCGCCTCAACGGTGGAAGGCAAGAAGTCTTACAGCAATATCGTGGATCGCCCAACATTGGATTATTATTAGTTGAAAAATCAAAGATTTATGAAGGGATTTTAAGAATTCTCTCCTTGCAGTCAGCAGTTAAAATGGAAGTTAACAATTACAACAGACAATATTTTAAATGTTCTATTTTGGCATTAAGTAATTTTATATCGGTATATTTCACATACCGGATATGTTGAACTAGTTGAAAATGCGAAATCCCTTTCAAGTAATATATTGAGACGTCCCTATCGGACCAAGGAGAATTGGTGGAAGTAGTGATTAGATGTATGCGGAGATGTAATGTTACAATATAATTATTTAAAAAGTTGTTAGCTAAGTTTTATAATTTGAATTATGTACATTTATTTTTAGTATCGTTAATGAAATAAGACAATTTTTGCATATTAATGAACGGTTATAAAATGTTGTTTAAACTTTAATTGGGATCCCTTATTCAGCGAAGGACTACTAAGGCTAGTCCGCAGTCTGCTAATGGATTACACCCCTACCTTCGCGTTCTATACGTACCTTTTCCGGGAGATGCCGAGGAACTTCTCGAGATGCAGTGTGATGGCGGCCACGTATCTCTTGTTGCGCTCTTCGTCTATCTGGCCAATGGAGATGAGCTGCGCGAAGCCGCACGGATCCGTGCTGCCCCCGCGGCTCATGTTCAGGTCCGTGATGACCGTCACACAGCAGCGCTACCAACAAGGACAGACATTTTAATTCGTTGATTAGGGATGATAGGTGGTGTAGTGGTCAGTTCGCTCGCTTGCCAGCTGTGGGTACTGAGATTCAAATATATCTGCGATATTTTTTGAAAATTTGTAACATGATAACAAAATGTTTTACAATATTTTACCTATATGACCGAACTTCATTTACCGCAAAAAACATAAAAATACCGGTTATGTTTCAATGACATAAAAAATTAAATTCCGTCGACCTCTGTTGCATAGTATAAGAAGAAGCTTCAAACATTGTCTCCTTGACACTGATTAAGAGGAAGCACAAGTCTCGACAGGGATAAGAGCGACGATGTAAGGAAATCTTCATTATGATCCTCGGCTTCCATGTCTCGTCGGACATTCCTACCTACGACAAATTGTTTGATGGATATTTAATGTGTGATTATTACGTTGATGTGATTTAAATGATGGAGCAAAAGTTGAAAAAGAGGCAAGTGAAAAGGAATTACCACAAGAAACCCGGACGCTATTCCTGGATTGACCGGTCCAAATTTCACAGGGTTCGACCAGGATTTAAACTCCGATACCAGGCATGAAAGGTGAATAGACTGAAGACTAACAAGGTGTAAGGAAATATCTTTGTAACATAAAACATTAAAGGTTTTCTTTTAGAAAGCAATTTAAGCTTTCTACTAAACCAATTTTCGTGATCTTTATTTTAAATTGAAGGTAGTGGGCCCCAGATGTATCATTTGATATACTTAATCGGTTTTATAGTATAAACACTAAATTCAAATAAAATCGTGAAATTAATAGAATTAATGCTGATCTGCCGTCATTTCATCATTGCGTCATTTGGAAGACCAGCTACAATATAACTTCAATACAATAAAAGGATATCTTTGCAGTATGAAATTGTAGATGACGAAGCATAGCGAGAATTTTAAATTCGAAAACTATTTTTAATTGCAAAAATTAGTGAGTTCATATAAATAAGCGCAACATCCAACAATCGTCTGTCACGTATTCCATTACAAAAACTTTTCAACGATTATAATTATGTGATAAATTACGTTTTTAAGTTAAGGTAGAGAGCATCCTATGATAGTCCACCAGAACATACATTTACAGGTCTGGGTAAATACACATTTCAATTATATTTTCTGTGTTCACAAAGAATAATGATTGTTTTGTAACAGAATTTGTAAACCTATATCATCAGTTATGGAGAATAAAAACGACAGGAAAGAGTAATTTTGGGATTTTCTATTTTCTCTAAAGTGCATATGTAGTACTTTTCGGGTGCAACTCTCCTAGTTCTTCCTTGTGGACTATGTAATTTCAGGGGTTTAGCTAATTTGCGTTTATATCCCAATCCATAATTTGCCACACTAAGCCACAAGTGTTGGGTAAAGAAAGAATTAAGGCATGCAGAAAGAATGCGGTTAATTAGATTGCCTAACCTAGCAAAAAAATCAATATGAACCGCAAAGAAAGAGTGTAGGTCCTGGACTTCTGAATGAAAATGGTTGAAGTGGAAACAAGCGCAAGCCGAAATCCTGAAGGTACGAAAAGTATCAGAATCTAATTATTATCATTGTGGCTAATGAACCAGAGAAAATAACTACTATTTTTGTAATGAAAGTTTTAGAATTGGTTAGTTAATGTAAAATATAGTGAGGTTTTATACAAAAAAATTTAAATATACTTTTTCTAAGGTAAAGAACTGCCAAGTACCAATATACAGAAGATGCAGAGTAAGCATTAACTGACATCTCCGTATATTGAATAATCTGAAAAATGCTATCCCTGTACAAACTATCTCCAAAAATAAACGAATTGAAACTCATGGGAAATTAACAAAATAACTTAGGCATTTGTAATCGCACATAGAATGCAATTTTATTAGTATCCATTATTAATATACATTTATATGGATATCTTGATCTGAATAAGTAAATGATTTTTAAAGTCGAAGTGCATAGACGCAACGGATCTACCCTTTAAAAAAATTCTACTTTTATCTAGTTTCCAACCAAAAAATATTTTACTTTTCCTCGATATCGACGAGATCCCATAGAGCTAATTAACATGTAACTCTCACGTATCTTACACGCTGGATCGGATTCAATTCTCATTGGGGCCGGATACATTCGTTATCCTGCACAGCAAAACTCAATGGAAAGAAACTACTACTCGTATTCACCAAGGAGATTTGTACTCGATGTGTTGATTCACATCAGAAAGTAAATGAATATAGTGGGAAAGCCCAGGTGCTGAGATCATTAACCAATAAGTTTAGCTTCGGGAATTCCCCAAATCGGTGAAGTACATCCGGGATGACGGAAGCTAAGTGACACGGCGTTTTACCATTAAGAAATGGACAGGGCGCAAAAGGTGAGACGTGTATTATCATGATGAAACAGCCAGTACGCGTTTGCTCTCAGCGATGGCTATTTTCTTGCATCTTGCTAAAGAAATCCTTCACTAATTGAAACACTCTATGTAGTTTCCTACTTCCACCTTATCTGGGGTTCGTCTAACACTCGTTCCAAACATTCCGATATTTTGAAAATTTTCAAAGTATTTCGAAAGGTCATTTAGAATATTTTATTTCAAAATTGAATTTCAAGCTGATACAATACACAAAAAAGATGTGGTATGAAGCTGTTCCTTGAAATATTTGGATTTTAACCAAATACATAATATAACTGGACGGGTAAAACTAGTGCTGCTACTAGAATGGCACAGACTTTCCCGTATTAGTTTTCTATTTCCTTGGGTCTTCGCTAGCTATTCGGAATTGCCACATACTCTTTCTTGCCAGCTACCATCTATCATCCGCCAAAAGTACAATTTTTTGTGTCATTTTCTTAATTTTTCGGTTTCCTATTTGTAGAACGAAAATATTAACTTAATAATATTAAAGAACACAAAAACCTAGCCGTAAATGGCAATTTTATTTTAAAAATTATGTGCCGTTTAAGAGAAAATGGCATTTTAGCTCTTCTAAAAATGCGAAATTTGAAGCTCATTTTCACAGAAAATTTTTGAGTTTTCAAAATACTTTATTTGAAGTTATTTGAAGCACTTACACTCACAAATATAATAATCTTTACAAATTGCAGATAATGTGCATATTAAAGATGTGAAGATCTTGCAAAAAATTTACATTTATATAAATTTTGAAAAAAACAAAAAATAACTCAAAATAAACTTTACGTCATATTAAAGAGTGTAATTATCACTATCCGTTACAAAAGTTTCAAGAAAAAATTTGCAGCCATATACGAGAAAATGGCGTTTAAGCATTTCTGACCGAAATTTGAGCTACTTTTACAGAAAACGGTAGTGTTTTCGAGAAACTTTACTTGACATTATTTAAAGCATATATACTCGTAAATATAATAATGTGAAAAAATCGCCGCTAGTGTAAATATTAACGACGTGAGAAACAAGTAAAAAAATTACATTTTTGTAATTAAAAAAAAACAACCGATAGAGCAATATGGCTTTTATGTCATCTGATAGAGTACATTTAACACTATCCCTACCAAAAGTTAAAAGAAAAAATTTGGAGCCGTTTTTGAGAAAATCTTGTTTTTGTAATTTTTTAAAATTGCACATATTGCACGCAATATTGCGCGCAAAATACGAACATTTTCAAAAAAAATGTAGATGACCTTAAAGAAAGAACTCAATATGAAGAAAAAATGTTATTTGAAGGAAAAATCTTTATCTTCAATTTTGTAGTTCCAGTAAGACGCCGTAAAAATTTTAAACTTTTGCAATTTTCAAAAATTCAGAGGTTTCCGTGAAAATTGGACCTATGCCATGTTAATAAGTGTATTTTACGCTATTCATACAAGAAATTTAAAGAAAAAATTGGAGCCGTTTTTGAGAAAAGTTTGAAAATCCCCGGGGGACTTCACATAAAGTACCCCAAATTTTGCAGAATCTTTTTCAAAATCTCAAAGCTTCGACTAGAATTAGATCGACCGGGGAGTATCCATTTTGGAAGAAATCGTACGTATGGTTTAGGCGCTAGCAGTGTTCACAGACGGACAGACGGATAGACAGACAGACAGACGGACGTTTTCCTTTCAATTGGTTCTTCGGTATCAAAGACCTAGAAAACAGGGTTTCTAGCTACACCACGTCTTAGGGGATTTTTTTTTCTTAATTTAGCAACTGGTTTTATCCACTTTTTCCTTTTCACGGCCCGGCAATTAGTTTTTTTCCGCCGAAAATTGGCCATTTTTTCGCACAGCATTACATAACTTTCCCTATACTACGTATATCACTCCGTGTATACGTACGTATACGGGAAAGTAAAAATAGGTGCCTCGATTTAGACCTCTTTTTATAATTCCAAAGAATACATTTCCCTCGAGGTATAATACGAGTAAATAGGCAAACTATTTCAATACGTTTTCTAGGGTACTGTACAGGAAAACAGAATATGTACGGAAAATAAAGTTTATGTTAAAAACAGTAAGATCACATCAGTGATGTGTCATTTTTATCTTGCAATCGAATCTGCCGAATCGTTCCGCAATCCGTTAATATGTTAATAATAAATTATTACACAAGATCACTATCACTTGCTCCAGCAATTTTATTAATTACATTGATGATTCAATAAAAAAATATATAGAGTTAATAATACATTATTAATACATCATACGATAAAATCGTTCTACGGAAAAATTAAAGAAAATCGTGATGGGAAAACATCGTGTATCATCACGTTTTGACATAATATTCTAGTACTAATTGCATCATTTAAGTTTATCACGTTGAAAATCGCACTGCATTCGTAAATTATGTCATTCATATAGATGTTAATTTTGTTCACTAACAACGTAGTTAACTTTCCTGTAATGTAGTTCACTCGGAAACATGTTCACGTGATCTAGTATCATATCACTACTTGCACCTATTTTCGTCGTATTTTCTGCGCGCCAAAATTCGTTCGTGAGATGTAAACAAGTTTAAATAAGTAACATTTCCATTTAAAAAGGTTTGATAGCAAATTTACGTTCAATAAATCAGTCACAAGTGACAGATGACGAAATGATGGCATCATTGTGGCTCGGAGTTGAATTTTTAACATTCAGACGAAAAATATTGCTGCAGAAAGAAAAGCTCGAAAAATTAAATCGATAGAATAGATGTTCTTTGTGTGTGCATAGCAATGCGAACAAGTTTATAGGGAGCTTTGTCTATTTTCGCTCTGTGCGCATAGAATTTGTTGGCGTGATGACTTCATTCAAGCGACATAAAGGCGTGCCTCAGGAAGCAGGAGCAACTGATAGTTAAAGTGTGCCTCCAAAAGAAGGACATCGTTTTGAAGGGAATTGTTGATAACCCACAATCCACAGAGGATGTGGTCTTTGTGAAAATTGTCGAGTAGAATCTACTCATTTATTTTCAGCATTTGAAAAACTGCGACTGTAATGTAAGTCTACACCGCTGCTTATGCATGATATGCCGAAATAGTCAACTCTACGATTCATGCTCCCCATCCCTTGTGGCTTACCAACATTTCCCGTCAAAAATCCTCTTTTGGAAGGGAACTTTTACTATCACTTGCTTCCGGAATGATGGGCTCCCGCTTCCAGCAGCACTCCTCCGTCGACCGGATGAAGTCATCACACCAACGAATTTTGTGGATAGCGGGGCGATAAGAGCTTCCCAAGACGTTTTTCGTATTGCAATACAAGCTCGGATGTGTTGAGTTATTCCAATCTGATTCACCGATCTTATGAAAAGCTTCAACACACACACAGACACAGACACACACACAGACACACACACACACACATACATACATACAAACAAACAAAAATTAGAACAGATTGTTTCACCTAGTCGTAAATGCTTATTGACAGAATAAAGGTTAGACCATCTATGCTAAACTAGATCGAAATATTTTTTATTGCTGTCATTCGAGCAGCAAAGATTCCCTCCGTACACGACCTAAAAAACAAGACCACTGTATACTCATAGTTTTAAGATACTGGAATTGATTAACCAGTGATTCCATTTCTTCGCAGATAATACGGAAGGACCAATATATTTATTTTGATAGTGTTCATTTCCAGAACATAGATGACACGCAACTGCGAAGGGTGTGTGTACGTTTAGATGGTTCACTACAACGAGAAAACTGCGTGTAATTGTCTGTACAAGTTGCAAACAGCGAAATTAATATATCTCAGGCAATAAACGTCAATATGGAAAATTAAAATCAGGAGAGCTAAGATATAATAAGTCTTCAAACGTCAATCAACGAAGTGGAGAAATCCATCTGATGATCTGAAAAATATCATAAGAGTGTGAGAAGAGTCTTTAATGAACGAGTGGTTCTAAAACAGCACGTACTATCTTGCCCCTACACAAAATTACGCGAAAAGTACTCAAATTTTCGAAAAATTGCACATGACCTTATTTCAAAATCTATCTTAAAGGAACAGATTTCATTAAGGGAAAAAATCTATCTTCATAATTGTAGTTGGAGGAAAATGCCCGAAATATTTTGAATTTTTGCAATTTTTCGAAAAATCATAGTTTTGAATGAAAATGAGATCTGCACTATTCTCTTAAACGATCTTCACACTATCCAACAATAAAATTTAATCAAAAACAATGGAGCCCTTTTTTAAATGTCCCAGGTGCTTCATGTTAAGTACCCTCAGAAATTAAAATATCGGTTTCAAATTCCAGGGGCCGCGACATCAGCCAGGTCGATTGAGGAATATCAGAATATTGGAGAAAATCAGCTGAACGATTTAGCCGCTAGCATTGTTCAGACGGACAGACGGACGAACAGACAGACAGACACGTTTTGCCGTCATTCGATTTTTCTGAATCAAAGACCAACAAAACATGGATTCTGGCTACACCACGTGTTAGAGATTTTTTCTAAATTTAGCAACTGGATTTATTCACTTTTTCGTTTCATGTAATAAGTGTTTCTGCCGAAAATTCGCCGATATTTCGCGCAGCGTTACATCACTTTCTCTCTACTCTGTAGCGAGAAAGTAAATATATATTCCGAAAAAAACTTCATTTTTAATTTAGTAACATTTTTTAAATTAATTTTCTTATTTTAAAAAGGTTGCAGACATAATTTTAAATTAACAAAACAGTGAAATTAAGAGAATCATTTTTTACAAGTTTTCCTGATTCTTTTTACCCGGCGAAGACATACATTTATAATACCTTCTGTACATAAAACACCAGGAAAATATGACGATTTTGCACCATTTATAAGAAACCATAAACAAAAAACTTCAGTGTGCTACTGCTGGATAAGAAATTACCCAGCGGCCTGCACCAAACAGATGTCGAAAATGTTAAAAGAACTCAGACAAGGATGTAAGGGATGCAACAGGTGCACATGTTTCCCGAAACAATACACCTCATCGTGCATAATTGGGAAAAGATGCGCGCCTTAACTGTGATGGAAAGAGATAGATGAGCCATTGCGCATCGTGTCCGACTTCAGCCAATGAGTTTCAGGAACCAGTTTGCGTTACAATATTATCAGGAATTTCAAATGTAGCCATATATAAAAGATTGCCACGTAGTTGCAAGTCTTTGAATCAGATATTTGAAGCAAAATTATTACATCTTTTATTTCAATTTTATCTTTATAGTGTTACTTTTCGTTGAAAATTGTCACTATATTATACCACTTTCAATGTTTCTCAACACTTCTCACTCTTCCAGCAACGTGGCGCCCAGCGTCTGGTCTGACTTTTCAAACACAAAGTGCCCGTGAAGGGAACATGTGGTTCCTGACGCAAACTGGTGTTGCGCACAAGGAGTAAAAACGGTGCTCCGGACTAGCTCATCCGTCTCTTTTCATCACGCTTAAAACCATGTTATCTTTTCCCCGAAAACACAAAATGCGGATGCTGTACCTTCAAGTGAGACCTCTTTGAACGCTCTATTAAATTTTTTGATGGATTGATTATTTTGTGTTTCCGGGCGCGTCATCTGCTTTGGTCATTAGACCTTTCAGTGCAGTGTTTGTTTTTGTCGCGGGAGGTGGCGGTGATCTTTTTACCGCCATGGAACCTACATGGCGGCTTGCGGAGTTTCCCCATCTAGGTATCTCCTACCACCGGGGCACCGACCCTCAGGGACAAGATTACGCTCCCGACTGGTCTCCCGACACGTCCGGTAGTGTAGAGCGTGTAAGCATCAGTGTGTGTAACTAAGGGGTAAGGATAAGACAAGGATGTGGAAGGAAAGATCGCGCGCGGTCCATTTCTCAGGGTACTGCTCCGGCATTCCCCTGGCGTTAAAACCCCTGAAAACCTTTGTTCAGAGCGGTCGGTCACTAGAATTCGCCTCCAGACAGCGGCAAAATTCCACCTAGCTATCTAGTAGTGCCGAAAATGCTGCCGCCATAGGGAATCGAATCCCAGGTCCATCCGATCAGAGGCACTGCAGTGACACGAGTTGAAGCCCTGAGACACCTCATCCATTACACTTTTCATATCAAATTGTGCAAGATGTCTTCAAATCAGGGAATCTTACTGTACGTATTCGAAAAAAATGACAACATGCCGAAAAAATAAAACGCCACAAATCCGCTTTGTCCGTTGCCCAGAAATTCCTTCTTGATAGGTTGAGATGGGTCGGTGTGAGCTCTTTAAAATTGACCAGTATTTATCGAATTTAAACAGCATTTTGTAGAGCCGTAGCTGCGTCGTGCCTGAAGGGTCGCGGTTTCCAATCCCGCCCGGGGCATTGATTTTTGTATGAGTAAGTACACCACAATGTTACTACTTACAGTGGTTGCTATATATTTTTAGCAGTTGAAAAGCGACCGTAAATAAGTAAAGGAAGTAAAAGCTATTACCTTGATGATTGTAAGTTAATTTTTTGCTTTTGATAGGTCTTAGTAATATCCTTTAGGAACCAGACCTAAAATGTGTCGTCAGACAGAGCTCGGGAAGCTAGCATGTTAAAAATAATGTTTTTCATATGCGAAACGCAATGCAGCTGTAGATAACACAAGAATTAATGAATACTGTGGTTCAACGACCCGGTTGTTGGGTGAAATGACCACCAGACCAGATTCATCTCCTGCGTTCGCTCTCCAGTACGCTGTAGCGTGGCTCACAGGTTAACCATGTGAAACAAGGGTATACAAGCCGTCTGAGGTCTGTGAATTCCTCTTACAAAATGCTAGAGGAGAGAAGAAAGCACATATGAAAGACTTAAAGGATCGATTACTTTTCAGTGTCTTCACCACAGTAATTTCCTAAAGAGTAAATCAAAACAATGAGATACATTCACGCTATAGGCCTACCGACAAGTAGGAGGAATGTGGAGGCGATACAGTTGATAGCCCAGCACGTTAAGTGGCGGGATCCCCATGATGGTAGTACCAGCAAAACATTCTAATGGTTGTATTGTTATCTCTAGCCACATATGTTGGGTTCAGGCTTGTTTATTTTCTAACCTCACTAAACAATAACTGTCCTAAATAAATCAAGAGAAAAACTTCATAAAAAGGTTTGAAGGCGACGGAATAAATTATCAATTTGGCACTGTAATGTATTTAATGCTGTTTAGAATAAATAGAAATGTCAAGATAAAAATAAGATGAAAGTAAAAGTCGTATA
The DNA here is from genome assembly GCA_031308135.1 of Acheta domesticus. Classification (NCBI taxonomy): domain Eukaryota; kingdom Metazoa; phylum Arthropoda; class Insecta; order Orthoptera; family Gryllidae; genus Acheta; species Acheta domesticus. The sequence continues at coordinate 86,554,697 of JAHLJT010009355.1, forward strand.
CATCATACCGTATAAATTATATTTTAAATTAATAATCTTTCGATAAGTATCAATTTTTACTTTCTCGCTACCGCTAACTCAGTAAAGAGGAAGTTATGTAATGCTACACGAAAAAACGGCGAATTTTCTGCAGAAAATTTTCAGCAATTTCGCTGCTTATTACAGGCTCCTGGTAACGAGAAAGCGGATAAATCCAGTTACTAAATTTAGGGAGGAAATTCTCTAACACGTGGTGTAGCCAAAATCCATGTTTTGTGAGTCCCTGTCACCGAAAAATAGAATGACGGCAAAATATCTGTCAGTCCGTCCGTCTGTGGTGTCAGTCGTATAATAAATAATGAGCTGCAAGAAATCGTCAGCATTTAAACTAATTCGGCTCCTCCATGTACTGCTCCTGGCGGAAGTTAGCGTAACCCACTGTAACTAGTGGTACTAAAACATCACGTACTGTCTCGCCCGTATTTTCACGCAAAATTACGCGAAAAGTACTAAAATTTTCCGAAAATTCGCCATTTTTTCGTGCAGCTTTATATAACTATCTCACTTCTCCGTAGCGAGAAAGTAAAACGTATGACAGCTTCTAAAACGCTTCTCGACGATCTTGCGTCTTACGGACCAGGCTGTCTGGGTGCCTAAATTCCAGTGCTTTCTGCAGGGGTGTGATCAAACAATTTAGGGGTGAGATAAATGTTTAGGTTTAATATGCACAAGAACACATACAATCGGTTTAGCTATGTTTTTATGACTATTATTACATTAGCATTATACTTAATATGCAACATTTTTGTCAGCTTGTGTATTATTGATATATGAATGCCATTTCCTTGACAGATAAATGTATGTAGTTTTCCAGGATTTCACGGTTTCTCTTTTCAACGAGTCTTCTCTACTGCGTTTAGATTTGCAATGTAAACATAATAACTCTTAGTCTTACACAAAAACGGCTGAAGAATTACTGGGACTATGGCATCAACATCCTTTTACATTTTCATTTATAGTTGTGCGTTTTCTTTAACATCTGACCTCAGCGCAAGAAGTACAATAGACTTTACCCACTTGGCTGTGGCATCTAAAATTCTGTGGGAGTGTGCTAGTTCTAATATTGGGGTGAGGTACCAATTCCCACAGAGAGACTGCTAGGCACAGATGTGAACTGACTAAAACAAGAGGGGTGTAAATATATTTCTGAGCCCCTCTCGGCCCCTTTTCCATGAAACATTTTTATTTACACTTGACACATTGTTTTAGCAATTAAAAGAAGTATAGTACAAGGCTAACAGAATTATACATTTAAAGATACAATTAAGAAATACAATTGATAAAATGTTCTATCATTTACAAAGTTACCAGATGGTTTGAAAAGCTTCTTTCCGAATTGTGTGTCAATTCACCAAAGTATCAGCTTGAAACCCACAAATTCATGAATTGTTAATATTTACGGAAATAAAATGTTTTATTACTAAGGACTTCGAGACCCCTTTCGAAATTTTCAGGGGGGGGGGGGCACGCCCTCCTTTGTGCACACGCATAAGCTGCTAGGTAAAACTCAGCTACTACCACCGTACCTCACAAGTCACCGTCCCTCAGGCGTCATCTCCAGCAACTTAGCCGTAAATGAAATTACGGAAATATTTTTTTATTACGTTGAACTTCTGTACCCCTTTCGAAATTTTCAGCGGGGGCACGCCTCCCCTGTGCGCACGCCTAAGCTTTTAGATAAAACTAAGCTCATACCGCCCCCACCTACCTCAGTCCGCTTCCCAGCAACTTGATCGTAAATTGAATTATGGAAATAACATGTTTTATTACATAGAATTTCGGAACCCCTTTCGAAATTTTCAAGGAGACTCCCTTCCTTTCACATGCCTTGCTACTCGATAAAACTCAGACAATATCGCCCCGATCTACCTCAGCCGGCTTCTCCAGCAACTTGGGAATGAATGAAATTACTGGAAATAAAATGTTTTATAACTTAGGACTGCGAGACCTCTTTCCAAATTTCCAGGGGGATCACGCCCCTCGTGCGCACGCCTTTGCTACTAGATAAAACTCAGCTAATGTCACCCTGACCTACCTCAGCCGGCTTCTCTAGCAGCTTGGCCACCAGCTCGGTGGTGGTCTTGTGGAAGTCCTTGGGCACATGGCAGCGGGTCTGGTTGGTCTCGATCCTGAGCATCGGCATGGTGGTGGCGGCGGCCGCGGGGCGGCGGAGGCGGGGGCGGAGGCGGGGGCGACGATGGGCGAAGGTGTGGCGAGTGTGGCGAGCGTGGAGCCACCGTCGCTCGGCAACGCACCGTCGGACAATGCGAGACGAGGCTCATGCGAGCGTCAACAAAACATACAGGCGCATTACGCAACGGCGCGTGACGTCGCAAGATAGCGCCGCCCGCCAAAGGTCGAGGCGCGCAGTGGGCCCGAACGGCCAGATATGCACTGCGCGCCGAAAATGAAAAGATAAACTGTATCTAGTATCGTTTGATTGATTAGTGATTTCCGACGCGTCAACTTCTAAGGCTATTAGTTCCATAAATGTAGTGTATGTTTTCATTGCGGGAGATAGCGGTAATCTTCCCTCGCTGGCTGGCGTGATCCGGTGCCGACCCGGGAAACTTTTGCGGGGATTTTCCCAACCAGATATCTCCCTTCAGTGGTGCACCACATCAGCCGGGCAAGCCAAAAGCTCCCGGCATGTGCGGTAATACAGTGCATGTGTGTGTGTGTGTGTGTGTGTGTAAGTTAGGGGTGAGAAAAGGACAAGGAAGAGGAAGGAAAGATTGCACTCGGTCCTTGACTCGTTTGTTAGAGTACTGCTCCGGCATTCACCTATTATTAATTGGAGAAACCATGAAAAACTACCTATCAGAGCAGCCGACCGCTAGAATTCTCCTCCAGGGAGCAAAGAACTCGACCTAGCTATGTAGCTAGTGTCGAAAATCCTGCAAACGTCGGAACTAGAACCTAAGGGACCTCCCGGTCAAAGGCACTGCAGCAACATCAGTTGGTGCCATGAGCCACCTCTCCCGTTACAGCAGCCGAAATACCCCCCCCCCCACATTGGTTTTTTAAAAAGTACCAAGCACACTACTCAAAAACTATAAAAAATACTCTCGTATAATACTGCATTTAATTAAATATTTTAACACAAAGTCTTTCAGAATATTGCAAAAACGTTGTGCAGTATACATGGATGCGCAGTACATATGTTCTTTACATGACAACAATATCAAATAAGTTGCTGTTTCAAATTGCAACACATGATTAGCAAATATTTAATGGCCGGCGGCCTCTTCTTTGGAGACTTGATGTCGCTGTCACGGTGGGACTCGGTATCAAAATGTTTTGAGTACGCGCAGTATGAAAATAGGCAGAATAACGTAATCAAATATTTACATTTTGCGTTCTAAGTTCAAACTGTTCCATTGTTTTTGGGTTTTTCTCGTGATCCTGGGTATCTAATGAAACCATGGTCCCTTCTCATGTGGCCCGAGGCTGCATAGTTTTCTTTCAATTTCAATCAAAAAGCACACGCCTAGAACTTACATTCAATATGATTATGAAACTGTATTATTCCATTGGTTATGGTATAGTGAAATTTCCGTGATATGAAATTCCGACATTACGAAATTATCGATATTCGTATTACGAGATACGGTATTATTCCAAGATAATACAGTTGAATTAGTTTCAATGTGAATGCAACCCGTATTAATTATTTCATACGAAATATGAAAGTTGCACTATGATATAAGACACATCTCTGAATTTCTTATTTTTTCCGAGTCCTTGAATTAAGGCTGAATCGAATGAGACATTTCGTAACCTTGGCGTTGTGGTTTTCTCGATTCGAAAGGTCATCTGTTCGGATTCCACCTTGGTACAGAAATGTTTTACTGGTGACACTTGTCCATTCAATGATTATCGTCATTTCATGATCAATAATTTGCCACTGTGGGAAACGACCATGAATTTTATTCAAAGAACACGGTACTACAAGATATTTCCTACATCTCGAATAGTCGCGTTTATTCATATAGTGTGTATGAGTGTCCGTCTGGTCCGTATTACGTCATGCAAACTTCATCGTACTCTTCCATTTACGAAATCAAAAAAAATAAATGAAAAATAATTTAAAAGTAAAAACTAAAAATTAAAAGAAGGGTACAAAGTGTTTCATGAAAAAGACGTTTTTTTAATAGTGAGATAATAAATATCTAAATAGATACATATCATCATTGTTAACGGTAAATTATTGAAATTTTCGACTGCCAAAACACACCGCTAGTGATACGATCGAGAAAAATGGCGTTAAGTTTTCGGAATCCGTGAGAGAGAAACATTTCTTAACGAAAACATATAAAGAGATCATGTGAAAATTAACGAAATCTTTTGAACCCAAGCTCAGATGGAACTCACAATTCTTCCACCTGAGTGACCTCGCAAATTCACACGTTATATTTTTAATATCCTAGTTGGACTTCTGCATGCATTCTGCACTTTGTAAATGCATACATTTAGTCGGATTAATCCGCCTTTTGCCTAGCTGGTGGTGTGCCCTGGGCCCTGCTCTTACTTATTATCCTCGCCTGGGGGTAAGAGAGACATATGGTGAGCATGACATCACATACTTGTCCGACCTGAGCTTTTCTTCGTCACAATTATAGAAAATGAGACATGATAGTAATGGAAAGTGATAGCTCTATTTTTGCCCCAACTGGGAATCGCACCTATGATCGAACCGCGAAAAGCTAGAACGCTGTCCTTATGTCACCCGAGATCTTTTATAAACTATTGTTTTAAAAGTTGAAATAGCTTCATACTGGAACCCTTATATGAAAGTTTCTGACAACCCGGGGAACGGAATGGGGGGTATCGTCATTTGCAGCTCCAAAGTTGCATTCACGTAGGTTGTGTGATGTCATAGTAGGTAAGTAAGAGTCGAAAGCTCCGCCAATCCGATTCCAAATGGATTCTAGTTGGGTACTTCATGTTTATCACAAAGCAGCCCAAAAAGGCGATATTTTGTATATTACAGCATAAAAAAAGAGACAGCATGTCCCACCGTGAAGAGGAAAATATGATTTTAAGGGCCTAAGTTTGTATCGTTTCCGTTATTCACAGCGATATTTTGTGTTGCGTGTTACATGTTCGCCTGCCATTTTCTCTATAACAATGGTGTCAAGGTCTTCTACTGGTGGCTATAGAACGCGTCGTGGCACCGTAGCATGTCACGAGCTTCTCTGCGCAACTAGCATCGGGAAAGGGAACTATTAATAACCCCGCCGTTTTACAATAGGGATGCCGTTGTCTGGTGGCGGGGTAATGAACTGCGTGGAAGGGCGATTTCGTCGTGGCACTCGTGCCGCGGACTCCCGCTCGTGGCATCGACCTTGACAACACTGCTCTATAGCATAACCTGCAAACTTTGTTTTCCTCTTAAATCTGTCTGATGAATGATAGAGGTTTTCCTCTCCTAGCAGTAGAATACAGTTCAGGGTTATGTGTCGATGTTTTTCGTTTCTTTTAATTGTTCAAAACCATTAACTTTCCTTAGGGTTTTATACACAGAGTGGATTTTGTTACACATTTAAATTCTTGTTGAAAAAAGTTAAAATGACAGAAAATTGCACCTTGTACCTTTCGGCTACTCTTGGGCCCAGTGTGCCGGGCATGGTGGGCGGGGTCCTGGCTGGCGGTGGAGGGGGTGGCGGACGAAAACAGACGCGGAGTGCTGGCGGGACGAAGAAAATTGTTTTGGTTGCTCCCAATGGACCGTTGTGCTCAATACACACAGATGTGAGTGAATATCACCAAGTGGCCTTGTGTATTCTTTGTTAAAAATAAACGCTTTTAATTAGAACACTGGGCCAGAAGAGCACCTGGAGTAGGTGCATTTGCAACTGTCGCACTATGGTGCGGATTCGCACAGATTGTAATCTAGAACTTTACTTTGTTTTTTATATGAAGTTATTTTGCTATTAAAGTGAATCACACTACTTACTGCGAAAATATTATGCTTCTTCAGTGTCAGTAGTGTCGGCTTCCTCTACCTCTCCAGTTTCGTCTCCGGGTATCAGTAATAAATTATGGACTTCTTGAGGAAGTTGTTTTCGGTTTTTCTTTGTAAGGCCACCAATTGTGGAAATCAAGGGGTCAGGGCAGCCGATTTTCTTCAAAATTGATATTCTCCAATCGATTTGGCTGATCTCGAGGCTTCGTAATTTGCAACCGATATTTTAACTTCGATGGATACTTTACATGAATTCGTTGGACATTTTCAAAGTTTAAAAAAATGGCTCCAAATTTTTTGAATAAATTTTGTTGTCGAATAGTGCGAAGGACGTTTAAGAGAATGATGCAGGTATCATTTTCGTTAAGTCTCCAATTTGTCGAAAATTGAAAAAAAAAAATCAAAACTGCACGATTGAAGTTAGAGATTTTTGCCTCAGACAAAGTTGGTTGTACAAAATTAGCACTTTCAATAACCTTTTTACAATGTACCTTTTTGTACAATAATGTACCTTTTTTTGAACAAACGAGTAGTTTTTGCGTAAATTACGTTTGAAATTTACCAAAATTGTGTTTCTCAAAAAGCGCTTCAATTTTTTTCTTTTAATTTTCTCCACTTACGTAATAAGGGATGGTAAAATATGGTGCTAATACTATTTCCGGGTGATGCTTGGTTTTGGAAAATTGCAAAAAAATATTTTTAAAACTACAAAATTGTAGATAGCGATTTTTACCTCAGACAAAGTCTGTTGCACAAAATTAGCCCTTTAAAATATGTCAATTTTCTGAAAGAATGCAATACTTTTGGCGTAATTGGCGCTTGAAATTTGCGGAATAAAGGTTTCTCAAAAACCGCTCCAAATTTTTTTCGTTAAATTTTCTCCACATGTGTAATAAGGGACGGGAAATAAATAAATAAACTAGTGGTGCTATAGAATCGCACAGACATTCTCGCAGAACTTAGTTTTCTAATCTCCATAGTTTGAACTAGTTTTTCTGTTATGAATGACGATCTTCACAAATACCTTCTTTGCGCGCCCGAAGGACGTTTTGTTTCACATTCTATAGATTTTTCGGCATGCTAATGCTAGAAATGAAACCACCATACCCTTATTACCAGTGGCGTATGCTCAATGTATGCGAGCGATGTGTTACATCCCCCGGTGCGCGCGAATGTTATTTCGTTCATGTGTGTCCTGCGTTCTAGCGTAAATGCTGTTTACTGCTGAATGTGCGTTAAATAGACTACTTTGCCTAGTTGGTGAGATGTTAAAGAGAATCGTGAATTCGAAATTGTAACGCGAAAGAATAGAACTTGCGCGTTTGTGTGCGACATGGCGAGCTCATCCAGTTCGTTTATGGTAGTGGGTGAGTTATTTGTGGCAGGGAACAGTAGTGAAACGTTTCATTGTGTCATAGACGGGATTCGTGAAATTCCGTGCAGTTCTTTCTCCTATTCCGAAAAACTTAAGGTAGATAGTGATGGACAACCCAGACAACGCGAATAGATCTCGAGTTCAAAAATTAGGTATGTACTTTTTTGTGGTTATTTTTTTTTTAGTTTTATTGTTTTGTTTATGTAAGTTAGTGCATGTAGTAAGAAAATGATGATTTTCAAGGAAGATTCGGAATGTGTCTAAATTGCAACATAAATTATAAAATACTTCAGAGTAAAGTAGAATGACGCAGACTTTTAATATTTGGAATTATGCGTTCAATCTATAATGTAATCATGATCGCATCATCATCTGTAATCATGATCGCATCCCCACATCTACTAGCCAGGAGACGCCACTGCTTATTACTATTATATAAGTATAGCTGCCATGCATAGCGAAGATGGCCGCAAGGGTTTAATAGCGGGCATTGGCACAGTTCGTCCGAGGGAAACATCGTTGGTTCGAGCCCTCGTCTGGGAATATTATTTGTCAGTTCTCTGTGGTCACAGGAAATAATTGAGAATTCTAGAAACATGATTGAAAACCTTGTGAAGCCATTCGAAACACAAATATTGTTAATTACGATACATGAACTGGAAGTGTCTTTTAAGTAATTTTCCAATTTTCAACTTTTTAACAATCTTTCGCATCTCTTCTGGGTACCTTCATATTGATTGTTTTCCTACCATACATTGATTAGTTTATGGCTCGGTTCTATTCATTTTATGGTCCTGTTGGTCCCATACGGTGCTAGTATGGCGTACTGGTAAAACTTCCGGCTCGTTAACTTTGAGGATTAGATTTCGGGTGTCGGAACGGGAAAAAATGTTGGTAGAAAATACTTTTGCTGGTTTGTGTAGTAGTGGAATAGCATTTAGGACCATGTAGAAGCAGTGCGAGAAAGTGTATGTGCTTTGGAAGAACAACTAGTTCTTTTCTCTAATTGTTTGATGGAGCTCACTGCGATTCACTGTAACACCATTTTTCACTTCGAACACCGCACCACACTGCACATGCAACGCTAGTGAAGAACATGACGAGACTACAGTCCACACTAAAAGCTAGCGACAGTGTGTGGCCAAATGCGTAAGCAATCAGAGAGCAGAAAGTTTCCTGATCGATAAGATTCAGTCGAGCGCGTGGTGATGTTTAGATTATAACATTACATTATAAACACTGCAAGGGCCCCCTTGTTCCGGAATATCCGAGCGAGTGTGGCCCTAGGTCATAAATGTGTCAAACCAACCCTCGCCCGCCGGGATTTGTTTTTCCTCAGCGCCCTGCCGCGGCCGCGCGACCGAGCCGGCCACGCGGAACAACGTTCTCTTTCTTCTCGTGTCCAGAGTTGCAGCTAGTTGCAGATGAAACCTACATGAACGTGTTCCATAGTCTTCCTCGTAATACTACTGCGAGTTTCATGACAAATATATGCGTACATTTTTTTGTAAGTCAAGAAACGTAAACGGAATGTTGCTTCTCGGAGGTATGTTTTCAATAATTTATTTACGACAAATATGAAAGTCAAAAATATGTTTTTTTGTAAGAAATGTAATTACAAAGTATTGAAGAGTAACGACGAAAAAAATTTCATAACTTTAACAGTATCCGAGATACTCGAATTTGCATCTCAACACGGGATGAATTTATGGCCATCCGGTTTCTTAAAAATCTCTCATGTTTGCGCGCGTACTACACAATACTGGAAAAGTAAATAACAAAATATAGTATACTACATGAAGCACTGGACATTTTTCTTTTCATATGCGCTTCAATGAAACAAATTGGACAATTTTGAAAAATTGATTTTTGTCCCCTTTTTTCGCCTGTCAAACCACCGTGCGTCGTGCGCACATACGCACGTGTATGTGTGTGTGAAATTAAATCGCTTGATAACACAATAACTGTAACATACTTATATGCATTCGCATGTGATAATTAATGATAAACGACATGGAAGAAGAAACTGAGAAAAGAAGGATGCTGATACAGAGGATAAAGAAAATGCATGGTAAAAACTAAAATGAAATGATGATAATAATGATACAAAATATGTGACATATAATGAAGATGGTGAAGAGGTAGACAAGGAATAGAGACTTTTGGTATTAAAAATTCAGACGTGAACATTTTCTGGTCAGTATTTTTAATTCATTGGTTGTAGTAGAAATCTTGAGGTCATGAACGTTCGATACGAATTCTGTAATTCTTGATTATTGATTCTTCTGTAATTTTTGAACGTCCAAACTCGTTTTATGTCTCTACGAATATATTCAATACAGCCTAATAGTAAATAAAGAAATCAGTCACAGCAGTGCGGCTCAAATGAGGGTTACTATCAGTGAAGGCAGCACAATTTTAGCCAATTGCAATGAAATAGTTAAATTGTGCGAAGGAAAGCTCTTAAAATAGAGATTTCAAGTTTTAATATTCTCTAAATTAAAAATATGTTGGAATAACATTTACAGACCTATGGCCAATTCAAAAGTGTCTATTTCTATCATTGTAACGTAAAATTGACCATATTCCGACTAATGTGGCCTACTGTTTGGGTCAAATAAGTAAAGTTGAAGATCATAAAATTGTTGTGGAATTACGTGGGCACCACCTCAGCCAAAAATTTTCTGATAAAAATACCATTAAATTGTATTTATTCGTTATTTTCTAAAAAGTAGCGAAAAGGTCGAAAATGTGTTGCGGGAAAAAGGGTGAAAATGTGATCGAGCTAATGTGGCGCACTGTATGAGTCAAATAAGTATTGTTTGATGATCATAAAATTGTTGCGGCGTAACGTTGGCATCACCCCAACGTTCAGCCCAAAATTCGTTGATAAAAATTACATTAAATAATATTTATTCGTTATTTTCTAAAAAAGTAGCGGAAAAGGCCGAAAAATGAGGTGTTTATGGGGTTTGAGGCACCCCTAAACCCATTTTAAAAACGGTTTTATTGGTGCCGATGTTATTCTGGCATTGAAAACTAACTTTATTCACTAAGCCTTTGAATGCTATTTTTCGAAACAAAGCGAATAAAAATAGTATTCGAAGTGAAAGGAAGGTTAAGGGGAGGGAAGGTGAAGGGAAGGGAAGGTTAAGGGAAGGAAAGGGAAGAGAAGGGAAGGAAAGGGAAGGGATGGGAAGGGATGGGAAGGGATGGGAAGGGATGAAAATGGTTAGGAAGGGATGGGAAGGGATCATAGTATTGGAAGATACGAAACATATTCCAAACATTCACAAAACCATTGCAGTTTCCATCCTTCCACATTTTCAGATTTTTTATTCCTTTGATTCAAGAAATTGAATAATGGAAAAGAAGGATCTGTCATAAGTAGTATATATTGTAATAAAATTATTCATTACTTCAACTCCATTTAATGGGGTTTTATATCACAAGATATTAATAATAACTTGCCATCGTCGATGCTGTTGGAGATAACAGATTTGCAGAACATTCTTCTTCTAAAGAACATATATTTTAATACCCTTAATTTGTTGCGACGATATCCGAATTTGCATGTGGAAGTCTTCCATAAGCTCCATAAATGCAGCTAAGATTATATCTATGTTTGCGTCAACATATTATTAGCAGATTTTCTCTGCAATGAAAATAATAACTAGTGGTGCTACAGAATGGCACAGACTTTCCCGTTTTAGTTTTCTATTTCCTTGGGTCCCCACTACCTATTTGGAATTGCCACATACTCTTGCCAGCTGCCATCTATCACCGCCAAAAGTACATTTTTTGCCATTTTCTTAATTTTTCGGTTTCCTATTGGTAGAACGGAAATATTAAATGTTACAAAATTAAAGAACACAAAAACCTAGCCCTAAATGGCAATTTTCTTTTCAAATTATGTGCCGTTTTAAAGAAAATTGCGTTTTAACGCTACTAAAAATGCGAAATTTGAAGCTCATTTTCACAGAAAAGTTTTGAGTTTTCAAAATACTTTATTTGACGTTATTTGAAGTATTTACATTCACAAAGTTAATAATGTTTTCAAATTACTGGTAATGTGCATACTAAAGATGTGAGAAATATACTTAAAAAAATTATATATGTGTAATTTTTGAAAAAACAAAAAATAACTCAAAATAAACTTTACGTCATATTAAAGAGTGCAATTAGCACTATTCGTTCGAAAAGTTTGAAGAAAAAATTTGTAGTCATTTATGAGAAAATGGCGTTTGAGCGTTTCTGAAAATGCGGAAATTTGAGCTAGTTTTCACAGAAAACGCTTGTGTTTTCAATAAACTTTACTTGACATTATTTAAAGCACATGTACTCGTAAATATAATAATGTGAAAAAAATCGCCGATAATGTTAATAATAATGACGTGAAGAACAAGTCAAAAAAATTACATTTTTGTAATTTTTGAAAAAGAAAAAAATACAGCAATATGGTGTTTATGTCGTCTCATAGGGTACATTTAGCCCTATCCCTACCAAAAGTTTAAAGAAAAAATTTGGAGCTGTTTTGAGAAAATTTTGTTTTTGTAATTTTTTAAAATTGCACATATTGCACGCAATATTGCACGAAAACTACTAAAATTTTCAAAAACATTGGCCTTCATGAAGGAACTCAATAAGCAGAACAAATTTTATTTGAAGAAAAAATCTCTATCTTCCATTTTGTAGTTGGAGAAAGATGCCGAAAAAATTCAAACTTTCACAATTTTCGAAAATTGAGAGTTATCCGTGAAAATCGGACCTATGCCATGTTAATAAGTGTATTTTACTCTATTCATACAAGTAATTTAAAGAAAAATGTGGAGCCAAAAGCTGTGGCTTTAGTCACAGCTTTGAGGTTTTGAAAAAGATTCTTCAAAGTTTGGGGGTACTTTATACGAAGGCCCCCGGATATTTTCAAAATTTTCTCAAAAAGACTCCAAATTTTTTCTTTAAATTTCTTGTATGAATTGAGTAAAATACACTTATTAACATGGCACAGGTCCGATTTTCACGGATAACTCTGAAATTTCGAAAATTGTGAAGGAAACTGGACGGGACGAAATTGGACGGGACGAAACTGGACGGGACAAAACTTGACAGGACGAAACTTGACGAGACGAAACTTGACGGGACGAAACTTGACGGGACGAAACTTGACGGGACGAAGCTGGACGGGACGAAACTGGACGGGACGAAACTGGACGGGACGAAACTGGACAGGACGAAACTGGACGGGACTAAACTGGACGGAACGAAACATGACGGGACGAAACTTGACCGGACGCAACGACGGGACGAAACTGGACGGGACAGATTTGTTCGGAACGAAACAGGACGGAACGAAACCGGAGAGGAGGAAACTGGCCGGGATAAGCTGGACGAGAGGAAACTGGACGGGACGAAACCGAACGGGACGAAACCGGACGGGGCGAAACCGGACGGGACGAAACCAGATGGGACGAAACCGGGCGGGAAGAAACCGGACGGGAAAAAACCGGACGGGACGAAACCGGACGAAACGAAACTTGACGGGACGGGAAAAAAAACTTGACGGGTCGTGGCGAAACTTGACGGGACGAAACTTGACGGGGCGAATCTTGACGGGACGAAACGTGTAGGGACGAAACTCGACGGGACGAAACTTGAAGGGACGAAACTTGACGGGACGAAACTTGAAGGGATGAAGCTTGAAGGGAAAACTGGAAAGGACGAAACTGGATGGGACGAAGCTTGATATTCCCCGGTCGATCTGGTTCTAGTCAAAGCTTTCAGATTTTGAAAAAGATTTGTTAGGGTTTCTCCTGCTCTTCATGAAGCAAACACAGATTACTTTACTAATTAATTTATTAAGTATAAATTTCCCTAAATCGGAGAGGAAGCGTCCAAACGTCGCAACTTTCCTGTTACATTTCTTTTCTAAGACTACTCTCCTCGACACTCCTCACTTCTACCAGCTCTCCCCCTCCGCTCGCTTCCAAAAAAAATGACCTTCCAGGAAACCGCCCCTTCGACTGACCCCGGAACGCAGCCTGCCAAATGTCAACCACATGCGGGCTCCCCTGTCCGGGGCGCTCGGCCCTCCCACCTCGTGGGAACGCCTCGACACTCGCCCCCGAGAAGGGTCGTTATAAGATTCTTCAAAATTTGGGGGTACTTAATATGAAGACCCCGCGGATTTCAAAATTTTCTCAAAAACGGCTCCAATTTTTTTCTTTGAACTTTTGGTAGGGATAGGGCTAAATGTACCCTATGAGATGACATAAACGCCGTATTGCTGTATTCTTTTGTTTTTTCAAAAACTGCAAAAATGTAATTTTTTTACTTGTCTCTTACGTCGTTAATATTTACACTAGCGGCGAATTGTTCACTTTATTATATTTATGAGTACATGTGCTTTAAACAATGTCAAGTAAAGTTTCTTAAAAACACAACGGTTTTCTGTGAAAACTATCTGAAATTTCCGCATTATCAGAAAAGCTCAAACGCCATTTTCTTGTAAATTGTTAAAAAAAATTCTAAAAAAGTGTCTTTTTTATCGTTTCGAACGTAAAACTGACCATATTCGGACTGATGTGTCCCACTGTTTGAGTCAAATAAGTAATGTTTGATAATCATAAAATTGTTGTGAATTAACATGGGCACCACGTCAGCCAAAATGCCATTAAATATTTATTCGTTATTTTCTAAAAAGAAGCGAAAATGACGGGAAAATGTGGTGTTTATGGGGTTTGTGGCACCCCTGAACTAATTTTAAAAACTGTTTCATTGGTGCCAATGTTATTCTTGCATCAAAAGTTAACTTTTTTTCGTTAAGCCTCTACAAATATGTTGAATACAGCTTAATAGTGAATAAAGAAATCATATAGAGCAGTGCGGAATAAATGTGGGTCGTAAATAGCGATAGCGCGCGGCGAAGTTTTAGCCGATTGAAGTGAAATAGTGAAATTATGCGAAGCAAAGTTCTTAAAGTAGAGATTTCAAGCTCTAATCTTATCTAAATTAAAGGTATTTTGGAAAAAATTTCCAGAGCTATGGTCAATTGAAAAGTGTCTTTTTCTATACTTTTAACGTAAACTTGGCCATATTTGTGGCACACACTTTGCGTCAAATAAGTATTGGTTGATGATCATAAAATTGTTGCGGGGTGACGTGGGCACCACCTCAGCTGAAAATCTGTTGATAAAAATCAGGTTAAATAATATTAATTCGTCATTTTCTAAAAAGTAGCGAAAAGCGGCCGAAAAATGGGGTGTTTATGGGGTTTGTGGCACCCCTAAACCCATTTTAAGACAGTTTTATTTGTGTCGATGTTCTTGCACCGAAAACTAACTTTTTTCACTAAGCCATTGAATTCTATACGTCACAAAACAGTTGGAAACTATGTGTCACGAGCTATGGGGAGAAGTGAATTCTGTGCACGTTTTCATAATTCTGTGATCTCTATCCTAAGCCATATTCTAGTCGAATTTTGAATACAGAAAAAAGAGGGTTTTTAAAAATTTTGTTGACACAATATTCGCTCCTATATAATAAAATATATTTTCTAAGGTAAATTAGCTATAAATATGTGCCCATCATATTCTTCATGAAAGAATAATACTTTTTGCTGCGACAATATGGAAAACGATAATTTCCATTATATTTCCCACTGAAATTCAGAAGACGTGCACAAATAATGAAGTTACATTTATGTCCAGAAGCAAAACAAGGAGCCATCTCAGCATTTGCTCAAAGGATCAGGGAAACTGGACGAAAAACCTGATCAAGATGGGGGTCATCCACCAAGAAGATGTGGTACAATACTTGTTACAGGTTCTTTAGAATTACACAGTCCAAATGGTAAATAATTACATTAACTATCATTGTTAAAATTATTGTTACTTTCCTTTTGATGCTCGATATAAACTCGAATTGTATAGAAACAGTTATGCAGCAGAATAGATTTTACTTGGGGCTTAAACTTTTCTATCGAATTTAATCGTTTAATGTCATCTTGTAAAGTGTTGTATAATGTACATGAATTGTATGTGAATTTTTTGTCGTGAGCTGTTGATACTAACGAATATGATTACTCCCTCGTGTGTTATACTTATAGATATCGGCGTTTGCTGAAAATATATTCCCGCCCTTAAGTAGGTCATTTTTGACAAAAACTACTGATTCGTAAATCAGGAGACAAGGTAATGGTAAAATCCCTAAATTAATAAAGAGAGACTTACAAGAACCACGTGGGTGGGATTTGCTTATTATTCGTACAATTCTTTTTTGTAATCTGAAAGTCTGGGAGCTATAAGATGTATTTCCCCAGAATATTATGCCATATCTGAGGCGGGAATGAACATTCGCAAAATATACACAACGAGCAGTATGAAGGCTGACTGAATTTGAAAGAATTCTGAACGCTCAGCGTAATGAACTTAATTTTGTGTTCAATTCATTTAAGTGGGCATTCCATTTGAGGTTTGACTGAATTGATAGACCTAAAAATGTTGTTACCTTAACATCAGTTAATGGCACACCGTTCATTTTCTATGGAGTACAGAATTGTTTATTTGAAACGGAAAACTGCATTGAAACAGTTTTCTTTTCATTTACTATTAATTTGTTATTACGGAACCAATTTGAAAGATCTGATATTGTACTATTTACGGTTTCTTTCTTGCAAAGAATATTCGTATCATCCGCAAAGAGAACTGTTCTTCCGTTTCGAATCGCCAATGGCATATCGTTTAGGTATAATAGGAAGATAATAGGGCCTAAAATCGATCCTTGCGGGGCTCCACGTGCAATTGGCAAAGAACCGGAAAGATGTGTACATAAAGTTTCATCATTCCAGTAAGGTATTTCTACTCTCTGAGATCGTTGTTTAAGGTATAAACATAGCCAATCTAGAGCAATACCACGGATTCCATATAAAGGTAATTTTGAAAGTAAAATGTTATGATCAATGACGTCAAATGCTTTTGAAAGATCTTAAAATATTTCAATACATGCTTCGTTTTGATCCAATAAGGAGGCAACAGCTTTAAGAAAAAAATGGCTGTTTCCGTAGATTTTGATTTTCGGAATCCATGCTGACAATCTGCAAACGTGTCGTGTTTATTGAGAAAGGTTTCCATTCGCTCATAAAAAAAGTTTCTCTAATATTTTTTAAAACAACTGACAATAGAGAAATTGGTCGATAATTTTGAATTTCATTTTTGTTGCCGTTTTTGAAGAGCGGCTTAATCTTAGCTGTTTTAAAAATATCTGGAAAAATTCCCGTGCATAAGGATGCATTAAATATGTGAGTTAACGGGTGTATAATGGCAAGCGCACACGTCTTTGACAAACAATCCGGAAATCATCTAACCCGGCCGAATATTTATTTTTTAATTTACCGATTATTTCGGGAATTTCATAGGAAGAGATTTTCGGAAACGAACATTGTGTCTACAACTTTTAGGGAAACGTCAGATGTTGAATTTTGTAGCTGAAAACCCTTAGTGAGATCGGCAGCAATTCTCGAAAAGTATTGGTTAAAGAGACTAGCTACTGTTGCCGAATCGTTCACATCTCTATCATTATCTTTTAAAACATTCTCTACAAGGTTTCTAGTTGATTTGGTCGTATTTTTTATTATATTCCACATTGATTTTGTTATGTGGGTTCAAAATATCCTGATCGTGTTTCATGATTTTAGCCTGTCTTAGAACTTTTCTTAACAAAGCCAAGCTTCCGAGACCGGATGTTACACTCGGACACTAAGTCCTTACAGGTACATCAATCCGTGATGTGCTTTGATCACAGGAGTGATCTTAACCGATTGATGTGTGAGTGGTGGATCTCAACCACACCTCACTCGGAGCTCGCACACAGCATCACTCCTACGTGACCGCAGTCACATCTGGGACACAATTCCCCAAAGGCGCGTCAACACGTGACTTGCCTCGCGAGCCCTGCTCGCCGCTGCACCGCCCTGGAGCAAATTTGTACATCAGCACGAGGTCCTCACTCCTTCTCTAGAACCCGCCCATTCGCTTCGTCTACTGCCTTATATACTTGTGGCTCACGTGACCTCGTACGTCACGCCGCCTCCCCCGCTATGCCTCTGCCCACGGCCCTTTGTTCGGGATTTGGGTGCTTTCTCTAGGGAACCTTTCCCTTCCTGCTGTGGCGAGGCGATTTCCTGTTGGTAATCCCTTTCCGCCCATTCCCAAATAGCTACCACGAGGTTCGCTTGCCAATACGTTACAATATTGACACAACTACGGGTTTTTAAATGGAAGGATACATTTTTCTCCAACATTCTATAATTCTTTAAAAATGAAATGCAATGATATAAATATCGTTAATATTCGAAAAGTATTTTTTGCAAAAACAGTGCAATTACAACTTAGTAAACGCCATGCTGCAGCGCGCGAGGTCAGCTCACCTTGCTGACATCGTATACGTGAGTCGACGCACCTTGTCGGAAAACGAGTAATTTCGCTGATTAGAGGACTTTCTATACTCTTACAGGTAATGCTAATGATCTCGGTTTTGGACTTTGGACAAGTTCTACATGTGCAAGGAAGGAGGGAGTTCGAAATCACATTGATTCAACGGAGATGTTTATCTAAATACCTTTTTTTAAATTTGGGGACCTTATCGTATTCTAGGGAAAGAGAGAAAAGCACGTGCACACTGAGGAGAAATTACAGTATATTTATTTCCTTTTATTTAATCATTTTGTAACAATTGTATAGGAAGTTCCCTAATCGGCGAAATTATTCATTTTCCGTCAAGGTACGTCGACTCACGTACACGAGGTCAGCAAGGTGAGCATGGCGTTTACCAAGTTCTAATTGCACTGTGTTTGCAAAATATACTTTTCGAATATTAACAATATTTATATCATTGCATTTCATGTTTAAAGACCTATAGCATGCTGGAAAAAAATATACAGTTGGTAACAGTCTTGTTTGTACAGTCCATAATTTGCTTGAAAAAGATTAATTTTACTTGGAAAATTAATGCTAATGAAAAATATATTATAAGATAATTGAATAATTCCAGTTAAATAAAATGTAACTTTGTACATCTGGACGAAATAGAGAGAGAGAGAGAGAGAGAGAGAGAGAGAGAGAGAGAGAGAGAGAGACGTTATACAACCGCGCGTTCTATCCTCAGTAATCGTGGGACAGTCAGATTATCACATTGTCATAAAGTGAGATGTTTTGTTTTGTTAGAACATTGCTTCTTACGGTAAGTATGCCACTTAGATTTCAGTGACGTTTTGTTTCTATAAAGAACAAAATGTTTCAGATAACATATATTTAAATTATAGCACTCAACACATTGTTTATAATTTATATTTAACGTGTATAACTTTCTAGAACATTACTAGACTGTGTAATAAAGGGTGTAGAGAATTTTTAGAGTTGAAAAACGAAACGGAAATTATATCAGATTTGTTTCTCATTGTACATGTCACATTAAATACAAAAATATGCACTGCACATTCTTGTATCTCTAACTTCACTTTGAGAAAACCGACTGTTTTCATTTGACTCAATCAATATATCATTATCAACAAAATACTTGCAATTCGTCAAAAAAAAATAACTGGACAGCAAATATTATAGGATGACATAAACCAAAGCACGCATGAGAACTGAAATGATCGCTCGTCTCCCCTCTGTCCTCCGCATCTGATTGTCAAGTCAGTGCTGACAATAAATGATAATTCGAGAGATGTGAGGGTATGACGGAACTTTGGTCAATGGAAGCGTGAGAACTGAGAAGAACGGCACACTGGAGTATAATGTTTCAACACTTGTTTTCTGATGCTCATCAGCTTAGGAATAAGTTCATGACCGTCTGTGAAAAAACACCGACCGCGAGTGGAAGGTGTGTAATGTATCAGATTTATAACTTAGAATTATGTTAGAAGAGCTAATTCGCTTGGCGAAAAAGTTAAAAGAGCAGGATCATACAGGAAAACTATTTTGGGATGGAAATATTTCATTCTGCGTTGCACAAACTCAAGTTTATTTTATATGTATCTCGAAGGTGGAAGCCTCATAGCATACTCAGACATGGGTGGCGAAGCATCGACTATGCTCCAAAAGTATTTTGGCATAAAATGTGCCCGAATTTTGCAATTTCCAGTATGGCAGTTGTTGAGGACTACCTTTACATATTTAAATGTAAAAACTAGTGGTGCTACAACAGCAATTACTCTCCCTTATTAGAGGAAACAGCTACATAGTACTGAAATATTGCACTTTATGCGCGACTAACATCTTAGCCATTATTTGAAAACGTCAAATTCAACCAAGAAGAGTACAACTCACGGTTTCCATCGAAGTGTTGTCAGAACTATGTGAATTCTACAACTGCACAAAAATAGAATACAAAAGTTTTGTAAATCTGTGTTGGAAAAACAAGCCTGATACCCTGGGCAATACAGGAATGCATTCCATAAGGCCACGATTAGAGAAGAGTATTTTAAAACCATACAAATACTCAACTCACTACAAATGGTACAGCATTTGGTGCGAAAACTAAATATTTTCATGCAAATATCAACATAAATTAGACAATTATAACTTATTAGACAATAATACAGCTCCATCAGGTCACAACAATCACATGTAAGTCACAGATATTCGCGATCGCAAAGTGAATTCCATTGTTGCAGACCTTGCATTGTCGCTATTCTGAGAGCTATTAATTCTTTTTACTTATTTCAAATATTTCAAAATTAACAATTTCTAAAATATTAATGTGTAAGTGTATAACAAAAGTTCGAATGTAAGAAACGAACAAAGAAATAATATACAAAATTACAAATTCTAATTTACGACGCATCCAGCTGTCCGAAGCCCAGTAAATTTACAGCGGGCTATTATGTTTGTCACAAAAATATAGAAAAATTACTCATATTTCGAAAAAATTAAGCATGACCTTATTTGAAGATGTAGTTTTGATAAATACATATAATTAAAAAAAAAATTTAAATTGTAGTTGTAAGAAAACGACGAAATCGAAGCGCAGTGAATTCCGAGCGGGCTATTATGCTTGTCAGGAAATTAATGAAACATTGCTCATATTTTCAATATGACCTTATTTGAAGATCTGTTTTTGATGAGCATATTTTATTAAGAAAACCAATCGAGTCTTCACAATTGTAGTTGTAGAATGACGCAAAAAATTGTTTAATTTTTTAAAATTTTTGCAAAATCAGGCATTTCAACGAACATGAAACCTGCACCATTCTCTTAAGCTTCCATTATGCTGTCTCCGGTTCCAATTTAATCAAAAAAAACGTTGTGCGGGTTTTAAGAAAAAATGGTTTAAAGAAAATTAAAAAAATGTCTATGCTTGACACAATTTTTCGAAAAAAAACTTGTTTTTCAAAATTGAACATGACTTTATTTGAAGACCTGCTTTTTATGAACACATTTCATTAAGAACAAAAATTGTATCTTCATAATCGTAGTTATAGAAAGATGCCGAGAAAATTTTGAATTTTTTCAATTTTCGAAAAAATCTGTTTTCAACCAACATAAGACCTAGGCCATTCTGTTAAATGACCTTCAGACTATCCAACAACAAAATTTAGTCAAAATTGTTGGCGCCATTTTTTTTCAAAATTTTGAAAAAGTCCCAGGGGCTTCATGTTAAGTACCCTTCAAAATTAAAATATCGGTTTCAAATTCAAGGGACCGCGAGAATATTTAGATCGATCGGAGAATATCAATTTTGGAGAATCGATCTAATGGTTAGATCGATCGGAGAATATCAAACGAACTTACTCCAGACACTACTTATGCCTTTTTTTACCAAGCAGAAAAAGATTGAGAGTTGAAAGGTACCAAGTCCATCATTTAGTTCCCTTCTCCACTCAAGGGAACGTGTATGCGCATAAGGCAAGAGGTAAACAATTTTATTCAATAGCGAAATGAAGTCAAATGTGTAAACAGAATGGTGACACTGCCTCTTTAGTATTTGACTGTATGCACAATTTGTCTCTTCCCCCTTTCCTATACAGGAAGGTTTTATTTGAGGCAACTGTAGGTCATGGTATTTTGCATTCATTATCTGCACAAAGACAGTTGCCAAATATATAAGTATCATGAAGGAATTGCAAAAAACAAGCAAACGAAGTTTATATGTTTCTTTTAGATTTTAACCACGATTATTTTCCAGAAGACATTCAAAGACTGCAACTTTATTCTGTCAGTTGTCCAGCACAAAACAGAAATCATTCGTTCGTAAGAATATGTATAGGACTTGCAGAAAATAACATATTATGTCAGATAATCCTCCGCGTCCCAATGGGGGTCCTTTTTTCCTTACCTATGAGAGATATACTTTGAACTCTTCACAAGAAGTTACAAGAAATATGACAGAATTTACACACCAGTGGAATACTGTCAACCATTGCAAAAGTAAAGAAGACACTTTTTGTAAAAATGGTCAATCCAAGTGACATACTTGATATAAACAAATCGCTAAAGCAATATAAGAAAAGTGTCTACAGTGATGAGCCTTCTGGAAGAAGAATTCCAAGGAAAGAAAAGAGCTTTCTTTTTTCCAGCTACATTCCTAAGATTTGAGTACTCGGCATCCCATACTGCACATACATGAATAGCTTTGTAAAGAACAACTTATTACAACCCGGCCGAAGATAAGTAAAAACATTTTTGCAGGAATAATGAGAGCCTATCCGAAAGGAAACGTACTCATAAAGGAACCAAAATGGAAGATTTAAGAAAAGGATATTGTTAGGTTATTGACTCAGAAGATTCTAAATAGTACTATGATAATGTCTTATTATGGCCTAGTATTGAATAAATACTTTCTTGGGTGTATAATGTACAATTTGTGTTCATTCTTTCTTGTTTTGTTTCATTGTTCATTGGAAGTTACAAGATTTTTATGTAAAGTGTTTTGTGAAAACCTTGATTAATGTTGAAAAGCACTATGTCCAAAACAGAAAATTAACATTTACAAATTGTATACATATGCAATTGAATCTTTTTAAAGAGAGAAAATTGGATCCCAACAGAAAAGTATAATAGAAAAAAAGCAAAAGTGAAATATCTTAAATGATAGGCCCAAAATCGTTTTTTATACTTTACCAATAATTTTAAAATTAGGACTTAGTGCCTTTCAATAATCATTGATTCAATTGTGAGCGTATAATTTTGTGTATTCCATGTCAGGTGTATACGTGTGCATTCATGCACACCTCCAGTGCACATGGTTTCGGCGTTGATTGTCAATAGACACCCGGGTTTTTGGATTAGTTCAGCATTGAGACAGTTGTAAGTAATAGTATTAACACAAAATAAAAATGAACAAGGATTCCAAACTACGGTGACAACACTTTGCAACAAGCACTATTGTTTGGACACGATTTACACTAGTTCATTCCATGATTTTGATTGCTATTGCTGCTAGTCATTGATGCTATTGAAATAAAATTATTTCATTTAGAAAATCTCACTAGATTAATAACGTTTTCAATAGTGAAAAATAAGTAATTTTTCAAGAAAGTATGCTTTCTTTGCGCAAAATGTTTAGCATATTCATAAATTTACTTTTTAAAGCGACATACAATAATGTTTTTAATCAAAGTGTTAAGTACGTTTTCAAAAACTGAGATTTGTCGGGTCCAATTCACAAACAGGAGCAGCAGGAGAAAACGGCTACCACGATTGATGATCCACAACAACAGAACTTATCGCAAACAATAATTAACACTCGAGATCGCGAATGCATAACGACGAATAAATGACTACGTGGAAAAACATCGTAAGCACTGAGGCCAACAAATAGTAAGATCGACGTGCGCAGCCTAAAACAAGAAGAGGAGCCAACGACATTTCTGACAATGTGTCCATTTTTCCATTAAACCTTTTAATACTTACATAGGACATATTTTATTAGTAAATAAATTAAAAAATAATACCAGTAATAATAATAGCATTAAATTACAGCTTGAAATTACTGTTGACAAACACAAATCATTTTATGTTGAAGTGTTTACAGTTTACAGTTTTACATTGCCAGACCTGGAGAGCCTCTTCCCCAAGTACATAACTAATTCCTTAATTTTCTAGGTGTGACGTTATTGTGAAAAGTTATTGTATTGTAATTAATTTTTGTATGTTTATTATAATTTTTAAAATGTGCATACAATAATAGTGGCTCATGTAGATATGGAGCCTATTACTCGTTGACGAGTGTTATTTTTGCATAAAAAGCATATTAAAATTCTTTTAAAATGTGCTTTTACTAGAAAATTGCATGCCTTTATTCATTTAATTAAATGAATATACAATAATTTAAGTAAAACTGTTCGTTGCTTTAATATTTACATTCAAATATTTATTATAACTCGCGATTGCCGCTATTTTGTAATGTTCACGATGAATAGTCCCGCCTCTGAAATAAAACTAAAGCAGATTGGTCAGTTCGATCCCGCAGGACAGGGCAGGGGTACGCCAAATGTGGTAAAGTTCGGCTCAGGACATCGCCCATTTTTTGTGCAATCGACTGTACATTGAAAAGTACAATTATTTTGTATTGTTTGCGTATATTTAGTACTATTTGTTTTATCAAAAAATTAAAAACCAAAAATAAACATTAAAATGAATTTTATATCCCTAGCTACACTTGCTCAAATGTAACGGTGTCAATTAACAGATTAGTACGGTCATCCGTATCATTTCTGCATATTTTAACAAGTATCTATATCATACGTTCTATACGACATTTTCTATCAGGGATTTAGCATATTTTCGAAAATAAAAGTTTTATCACGCACAGGTACGAGACGTTTTCAAAGTTTTCAGGGGGGCCACGGCTCACTCTCTGCTCATGTCTTTGTGGGTTGAGTGTGGAACGTTGAAACTAAAAAAATGCCACCTATGCATTATTAAAGAGTTACACTTATTCAATGTGATAAAACATACGATGTGTTTTTAATAAGAACACATGCAGATGAGAATATAGCATAGCAGTTGATCAATGGGCATTCCTGTATGTATGGAACTAATCGAACATGTCGTTATTTATTTATTTATTTATTTGTCAAAAAAAACGTAAAAACTGTATATGACGTGTGGGGAAAGAGATTTATCTGCGCGCATTATCTTGAGGCCCAGAATTTAAAAAAAATTATATATAATAAAATATATTAAAATGATCAATCAATCAATCAATCTTGCCATATCGTAAGTCATGAACCACTGAGTAAGAATCATTTTTATGTTTTCTTTCCCAAAACATTTTTATACTTGGTTGTCTTTTCAGTATCATCTATAACCCAAAATGATCAAAATTCTCTCAATTTATATTTGAATGTTGTGAACGTTACATAGATGAGCTTGTTTTACTTTTGTAATTCACTTTTTTCTCTCTATCATCAGCTGCTCTTATCAAATCTGGCCTCTTAGTAAACACATTTTTAAAATACTGCTTTGAAGTTCAAGGACTAGATTAGATAATGTCAGAAATGTTTCCTGATTTACTATTTAAGAAAACATCCACGACAGATCTTTCAAGCCGTTAAAATGCGCTTGCATAATTAACTCTGGTTTTAGGGGATGATTGCCCACTAGCCAGGTCAGAATTTAGGATTTTCTAACGAGAGGGGGTGAATAAATTCTTGATAAAATTGTAATATCCATATTTATGTATCTCAAAATTTTCACAGTGACCTTAGAAAAAACATTTTAATCAGTTTATTATAGTAAGAAAGTATTGTAATATTCGATGGTGGTTCTTTGTTTGAAGTCAAGGTTGTACAACCTCCAGATAATTTTAAAATGTTTGTCTTGTAATATATTTCCCATTTAATATTATTCAATAATGGAAATATTGGAACAATATCGACGTGTGAAATCATTTTAAAATCAAAGAGAAGCTCTCGCTGGCGACTACTCGCCAGGCAGCTCACCCGTGGTCCACGTGGTGAAGTGGTCCACGGTGGTCTCGTGGGCCACAAGAGCACCGATGTGATGTCACTGTCTTAGTGCGTTTTGCGAAGCTCGAATCCGCTCTCCAACTCGCTGCGCTTCTTTATGCGTCAACACTGCGAGCACTTTGTCAGCCCGGCATTTTGGTACCGCAACAATACTCAGAAAGCACCACACGCGTACATCGCAGAGCTCTGGGAAGGCGCTGGAAATCTACTAGCCGGCCCTGAAGGACTATGAGGGGAATTCCAATTTTCTGTCTTCATCTGAATCTCGCTGTACAAACGCATCTTAATTTTATGAAATCGGGAAATCTTAAGTTTTTGAAAGTACACAAGTTCAATCAATTTTTGACGGTATTAAATGCAATACTATTTTAAATGTTTATGGAATTTGTTTTCATTTTACATTAGATTTGCTGATACGAAATATTCGTTTGATAAATGGAGTAACGACATTTAAATCTTGTGGAAAGGTTGAAACCATCGAAGGAAGTCCCTATCCTCTTCAGTCCTGAGCTGAAGAGGAAATTCAAAATTAATTATTTTTGTGTTAAATGGGTTGTTTTGGGGTCAAATAAGTGAAAATTACTCGCATTATATTTTTGTATACATTACATTATTGTTACAGGTGGTATCATATATGATACCTCAGGACTTTTAAGGCGACCATTTTATTAATACTAATTTTTAATTTTTTTCTGTTCCGAGTCATTTTAAGCACAGAATAATTAATATTAGGTCTTTTAATGCTTATAATATTTAAAGCTGTTGAAAAATAATTTATGATAACATTATAGCACATATTTATTGACAAACAATTTATTGACTTCAAAAAATACGAAGTACGTATTGCAGTAAACTTCAAAAGTAGAACATTTACAATCCTCTAAAACTGGAGCATTTACAAATCTACCAAACTAGAACGTTTACAATTCTACAAAACTAGAACGTTTACGGTACTACAATACTAGAACAGATGCTTCTGAATCATAGTTGTGACAATCATTTTTCTCTTCTTATTGTTGAACAATTGTTGAACTAATTGTTGTCCATCGTTTTCAAACTCAATGTCAGAACTGGATCACTCCGATTAACTAGATCGAAAATGTTTGTCTTCAGACAAAGCTAAATGTACAAATATTAAAAATAACCTCAAAACTTTTGTTCAAAAAAGGACTGGCTAGCCTCCCGAGATATCACATTTGACTCAAGTTTCGAGATCCCTAAATCTTATGTATTACAAATATATTACAAATATTATAATATGCACTATTATAGTAAATATTTTAACATAGTATTAGAAGATAGAAATATTCATAAAAACAGGCAAATTCCATTAAATAAGTGATAATTACCTTATTCAAATGAGACAATGATGTAGTGCTGCCATCTAATGACACCCAAATGAACGCAAAAAAAATTAGCGCCGCGAAGCGACAACCTTTTAGTATATATTTACCACGGCCACAAAATTTTCTATGGATTAGGATCGCATAGAAAAAATACTAGTGGTGCTACAGATTGGCACAGACTTTCCTGTATTAGTTTTCTATTTCCTTGGGTCTGGACTAGATATTCGGAATTGCCACATACTCGTGCCAGCTGCCATCTATTTCCGTCCAAAGTATATTTTTTTGACATTTTCTCGACTTTTCAGTTTCCTAATGGTAGAACGGAAATATTAATTCTTAGAATATTAAAGAACATTAAACTTCTCCCTAAATGGTAATTTTCTTGGAAAAACTTTTAGCCGTTTTTAAGAAAATGGCGTTTAAGCGCTACTAAAAATGCGAAACTTGAAGCTCTTTTTCACAGAACATGTTTGAGTTTTCGGAACACTTGATTTGAAGTAATTGGAAGAACATTAATTTACTAATATAATAGTGTTTACAATTTGCTGGAAATGTGCATATTAACGATGTAAGAGATCTGTCAAAAAATTACATTTATGTAATTTTTACATTACATTACATTTATGTAATTTTTGCAAAAAAAAATAATACCCCAAATTTAACTTTACGTCATATTAAAGAGTGCAATGAGCACTAACCGTTCGAAAAGTTTGAAGAAAAAATTTGGAACAATTTTTGAGAAAATTGTGTTTGAGTGTTTCTGAAAATGCGAAATTTTGAGCTAGTTTGTACAGAAAACGGTTGAGTTCTCGAGAAATTTTACTAGACAATATTTAAAGCAAATGTACTCGTAAATACAAAAATGTGAACAAATCGCGACTAATGTAAATATTATCACAAATGAACATTACTTCAAATACTTTGAAACAGGGAAAGCAATACCATGACTTGACAAAATATTTTAAGTACAAACGATTAAAAAATTATAAATGCAAATTATAGTTTCATCATTCATTGTTAAATTTTAGGTAAAATTGCCAAATACTTTTCACTTTCGGAAACAGCAAGCGAAGGATATCAGTAATTAAATTATTCGAAAAAACACATGAAATAAACTCACAACATAAGTAATACATTACGATGATCCTAAATCCACAACACTAATATGTATTTTGACTGATACACACACATATACGTAATATTCATTCTAAAGTTCAGTGATAAATCTATCGTGTTCATTTTCTGAATCGAGAATTACACACACCTTGTTTAATAACAACTTTCTTGTCATGGTAACCAATTCAATTTCAAAATCATTGTCCCTCTTTGATCGAATACATCAGGTGGAAAAAATCACATTTGCGGGAATCTTTACAACAATTCGAGAAAATGTTATAAAACAAAATATTTAGAAAACTTTTCAAATGACGCGGTGGTTTACTTTTCGTTTCAGTGCAACGCACACTTTTCATTTTGTGTGTGATTAAACAACACCTACATTTTTCAGCATTATTTTGATTTTTGGGCCCCAAATATCGTGGTCGAAATCAAGCTTCTGGAATATGGGAGAGAATTGAACTCTTTGCCATTGTTGAGAATTTCGGCGAAAAATTTTTAATAGTGTTTGAGAAAATTTCGTTCGAACATTTCAGAAAATTTGCCAATTTTGTTCCTTTATTATGTACCACTTATGGACATTTCAAAAACCATAATTGGAGATACTTTGAAGCTTATGTGTAAAGAAACGCACTAAACAATTAAACACATCTAAATGCAAATTTTGACGACGTGAGAGACAAATAAAAAAATTACATTTTTGTAATTTAAAAAAAACAACGTGTAGACCAGTATGACGTTTATGTTATCTGATAGAGTATATTTAGCATTATCTTCGCCAAAAGTTTAAAGAAAAAATTTGGAGCCGTTTTTGAGAAAATCATGTTTTTGTAATTTTTTTAAATTGCACATATTGCTCGTAATATTGAATACTGAAGGTGAAAACAGCGAAGCTGCTCTTTTCAATACTTGCAAA
Organism: Acheta domesticus; assembly: GCA_031308135.1. Lineage (NCBI taxonomy): Eukaryota > Metazoa > Arthropoda > Insecta > Orthoptera > Gryllidae > Acheta > Acheta domesticus. The sequence continues at coordinate 86,583,428 of JAHLJT010009355.1, forward strand.
AGAATTCGTACATTCTGAATTTGGAAATTTCTAAAGTGCAAAATCGTAAATAAATGGGCTTCGCGAGCTTCATTTCTGTTTTCAGCAACTCGATGGTCATGGGATCTCTCTTCACGCGACGACTTCGCACGAACATTCAGACTCCTCGCTCCACTCTTCCCCAACCACCTGTTCACGAGATGAATGCGACGGTCGTCCATCTACTTTCCGTAAATGGAGTTATTCATAAGTTTAAAAAATTATCTTCAAACTCGAAGGACGCGCGCTGTCGCCGTGAATTGTTCAGGTCCATGTAGGTGGCAAGCCAAGGACTTTGATCGAAAGAGATAATGCGGTGAATTTTGGTGAGTTGCACTCCCAACTCTATAGCCTGAATTAAATTTTGTATGTGAATGACATAGCGACGCTTGGGCAACAGTGTCGCCTATAATTTGGCTTGCCTGCTTTTCTTGTCGGGGGGCACACGTGTCTCCGGACAAGGGGGCAAATCGCTCAATTGATCGTGAATCTCGTCTGGATAATCGAGGTCGACTTCGTGAACGTATCCGTGATCAGTCTGGGCGGCCACCTGTTTCAGGTAGAAAGTGCAAATTTCAGTATTCGTCAACCATCTAAACCGTCCTGTGAGCAGTGGATTTCATACTATACCTATAAAGATTATTTGCATCGTCATAGGAGAGACAAGATTCCTTATTAGATGGATTGAAGGAATCCCCCACGTGTGCACTCACCATGGCGCCCTACCACCAGCACGAGACCCCCTTGATACTTTTTCGAAAAAGAGAACCATGTCAACATCTGTGAGAAGCTCAAGCACGACACCGGTTGTTTTTTAGCATGGCTTCCCAAGAGAGCACGGGAAGCGGTGTAATAGAACGCGGGATCGAGACCGTACACCTCCAAACACAAATTTCTAAAAGTTTCGAAAATATCGGTGATCGACAACACATCGATTTTCAAATACAAATCGACGTAGTCACCTAAATTTTGAACGGAGTAAGCGTCCCATTCGGCCAGCGCGTGAGCGTACTCAGCGTCCGAAATCGTGTGTTTGTGAGGTGACTGAAAAAGGGCTCGCCCCGGAGCAAAGTCGTTTCTTCCAGCTTCGACATGCAATTCACATAGTCGTAGGGGAAGACGCCCTTCCTGGGTGCCAGCGCAAAGAGCGCATCGTCGGGAAACTGCCCGAGTGAATTTCAAATTTTGAACGGAAAGGGATTGCCTCAAACTGTCGAGTCCTGCCGCTAAAAATTTAAACGAATCCAAAAACCGCAATTCCACACTTCCGATTCTCTTCGAAAGGGACACGAATCTCTCGTGATTATGCGGAATCGCGCTCAGCTCATCGTAGCTACTCCCTGCCCAGGCTTGCAGGTGAAAATGCCAGTTGTACCCGCTTCCGTTATGCATCAAGACGGGAATGTATTTTGGAACCCGGAAGTTGACATTGCAACCTTGATGCGTCGCTCCACGAAAACGAACCGTAAAATGATCGTGGTCCCAAACGCGAATGGAATTTGGAAGAAAAGGACCCTTACAAATGTGACACGTATCAGCATTTTGAAAAGCAATTTCGTCTTCCTCCAGCATGAGAAGAGAAACCGGATGTTTCAAAACAAATTCATAATCTTTTGCAAGGTCCACTAATTGATCAATCAATTGATTGGCGACGTCGCGTCCGCGATACACTATTCTTTGGGAGCGTGATTCATCAAAATCGCACATAACTTGGAGACACACCGAAAAGGGTTCGTGAATTTGATATGCCTGAAGATAGGATTCGTCTGGCGATGGCTCACACGAACAGACGGGAACAGTGAGCGCTTCAAAATCAACATACAAGATCGGGCATACTAAAAAATGAGAACCCTAAATTCCCATTCTAGTTTTCAAAAAATAGCAATGACTTTTAACATCTCATTATCATATTTTGGACTGAATTTTGAAGTTTCTGTACAATAATGTTTATTTTGAAACAAAGATAAAAATCATAGAAAATCACAAATCTATCGCAAGAGAATTTTGGTTATCAAAAACAATACGAAAATACGATGAAAGCTTCATCACCCGCAGGTTACACTGACATACTAAGCCACATTTTATGGATATGCAATGAACAAAAATGTATTTTACTTTCCCGTATACGTACGTATATACGGATAATACACGTAGAATAGGGAATATTACGTAATACTGTGCGAAAAAAACGGCAATTTTCGGCAGAAAAAAATTAATGCCGGGCCCTGATAATGAAAAAATGAAAAAAAGTTGATAAATTAAGAAAAAAATCCCCTAACACGTGTATTCCGAATCCCTGTTTTGTGGGTCCTTGATACCGAAAAACCAATTGAAAGCAAAACCTCCGTCCGTTCATCTGTCAGTCTGTGAACACTAGCGCCTAAACCATACGTACGATTTCTTCCAAAATGATTATTAGCCTATTTGATTCCACTGAAGGCGCCCCGATTTTGAAAAACTTTCATCAAAATTTTGGGGTTCTTTACGTGAAACCCCCCGGACATTTCCAAAATTTTCTCAAAAACGGCTCCAATTTTTTCTTTAAATTTCTTGTAAGAATAGAGTAAAATACACTTATTAAGGTGTCATAGGCCCTAATTTCAGGGTTAACTCTGAATTTTCGAAAATTGCAAAGGTTTGAATTTTTTGGGGTCTTCCTCCAACTACAAAATTGCAAATAGAAATTTTCCCTTCAAATAAAATTTGTGCACCTAAGTGAGTTCTATCATTAAGGTCATGTACATTTTTTTGAAAATTTTAAAGTAATTTTCGTGCAATAGTGCGCGTGATATGTGCAATTAAAAAAAAAGATTTTCTCAAAAACGGTTGCAAATTTTTTCTTTAAACTTTTGGTAGGGATAGTTCTAAATATACTCTATTATATGACAAACGCCATATTGCTATATTCTTTTGTTTTTTCAAAAATGTATTTTTTTACTTGTCTCTCACGCCGTTAATATTTACATTAGCGGCGATTTGCTGACACTTATATTAATGAGTACATGTGCTTTAAATAATCAGTAAAGTTTCTTGAAAACTCAATCGTTTTCTGTGAAAACTAGCTCAAAATTCCGCATTTTCAGAAACGCTCAAACGCCGTTTTCTCGTAAATGGTTTCAAATTATTTCTTCAAATATTTCGAATAGACAGCGGGAATTGCGCTCTTTAATATGACGTAAAGTTCATTTCGGCATATTTTTTGTTTTTTCAAAAATTACACAAATGTAATTTTTTGAATGATCTCTCATACCGTTAATATGCACATTTCCAGCAATTTGTAACAATTTGTTGTATTTGTGAAAGTGCTGCAAATGGCGTTTTTTGTCAATGAAAACAAGCTCAAAATTACACATTTACAGTAGCACTTAAATGCCATTTTCTTAAAAACATCTCCAAATTTTTCAAAGAAAATTGCTATTTAGGACGAGATTTTACTGTTCTTTAATATTCTGAAATAAAATTTCCATTCTGGTGTTAGGAAACCGAAAAATTAATAAAATGTAAAAAAAAAGTACTTTGGGCTGCGATAGATGGCAGCTGGGAAGAGAATATATCAAGTCCAAATAGCTATTGGAGACAAAAGGGAATAGAAAACTGAACCGGGAAAATCTGTGCCATTCTTTAGCACCACTAGTTTCTATATAAATTATTTACACGAAAGCAGTGTTGTTTTTCTGTAGACAGGGGGTTCACATTTCTTTATATACGCTCAACAATTAGGAGAAAGGATTAGGAAAAACAAATAATTTCTTCTTTATGAGAAATTTATAATTACTTAAAAAAAATAAATTATATTTCAGAAGTGCAACATTTTATTGAACACATTTTCTATACACACTTCAGTCTTTAGTAACAACAGGGTTGCAACTTATTAAGTAAAATTTAGAGCTAAGTGTACTCATGTACCTCAAAGATTATTTACAAGTATTAAAAATATATGCAGCTAGTTTTAGCATTTTTCAAATTACCAGAAACAAAAGATACTCATTCCTGTGTGCAATACAACTGATAGTGATATGAAAATTCCATTGGAGAATGTTTTTGCTTGTAATATACAATATATCAACTATCAAAGCTAAGGAGATAATCAACAACATCCCTGAATCATTGATAATTTATTGCAATACCTCACAACCCCTTGCACTACTTGGGGCTTCTGAAAGTTTACAGTCTATATCATGCACAATAAACCTAATATTTACAATCAGAAGTTTCGTCTCTATTGTCAACTAAATCGCTCTAAAATAGGTAGAATAAAGTGAAACCCATTAATATTTATCTATAAACAATGTAACATTTAAAAGAGAAAAAAGATTCAATTGAGTAACTTACAATTGCAAGTGAAAATGCAAAGTAAATAATTCCACTCCACAAATCATTTCTTTTTTAATGACAACAATCAATTTGTATTTGGGACAAAAATCTTAGCGCTAAATGTCACAAGAGATAAAAGTGCAGAGAAAAATGCTGAAGAAGATATGTATCAATTTGTGACATATATTCATATACTGTACTTCAATTGGTAATGCCACATACCTTGATTTTTGATTAATAAAATAGAATATACGCTATAGTTTACACATTTTCATATAATATTAGTTTTGCTTTGATGTTTTTTGTTTTCCATGAATGTTGTAAAAATGTAAAGTAAGATGATTTTATAAAAAGCAACTCTTGCAAGTTTTGCAGTAATGCAAGGTAACAATAATAAGTCAAATCAAATTTTGCAAAACTCCACGTATTTCCAAAATAACATAATGCACACAAAATCCGAACAATTCATTTGAAAGATATAACCTTTTGGTCTTTTCACAGACATTAAAGCCTTTCAATAATAATGAATTAGGGACATAGACATTAAAGCCTTTCAATAATAATGAAGCAGGGAAAACATCCTTACCCATTTGATGTGATTAAAAACACAATTTTCTTAAGCCAAAAACATATTTCTAAATTGAATGAAATCATATTAACTGAAAATAAGAAACCTCAGCTTCATGCTGCTTTATTAGGAAAGCTCACTCAATCTCAAGGCTTTTCCATTTTGATTGAAGCACAAATTTTATTGCTAATTTCTGATTTCTTTATGCACATATCTCAAGGATCAATTATGAGCTTGAAAAGAGAAACAAATTATTAAGTGATTCCAGCTTACATTAGCAGTTTTTAAATAGTCATTTTCCCTGTCACTTCATTTGCAAGCAAGTAAAACAAATAAAGGAAATGACAAAATTTAATCAGGATTAAAGTGAAAAAATTTCAAACAAAAATTTGCAAAGGAAAATAATATTTCTAAGAACACAATGGTTCCTTAAATTATACTTAACAAGTTGACTGCCAAAGGCACACAGACTACCAACTGAAACATAAAAAATAAGAATTCTTGAAAATATTATGATATGAAGTAATTTTACTGTGCTTTAAATTAATAATTGCAAGTTACATATCAATATTTTGAAAAAAAATTTCAAAGTTTCCTCCAGGCCTCATGATGCTGGCTGTCATACTCTGATAAATGATACTTTGTCCTACTATGTTACACTCTGATAATGTACTCATCAAATTTATTGCAAAATAAATTTGATAATTCACGAAATTTCCCATCTCTTTTAGCAGCTTCTTTGACCCTGAAATGAATGCAACGGAGTAACTGAAAGCAATTTCTGCTGATGATTTTGGTTAAAATGCTATTCTTGAACAAGACATCTCTGCCCATTCTATTTCAGAATCATTAAATTACATTTAAATTAACTGTGAACACACCATGAATATACCATATTAAAACAAGTAAATTTTGAAAAATACAATAAAAATGAAAGAAGAAAACAAAGTTACATTTGCTTTTTTGTGAGTCAATAAAATCAGGAAATGACTATTAAAGCATTGAACCACAAGAAAACAACAGTAAGAATCTCAGAAAGAAGCAACCACTAATACTCAGGAATCAACTGATATCCCATGAACTGGCGATCTAATTTACAGGCCAAGTGTCATCTGTGTTGCATGATTTATGTACAAGTAGGAGATTGTGTTAACGAGATGCCTTATACATTCTTCTGAAGCAGAACAGAGAATGAACCGCCAGCAGCCACATGACATTCTGTACGAGTCACCACTGTGGTCGCCTGTGGCCATAAGGCAGTCGTGTCAAGCATATTTTTTTTTAGCAGATATGAAACATTGAGCTTGTGATGTTGAAAATAAGATTGCATAAAATCTTGAATGTTTATACAGGGATGCTAATTATGAAGCTATTTATTCAATTACTGAACTGGAACAGAGTATCAGACAGTAAAAATTACAACACAATAAAAAAATAATTCAAAGTCCAAGTTCCTAAATCTGTTATTTCTGTTTATATCATTACATCATAATGACATTCATTTCCAGATATACCAATAATTTTCACTGCAAAGATACACATACACATAACAATATCATTTCACTATTTCTTCTAGTATACTTCAAGCTTTATTACTTTAAGTAAGCGAATGTATTACGTTTTTTAGCTCAAGACCAGCTTGTAATCTCATATGAGACAATCAAAACAACTTGACTGTCTACAACACCGTCAATTGTAAGGCAATTTTATTATATAATGATTCAGTTGCAACCCCAAATATGTTTATTTACATATCAATATCATAATACTTTCATACATTACTCTCTCTACAATAAAATGCAATGTAGTAAAAGAGAAAAAATTCCTAAGGACAACACAATGTTCAAAATGAATTTGGCATTATATTATTGTGTATTGGAAATATTCAATACACATTTTACAAACAAAAATTACCACGAAGGAACCACTCAGAAAATGAAACGAACAAATACTTCTCTGTGAACTAAAATCTACGATGGAATGACATTTCAATATTCAAAAGAAGTTTCTTGAATGAAAATTACTTGCATCAATAATTAAGAATATAAAATACATTAAAATACCCTAGTAATGAACAATGGTAACATTTCTGAAGAACCTAACATTCTTCCAGTAACTGCACAATATTAGCAATGATAAGCACTACTTGTTCAACCAAGATCTATTTACTATTTTCTCATTGAGAAAATTAAAACGGCATTGTAAGGATACCTACAATTTGTGGCTGTTCTCAACAATACTACTTAAAACAAAGAATGTAAAAACTAATAGTACATCTCTCACGTACTTTTCATAATATCAGTTTTCATAACGTTAAGAGTTCCCATATGATACGGGAATATATATAATAAATTGCTACAACTTGTATTCATTCATGAAATATAATTTGTACAAATCAAGGCCATAGATAGTTCTCAGATTCATTGCAACTCTAAAAGCAACAAATACTCTTTAGATTGGCAGTGAAATAAGGCCAGGTAAAAACCATATGTGACTCTCAGGTACCACATAGTTTCAAACATATTGAAACATAGTTTTCCACAAGTCTTTCCTTATTGGCAAGTTTCACGGCTAATATATTAGCATACTCATATTATATTATGACACCTGCATACTCAAAAGCTGCGGATGATTTTTGCCTCAAGCATCATCTCCTGAAGTGGCAGCTGCAGCAGCACCGGTACTAGCAGCACGGCCTCTTCTCACACCGCCAGCCACCTGGCAGCGATGCTGCATGGCCTCTTCATAAGCCTTACGCACCGCCTTCCGTTCCGTGGGCTTCCGAGATTCTGTCAATTTGGACTGATCTACTTCGCTTGATATCCCCAAGGGCTCAAGTTTAATTCTAGGAAGCCATTGCCTAGAGAAATCAGGATTACATCAGGATCCACAGAACAAAAAAGTCATAAAAATATAATGCAATTTGCAATTTAAATGGGTTGCAAATATAATGTGAAAACTACCCCTAATTTTTATTTACTTATTTAATTTTGATTAATTTATTTAACATTAAAAAAAAAATCACACGTCAAAAACTGTGTGTGGCATACTGTGGGGAGAACTGTTTTCTGTGCAGGTTTTATTAACTATCTTACAAGTAGAATTTTGCATACAGATGAATGAGCCTTTCTGGCAAGAACTGATAAAATATTAGTTCCCATGTAATAAAACCTATTTGCAAAGGCAAATCAGCTATAGATTTTGGCTATTATTCTCATTATGTTCTTCATCAAGGAATCTACTTATTGCTGCGAGAACATGGAGAATCTTAATCTGATTCATATATTCAACATATGTATTCACTAAAGATATGTTCCCACATCTGAGAAAGTCATTTTTGGCAAACACTACTGGTCTGTAAACCAAGAGGCAAGGCAAGGCAAGGCAATGGTAAATCCGTAGATTAACAAAAAGAGAGGCTTACAAGAACCATATGGGTGGGATTTGCTTATTTTTCGTACAATTCTTTTCTGTATTCTAAAAGTCTGGGAGCTATAGGATGTGTGTTTCCTCAGAATATTATGCCATTTCTCAGGTGGAAATTAACATTTCCCAAATATACACAATGAGGAGTATGAAGGCTGACTGAATTTGAAATAATTCTGAACAAGTAACAAAATGAACTCTAATTCATTTAAATGAATGCTCCAATTGAGAATTGACTGAATTGAGAGACCCAAATATTTTGTTACCTTAACATTAGTGAAGGCTCGTGAATTAATATTCAGGATAGGCAAAACAGAACAGTGGCAGATCCCAGGAAGGGGGCATGAAGGTCACGCCTCTCACCTTTATATAACTTGTTTGTAATTTTATTCAATTTGTTCAAAACAATTGTCCCAATGAAATCATTACATTCTAAAGCACTATTTCCAGGAAAGCACGCATAGAAGTGATTTCAGACGTGATGTGCCAAGCATGTACTCAGCATGTTACTATTCTATGCTCACTACAGGACCTTTCCTCAGAATACAGTGCGAAGTGAAGCAGTGCCTGGGCATGCCTACCCTGAGAGGTGGAAGCAGGCACATGTCTCTACAGGAAGAGATGTGACAGAACGCACAGCACATGAACTGTTAGAAAATGCTTGAAATGGAAATATGACACATGCCAGAATAATGAAATGTTCATTACACATTTCCAGATGAATAATACACCAAATTAATTTAAAAAAATTAAATGTCTCTTACAATTAAACTAGTACTGTATTCATCATGGTAGGCAGTGCCTACCTTGCCTACTCCAAGGAGCTGCCACTGCTTAAATCAGTCAATTGCACATTGTTCTTTTTCAATGGACCCCCTTACCCCTAATCATGATTGACAAACAACTTACCATGTACGTTTAGTGTCAAAGAATAAAACCAAATAAACAGGTTCATCATAATTACTGGCTAAAGCTAAAACATCCACAGGAGGGGCTGGAATGGGTACGCCTTTGTGCACATACCCAGACCTTGGCATCTTGGGATCAATTATCTGAAACACACACATCACAATCCTAATTAACTTGCAAACAACAAAAGACAATAAAACAAGCCTTATGGAAATGGGCTCGACTGCTACATGCTTATAGATATGATGAATTATCCTGTAATCTCCTTCATTCATATATTATTATTATTATTATTATTATTGTTCCTCTATATCACGACAAAAGATGTTATGAGTTGGCTTAATATAAAATCTACTCCAGGTTGCAACCACTACCTTAGGAGCAGATCTAGGGACTGTCAGTGCCTCTACAATACTTTGCGCAAAATATAAGCCATTCCAAATAACACTATGGAGCAAAGTTTCATACTGCAAAATTAATGTTGAGTGTTTTATTGCGCCCGAGGGGCACTCGCTGGACCTGCACAGGCCTAATCAATGACGGCATGGATTGGGTGGCACGCACGTTAGGTGTCCAGATGGTGGATTCCAACACCCAGATTGCAGACGGCGACCTGGGCCGCGATGGCCTACACCTCAACAGGAGGGGTGCCTCAAAGCTGGGGTGCTTATTTACGAAGATCAGCGTGCACGACATGGCAGACCCCAGGAGCAGCTGAGAAGAAAAAGCGGCGGACAAAGATGAGGGCAAGTCTCTGGTATTTCTGCAGGTAAACTCTAGAAGAGATGTTAATGAAAATTTAATACAATGCCGATATTATTATAGGAACGGAATCACGGTTTAGTGAGGGCATCTTAAATGCAGAGATATTTAGGGGAGATACGTGGTGTTTAGAAGAGGTCGTGGTAGTCACGGGGGGGGGGGGAGTATTTGAGTAAAAAATTGCTTTAAGTTCGTAGAATTGTGGTCTGCTCTAGATTGCAGTTGAAAGTTCAGAGAAATGATTGCAGTTGAAGTTCAGGGTAAAAATGATCGAGATTCATGGGAAATAATAGGAATGTATCGACCTCGACCTCTAGGGGAAAAATGAGTATCTTGCAGGAACTTATAGAAAGAACACGCGTTGGTATCAGGGCGAAAAGACTGTCAATTATCGGTGGAGATCTAAATTTACCCCAAATTCAGTGGGAAGGTGAAGTGACGGAGGGGCGCAGGCGATGGTAAACAAGCTAGTCTGGACAAATAACCTCGTGGCAGGTAGTAAAGAAGCCAACAAGAGATAATGGCATTTGAGACATATTTTTAACGTGTCCGGAGGGATCGGTTACTGGTTTTGATGTTCCAGGTATTAAGCGACTGCGATTAAGTTCAATGTCTGTATTATTCGGCGTGTCTTTCACAGTTTTCTTTGCAATGCTTTTTGCTACACTAACAATGCCTGTTTCCAAATCTTCCGTCAGATTTCATGACCTGTCCCATTAGAGGATCATCTTGATGACTGACTACATACTTTCCCATCCGACTATTGCATTATGCCAGGAGGCCATATTCTTGTTCTATCCATTTTGCTCATTGGATTTAAATGAAGATTCACAGGACGCAAGTTCGAGTTCACAGATCACACTTAACCCTTGGGTTGTTTCCTGCCATCCGTTACTGCGACCCACAGTGGCCTCGGGATATCCCCCCACATGGCCCAGCAAGGGGTACCTCCGATCGCCAGTCAGCATTACTAAACCCTACGGGATTTTCACTGACTGCTGAAGGCAGCGTCCTTCGCTGGCTAATGCAAGGTTCGGGCCTCCACTCTGATTAGTGGCCTGGTGTGCCAACCCAGTTTCTCTCCTGTACCCTCTATGGGCCGACAACAGGAAGTCCAAAGGTTCATGACCCTTCCCTCTCTACTTACTTCCTGCTCTCCTGAGAATGGAGTACTTCTTTGTCTGACCCCTCACCTTGAACCCATTCAGCAAGGGAGGCCCTACTGGTAGCTAGGCTACCACTGACATAGCTCTCAGGCTCATGGGGGTCCTCAAGCTCCACCACCAACTGCAAGGTCGTGTACTCCCTGGGTGGAGTTGTTGCTGTTTGTAATATTATAGTTATGTACCCAAAACGTGTTTAAAAAATAACACCTTAACATCCTGGTGACTTAATGGACTAACTTTTGAAGCCCTACTCATTCATACTGGATATGTCAATCAAGGGCTTACAGGATAATTCATCCCATTATAATTTTGAACATAAAAGTTAAATCATGGGTTTCTTTCACCATATTAAAGTATTCATCTACTCAAAGGAGGTAAATCCCTAATTTTTGCAATTACTTTATTCTTAGCAAACTTTTGTAGTTTCTACGAGAATTACTAACAAACAAACACACAATTGTTTTTAAATTCTTTTAAATACATTAAAAAATTTAGTTTCTTGTCATGTACCTTATATTCCAGGGAATAATTAACACAAATATGTTAAATCCATTCAAAACAAAATGAAATACCATTCAACACAAAATTTCTTTGCAAAAAAATTGAACATTGAAATTGAACCCACTTTTGAAATCAAAAGAGCAACATGGCACTTACCAGGGCTGGGTACCATGGGTAGCCGCGACACTTCGCCCACACCAAGTCAAGTGGCTCCAAAATACTTGTGTCACTAAGGCTGGTTGTTGTTGTTGGTGTTGTTGTAGTCCCACTGGCCACAGCACCACTGCCAGAGCCAGTTGCACTGCTGGCAGCAGAGGGGCCTCCAGTTGTTGTGGTCCCAGCTCTTGGGGTGGCTGTCGATGCCTCATCCTCAGCTGAGGACTCGCCTGCAGATGGGTGTTGGAGGTCGATGCTGGAGGAGGCCCCTCCACTGGATCCTGTGCTACCCTCAGTGGAGGAACAACTGGAGCAGCTGGAGTCTGACTGGGTCTCCTCATCTGTCTCTTGAGGGATTTCTGCACAAACAACATGCAACCCTTCAACACCATTTCAGATTTACAATCTCTAACGTGTGCATGAATGTAGTATATATGCCTGCAGAAGGTGGATTTACATGCAATGTATACACATATTTGTATGCCCAAGTACTTTAACAAGTATGACCAACACATTTTTCTGCTAACATTACTTCTACAAAAAGAAGTGACATCATATCTGTGTGCGTAATTTGTAAGCTGCGGATTTATAGGCACGAAAAACTGTAGAAATAGGCAGGCAAAACAGGCACTTAAAACTGTAAAATAAGAATTCAAAACTGTGAAATAAGCATTTAAAAAGCCTATTAAATATATAAAATACATTTTTCTTATCCTTATTTATGTACTTGGGTAGAAAGTTTCTGAAGTACACATAATATATTACCTTCAAGGAATGTTTGCTTTCTTCACTGTTCTGACAAATCCTCATTTAAATCTTTTCTTACATTGTCGAGCAATTCGGAAAAAAAAGGCAGAATCGCAGTAGCTATTTTTTATCTCCGTTAAATGCACGCTGAATGCTTCACAGTCAGATCTTTTTTCTCACATTTAATTTAAACATAATTGAAAATTTTTGCACGATTTGTTTTAATTGTCACGCACAACGCAAATTGAAACTAGTGGTGTTACATCAGCACATACTTTCTCGCATTATACCTAAAAAAATATTAGCAATTTTCAAAAATCCAAAGAGTTCAACAAAAATTAGGCCTGTGCCATTTGTTAAGCCTCCCTTGCTCTATCTGTGATAAAAAATTTAAGAAAAACTTGGTAGTGTTTTTTTATTCTTTTTATAACTTTCATTAATTTCAGGCAGAAATTCCGCAAAAAATCACTCAATTTTTAAAAACAGTTATACATGACCTTTTTTTACAGATTTGATTTTTTAAAACAGATTTCATTTAAGACAAAAATATCTCTATTCAATATTGCACTTTTGCAATGTTACCTTTTTGCAATTTTCGAAAATACAGTGTTCACAAAAAATGAAACAGGCACCAATTTTTATACTATCCCACATACGAGGAGAAACTTCTACGAAAAAATTTGGAGCTTTTTTTTAGTAATAAATTGTTCAAAATTTTGAAATAAAAAATAACTTCATCACTAACAATTTTGCATGTGTTTCATAATCCGAAATACCTGCATTGTTGTGGCAGTCAAACGCAACATAGATTTATTGATAGTTGTTCAATTCCTCTGTACTCTGCGGGAGAAAAATGAAAAAATCGCACAATTTTTAAAATTTATGATTAAGGATATTTGCTTTTTGATCAATAAATATGAGATTAGGCAACATTTAGTCAGTTAAATACAAAAAGGCATTTATTAGTGAAACAAGCATTTTAGGTACTATAAAATGCCCCTACAATGCTCCTAATGCCTCAAAATGAATAAGTAACCAAAATATTGGATTTTCTATTGAAGGGGAAAAATAGGCAAATAGGCAAAAATCTGCAGCTTAGTAATTTGACATAAAAAAAGCCCCGTAAAGTTGGTAAAGGTTTATTGTTATCTTCAATAACATAAGATTGAGTCCCATAAATTTGTCTTTTTCCCCATAGTTTTCAGTCACTTAGGAGCCCAGACCACACATCAACCAACTTACCCTCACCTGGGGACACACATTACTGTAAGAAGGGTCTGCTTTGACAGTTGGCTACTGCTGGCAACAAAACTGCCGATTACTTCCATTTGCTCAATTCCTCAATGTGTTCGTTTGCAGTTGGCTCATTTGTAAATGTCTTCGACACTTCCCCTTTCAATGCCATCCTCTGATACAATGTTGTTCTGTTTCACATCCTATCAAACTGGTCCCCTTCTAACAGTAACTTCTCTATACACACAAGATGTGACAGCAGCGTCATTCTCACCTCCTCCCTGGCGGTAGACGCGGAAGCTCTCAGAGAAGGGAAGCGGGGAAGCACCCAGGGCTCCGGCAGCCTTGTCCACTGCCACTGCCGCCACCGCCGCTACCGCTGCTGTGCCGGGGCCGGCACTCGCGCTCGCCCGCGCCACCCTTGGCGCCCTTGCCTCCCCCGCCTCCTCCGCCACCGCCGCCTCCGCCTCCGCCACCAGCCGCCCCGCCGGGGCCGGCGCCCGCGCCAGCACCCGCGCCGCTGGGGGCGGAGGGCTCGGGCCGCGAGCTCAGCGCGGCGTCCAGGTTCTTGCGCGGCCGCCCCACGCGCCGCTTGCTGGTGGTGGGCGTCGCCGCGGGAGTCCTGGAACGCCACAAGCCCATTCGCTCCCATTAACCCGTCGAGTGGGCGAGTGCGGATGCCGGGCTCATCACCTCCTGAGGACACCCGTAAGTGTAATGCATGGTATATCTCGAAAGCTGAACTTGAGATCCGACGCCAATCGACACTTCGGCGACACAAGCGGCAAGTTTTAAGGTCCCGACTCCCGACATGTGTGGTAGTACAGAGCATGTAAATGTGTGTGAGGGTGTAAGGGGTAAGGATAGCACAAGAGGCAGGAAAGATTGCGTACGGTCTGTGCCTTGTTCGTTAGGGTACTGCTCCAGCATTCACATTGTTTAGATCGGAGAAACCACGGAAAATTACCAACCAGAGCAGTTCGTGCCCGAAATTCGCCACTGAAACCTACGGCCTTCCGATCAACCATACCCCGAAGGTAATGTCTCTATACATCGTCTCAGTTTTTACGCGTGTGAGATAATTCGATTTTCCACATTTCCCGCAACATATTTCTCAGTGTAGTGGCTTAGGTGGCTCAGGGCATCCAGTGATGTCACTGCAGCCTCTGATTGGGAGGTTTGAGCCCCGACGCACAGTGATCAATTTTGCGTTCGTAGGTGGACAAAAATCAAAAAAATCAACTTTGTCATTGGAATGTGAAACATGAATGATCGTATTCCCAGATGTCTAAAGTATCGGAAAACAGCTCGTGTAAGCCTCAATTGATAAACAGAGGGCGCATGGGTG
Organism: Acheta domesticus; assembly: GCA_031308135.1. NCBI lineage: Eukaryota > Metazoa > Arthropoda > Insecta > Orthoptera > Gryllidae > Acheta > Acheta domesticus. Next base: position 86,598,576 of record JAHLJT010009355.1, read on the forward strand.
ACCTTACTTCAACAACTTCGGGCTCCGTTCGTATTAGACACGTTCGGAGCCTCGTTGAATGCGGTCCTTGTAGATGGCCAGAGACTTGACCTACGAAGAGTTTGCAGCATGGAACTTGTTTCCCAGGGTATGTACAACACATCCAACATATATAATTAATAATTTCTTTATTTTATTTATTATTAATAGACCAATCTATTTCTCATGTCGTTCTAAAGGATGAATTCATATTTTGCATTAGATTAAAAAAAAATCAAAAATGATCTCTCTGATTTTCTGATATCCTATTCCTGAATATCTGTTTTAATAGGTGTATCAATATCTTTTGCTCCTGTTTGCGATTTTTTGAGAAAAGTTGATTTTTCTTAGGATCGGCGCGCCGAGTGACGCGGAGGGAGCTGTTCGAGCTACTCCATCGGACAGGCGGTGTGCTGCAGGCGCGCACGAAGGAGACAGGAGAAGCTCCAGGAGCATGTGTTGTCACGAACAACGGCAGGGGTGGTGTCAGAAGATCTGAAGAAAGCGATACCAAAACGCATTTTTTTGCCTAAATATCATGCGACGATGGAGGGTATGTGGAAGGAAATTAAGAAACTCTGAAGTGAAGAATAGTGAGTGGCTTGATGAAAATTTAAATGTGAATGTGCAGCATGATCCTTTAAACAAGGCTAGAGGACGACGAAGAAAACTATGATGAATACAGTAATAAATCAAAAAAGAGGAAGGCGCGTTCACTTGTGCATGAAAGAAGCTCATCGGTGATGATGATGATTGATTAGGTTTAAAAGGCGCTTCAACTGCTAAGGTCATTGGCGCCCGTGCCAAAGTTTTCTAAAAACAAATATATTAAACTTCTAATAAAAGTGTAATTGGTGCACTTGCCTACTAATTTAAAAGAACATGTATACCTTAAACAAGAACACTACAATTATACATAAAATAATTAAGCAGACAGAATAAAACAGAATTTGGGGGCCAGTAAAACATGTCCCTATGTCATATAAAATTGTATATTCCGCATTCTCTCAAAAAACAAAAAAGCTTTGAGAGCGCGGAATCGTGATCTCCGAGCACCTCTCGTAGAGATTTGCCCAGAGCATGTCTACATCGGCTGCCATCAAATCTCAAACAATGCAGGAGGACGTGTTCCACAGAGAGAGCCGCCCTGCACGAGTCACAGGTACGAGGAGATTCTCCTCGAATGAGGAAACTGTGGGAGAAGTGACAGTGTCCGATACGCAGACGGGTTAAAATAACTTCCTCGCGCCTAGAAGGTCGGGATGAGGAGCGCCAAGGATTAACAGTATCCTTTATTACGCTTAGTTTAAAGGTGGTATTGTGCCACTCTGTTTGCCACGCTCTAAAGATCAGTCGTTTTAAAGAAGCTTTAACATCGGACGATGGTACGAAAGGAATGTCAACATGAGTATTCTCCGTTGCCGATTTTGCCGCCTGGTCAGCCAACTCGTTCCCTATGATTCCCACATGGCCTGGGACCCAACTCAGTATTAGATCGTAGTGGCGAGACAGAAGGCGATGAATGATGTTTTGAATAGATTCCGTCAGGTAGTCTGAGGAAGAACGGGAGACAGCTTGTAACGAGCTAAGAGAATCGGAACAAAGAACTACTTGACGTAAGGTCGTTGACTCGATGTATTTTAGGGCTTCAAGAATTGCATACATTTCAGCAGTGAAGGTACTGCACTGAGAATGTAGCCGATATGATTTTGTGACCCTGATACAATAAAAACTACAAGCCACCGCATCATTGCACGATGAGCCGTCTGTATATAAGAATACATGATCTGGGTAGGCTGCCCTCATTTCCTGAAAATGTATCTGGTAAGCAAGAGGACTAGTCGTTTGTTTAGGCAGGTTGGATAGTCTGAAATCAATATTCGGGCGGAGGAGTTTCCATGCAGGAATGGAGTGACTTGGGGGTTTCATGGGTGTCGGAAGATCAACATTAAGGTCCCGCAGAAGATTTTGCAATCGAATACCTGGAGGCTGAGGCAGCGATGTTCGAAGAATATATGATGTTTCATATTCAGGATGGATAATTATTTGGCGGCAAGGATGATTAGGGAGTCCTGATACTTTAGCTCCGTAAGATGCTAATAAAATATCCCGCCTTCGTTTTAAGGAAGGCTCGCCAGCCTCGGATAGAAGGCACTCAATTCGGCTGGTTCGGTATGCGCCTGTTGCTAGACGGATACCCGCGTGGTGTACACTATTGATGGGTCGCAGAGTGGAGGGAGCTGCTGAGCCATACACTTCACTACCGTAGTCCAAAACTGAGCGGATGAGTGATCTATACAGACGCAAAAGGGTAGTGCGGTCGGCACCCCATGATGTACCATTCAGCATTCGGAGAAGATTAAGGGGAGAGACACATCTGGTTTGTAGTCCACGGATGTGAGCGCGCCAGGTGAGAGACTTGTCAAATGTAAGCCCCAGGAACCTGGCAGATTCTGCAAATGGAAGCGGGTTTCCTGCCAAGTGAAGGACTGGATTACTATGCAAATGGTATATCCTACAGAAATGCAAACCGATACATTTAGTAGAAGAGAATTTAAAGCCCGTTGACGTACTCCATTCGTGGAGCTTGTTGAGCACCATTTGGAGTTGCCTCTGGATCACGCTGATGCTGCTGGAGGAACAGAAAATGGCAAAGTCATCCACAAATAACGATGCCTTAACTGGTTTTCGTACAGTCGACGCTATACCATTGATGGCGATGGCAAACAGAGTGACACTCAGCACTGATCCTTGAGGGATACCATTTTCAAGGGGGTGACTACGAGAAAGTCTATCACCCACACGAACACGGAAGGATCTATTCAATAAGAAGTTTTGGAGGAATAGCGGAAGCTTCCCCTTAAATCTCCAAGAGTGCAGGGTTTGCAGAATGCCGTACCTCCAGGTGGTGTCGTAGGCCTTTTCTATATCAAATAATATAGCCACTAGATGTTGTTTCAAAATGAACGATGTAGAGATAGCTGTTGCCAGCGAAACGAGGTGGTCCAAGGTAGATCGGTTTCGTCTAAACCCGCTTTGGATTGGCGTCAACAGATTTTTATGCTCCAAGGTCCAGGCTAGACGCTGATTCACCATGCGTTCCAGCACTTTGCTTACACAGCTTGTGAGGGAAATAGGTCGATAACTTGATGGCAGTGATCGATCTTTCCCCACTTTGGGAACTGGGACGATGATAGCTTCTCGCCACATGGTAGGGATAGTATGCTCTTCCCAGATACGGTTAAAGAGCCGGAGAAGAAATTCCATGGCAGTTTCGGGAAGATGCTGCAACATTAAGTTGTGGATTTCGTCTGGACCTGGAGTGGTTCTTTTGGCAAGCTTCAGAGCAGAACGCATTTCATACATAGAGAAAGGGGTATTATAATCCTCATGTGCTCTGCTCGAAAAATCCAAAGCGCGATTTTCCATTCTTTCTTTAAACGAAAGGAAGTTTGGAGAGTAGTTTGCCGAACTCGACATCTTTTCATAGTGAGTGGCAAGTTCCTCTACAATGGCGTCTCGATCTGTGATTATCTGACCATTTTTTCTGGCACTGAGTATGAGGAAGGGTACCCTTTAATTAGACGCACCTTCCTCCATACTAGACGTGGTGGCGTGTGGCAATTCAAGGAGGACACGTATGCCTTCCATGATGCATTCTTGCTTTCTAATATGGTTCTCCTCGCCTTAGCTCTGCACCTCTTGTAATCAATAAGGTTATCCGCGGTTGGATAATGTTTAAGTCGAGCCAACGCTTTCTTCCGAGCACCGACAGCCCTTGAGCAATCCAAGTTCCACCACGGGACAAAGGGGGTGTCGCGAATTACCGGTCGACTTGGGGATTGCAGTGCCGCAGCTTGCAGTATTGCAGTGTTAAAATGAGCTGCCATATCCTCCACACTAACAAATTCACCCTCTGATAGATTCACATTCGCTTGGAATGTCGGCCAGTCAGCACGAAGGACGCACCATTGAGGGGGGCGCGCCAAACCACGCGCAAGTCTATCAATGTGGTCGCTACCATATAGGTCGTCTAGGATGGACCATTGCAGGTCGGTTGAAAGAGAAGGGCTGCAAAGAACTAAATCAATACACGTGCTCGAATTTGTGGCGACGGCAAAATGAGTTGCTTCACCAGAGTTCAGAATAATCAAGTCCGCTGTGTCTATTACTGATTCAAAGATACTGCCTCTCGGACACGTGCGGGAAGAGCCCCAGAGAGGACTGTGGGCATTCACATCGCCGACTATCATAAATGGAGAAGGCAGTTGATTTATCAACCCTAAGAGTTCGTCTCCTGATATAGTCAGACCTGGAGGGATATAGATGTTGCACACAGTAAGTGTGAGGGATGGGAGGTGCACCTGCACACATACTGTTTGAAAGTCAGTCTGAAGAGGTACCTCTGTAGATAGCAGCGAATCATGCACCAGTGAAGCAACTCCGCCATGAGCGCAGAGATCATCATCCACATCGAACCTGTACGAAGAAAATCCGCGAAAAGATAGAGGACGAAGTGGGGTAAGGTGTGTCTCTTGAAGACAAATCACCATAGGATTGTGACGGGACACCAACAGTTTAAGGTCGTCCCGTCGCGAGGAGAAACCATTTGCGTTCCATGACATTAGAGCCATGGTAGAATTAACTTTCTTTTTTCTTCCGACGTTGGGAGCCGAATGCACGAGACTCCTCCCCAACGGGAGCCTCCCCCAAAACAGAAACTTCCTGGGCGTTGCCAGGGGGGCTGGATGCTCGCTCAGAGCTAGTTTCAGAAGTTGTAGTCGGTCGCGACTTCGAAGATCCTTTTATGTTGGGGTTTGGTGTCCGTCTGACGTCAACTTCCGTCGATACAGTTTTTATTGTCGATTTCGTGGACTGCGCTGGTTGGACTTTTTTCTGAACCTTATATTTTGTGGGAATTATTATTCTCCCAACCTCAAGGGGAGATGTATCCCCAGGGAGGTCTACTGGTGACACTTGGCAACCAAAACTCACTACTTGCGGGGCAGCGCGTTCTGTTTGGCAGCCCGCCGCTACCCTCGGAGAATTCGCTTTCACAGTGGCAGAAAACGAGCGCGAGAGGTCGACTGGGTTCCTCGCATGGAACCGACGTTTGGCTTCAGGGAAAGACACTTTTTCCACGACTCTTATCTTTTGGATATCACGCTCTTTCAAAAAGGTGGGGCATTGATTATAATTTGCCGGGTGGGCACCTTCGCAGTTAACGCAATGCGGTGTAGTGGTGCAAGGTCCAGGTTCGTGAGATGGTTTACCACACTTACCGCACACTTGGGTATCTGCCATGCACCGCTGTTGTGTACGGCCGAATCGTTGGCACTTGAAGCACCGCAAAGGATTGGGCACATACTGTCGCACGCGGAGGTTATAAAAACCGCACGAGATATTCCGGGGCAAAGTAGGGAGGTTGAATGTTAGGATAAGAGTGGAAGTGGGGATTTCTCGCCCATGCTCCCTCCTCTTAATTCTATAAACATCTGTCACACCCTGACTCTTGAAGAAAGCAACCAGATCTTCCTCGCTCTCTGTTGAGAAGTCGACATGATTGACCACTCCCTTACAAAGATTGAGTGTTGGGTGAGTGGTCACCTCCACCTGGAGGCAGGCAATCTGCTTCGTCTTCATAATTCTATCGATCTGTTCATCCGTTAGCGCTTCAAAAAGAATGGTGCCATTCCTTTGACCATATTTGAATTTTCCATATTTTTCCTCTATTGCTCGCGCCAAACGCACAGCACTAACCATTTTAAATGATTTACCTTCCTCAGCGCATACCATGAGGAGGAATCTAGGTTTCTTTGGTCTATCTTCTTCATTGAAAAAGAAACTATTCAAATCAAGGTTTCTTTCCGGACATCTCCTCTTCCTTGCGGAAGAGGGCGGGGGAGAAGGTTTAGTTTCCATAAGATGGATCAGGTTCATCCTCGTGGTCCCCACCCACCACGGAGACCAACAAGGGGACACTCCATCGGAGTGCCAGGGTTGCCACGAGGATATAGTGGGGGAATAACACAGCGCTGCACCACCGTGTATCCCCCCGCTCACCCTGGAGTTCAGTACAAGACCTAGTCCAAGCCGATTGATCGGGAGTGGGTTAGCTTCTAGACCGCTCGTCTAGAAGAGTCCGAGGCCAAAGCAAGCGTATTGAAGCCTACAGGGAATGTTCCCAAAAATACGTACACAACGTATCCCTCAGTGCAAGCCGAACGTAGCACAAGGTGAGTGTTTGCGAAACAAACAGCCCCCTCAACCGCCAGGACACACATTCCCTCCGACACGGGTCGCCATGCACGGCAAACACATGGGTGGGCGTTCAGCATACAGAGAAGGCCAGTGAGGAAGAAAAAAGGGGTTGAAAAGAATGTACGTGACATGAAATGAAAAGCAAGACGATGAAAAAATGGAGAAAGGAACACTTGAGAGCCTTCTCTGCATCCCCCCGTCAGGACGTGGACCAACCCACCTCGACGGGAAGCTCATCGGAACTTTCAGTGGCCGCACAGAAGAGTTTCCATTCGGAAGGAAAGTTAAATGTTGCAGAAGTTATAGCAGAAGCTTCAATGCGTTCTCCCAAAACTGTGCGAAAAATGAAACGAGCGACAGCAATGAATTTTGTGAGTGAAAAAGTGTACACTCCGGCAGAAGCATTGTCTCTCTTTGCAGATCTAAAAATGACGGGATATTGCTACTTGACACTGAGGGACCGAGCTTTGGAAAAAGATTGTCATCTGTATCCTCCTTATTACAAACTTCTGGAAGAGAAGAAGAAGTGCTATCCAAGTGCCAGTGACATAATAGTTACACACACTTTAGTTTAAATTAAACTTCAGAGTATTTTAGACCATACAGTGTTGCGCTTATGGCAATTTATTGTGGAAAATGTTCAGAATTTCACTGAAGGAAGAATAAGTATGATATGGAAGTGGGGATGTGATGGAAGTGGAGGACACAGTACTTATAAGCAAAGGTTCTCTGATGGTGAGGGTATGTCTTCAGATTCTAATATATTTATCACAAGCGTTGTTCCACTAAAAATGACTGCTGAATTTGAAGATTCTGAGCCACAGAGAATTCTGTGGCAGAATTCACATACCTCCTCAACACGATTTTGCAGGCCAGTGCGCTTTGAGTTTGCAAAGGAGACTCCAGAAAAGATAAGAAGTGAGTTTATGCGCGCCGAAAAGCAAATAGATGACCTCACAGCAACTGTTGTAAATATGTCGAATAGACAATTACAAGTTCACCACGTACTCCAGAGAACAATGGTAGACGGTAAAGTCTGTAACGCCACACAGGAAAATAAAATCTCACAAGTTGCTACATCCGAAGTGCCAAGCCAAAAATAATGAATAATTTGGAGAAGGTCAGATCACTTCCATGCAACAAAGAGACATTCTCTTTTGGGCTTTCCCTTCTTCATGCTCGGATCCGCTTCTTTGAATGTATTTTACATATTTCGTTCAAGCTGGACATTCAGAAGTGGCGAGCATCAGGAAGTGAAGAAAAACGCTTAGTGGAAGCGAGAAAGAAAAGAGTGCAAGAAGAGTTTTGGTCGAAATTAAATCTCAAGGTGGATACCCCTAGACAAGGAGGTGGGACCAGCAATGATGGCAACACTTCGCGAAGATTTTTCGAAAACCCTGAGAAATCGGCAGATATCACAGGCAATGTAGAACTAATTAAAAGTTTCAAGTGATTATTGCTGCCCTGATTACTGGCTTCCCAATTAACGTTACGGCTTTTAGGGAATTTGCAAACAAGTCCGAAGAACTCTTTGTGGAACTTTACAATTGGTTTATATGCCCACAACGGTCCACAAGATTCTGATTCACGGAGCAGATGTCAATAAATTCAATGCTACTTCCAATAGGGCAACTGACAGAAGATGCGCAAGAGCTCCGACATAAATAATATCGGAAGTACAGGGAACATCATTCCAGAAAAATGTCACGATCTGCAACAAATGAAGATATTCTTCACAGTCTTTTGCTTTCTTCAGACCCTCTCATTTCGAGCCTGCGGAAAACACAGAAGACAAAAGATGAAGATATTCCAGAAGATGTATCAAATTTATTAATTCGCGACTCTACTGACATGGAAAACAAAGTTTTTGAACATTCAAATGACAGTGAATCGGATTTAGATTTTGTCTAAAAGTTCATTAATATATCTATTTGTTTATTTATTTATTTATTTGTTTTTGAAAGTCAAAACAATATATCATTTGATTTTTGTCTTAACATATTAAATGTGTAGATCTCTGCGCCTTCAGTGCAGCTTTAACTGGTAAAAATGCCATCAATAATTAATGCTTAATTCCTTAGCCATGCGTACCGTGTTATTTTTATATCTTACTTGTGTGTAATGTAATTTTTGTTTTCCAAAAACCTCTTTTTGGTTGCTTTCCAAAAAAATCTGTCTTCTAAGAACTTCCGTATCTCTTTAACCAATGGTGATTTTACCACTTGCTGCAATATTGATTAAACCCAAACAAATATGAGACAGCTGACTCCTTCCTCTGTCACTAATGTTCAGTACGTCAGCGTAACTGAACTCCTTCGGTGAACGAGACTATAAACACACCATTATTCAGTTCGAACCTAAACATTTGGAAGATAACAAATCAAGTCCAGAACAAGGAAGTCTTGCGCCCTCAGCCATGCGAGTAGAGAACAGACTAGCCTCAGAATCAATAGTATTTATTTACAATTTTATTCTATGTTGAAAGTTCCTTTTATTCTTTTATTCATTACGACATATAAGAGACGATAATAAATTTGTTTCGATATTGTAAACGTGTACAAAGATTTGTTAAGCGTTTCGTAATTAACTTATATCATTTTCGATCTTTCCAGTAGACTGAGGTCTTTGGATTAGGTGATGTTCAGCTGGTGAGGATTTCCAGGTAAGGCATCCACCTGGAAATGATCGGGGTCAGAGCTATTAGGTTACAATTTCAATTCCGGTACGACCACAAACTCGCTGTAGTTTATCTCATGAAACGTCCGGCAGTTGACCGGCATCGAACTGACGACCTCCATTCACGGGCATATTCGACCGCAAGTTGTTGCCATTACAGTCACCGATACCCGTGTTAGTAGTGCACACATTTCTACCCAAAAAACATTGTCAATCTCAACGATATCGTCACTAGGATTTTTGTCCACCTAGCAACGCAAAATTGATCACTGTGCGACGGTGGCAAGAATTTCGACACTAGATAGCTGGGTCGAGTTCAGCTGCCGTCTGGAGGAGAATTCTAGCGGCTGACTACTCTGATCGGTAGTTTTCCGTGATTTCCCCGATCAACACCAGGCGAATGCCGAAGCAGTCCCTAACAAAAGGGCCACGGACCGCGCGCGATCTTTCCTTCCTCTTCCTTCGCCTATCCTCATCACTTACTTACACACACTTACTCACATGAACTACATTACCATGCATGTCGGGAGCTTAGAGCTTGCCCAGGCTGAGATAGTGCCCCGCTGGTAAGTGATACCTGATTGGGGAAAGCCCTGGAAGCGAACGGGTACGTCGGGGCAGAATCTCGCCATCCAGTGGGGAAAGGTCACTGCTACCTCCCGCGACAAAAAACATGCACTACACTTACGGACTCGTGACCTTAGCAGTTGAACCGCCCGGAATCACTCATCAATCAAGGTATTCACATTCTACTGGGTGAGGCGAGGCGAGGCGCTGGAGTACTCACGAGGGGGGCGTGGCGCCGGGCTGGTCGGGGCGGCGGAAGGCTGCGGCCGCCTGCGCCTTGCGCGTGAACAGCACGGCCGTGCGTCGGTTCACGCCCGACGGCGACACCGTCAGCTGCGCCTGGTGCTCCGCCGACACGCCCAGCTTGGCCGGCGTCGCGGGGCTGGCGGTCGCCGACGCTGCTGCGGACAGAGCAAGCATGCACTCAATCACAGCAAAATGCACACGCATCACCATATGCAGCACTATTACAATCGTTTATATCAAGAACATTTTCTCAAAAAATGGACCAATGCAGTACAGTGCAATTGCAAAACTTTAATAACGGATTATTATTAATAATTAAAAGGAAAAGCTTTAATAACACAGAAGCGGATCCGCAGAATGTGAAAACTCCTACAGATGCAAAGAAAATTACATTATTATTATTATTATTATTATTATTATTATTATTATTATTATTATTATTATTATTATTATTATTATTACTATTATTCCTCTAATTCCCGACTAGAGATGTTATGAGTCGGTTGATTATGAAGTCTATTCCGTTCGTTTTTTTTTGAAGAGCTTGATCACTGAGGAGAGAGATTTCACTCTGACCCTCAAGACCAATATGGGAGGCTCATTTGTGTTGGTTCAAGAACTTGCGAACTATGTGACATGTTAGCAGGATCACTGCTTTCTGTCCGTGGTTTAGGATTCGTTGACGTAATCCCATTTGATTTAGAGTTTTCCTGAACTTTTTTGTGACTACACCTTCGGCAGAAATAACAAGTGGATATGTTGTTACACTCTGTAGTTTCCGCATTTGTTTTATTTCTAGAGCAAGCTCTTCGTACTTCGCAGTAATTTTCTCGGTCTCTGTTTTCTTTAGATTGTGTGTCAATGGTACGGCAATATCAATAAGCATAGCTACTTTCTTGTTCCTGTGAATCAACACTATATCTGGTCTATTGAAAGCCACAGTTTTATCTGTAAATATAGTTTCTTCTGTGCTTAGGATTGAACTTTGTTGTCCTTATTTCCCTCCAGGTGCCTGAAGAAGCTCCTTCGGTTCCTGTGAAATTCAGCATTTTCCTTCTTCCTTTTCGTCAGTTCATTGTATCGACGGAGTCTACTTCCTTTTGCTTTTGCCTGAAAGTGTCTAATAAAGATTCGAGATCCCGAGTACTTTGTGTTCTATTCAATTTTATTCCTGCTTTTGTTGCTAGTGTCGTTGTTGTCCTAACTACTCTCTTGGTTTGATTATTGTTAATGTACTCCTTTATGGTGTCAGCTTTGGATCTGAGTTCATTTACTTCTCCCTCGAGTCATTATTTCCAGGGTGGCATGTGATCTCGTTTGTTTGTTTCTCTTATGATTAGGGTAATACGTCGTTTAGCCATTCAGTTCGATGACAGTAGCTGCTGCCCAATAGAGAGCACGGTGTACCTCCGTCAGGTCATCCAAGTTTTTAACATGTTGCTCCAATACACTATTCACCCTCTTTATTGTTTCCTTTGGTTTTTCGATGTTCTTCAGGGCAGGAATGAATGGTCGGCAGGATGGTTCTGTACCACGGGCGTGCTAATAAGCTGTTGAACATGTCTGATATCTTCGTATCCTGTTTATCGTTTTGGGATGGATCATTGTAGGTGTTTTGGAGGTCTTGTCGGCTGACTCGGCTGAATATAATATCTATTCCAGGTTGCAACCAGCTACCTAACGAGCAGATCTAGGGGCTGACGGTGCCTCTACAATACTTGGCACAAAATATGGGCCGTTGTTATAATAATAATAATAATAATAAATTATTATTAGCACATGAAAATGTTTGTTTCAAGCCCCTAATTTTTTAATTTAATCCTTACAAAAAAGGTATTTGTTTTTAATTCAAATTAACTACTGTAATTTATTTCTGTAATAATAATAATAATAATAATAAATAATTATTATTAGCACATGAAAATGTTTGTTTCAAGCCCCTAATTTTTTTATTTAATCCTTACAAAAAAGGTATTTGTTTTTAATTCAAATTAACTACTATAATTTATTTCTGTAACACGGAGAGATGAATTATATTTATGTAGGGGGTTAACTTTTGTTCCGAAAAGGAGCCACGACTCTCATTATCTCTGGACGCACGTGCTAGTAGACTCAACTGCGAAGGCAGTGTAATATTTACGCAACTATTTCATTCTACATGGCATTTGCATGGAAATTATTGAGAATGAAAGTGGTTTTAACACAGCATGAATCAATCAAGCAAAAAATTACAATAAAGATGCGATGCAGTCATTTTTGTTACTTTCTCGTGAGGTGCTGTACCTTTGGTCTGGCCGGCCGTGGCAGCGGCGTCTCCTCCAGGGCTGGCCGCGGCGGCAGCGGCGGTCGGGGTGGCGCCGGACGGTGCGAGCGCGGCGGGCGAGGGCGTGGCGGCAGGAGGCGCGGGGGTGGCGGCTGGTGCGGCGGGCGGCGGCGTCGCGGCGGCAGCGGGGGCGGCGGGGCCGCCTCCGGGCGCGGCTCCGGCCCCGGCGCCGGCCCCCGCGCCCGCCTGCAGCGCCGCCACCTTGGGCGCGGAGGGCGTGGGCGGCGGCGAGGCCACGCCCGCGCTGCCCCGCGAGTCGGCGCTCTGCTCGCGCGGCCGCTTGCCGGCCTTCTTGCGGCGGCCGCGCTTGGCGCCGGGGGCGGCGGGGGCGGGGGCGGGCACCTCCGCGGGGGACGGGGCGGCGGCCGGGGGCGGCGAGGCGGCCGGCGCCCGAGACGACGTCGCGTCGCCCCCGCCGCCCGGCGCAGACTCCTTCGACGGGGCGGTCTCCGCGGCTGCAACAACCACGCGCTCGCCTTCATTTGTTGCAAGGACCACATACTTTAGAAGTTTCAAACTAATAGGTGCTGTACATGGAGAAAAACAATTCACAGAAACTAGACTGTGTTTCTTGAATATGACGTAAGTATTCCAAATGAAACACCAATTCAGACTGAAATAAAGTTATACCAAGGCAACGTACAGGGTCCACTTGGTATCTAAAGGCGATTAAATGTAGCAACCTTTTAAGGCACGCAGGGAGAGTGTGTTTAGCTTTTGCCAATGATCATATGGTCAGAAATCTCGTACAGCGAAGTTACATGTGACCCTACTTTTGACATCGCGCCCCTGATTGATAGGCAACTCATTCTTTCCTTATGTTTGACAGGTACACGAAGTCTCAAGGAACGACCCGCGCATTGCCAATGTCAGTATCGAGTTAGTCTTTATTGTTCAGCAATGGCTGAACCTGAACAAACATCGCCGTTACTCTGCATGCACTAAACGTTGTGATCGTCAAACTGAAAAATTTCTATATTCAAAACCATTCATCACGGCAGAACGAGTTCCTACCAATCAGGTTCATTTACCAATGTACAGGTGGGGGGAAATTCCATACAACGAAGAAACGCGTGGCGTTTGTCCCTGAGTGGTAGGCAACCCCTCATGCACTGGTGTTTGACGGGTAAACGAAAGCTCCTTGACAGCTTCCGAAGTGACTTGGCAAACAACGCGTTTTGGGATTTATTCTAAGGCATCCTCTTCTCACATTACAATCCAAAACAATCTTTATTAAATAAATCTGCCATCTGTAATCAATTTTTGCCGCATACTGTGCGCGCTACAGCGATACGATATAGCTCCCATGCTACGGCAGCCAATTAACAATAACAACGAAACTCTCAGCACGCCAACTCACAATTCCCGCTCAAATGAGCACCCTTTAACACAATTAACCTCACTCTCGACACTTGAAATCATACTAATCTGATCCAAAACATTCATGGCATATGCTTTATTTGTTCTAGCGTATTATTTGAGATAACAACCTCGTGCAAATGTCGAACCCTCTGATTTGGTGCTGCGTGATCTGGCCTCTGGCGCTACCATGTGATCACTCACTCTCAACCACCTTCTAATTTATTCGTGGTACAAGTCAGGGAGACTTTTCACACTTACAGTTATTGAATTAAAATTTCTACTAGTAGTGGCCACAGAATGACAGGTTTCTATCCTGCTTTGAGAGAAATTTTCACGAGAGGATTTTGAATGTTAGCGGGTGTTGAATATGGATTTGGCATTTTTGGGTCGATAGTCCGACTTTGACAGCTAGTTGAGCCTGAGCTTTTGTTCGTTACACAGCTACAGAAACTGAGATGATTGAAACGGAAAGTTAAAAATCTATTTTTGCATCGACCGGGAATCGAACCTGGAATGACAGCACGGGAAGCTAATGCGAGCGCTATCCATGAGCCATCCAAGAGGCTGGGTGACTAATACAGGTGACCAAAAACACAAATGGAACTTTGTCGTTTTGTTCGTAGAATATTTTTCTGTCTAATAAAAATAAAGGAAAACCCGAAATGGAACTTGGTGGTTTTATTCACAGAATGTTTTCTACACGCCTGATTTAAAATGTTTTAGATCTTGACAAATGGGAGTTCGAACAAGTGAAAATATAATTTTCTCCTCAAAAACACACTCTAAAAAGAGATCATTTTGACGGATAGGGATACGAATGAACTTCATGCAGTGATGACATTGCAACAGATAGTGATGAAGCCATTTACAATTGAGCTAACGGTAAACGACGCACAGACGAACGCACGCACAAACGAACGCACAGACAAAATGGGTGCAAGGACAATATCCTGCAATTCTGTAGCCAGCAGCAGCTGTCAAAACAGGTCCTTTCTTACAGTAAAGTCTCTATAGAATTGTCATCCCGTAAAAAGAACGTGTTGGCACTCACCGGGCTCCGAGGCAGCGCTGGCGGTGGAGCGGCGGGACGTGGGGCGCGCGGGCTTCTCGGGCGCGGGGGGCGCGTGGGCGGGCTTCTCCGGCGCGGGGGCCGAGGCCGAAGCCGCCGCCGCCGCCCTCTCCGCCGCCGCGGCCGCCGCCCGACGCGCGGCCGCCGCCGCCGCTGCCGCCTCCTCGTCCGTCGTGTCCTCGCGCTCCGTGTCCGATTCGAAGCCGTCCTCGCCCTCTGCGCCACAACCAAAAGGAGCGATTTGGCAGGGAATTCGACGGCACATCGAGGTACTACTTACATGGCTATCTGGGAGACGCCGGGATAGCCATGGAAGTACTGACTCTAGCCGCGGAAGCCTACGCTCTCACATCGAGGTACACTGCTAGATAACTGCCAAGGGATATGCTAATTTCACACTTGCGTACGCATACAAAGGCCAGGAGATCAAATTAACGAGCATCCTTTTCTTTTTAAAAAAAGTCATATTCAAGTCCTTTTATGACAAAAAGATTAACGAAGCAAGGGTAGCGGAGACAAACAAAATGTTATGTACTTTCACCTGACGGTCGTATAAAGTGAATGTTAACTTGGATGATTGTTGACATGCTCTTTCTACGTGATTAAGATGGAAGGCGTCGAATTGAGCTGAATGAAAAGGCCACTGATGATTCCGTGAGATCTTCGAAGTAAATGGGGGTCCGTTTCTCAATGATTACCCCCACATTTACATAGGCCAGGAGTACTTACAATTCCTGCTTTCAAAGACAATGTTCACACTTGCAATGGCAAAAACAATAAATCGTCTACTCATTGTTTTAAATCTTTCTACGATATACTACAATACATTGTCTGTCCTTAGCAATAATCAAAGGAAGTGTTTGAAGACAAAAGAAAGTGAAAAGTCAAAGAATTGTGCGAAACAGACTTTCGTAAATGTCAACGTATAATGAATGCATTTGTCATGGAAAATATATTTTTTTTCATCGTGCAAAATACAAGAAACTATTTGTCTCCCAAAGAACACGACAAATTTAACTCGTAAATATTCACAGAGAAAGAGGGAGGTATAATCACCTAGGAGGAGAGGAAAAGAGACAGAAAGATTGGTGGGAGACAGGGAGAGAAAGGGAGGGAGAGGTGAAACGAGACAAGCGAAGAGGGAGAGACAGGAAGAGAGGGGTATTAAGGGTGAGGGCGAAGGGGAGCGCGGCCTCAGAGAAGAAAAAGGTAGAAAGTGCTCACCCGAGGCGTGCGCGTGGGCGTGCCGGTGATGGTGGTGATGATGGTGGTGGCGATGGCCGTGTCCGTGGGCGTGCGCGTTGGCGGCGGGGGCGGCCGAGGCGGCGGCGGCGGCGGCGGGCGGGGGCGAGGGGAGGCCGGCGCCCAGCGCCATGCGGCGGCGCAGCTTCGCCACCTCCGTCTTGATGAAGCGCGTGCGCTTGGCCCGCGCCATCCCGTGGCGCATGCGCTGACTGCGGTCCAGCAGCTCCAGCAGCCGCGCCAGCGCCTCGCGGCTCGCCTGCGCACAACACGCGCGCGCGCACGCGCTCGCCGTCACACCACGCGCTCGCTCGCACAACGCTTTCTGGGGCACACCCCACTGCAGCAGCCGCTGGAAAAACATTGCAACGACGGGGAAAAGACACCGGACTTCTTCTGGAAGTGTCCACGCCCAAGACGGCGCGATTAAAAGCGGCTGCCGAAGCTACGGGCTCAACATCCACACAATATTCTCACAGAAATGGTCAGCCTTATACTGAACATACATCGTGTTGAGGTGAAAGCATTTCCAGCTGGTCACAAAGCGGAACGATGGGTTACACCAACCACAACGTGGTAAGCAACAGACGTTTGCAGTCCAGCCGAAGGTCTCAACTGCCGTTTCCCCTTCCTCCTTTCCTCTTCTTCTAGTAGTTTTTCTTTCTGTAAAATAATGCAGTAATACACTGTTAATAAGAAAAATTATTCTGCAATTACTTTCACCCATATTACGTTAATACAATAGTCCCAAAGCAAGGCATCCCCTCTGAGCAAGTTACGCTAAGAATACAGCTTCCAAACATCATACACACACGCACGTGCTCACGAACGAAACGAAGACTTCTCACTCCAACAGCGAGCGGTTCTCAGCGTAGCAGCGACTTAACAAAGGCGGCAATTCTACATTTAAAAATATTTGAGCGTCTGAACTGATCTCGCTCCCCTCCCCCCGAAATACTTTCTGGATCGGCGCCTGTAGAAACTTCGGACCCTAAGTACACTTGAATTAAGTGAACTATGCTCAGAGTGATTTCTAACGGGTCGATTATTTCAATAACAAAATATAGGGATCGACAACAGCTAAAAACTGACCGATGATGATGATTATTATTATCATCATTAATATTATTATCTTCTCTTGTAATTCTCAGCAGCTTGTGATGAGTTCAATTTGCCCAATCCAGCCACGATTAGGAAAGAGCTCGGTCAACGAGGAGAGAGATTTCACTCTGACCCTCAAGACCAATATGGGAGGCTCATTTGTGTTACTTCAAGAACTTGCGAACTATGTGACATGTTTGCAGGATCACTACTTTCTGTCCGTGGTTTAGGATCCGTTGAGGTAATCCCAATTGTTTTCGATTTTTCCTGAATTTTTTTGTGACTACACTTTCAGCAGAAATAACAAGTGGATATGTTGTTACACTGTCGTTCCTACACTGTACTGTAGAACTACACTGTAGTTTCCACATTTGTTTTATTTCTAGGGAAAGCTCTTAGTACTTCGTAGTAATTTTCTCGGTCTCTGTTTTCTTTAGATTGTGTGTCAATGGCACGGCAATAGCAACAAGCATAGCTTCTTTCTTGTTCCTGTCAATCAACACTGTATCTGATCTATTGAAAGCCACAGTTTTATCTGTAAATATGGGTCTGCCCCAATAAATGATGGTATTATTTGCTTCCATTAGATGGGGTTGTATTTATAATACGGTGGAGCTCCACTACTTAACATTCCATTCTTGAGAATCAATTGTTGATGGACAATCTTAGCTAGATGGTTGTGTCTGCCCAAGTAAGCGCTGTCGGTACATCCAGCCATTATATGTTCTATTGTTTCACCTCTGGTGCCACATTTCCTGCATTTGTCAACAACGGGCATGCTCATGCAATGTTTTTCATAGTTCCTAGTTCGGCATATTCTATCTTGGATTGCCATTGCCAAATCCTTCTGTTTCTGGATATAAATAGCTGTCTGATAGCCATTGCAGTTTTAATTACTTTTGCAAAACGCGTCTGCGACCAAAAGTGCTTTGGGATAATCTTAATTACGGGATATGACAGCACTTCAAGGGACTCCCATTATCCTTGTCAAGTATTGCCTAATATATATATTTTTTACTCCTCAGTTTAGTGGATTTATTTTCGATTGAGCAAATTTTTTTTCAGCCTCCGCCAAGCAAAAAGGATTTAATTTTTCAATTTTAACTTTTGAACAAGTCATCGGAGGAAAGAACCGGACGACCAACTCAATTATTCAGAGAAAATATGAGTTCGCATATTTGACGTTCTGATAAACGATGTCCCACTGAATAGCTTTTACTAATTTTCTATGCAAATGAAAGTCATTCATGAAATCAATTGTTAACATTAGAGAGTTTGTGCCAATTTTAGCGGAGAGCACTATCGATCTCCTGCACATGCGCATGAGCACCAAAGTGATGCGAAACTTGAACTGCGCGTGAACAGAAGATCGGTAGTACTCTCCGCTGAGGTTGCCACAGACTCTCCATTACAATATTAACTCTAATAAAACAGATGAAAATATATTTTATATTCGGCATAAAAAATAAAAAAGTAATAAGAAAACATCACGTCCGCTGGACACTATAACTGTCACTAGGTCTAACACCCTTGACCTGTCGTTTATCCCCTTACTCCCGAACCTTGCTTTCCGTCCTCGCCGTTCCGAATTCAAAACAAACTAGACTTCGAAATGCAGCTCACTTTCTGTGAAGAGGCCTGCTCCACGCAGGAATTTTCTGTGACAGTGACCTTCAGATCGGATTCACGCGTGCGATGTGCTCCGCACGCCATTCTCCAGAAGGGAAGCACAGGGCAGCAATCTTCACGAATATGTTTCGCGATGGGCGAACCAAAGGCATGCCATTTCATACAGGCATTATTAAAATCATATTTTTTACTTGACACAGAATTTAATCCCCCTACCAGTTAAACGACTCTAGATATTGCTGTTCTAAGTAGATACTGCGTCTCGTCGCAAGGAAATACTGTATCAAGCGCATCTACACAGCTCTTCCGCTTCTTCTACTATACGAGTTCAAAAGCGCCAGTGATGACCACTGGAAGGAGATATGAGCCTGGTCACTGAGCGCGGGTTCACGTGACCGCTTGAATAAGGGAGATTTTACACGTGTCTTACGGAGAAACCAATCGGTTTCACGAAACACATGAATCGTTAATAGAGGTGACCACTTAATCGAGGTGGCCGTCGAAACACATTGTATAGTAAAAGTAACAGGCTGTATAGTAAAGTAAACGTACGGGGTAGAGATTCTAGGACTCGTGAAATCATGAGCAGATTATAATTCCCCTATACGTCACGTACAGGTTTTACTGGTTTTTAACGACAAATCAAGTAAAATAAAAAAATTGTTTCTGTATAACAAAATGTAATATAAATGGTGTATCATTTAGAAGACAATATATTTTTGTATTTACGGAAAGAGTACCTAATAGTTATGTAGGAAAAATCTGAATTTGGAGTGCTTTTAATACTTTTGGGTAAAAAATACTTAGGGGAACATGAGAACCAACAATATGGTAACATGCATCCCACCAATGATTAAGCTTCCTGCAGATCTCCAGCACAGTGTACACTGGAAGACGAGAAATAGGATGGCTTGTTAACACAGATGTTCGAAGAAAGAAACTAAATACGAGCTGTGTAGCACTTCGTCTGCAGTGGGCGCGTCGCTAAGGTTACAATTATAGGTACAACTTATAGTTAGTGACGGGGAAAGGAAGTGTTATATCAGTTCCGAGATGCTGGCAGCTAAAGGCAAGCGTTTTCCTGGGCGATTTAAATAATTACACGAGGGAACAAAAAAACATATTTTTTTACCTCAAGGATGAAGTAGGTGATTTCAAAGAAAACGATCACGCTGATTTCGAAAATCATCATAAAAAGTTTCTATCACGGAACGTTCAAAAAACATGAACATATTTATTATTTAAAATAAACAAAATCCTATAACAACTTCTGCACTATCACTCCGATTATATTACTACATTTTATGAGCATGCTTCATATGAGGTAAGAAAAAGTTAAAAATGGAACACGCATATTCGTGCAATAATATGCAGATATTATAATGGTTTTTGGTATGATGTAGCGAATGACAATGATTTGAGTTTTCCATACAACCACAACTTAAGGTTCGTTGTACAGGTGACAACGCTGGAGAGCAGCCCTTGATTTGCCCTGATCACAAACACAACAGTCAAATTAGTAAGAACACGCAAGTTTTTTAATTTCATATTATACATATATGTGTGTTTTTTCTTTTCAAGTTTGGGTGTAAATCTTCCACATACGTAACGGAAGTTATTTTGGGTTGATTCGCACACTTTCGATGTGAAATGACGATTTGCATTTTATCGAACCGATTCAATTCTACAGATGTGGCGAATTTCACTTTAGGTTTATAACACAGAACTGTAATGTATTAATGTATTCGAGACACACACAAACCAGACACGAGCTTCACGCGCACTGCGGGTATAGTTCGGTATGACACCGACTGACTCAGAATTTGCCACGCCAATAGTTGGATACTTGTATACTTGCGATAAGGTAAAAGGCTAAAATAATTATTTTCGGTGACTGATGCTTAGTAGGAAATATGATGATGCACGTGACTTGTTTTCAAATCATCCACGAAGGCCTAATTGAAATTGAGCGCCTCTACCAAACACGAGAATTAAGACGGCAATCTTCGAATGAGGAAGGTAAGCAAAACCAAACAAAAAACACGAAAGAATAATTGTGTTGACATCTCATTAAAGTGGCATAGATTAAATGAAAAAATACTTTTTAAAAAATAGATTTTATGCATATTGATTCTACATATCTTACAGGTGCAATTTAAATGTATTTGCATTAATAACAAAATACGTTATGATACGGTATAAAGATAAAGTACATTTAAATCCTGTGACGTGATATGACATTTTTATTGTGATATTCGTATTTTACGTATAAAATTATGTCGCGCATTCCATCTTCCTGGAGATAAAAATCGTGTCCCTAGTGTTGTCGGTGAAAATCTTGTCTACGGTTTAGCCGCTAGCGGACGGTCGGACGGATGGTTTGCCGTAAACCAATTTTCAGATACCAAAAACCCACAAATCGTGGATTATAACGCGCTAGAGGAAGTAACTTACTAAATAATAATTACCCACTCTTTCGGTGTTGCATACCTACATCACGAATTTTTCTGCCGAAAAATCGCCGCAGTGTTATATAACTTTGTTAATACTACGTAAGTAGTATGTGAGAAAGTAATAAATGCAAATGCAAAATAAGAACCAAATTAAAACCATCCCATTAAAATATAAATCCTGAAGAACTGATCACATTTACACAAACTAGTGGTGCTACAACAGCACATACTTTCTCACATTATTGGAAACAGCTACGTAGGATTGAAATATTGCACTTTCTGCGTTACTAACATCTCAGCCATTACTTCAAAACGTCCAATTCAATCAAGAAGCGAACAACTCACTGTTTCCATCGCAGTGTTGTCAAAACTATGTAATTATACAACTGCATAAAAATATTATACAAAAGTTTAGTAAACTTGTTTTGGAAAAAGAAGGCTGATACCTTACAGCTATATCAAGTCACAACAATGACGCGCAATTCACAGAAATTCGCGAGAGCGGAACGGAATTCAATTGTTGAATTCTCTTCATTTCGATACTCCCTTAATGAGCTAGCAAATGAGCTTTGAAATGTTTGAAAACAAATAATTTCTTTAAAGATTAATGTGTAAATGTTTAACAAAAGGTCGAAAGTAAAAACGAACAAAGAAATAATATTGCAAATTTTAATTTACGACACATCCGGCTGTCTGAAGCGCAGTAAATTTGCAGTAAGCTATTATCTTTGATCACGAAATTATAGAAAAACTACTCGTATTTTCAAAAAAAATTAAGCATGACCTTATTTGAAGATGTAGTTTTGATAAATACATTTCATTGAGAAAACCAGCTACCATCTATCGCCGTCCAAAGTACATTTTTTTTCACATTTTCTCAATTTTTCGGTTTCCCTAATGGTAGAACGGAATATTAATTTTAGAATATTAAAGAACACAAAAATCTCGACCTAAATGGCAATTTTCTTTTAAACCTTTGTAGCAGTTTTTAAGAAAATGACGTTTAAGGGCTACTAAAAATGCAAAATTTGACGCTCTTTTTCACAGAAAATTTTTGAGTTTTCAAAATACTTAATTTGAAGCACTTACATTCACAAACATAATAATGTTCACAAAGTGCTGGTAATGTCCATATTAAAGATTTGAGAAACCTTTAAAAAAATACATTTGTGTAATTTTTGAGGGAAAAAAATGAGCTTTACGTCATATTAAAGAGTGCAATTAGCACTATCCGTTCCAAAAGTTTGAAGACAAAATCTGGAGCCATTTATGAGAAAACGGCGTTTGAGTGTTTCTGAAAATGCGGAATTTTGAGCTAGTTTTCACAAAAAAGGTTGAGTTTTCGAGAATCTTTATTTGACATCATTTAAAGCACATGCACTGCATTAATATAATAATATCAACAAATCGCCGCTACTGTAAATATTAACAACGTGAGAGGCAAGTCAAAAAAATGACATTTTGCAATTTTTGAAAAACAAAAGAATATGACGTTTATGTCATCTCATAGCGTACATTTAGCACTACCCCTACCAAAAGTTTAAAGAAAAAAAATGGAGTCGTTTTTGAGAAGCTTGTGCTTTTGTATTTTTTTAATTGCACATATTACACGCAATATTGCGCGAAAACTACTAAAATTTTCAAAAAAATGTACATGACCTTAAAGTAAGAACTCACAATGAAAAACAAATTTTTTTTGAAGGGAAAATCTCTATCTGCAATTTTATAGTTTGTGGAAGACGCCGAATAAAATTCAAACTTTCGCAATTTTCGAAACTTCAGAGCTATCCGTGAAAAGCGGACCTATGCCACCTTAATAAGTGTATTTTATTATATAATTATAAGAAGGTTAAAGAAAAAATTTGGAGCAGTTTATGAGAAAATTTCGAAAACGTCCGGAGGGCTTCATGTAAAGTACCCCCCAAAATTAAAATATCGGTTTCAAATTCAAGGGGCCACGAGATCAACAAGATCGATCGGGAAGTATCACTTTCGGAGAAAATCGGCTGAACGGTTTAGTAGCTAGCGTTGTTCACAGACGGACGGACAGACGTTTTGCTTTCAATTGGTTTTTCGGTATCAAGGAGCAACAAAACAGGGATTCTGACTGCACCACGTGTTAAGAGATTTTTTTCTTAATTTAGCAACTGGATTTATCCACTTTTTCTTTACCAGGGCCCTGTAATAAGTTTTTCTGCCGTTTTTTTCGCGCAGCGCTGTATAACTTTCCCTATACTATACGTATAGTATACGGGAAAGTAAAAATCAAGAATATTACCTTCCGAGTTACAAAAAATAGAAGCTTACGTGTTCGCTTGGGGGACCACTGAGGAATATCCTAAGTTATGAAACAAATGAATGAAGCAGGTAAGGTCGGACACTAGTTCGAGTTTTGATGCCTACGTGATTCCTTCTGCACTGTACAGATAAGAAATCTGTATATTTTAATTAATTAGGCACCTATTAGAAACATCGATTTATTACAGGAACACAATGTATCAACTATTTCGATACCAGAGCCCTATAATACGAGTTTTCTGTCAAAAAATTCACCGAATTTTGAAGCAGCATTACAATCCTTTTTCTTTGCTACGTGCGTAGTAAGATAAAGTAAAAAAAAAAGGACACCGCTTACTATTCTTCTGTTTGACATTTCATAGCGATTCCACCACACAATGAGAATGGCGGCTACTTCAGAGTTACCGTAACGGTATGGCGTAGTCATAATCGGCAATGAAAAATAATTTTCTACATTATACCATAAAATTAGCTCTGAGCTCGTAATACAAGAGCATTAAAAAATGACAATTTGAATTCAATATGGCGTTCAGTTTGAGGCGCCACATCGGTATGCAACTTCATACTTTGGCTATCGAACGAACAATTTTCGACAATAATTTAGCAGTGTACTCATTCCCTAATGGCATAGTTTTTTTCGACTTCCTAAAAAAATTGTGCAGCGCAACCCCAACACCTACACGCCATACTTGCGTTTCCCTGTTCCTCGTAACACTGGCAACTTCTCGATAAGTTTAGGCTTTGAGCTTATCAGATGTGGTTTTTCTTGCTAGCTCAGCCCATCAGTATGTGTGTGATGTACTAAAATTACTCCTCAACCTTTTCTTTTACTGTTTTACAAATTACTTTTGAATGAAGGAACATACTATTAGTCATGAAGAGGATCAAGACTCATTATCTTAAAAAAGGTCTATGGTTCATATTTGTTTGATATTATGTTAATAGCAATTAATGCCAACATGATTTGAATAGTACTATGTTCAGTATTTCACATATTCTGATTTAATTAAAATAATTGTTTGGATTCATAAATGTTGAATAAAGAGGGAGAAAGAAACTCTCTAGCATCTTGCTAACACAGAATTTTTTGACAATTAATTTGAAAATCGAATAATTTAAAGCAGTCGAGTACTTGTAGCATACACTGGATTAGTGGCACTAGCTTTTTGTTCTTGTCCCATTTTTGCATCCCTAACATCTTGTGCCTCGTTTCACAATTTCACAATTTAAAATGAACACTTACTCCTGCAAAGGAAATCCAAAAAGGTATTAGTCTAGTCTTTAGAAGCTAGCTGCTGCAACAATTCAAATTTTAATTTTTAAAATATATGTTCCTTCATTTAAATATTGTGCACACTGCTCCTAGAATCATAAAAAACTGCTAAAATTTAATTGTTCATCTATTATTCTTAAAATATCTGACTTTCTTAATAATGAAACTGCCTACTTGTGGGGCATGTGCCCCATGTTTCAAACTACAAATATGGAGGTTTATATTAAACCGTGGTATATACTTTAAAAACTTTACAAAGAGATTAGGAATATTAGTTACAGTGTAATACTTAGAAAGTGGTGTACTTACTGATAAAAAAAAATACTATTTGCAAACTCAACTGGCAGATTTTATGAACGATTTTTGGAAAGTGTAAGCGAGTTGAACCTATGAATGTAATATTATCAATGTAACCTATGTAATGTAAACTATGAATCCATATTATCATGGCAGAAAGTATTATTCTTTCATGAAGAACATGAGGGTTCAGGGCAGGAGTTTATAGCTAATTTACCTTTGAAAATATATTTTATTATATAGGAGCGAATATTTTGTCAACAAAACTTTAAAAAAAAAAAACGCTCTTTTCTGTATTCAAAATTTGACGAGAATATGGTTTAGGATAGAGATCACTGAATTATGAAAATGTGCACAAAATTCTCTTCTCCCTATAGCTCGTCACACACAGTTTTTAACTGTTTTTGACGTAAATAAATAAAAAAATACATATTCAATTGTCTTCAAAATTCATCTTCAGTCTAATTCGGATCCCATCACAACATCATGAGCATTGAAGGCTGCTTGTTATTAACTATGGGTTTTGAAATTTGAATGAAGTTATTTATTTTATTGTATTGTATTTATTGAAATACACTGAAACCAAGTTTAACAATGAAAAAATGCAAAAATATTTAGAAAAACAGTTGCCCTAATAATGCTGATGGAAAATACTCATTCAAACATTAGCATAATTTTAATTCAAAATTAATTTTAGTAACAAAGAAGATAGTAATGTAGATGATGGTAATGTAGATAAATAAGATGATTGAAATAAATCTCACATTATGCAAAAATTGTTCAAAAATAAATTTATAAAAGAAGAATACACTTGAACCATTACTAATAACATCAGTACTAGACAATTAAATAAAAGCAACTAAAATAGGATGAATCAGCAATGACATCATAAAATATTTTTATTTTTAATAATTGCCTTCACACAGGAGGCAAAACCGTTAATGTAAAGTAAACATCAAACTTACATTCAGTCAGAGAACATCATTCAATTTTCTTTATTCTTTCAAAACATCAACAGCCATTTCAGTAAAAAAACATCACAGTTTTGAGTGTGCGCAACCCATTAGGAAAGTGAATTATTATGCTGTTACAGCAAACTGACATAGAGTAGACAAACATTGGCTTACTAGATTATTAAAATGATAGCATGGTGTTGGGATGCACTATACATTGTCTATTACACTAGGGACAAAAATTGAAGAATATGTGGTATGTATTAGCTACCAAAAATTAAAAACAGAATATACATGAGCAATACAATAGATCTAGCATTAAAAAAAAAATTTTTTTCTTCTTCTTCGAACATAATCTACAAGACAAACATTTAATTTAACAAAACATGCTGTAATTCATGTTTTTCATTATCACTCAATTAAAATTCGCACTGCAAATTTCTATTTCCAATGTTTCCTATACGAGCAGGCACTATCATTCGCATTATTGTTGAAAATTATCCTAATAGCACCACAAACAACTCCTTAAAAAATGTTAGGAAAAGCATATTAATTTTCTTCAATTACATCTTCATTTCTTTCAATCTCAAACTCTACTATTGAGTCAACACTTTATCAATTAAAGCAAGTTAAAAATGAAAAATTCACAAAAAGATTTAGATTTATTCCTAAACTTGGTGCACAAGTTTAGTTCACTCATATAAAAAATTACTGTCATGAAAATAGGGAGTAATTTCTTGTTAAAACTATTATTAACACAAGAATATGGGAGTCAAATGAAACTACAAAATACTTCACAGCCTTCATTTTTGTACAAAAGAATAAACAAACTTCTTGGAAAGCTGCCTCTTCCATAAACTGCACAGAACAATGGAACATCCATATATCCACATTTCAGCCACAATCTGCAGTAAATGGTCTTGAAGTCTCTTTATGCTTCCCTTCAGTGCCATGTATCCTAATAGCATTGAGATATTTTTCACAGAAGTAAGTTTTTAAATTCTTTGTTTAAAATTTACTGTCAATAGAATAACAATCATCCAGAATGTTTCTACAGATTTGTCACTTTTTTAATTTCTCAAACTTGCCAAGTTTCCTCCTCTGCAACAATGGATATGTAACTGGAATTCAGGAAATTGTGCTCTAACAGAGGAAAGATTTAAGTACAACAAAATAATCGTTTATTACCAAAAAACAAAAAATATTTTACATACTTTTAAATATGCTCTACAAGTTAAAGATGTGAGAAGGAATTTTGCAAACTAAGAAAAAGTATGTCAAAGGACAAGAAATCTTATAACATGTCTCAAGTTGGCTATAAAGTCTTGTATAAATTATTCTTCTATACTCAAGTGGTATTGGCATTGTTTAATTTGGTCTCATGAAATTATGAAAGCGAAGTTTAAACAAGTTCATTATAAATATTCTACGGATGCAATGTAAAACATTATGAACATGTAATGATGTGATTTAGTTCCTTCTAAATTTCATTGGTCAGTATCTCAATTGATAAATTAGACAGTAGTGTAAGGTCAGAAAGTAGGAAAGCGCAAATCATTCTCTGAACAATGAAAAATTACAGAAAATGCATTTCTGTACATTGCACTTAAAATATGTTAATGTTCTGGGATATTCACCTCCCAATCACTCAACATAGCATTCAGTAGTCAACAAGAAGAAACATACACGATGCAACTTTGATTTAATACTTGCATTACACATGTTATAGATTCTCTGTATGAAGATTATGCATAGTAAACTGCATAGTTTTGAGGACATTAAGAAATGACGTTTTCAAGGACAAGCAATCTCAATCAGTTGTTACGCAGGTAGTTAAAGTCAAATGTAATGTTCTTATACACTAAGAAATCTGGGAAAGATGATCTATTTGGAAATACCTATGTAGTTTAGCTATATTGTTCTGTGGACACCCTGAAATATGAAATGTTACCCAGTTACAGTTAATAGGAAGTCTTACGTTGCAACAAAACAATAAACTGACTCAATCAAACTCACTGTTATTAAAAAAGAGTGAAATAATATAAAAAGAAATAAAATAAAATATTGGCTACATCAAAAATATCCTGTTGGCAATTAATTCTACAAATTGTTGGGTTCCATATTTCTTTTAAGAGATATGGAAGAGATTCAATAAAGTTTCAAAAACCAAGAAAAATCATTTTGATTTTAATTCCAATTATAATTACTATTGAATTGAAATGCTGAGAGTAATTAAGAGAAAATGATTTCATGAATGATATACTGTATTGGTTTTGTTAGAAAAAATAAAATATCAGTAATACAATAACATTCAAATTTGCTCATGATCATGAACAAGAATACAAATCAGCTTTCTCCACCATATTTCCAAATGAAACTAAAATGTATGCCCTACATAGTATATTTTTATTGAATTCAATTAGAAAGCTCTCCCTATTATTAGGACAATAAAAATTAAACTTTGTCATTTTATTTCACTCTGTCTGAAAATATTCTTCAGGAGTCGTAAATAAATCGTGAGCTAATTTTAATGAATTGAAGTTGTTGAATGGCTGATTTCTGAAAAAATTGTTCAAGACTTCAGCAACCATATAGGCTCATAAAACTTATTAGTAAATAAACAAATACATGTTCTCAGCCTAGAAATATTAAAAGTTAATCCTTTCCTAGGTAGTCACATTGCAATTCCCTTATTTATGGTTTTGTATGCCAGTTCATAAAACTTTGGTTCTAAACTGGAAATAACTTCAGCCCTGTCTTCACTGCACAGTATTTTGGGATTCTTGAAGACAGAATAAAATCATTGCCAGACTACATTCCCATAATGGACACTTGGGAGATTTT
Organism: Acheta domesticus; assembly: GCA_031308135.1. Taxonomy (NCBI): domain Eukaryota; kingdom Metazoa; phylum Arthropoda; class Insecta; order Orthoptera; family Gryllidae; genus Acheta; species Acheta domesticus. The sequence continues at coordinate 86,627,188 of JAHLJT010009355.1, forward strand.
TTTTGCACTCAATTTAATGATTTTTACTCAATTATTTCTGTTCTATTTGTGGAACCTATCTACAATACATATTTTTGTTTTAGGCAGGTCCCTGTCTCTCGTTGTAGCTGTTCCTCTTTGCTGGCATGAATCTCCATACATGCTTTTTGCTCTTCCCCTTGGAAGAGATCCCTCAGGCCTAGAGCAAGATTGTTCAAAACTTTTCTTAATTTTAGCATTTAAAAAAATTTACAAGTAACTTGGATTTTATTTCTTTCATTCAAGCAACAAGAAAAGAAGAGACCGTTATTATAATTCTTGCTGGAAAAAAAGGATGTACACATCTAATCAATTATAGAAGTTTAAAATAGATAATAACATTTACACACACATGCACGAACACACACACACAAACACAAACAAGAACATTACAAGACTTCATTAATCTAGATTTTAAAACAATAAAAAAAGAGGATGTTTTATAAAAGAAATACAATTTATGAACAAAACTGTATACTTGTTGTCCTGTTTATGAGTCAGCAAAGATTAAAACTGCAATAGAAACTCAAAGGTTTGTAAATGGAAGGCGTAATCATTACCAAAGTAATATATCGTTAATATTATATTAATATTCCTGTAATCATGCTAACGAAAATGCCATTTGAGTTATGGAGGCCTGGAAATATACACATAATGCTGAATTCAAAGAGTTAAAAGATTTTTCTCGAGTTGCTATAATTATCCAATATTAGAACATACAAAAATATTTTCTGATGGTGACAAACAACATATCATCTGTGATTCATTTAGTGAAAACTAAAAAATTCAAAAAAACTTTCATATTCACCTTGATCACAGAGAGTTACTACCATGAAGCAGCACACATTCCCAAAAATCATTCACTCTCAAGATCCAAATAAAAATTAATAAAACCCTCAAAGATCATGTAAACGAAAGCTTTCGCGGTTCAAGTCCGTAACTTCTTGGCTGTCTCTCAGCCAACTTTGGCCTCTCAGCCAATGACGCAGCGTCAGCCACATATCCAAAAATCCTCAAAGAGATTTTCAAAGTTTGATAATTTTCAAAGTTCTTAACTTCAAAAATAGTACAATATGAATCCATTTCTTACAATAAGTTGATGAGCTTAATTTACTACACAACAAAACAAGTGAAGGAGTATTGTCTGATTTGAAATATTGTTAGATTAAAAATATATTAATCACACTAATGGGTCATTCCAAATTAAATCAACAAAATCATTTTACATCACCATCTCAGATTCAGATGAAATTTGACACACAGGTAGTATGAATGAAGAATAAGAAAACTACAAATTTTGAGTAAAAAATTTCCACCAGTTTGTGAAATACAGCCATGTAAAAATTTTACAAACTTGGGTTCCCCAAAATGTTTAAATTGATGTAGAACCTTCCAAATTAAGATCGAGAGCTGGAACAGGTATCACTTTGCAGCTTTCTTCATGCCCTTTAAATGACACACAACTCAACAAAGGTTAGGTTTAAAAAGTTTTTAGACTTTGAATTTAAAATTTTGATTTTGAGATTTTTCAAAATGCTCATAAAATTTTGAAAAATTCTAAAACAATTCTTATGTTTTTTGACCTGACCATGTAAGCAAAATTTGGGATCATTATGAGTTCATATGGTAATCTTAAAATGAACAATATTAATTTACGCTAGATTTCACTGATTTAAAATGCATTTTATTTCAATTATAAGCCTTAATATAAACAAATTATTAATTTAGTTTCTTTTGTTGATAAGTGTGACGTTTTTACCAATATTATAATTATTATTATTCCACTACATCACGACTAAAGATGTTATGAGTCGGCTGGAAATAAAATCTACTCCAGGTTGCACCCAGCTACCTAAGGAGCAGATCTAGAGACTATCAGTCCCTCTACAATACTTTGCGCAAAATGTGGGCTGTTCCAAATAACACAATTTCTTGCACTTCCCAGTCTTTTGAATTACCTGGGAGTTTAGACAAGTTCTTACACAAATTTTGCGGAACAAATCCCAGAGCTCCGATGAGTATCAGTACGACCTGCGCTTTTATGCCCCACATTCGGCTGATCTCAATTTCCAAACTCTTGTATTTAAGACGTTTCTCTGCCTCCTTTGTAACGACATTTTGATTGCAAGGTACAGCAACATCGACAAGTACCAGGTCTTTATTGTATCTCGCAACCCTTGTCTGGAAACACCAACTCTTGTTTTGACGATTTGGCAATGCATTAAATACCTTCGGCATCCCCTTCACTTCTAGCAATACCCGGCCTCGTGCCCTCAGATTTCAGGATGAGAGAAGGTGTCTAATTTTAGTTGATATAAAGAGGTCCCTGTTATTCTTCAACGCACTGCAGCCATTACACCGAAAAGAGTGCATGGTTTCTTCGTAAATAGTGGTCACTTTGAGCATTTACACAGTCAGTTTTCTAGTCATTGTGAAGAAATTATATTTTATTATTTTTCATTAATTATTTTCAATAATTATTGATTTACTACTTATTTATATTTTATTAGTATTTTAAATAATTTTATTAAGATTTGATTTGCTTAATATGCAGATTCCATAATAATAACACATTATTACTGTTATAAATAATAAAGAGCTTCGTGGTAATGTTTCACAAGATATCTTTCTCATTTCTCTCCAAGCTGGCTCTCAATAAATACTAATTATTGTTACATTATTGTTAATAAATCAGACTTTCTCTTGGTTTACAGTTTTGTTTCTTAAGCATACTGGACAGAATCGCTTAAAGAGATGTTTTGTTTCCTTGCTCATGCCTCAGCCCACCCTGCCCCACCCCACACACTCTGCGTAGTGCCCGTACCTGCCCGCCTAAGGCAGAAAACACAGAAACCGGGAAGTTGGTGCAATTAATGACCTGACGGTTGCCTCCTCCTCAGCCGGCTCGGTATGACCGGCCTGGGTGTCTTGAAAGCTGGCAAAGAAACGTGGTTGGTAAATTATCAAAACAAGAAAAAGTGCTATCAGACATAGGTTGCGCGTTAAGCTAAAGACTGTAGACACAATTTTTTCTCCAAATCCCAGATAACTATAACTGGTTTGTTTGCCGCTATCGTGCGATCAGTTTGAATTTGTTGGTCATACAATATTGTACACAATCCAACAGATGTCACCGGCTTTGGTGAGTGTTCGCCAATTGGGGCATGTGTTTGGAACTTCGAGGACGGCCAGTGGAGGTAAGCTACACTCCCTGTCGTGTCATTTCAAGTATTCGGTCTTTGCTGGGATTGCACAAGCTGAGACATTATGATCCAATGGTTTCTACTTGCTCCTGGCAAATGCGGCATTTATCATCTTGGGAAATTTTGAGAACTGCTTTATCATAATGTCGTGTTCTCAACGCCTGATCTTGGGCAGCTATTACAAGTGCTTCCGATTCTGGCTTCATTCTTCCCCTTTTAAGCCACATAAATGATTGATCTTTATTGATCTGCACTTTGTCCATTCTTTTTAGGTATTGTCATGGAGTGGTTTGTCTCTCCACGATTTCTTTAACATTTTTGTGTCTCACATTTCATGTTTAGTAGCATCAGAAGTTCAGTGTCCCTGTCATTCTGGGTGTCTTGCATAGTCTTGTTCGCAATGCTTCTTGCTACACTTACAATGTCTCTGTTTCCCATTCTTCGGTCAGGTTCATGACATGTCTCATTAGTGGGTCATCTTGATGGCTGACTACATACTTTCCCATCCCGACTATTGCATTGTGCGAGGAGGCTTTAATTTGTCTCAGGCCTCTTCCTTCTTCCTTACGTGACAGAAAGTCTATATACATCAGCTCGAGGGTGGGCAACATGATGCATTGTAAGCAGTTTTCTGGTTTTTCGATCCATGATGCAAATTTCCTGATCAGTCCAGTCCAGTAGTCCGAAGCTGTATTCGGCTACAGACACCGCTAATCTACCTATTGCTGATATTTTATTCCTGGAGTTGAGAGCGGACTGCAGAACCAGTCTCACTCTTCTGAAATACTCCCTGCGAATTCTCTCTTTCATTGCGTCATTCGAGATGGTCTCACATTCTTCAATGCCCAGATATTTGTAAGTTTTACCTGGGTCAAGATCTTTAATCACAGTATGCCTATCAACTTCAATATTCTTTGATGTGGTAATTTTACCTCTTTTTAAGTTGACTTTTGCACACTTGTCAAGACCAAACGTGTCAAGACCCAACTTCATGCAGATGTCATTGCTAAAATCATTGATGACAGACAGCATTTGGGAGAGAATTGCTTCATTCTTAACAAACACTTTAAGATCATCCTTGTAAAATAAATGTGATACTGGTCTTTCATCACCATGGAGCTTGTAACCAAAGTCAGTGTGCGACAACTGTCTCGATAGTGGGATCAAACTAATGCAAGACAGCAGAGGGGAGAGTGAATCTCCTTGAAAAATTCCCTGTTAATCTAAATACTTCTTGTTTCTACTACTCCCTTTCCGCTGTGTATTAGTAACATGGTACTCCACAACTTCATACTAGCTTTGCAAAACTCAATACGTCTAGGATAAAATCGATAGATCTCTAGGGTCTTCAAAATCCAATTGTGGAACACTATCAAAGGCCTTCTGGTAGTCAATCCAAGCCATGCTTAAATTACATTTTTGTTTCTTTACATCATTCAAAATGATTTTATTCAGAATCAAGATTTCCTTATAGGCATAGGAACCTTTACGACATCCTTTCTGTTCAACTGGCAACAGATGGTTCTTCTCTAGGTGTCTATACATGTTGTCAGCTATGGTTGCAGTTCTAAGTTTGTACGTTACTGGCAGGCAAGTGATTGGCCCGTAGTTCTTCACCAAAGAGCTGTCTCCCGCTTTGGGTAGTAAATACGTGATGCCGCGAGTGAGCCATTCGGGGGAGTTCCTTAGGGTTTTCTAAAATTTTATTAACAGCCTTTGCTAGAGATTATTATTATTATTGCTAACATTATATTTTATTTTATTGTCAATCATCAACTTAAAATAACTTCACAACAGGTCTCTGACAACATTGCAATAAAAATTAAATTTATTTTGTGATTGAGCAAGCAGAAGGTATATTTTCCAGGTTTGGTTGAATCAAAGTTGCATGTTCCAACTTGAAAGAATAAGTAACTTTTTCGGAAACACTGTTGCTGCCAGTGGCAGGCCAACATGTTGCCACATGCACCCAGCTTGAACCATTTATAATTCAATTATAAAAATTCTGAAACAATCCATATATGTTTCCACACAGATAGTGCAAGTTTAAACATGAGACTGCAGTGAGTTTAAATTAAATCTGCATACATAATAAATCATACAATAGCATTTTTGGTTATGACTTACTATATTTATAAACTAAGGTGAAGTTACATTAGAACTCTAGTTCGTTTAGTTTTTAAAAGCTTCAATGGTTAGTAGTGTTTCTTCCATTGAAAAATTGTAAACTCTCCTTGTTGTCACTGGTTTCACTTTTCGCAGGAGTAAGTTCACTGGGAGCCATTTTTGGCAAATTTTGAATTTGTTACCCAAGATGAATATTCAGAAACAAAACAATTTTTCGAAAATCATCTAAACTAGTTTTTAACAACACCAGGTACTCAAAAGCTTCATTTTTTATTTATTACCATCCCTTTGAGTAATGAGAGAGATAGAGAGAGAGATAGAGAGAGAGAGATAGAGAGAGAGATAGAGAGAGAGAGATAGAGAGAGAGATAGAGAGAGAGATAGAGAGAGAGATAGAGAGAGAGAGAGAGAGAGAGAGAGATAGATAGAGAGAGAGATAGAGAGAGAGATAGAGAGAGAGATAGAGAGAGAGATAGAGAGAGATAGAGAGAGAGATAGAGATAGAGATAGAGAGAGATAGAGAGAGATAGAGAGATAGAGAGAGAGATAGAGAGAGAGAGAGAGAGAGTTAAGATCTTCTCAGATTCAAACGAGTAAACTATAGAAAGAGCAAGGGCATCTGATTGAATTGATATAACTGGTTCAAGTTGGGTGCAAGTGGCAAAATATCAACCTGCCACTGGCAACATGTTTCAAGTAGGAAATGCAGCTTTGATTTAACCACAACTGGAAAATATCCCTTCTGCTTGCTCAATCACAAAATAAATTAAATTTTTATTTCAATGGTGCCAGAGACCTTCCATTGTAAAGTTATTTAAGTTGATTTTTGACAATAAAATATAATGTTAGCAAAAATAACAATAACTCACCTAGGGAGTACACAATCTTGCAGTAGATGGTGGAGCTTAAGTACCCCCATGAGTCTGAGAGCAATGACAGAGGTAGCCTAGCTACCGGTAGGGCCTCCCTTGCTGAATAGGTTGAAGGTGAGGGGTCAGAATGAAGTACTCCATATTGAGGAGAGTGGGAAGTAAGTAGAGAGGGAAGGGTCATGAACCTTTGGACTTCCAGTTGTCAGCCCATGGAGGGTACAGGAGACAAACTGGGTTGGCACACCAGGCCACTGGTTAGAGTTGAGGCCCGAACATTGCATTAGTCAGCGAAGGAGCTGCCTTCAGCAGTCAGTGACAATCTCATAGGTTTTAGTAATGCCGACTGCTAATCAGAGGAACCCCTTGCTGGACCCTGTGGGGGGATGTCCCGAGGCCACTGTGGGTCACAGTAACTGATGGCAGGAAACAAACCAAGAGTTATGTGTAATCTGTTAACTCAAACATGCTACCTGCAAAACTTCACTTTAAACCCATGAGCAAATTGGATAGAACAAGAAATGTAACAAATTTTAACGTGCCTTGTTCTACCAATGTCCCATACCTGCTCAGAAACCTGAGCTAATGTCACCTTGTCAAAATCTGGCCAATCCTACAGATGTTAATCCCAAGAACCCAGAGTCAGCAGTAGCTCAAAGCTATCATCAGAGATGGATATGGTATGAATTGAAGGAGGTGATGTGGTGCTTCTACTATGCAAAAGCGAAAAACAGGGGCTCGGAAATAGAAGTCTTCAAGGTATGGAGAGAGAGGAACCCAGATATGAGACCTACCCTAGACTTAAAGGATTTTGCCAGTCAACAATGATACAGACGCAGCAGTGAATAATTCAAAACAGAAACACAGTGCTCACATTCAGAGAAATGTGGTGGATGTTCCTCGCTCAAAACTATCCACATGACGAACATGTAGAACTTGAAAACGATAATCCCGTTGAAGGTTCATCTCTCTCCAATGAAACAAATGTCAGTGGCGAAAATTCAACTGGCAAAAAATTACACAATAAGAACATGATGCAAATTATCCTTCGATATCAGATAGAAAGAATTCGTCAACTTCCATTTGAATCTTGTGCACCGTTGAGGAGAATGTACGAAAATGCCAAAACTAAGGAAGTGATAAAGACAGTAAATTCTGTCTTAAATGAGGTGGTACAGACCCCAGGTAGAGATCTAGATATTACTGACATCAATCACATCATATATGGAACTGGATATATAGTATCTCAGATAATTTTGGAGACAGCCAAGAACAGTGACCGACGACAGCAAAACGGAGTAAACAGCCCCGTATCCAAATGCAAAAAGAGATAGCCGACACTCGGCACCAAATATCACTCTCAGCTGACAAAACGTACAGACACCTACAGAAGAACTACCTGGTGCCGGTTGAACAAAAAGAACGTCGTAAAGGTTCTTATGGCTGTACAGAAATCTTATAACTGAATAAAGTCATCTTGAATGATGTAAATAAACGAAAGTGTAATGAGCATGGCATGGCCTTTGATAGTGTACCACACAATTGGATTTTGAAGACGCTGGAGATCTATCAATTTCATCCTAGACTTATTGAGTTTGGCGAGGCTAGTACGAAATCGTGGAGTACCAAGTTACTAATATACAACAGAAAGGAAGCAGTAGAAACCAGAAATACTCAGATTCACAGGGGTATTTTTCAAGGAGATTTACTATCCCCCTCGCTGTTTTGCATTAGTTTGATCCCACTATCTAGACAGTTGTCACAAGCTGACTTTGGTTACAAGCTCATGGTGATGAATGACTAGTATCACATTTGTTTTACGTGGACGATCTTAAAGTGTTTGCTAAGACTGAAGCGATTCTCTCCCAAATGCTGTCTGTCATGAATGACTTTAGCAATGACATCTGCAGTGAAGTTTGGTCCTGACAAGTGTGCCACAATTAATTTAAAAAAAGGCAAACTGGCAACGTCAGAGTGCACTGAAGTTGATATGCAAACTGTGATTAAAGATCTTGAGCCAGGAAAACTTACAAATATCTGGGCATTGAAGAATGTGAGACCATCTCGAATGACACAATGAAAGAGAGATTTCACAGGGAGTATTACAGAAGTGTCAGACTTGTCCTGCAGTCCGCTCTGAACTCCAGGAATTAAATATCTGCAATTGGTAGTTTGGCGGTGCCTGTAGTCCAGTACAGTTCGGGACTAGTGGACTGGACTGACCAAGAAATTCGAATCCTGGATTGCGAAACCAGAAAATTGCTAACAATGCGTCATGTCGCCAACCCTCAAGCTGATGTATATGGACTTTATGTGTCACGTAAGGAAAGAGGAATAAGCCTCAGACAAATGAAGCCTCCTGCACAATGCACTACATTGGAATGGGTAAGAATGTACTCAGTCATCAAGATGACCCTCTAATGAGTAAGGTCATGAAATCTGACCGAAGAATGGGAAACAGAGGCATTGTTAGTGTAGGAAGAAGCATCGCAAAGAAAACTATGCAAGACACGAAGAATAACTACAGACACTGTACTTCTGATTCCACTAAACATGAAATGTGAGACACAAAATATGTTAAAGAACTTGTGGAGAGACAAACCAAGTCGATGGACAATACCTAAAAAGAATGGACAAGGTGCAAGATCAATAAAGATCATTTATGTGGCTTAAAAGGGGAAGAATGAAATCAGAATCAGAAGCAGTTCTAATAGCTACTCAAGATCAGGCATTGAGAACACAACATTCTGATAAAGTGGTTCTCAAAATTTCCCCAAGATGATAAATGACGCATTTGCCAGGAATACGTAGAAACCATTGATCATATCATCTCAGCTTGCCCAATCCTAGCAAAGACCGAATACTTGAAAAGACACGACAGGGTGTGTAGCTACCTCCACTGGCAGATCTGTACCACCCTTGAAGTTCCAAACACATGCCCCAAGTGGTACGAACACTCACCAAAACCAGTGGCATCTGCTGGACTCTATACAATATTGTAGGACCAACAAATTGAAATGGATTGCACAATAGCAGCAAACAAACCGGATATTGTTATCCAGTATTTGGTAAAAACATTGTGTCTACTTGTAGATGTTGCTGTGCCCTGTGAACAAATGGTCATAACCAAGGAGACAGAGAAACTCTTAAATACCAAGTTTGGAAATCGATATCAGCCGAATGTGAGGCATAAAAGCACAGGTTGTCCTGATAGTTATCAGTGCTCTGGGATTTGTTCCACAAAATTTGTGTAAGAACGTGGCTAAACTTTCAGGTCATTCAAAGGTCTGGGAACTGCAGGAAATTGCTTTATTTGGAACAGTTCACATTTTGCGCAAAGTCTTGTACAGGCACCGACAGTCCCTAGATCTGCTCCTTAGGTAGCTGGTTGCAACCAGGAGTAGATTTAATATTCAACCGACTCACAACACCTTTAGTCGTGATATAGAGGAATAATAATAATACTAATACTACTACTACTACTAATAATAATGATGATGATGAAAACAACACACTCACCAACAAAAAACACTAAATTAATAATTTGTTTATATTAAGCCTTATAATTTGAAATAAAATGCATTTTAAATCCGTGAAATCTAGCGTAAGTAAATATTGTTCATTTTAAGTAAAGATTATCATATGAACCCATAATGATCCCAAATTTATACTTACATGATCAGTTCAAAAACATATAAGAATTGTTTTAGAATTTTTTCAAAATTTTTGAAGATAAGCATTTTGAAAAATTTCAAAATCAAAATTTTAAATTCAAAGTCTAAAAACCTCTTAAAACTAACCCCTGTTGAGTTGTATATCATATAAAAAGCCATAAAGACAGGTGCAAAAGTCACCTGTTCCAGCTCTCTATCTTAATTTGGAAAGGTTTCACATCAATTTAAAAATGATCGGGAACACAATTTTGTAAAATTTTACATGGCTGTATTTCACAAGCGGGTGGAAATATTTTACTCAAAATTTGTAGTTTTGTTGTTCTTCATTCACACTACCTAAGTATTGAATTTCAGCTGAAGCTAAAATGGTGAGGTAAAATTTAATTAAAATTGTGTTGATTAAATGTGGAATGACCCCAATAGAAAATGCAAGTGCATATTCTAGTTAGTAACTAAGTATATGCATATTCTAGTTAGTACTCTTAGTTAGTAACTAAGAGTACCAGTTAATTCAGTCAATGCTGGAGCTCTACACTAGTTACAGCACCAATAATTACCCCATACCTTAGAAATTGTGTACTAGTTGGTGTTGCCAAGGTGTATTTATTTATCTCTAATGTGACTGTGATTCCTGCTCTGCTTGCCCCACCTACTCTGCCTATGTCTTGTCATGCCTGCCTGCCTGCACATCTACATGGTGGGTTACATTAATAATTCGTACCCTTTCCATCCCTACCTTCTGAGATGGCTTCCTTTCATAGTATTCAGTATTAGTTTCCTAACTGTAAGTAGTTGTAAATGTGTGTTACATGTTTGGTTAAAGTTGGTCTCAGTATTATAGTTTCTTGAGATCAGTAATTCAATAAGATCTAACCTTTTCAGGACATTTGTTGTTATAAATATATTACAAATGTCAATTCTATTGCCAAATGAAAAGAAGTATACAACTGACTTTTGAACAGAAGCACCATCCCCAGAAATAAACGCATCACACCCAACAGAAAATTACAACCGAAGATAAAATTGATGTTTTGCTGTTAGTGTCAGAATGCAAACATCCAATTAGAGGCTTTGAGACCTGAAATTACAGTCATAACAAAGCTCCCAATTGGATAACCATGAACAGCTGATGATCTGTCACAAAACGCTATATTTAAATCTCTCTAAATCACACAATAGATAACAAATAACATCATTATGTTGTATTACCTTGCCTTCAAGAAAAATAATGAAATTAGGATAAATCTATTGGATGTAGGTATTTCAAAATTGGGGGGAGGAGGAGGGCAGGAAGTGTCCACTGCCAGAAAAACTGGCACCTAATACACTGAGAGTTAATTGAACTGTAGTAATGACACTTATACTGTTACTTTGTTTTTTCTAACTACAATTATCATGAGCAACATTTTGTTCAAACCTCAATGTGCTGGGTTTAGTAAGAAATACTGAAACAAGTACTGAATGGAATTGACAATCTTAGAGGCAATAGAATAGAAGTTTCTTTCTGGATTCAATCTTGGCAACCAGTAGTGAATTTCATTGGCTGATAACACTCCTAGTAACAAATTCCCTTTAAGAAAAAATAATTTTCAACATCGGGTAAAACAATGACATGTTGTTGGCAATATTTCAGTTCGGGAAAAAATTGTCCATCGCTGCTCATCAGTGTTGTGTGACCTGTACAACGAACCTTGGTTGTGGTGGTAGGAAAACCTCAAATCATTGTCGTTCGCTCTACCAATGTTGTGAAGAATACCAACAAACTATTTTAATGTGTGCAGATTATCGCACGAATATGTATATTCCATTTTTAAAATGTTCTTATCGCGTATGAAGCATGCTCATAAAATTTTGAAGTAATATAACCAAAATGACAATGTGGAAATCAGTAAAGGAATTTGTTTATTTCAAATATTAAATATGTGTATATCTTTTGAACCTTGTGTGATAGAAACTTTTTATAATGATTTTCGAAATCAGCATGATCGATTCCTTTGAGATCACCTACTTTCATAGTAGAGGTATGAAAAAAAAAATTTTTTTTGTTCCCTAGTGTTATTATCACGGTGACATTGGGAGGGATCTGTAAACATGAGCACCAGAAACACATTCAACCATGAACAAAATGTGAGTTACACTACTCACAACACTACAATAATATAGTAATATAATTTATTTACACCAGGAACTGCAATAAGGAATTTTAAAATCACAAAAATGGCATAATTCCATAAGACTATCAGTTATATTCCGCAAAGGTAGAGAGGAAAAGTACCTGCATGCATATTATTAGCACATTAACCCAATTACGCATACCTATGCATTATGTCAAACTTCATCAGTAATTTCTCCTTCTGGCAATTTGTAAGAAAAAAAATCTACAATTCACAGATATCCAGTTCAAACATAACTGTCATAGGAACTCTTTCTCAATAACTGTACCTTCAAATAAGTACTTGTTTGAAATATTTTGTACAGTTCGGTATGAAATAAATATTAATTTGCCTGGATCAAGTATAAGGAATCAGATATCAACTTCTCTTCCAATTCAATCAAATTAAGCAGCAAATACACATATCCAATACAGAGATTGTAGAAACTGTAAAATTTACCAACAGTGAATTAAATAAAAGAAGGTTGAGGAAGATAAAATTTACTTCAATTCACTTCTTTTAAGTTCAACAGAACCTAAAAGTTATAATTAGAACAATGTCATTTAATAACTTTTGAAAACCTTCATGAATCAGTAGCAGAAACATCAAAAATACTCATAAAAAGCTATTTTTTTAAGATCTTACTTAAAAATCAAGCAGCCACACAAGTGCTCAAAAAGAAATAATGCCACACACTTTTTAGTTGTGACGGGAAGAACAATAGTTTTCTCAAAATAATGTACATTGCAAACATTATTTGAAACCTTTCCTCAACCATCTAATAACATTCACACTGCCTATCAGACTTGCTGTGATGCGTTTATTTCCCCCCACCTTTTTTTTGCATTGTAACAATGTCTGGCACATTTGTGTGTCTTTCATTAAAAACATTTCTTCAATGTTCTTCTTGAACCTTTTCCATACTTTCAGAAAATTACAAGAATTATTACTACAAGAATTATTAATACAAAGCTATTTAACCTAGAAATTATTTGACTAGTTCTGCCCTAGGCAGTAAGAATTTCATCTAGTCAATTATTCATTCTCCTCTACCTGATAAGTTTACACAGTTAGGATACCTGAAAATTTTCATTTGAACTAATGTCAGACATTGTCATTATGCGTACTGTACAATATGCCTCATGCATAAGCAATGACAGAACAAATGCTGCAGGAAGATACTAGAGACTACAGCTACAGCAGACCAACATAAAATCTACTACATACAATGCAAAAGAATGATTGTGCACAAAAATGATAGGAAAAAATTTAAGGCACAAAGCACAGGATGCAAGGTATGGAATAGCCATCTACTTTGCTCAACCACTAAGTGCACAAGAGTGCTCTATGAAACAGTGTTTCTCAAACTCCCATACACAGGGAAACATATACAGTCAGACGCAGCACAGAGCTAAACCATCAATTTTTTTCAACCACAAGCCATACTTGTCGGCAAGTCTCACTTTGACAGTTCAGTTGTGGCCTACGAAAGTTCGAAGACTTCAAGCTATGGAATTAAAGAGTCCACTTAAGATTTTGTCTCCAACATTTTCAAGAGACCTAAGCAGGCCCTCCACACTTAATTTGGAGAATATCTTCTCAAGGCAGTGAGATGCTATTCAGTCTGCGCATTAACTGAATTTCAACACAAGAATGACCCGTGCACATCTCGCACAATGTCATGCTTTCTCTCTCGTTCTTTCATTAAAACGTACAACGTTCCTTCTAAAGGAGTAGCAAGGAGACTGGGAAAGCAGGAGGGGATGAGGGGCGACGTTGATCTCCACTGCACAGCCGACTCAAACTCACCTGCTGCGGCAGTCAGCGGGGCTGTGCACAGAGGCGCACACACGTGGCACCCGCATGAGGAGAGGCAGCACACACAAACAGAAAAGAGGCGTCATGTTAGCGAGCGCAGGCCGCAGGCAGGCGCACACACACACGTGCGAGTGAGCGGATGTGGGCGGTTGGCAGGCCTTCTCCTCCTGCCCCCTCTCCACCTGCCAAGGCCCAGCCTCCTTGCTCTGGCTCTGCTGCCCCTCAGGGAAACGGGTGGGGGCGGAGGTAACGCTTACCAAATATGTTAGTGGTGGCAAAACCAGACCAAGTAGCTGCTTGATGAGAAGAGATGCGAATCATGCACCAGTGACTCTTTGGTGCAAAGCACTACAAAAGGCTGGAAGCGAGCTGCACAATCAGCAAGTGCTTTGAACTGTGCAATAATACCCATTAAGACTGTGCTTAGTTATATAATACTAAGCAGAAATCACTTTCTTGTTTCCTTATTTCTAAATGTCAACTTCAGTTACATTATATAAACAACAAAGCATAATAAAGTATTTGTTAGTTGTTTCTGATCAAGTCAAGGAACAGGAGCAAAAATATAAATTTTGCCACCACTGGTCTAGAGATCCAGTGTTTCCCAAAATTGGACCTGTTTGGCAGAAGATCCACAAAGCCAATTGAATTCATGTTCCCTACCATCCAGCAACAAACAATATCGGGAGAGCAAGTTTAAAAAAGCAAGCAACATTTTTATAAACAATCTCGATGAATGTTACATACCTCCTGACTCATGTTTTGGGTATCAAGTGTGTAGCGGTTATGGAGGTTTGGGAAACACTGTTGTGCAACAAACTACAACAAATGTACTAGTAATGGATCTTAGCCATACTGACTTGCAAACTAATTATTTGTTCAAGATGAACTGTATAAGATATACAATCATTAACTACTGCAATAGCTTGTTTCTGTAGCAGCTCAATGTACAATAGAAAACATCAAGTCAGAATGACTAGAATTCACCCAAGTCCAGAAGGCTGGAAAAGGAGCATTTATGCATTCAACATAACGAACAATTGAATCAAGAGGCAAGTGCTTGAAAAAATTCACATGTCTGCACAGTCTTTAAATGAAGACCAGTACCCTAAGAAGAAAGAAAGCTTTCTGGACTTAGGTACTTAAATAAAGGTATAGTCATAAAAGAATTCTAATAATTCATAGGGTGAAGCACAGGAGAAGGCTTACTCAGGGCTGGAAAAAAGTGGAAATTGAGAGATAAAGCAGTTAAGACTATTCAAAAATCCAATCTACTCTGTAGGGACTTACTGCAGTCACTACTTGCACTCACTCATACACACCTACTCATTTACCTTCCCAGTCCTAAGGACTTAATATAATGCGCATGACAGGTTCAGAAGAACCTATAACCTAAATTCTATTCATAAAATCAATCTTGTTAAAAATACATAAACCATCACCATCACAATAGATTTCTTACAATTAGTCTCATTATCTGCTTTAATGCTTTCCCAATGGGTATGGAAGCAACTGATCGTTACTGACCGATAGTTTGCTCTGATGTAAATTCTACAGTAAGGCACTTGTTACAGGAGCATGCCTAGTGGCTGACAATATTAAGGACTCACCATCTGGTCCAGCCTGTCCATTACGTCTTGCACCTGCCGGTCAATCTCTGCTGCAAGACCCTCTTCCGAAGAGGAGGAGGAGGGAGCGGTGGCAGGAGCAGCAGCAGCAGGTGTGCCCGTGCTGCCCGGACTAGTTTCCTGGCTCTCTTCTTCAGGCAGACTGCTCTGGCCCTCCGGCAACAGGAGGCCCGTAGTCATGTCGAAGCCTGTTGCCTCCATATCCCTCCTTGCTTGACGGATCAGAGCACCGCCCTGCAACAGGTCGGGAATCTGAATTTGTTATATGAAAGTGCAATTAGTAAATGCCAAATGACATTAAAAGCATGCCTTATATGTAAAGGGTCTAAGAATATATCTTTGGTCACACATTCCAATGACAAACTTTATGTGGACTGTATCCTTTTCCCATAAGATTAGACCCTCAAAAAAAAAATTCTAGTAGAAAAAGTCAACGTCAAAATCAATGAATCAATGAGGCCCCAAAAGACATCTTGTATTATATTATCCATAACTCAGTTTATGTTAAGAACGTAGTTGGGACTTATGTTAACTGGAAGAAAATTGTGTTTACGGTAACTCAACAGGCTATTTATCTGTTCAATTATTAACAATATTACAAAGAAAACACATTTAAAAAATGCAAATGACGAAAAGTTAACACTAAGAGAATTTGCTTTCCTAGTAAAACTGCTTCAAGCTTTGAAACGTGAGAAGAATTAGAATAAAATTAGAAAACTCAGATTGAGAGTCAGAAGAAATAAAATTGGCTAACCCAGATTTTGATATGCCTGGTTTGATTGCTCATCTGATAAATGTGGGTGTATTTTGGAAAATCAATACTTAAAAACCTGGGACCATTTTGTGGCTGAGAATAATTTCACTATCTTCAAATTCTGACTACACAAATTTCAAGACACAAGACTGATTGTCACCATCACCATAGTCATTACAAAGCAAATTGGAGATTCTAGAGAAATAATAAAACCACTCTAAGCATCAACAAATTATTATGTCAAATTGTATTTATGATTTTAAAACAAGCTCAAATAAAGAAATTTCATTTCTCAAATAAGGAATATTTGAAAACTGCCAATGAAAATTTTCACCCACTTGAGATAAAAGTACATTTTTTCTAACAACAACTGGGTGGAGCAAATGATATTTCATTAATAGACATTGATTGAATTATACAAACTTTTAGAATCAATTCCCTTGTCAACAGAAACCATACAAACTGCAAAAGTCAAACAAGAATTACTTATCTTACAATGAATTTAGAAAAACTACAGCTGCAAGTTCTCCAAGACAGATTGAATGCCACCAGTCACATTAACTTGTGAGATGGTTCTTGGCTGCTTTCAATGATCTACAGAGGCTCATGGTTGGCTGGGTTTGTTCATGAGAGACAACTGGCTCATTTCACATTATTGGTCAATATTATCACAAAGCATTTTTAACATCTACTTTAATCACTCAAATATACCATTCCATTGCCTTTGTACATGGACGGACAGACGATTTTGCAGTCAATTGGTTTTATGGTATCCAGGACCCACAAATCAGGGGTGCTATCTATATCAAGTGTTAGAGGATTTTTCTCTTAATTTAGCAACTTGATTTATTCACTTTTTCATAAACAGGGCCCAGCAATGAATTTTATTCTGCAGAAAATTCACTGTTTTTTCACGCAGCATTACGTAACCTCCCTTATACTCCGTATACTACTCCATATATACGTATGTATACAGGAAAGTAAGAGGTCTGGGAAGGAATAGATTTAATTAAGGGGCTATATGGGTTGGTATAAGCCCTACCATACCACGACATGGATGTTTACTTTAGTACACATCTATGACCAAGGTAGGATTCAAACCCTCAAGCCATTTAACTGATGGCTGCCATTGTAACCACAATGATACTGGATCCAAGACATAGAAGGCATAAATGATCTCTAATGTTTCCCTTATAGCAAAACATATTGGGGTGTGTGTCTCTCCCACATACCTGATGGTGACACCCATGAGCTCAATGATGGAAGGGTGATGGGCTTGCCAATAAGGAATGCTGCCCGATTGACAATAGACTACCATGGAGTGTCAACAGATGTTTGCATTCTAGGCCCCAGGAAGCGTCAGAACAAACAGCCACTTCAAGAATTTCTGAGGAATTCAAGAGCCCTGGTGTTTGAACACCACCGTAAGGTGCCATTGTTGCCACCTAGATACTACACAGTCAATTGCGACTCATATTTTCTTAATAGGAGGAAACCATTCAATCACAGTATTTCAATACAACACATTAGATTACATGTGTTAAGTCAAGAAAGATCTATTGGTTTGGTTTGCCCCATATTTCCACCAGCCTACATTGTGCAAGCAGTGGCTCTGTCTTTTATAAACATTTTAGCCAATGGGTAGGAGATACACTTGTTATTAGTGAATTATTTCCTTGTATTCATTTTGTGTTATGTTGTATTAAATCGTTCATTTAATTGTACATAGCAATCGTGTGAAATAATTTCACAAGTCTCTACAAGTTAACAATTCTTTTTTAGATGGACAGCTCTTTTAACAGAATCAGCTCTCATTAACAGCTCTTTTAACTTTGCCTGTTAAACCTCCTAACCTAATAAGAAGTTAATGCAATTATCACACTCTTAAGTAACACAATTACAAAATTAAGACACTTTTGATTCAAAATATTGAATTTTACTATCAATTGTTCATGACATTGATTATTAGTGATATTACAAGGGATGTTGAATTTCTTCTTTTTGCTGATGACCTAAAAATGTTTAAGATCATTAAATCTCCTCAAGATAAAATTGTGTTATAGGAATCTCTAAATAAATTTGTCAAATGGTGCACAAATAAAAACCTTAATTTAAATCCTTCTTAATGTAAAACAATTACTTTCTCTGAACTAGAACCTTGATTGAAGGTGTAAATGCGAATATTACACTGATTATTGAAAGAGTATCAACTACATGGGATCTTGGTGTTTTTGACACCAAAATGTCTTCATCATAAACATCATCTTCATGTTAGAGTTAATAAAGCCAATAAGATGCCAGGCTTTTAACCATACGTGCTATGAATTACACTCATTACAAATATTGAGGTCACTTTATTTGACTTTGATTAGACCAGTACTTTTGTATTCTTCTGTTGTTTGGTCACCTTGTTTTTCAAACAGTATCTCTCGAGTTGAAAAAGTCCAACATAAGTATTTTAGACTTGCTTCATACCTTGTCAGGGTTCAGGATCCCTTTGAAATCCATGATTATAGTATCATAGCTTCACGTTTGAATACACCCTCATTGAAATCTGATAGAGATTTTGTTGATATGTTGTATTTGCGAAAACTTGTTAGTGGTGCTATTGATTGTTCACTTTTGAAGAATCTATTGTGTTTTAAACTTTGCAACTTTGATACCAGAAGACCACAAATATTTGCACAGAAGTTTTATAAGCATTTGAAACAACTAACAACCCTACTAACAGAACATGCATAGCTGCTAATAAGTTTAATTAAAATGTTTATTATTCAGATGATGCAGCATTCAGCAATATTTCTTACTATGAATTAATGTGGGCTTCAGAGGAGGAATTTTTAGGTTTTACAGCCAAGGAAGGAAGTGATGCTCTTAAACAACTTGCCAACACCAGTTACACAGGAAGCGAGAGACAGTTGGACTGTGATGGTTAGAGAAGCAAGACACGTTCTGAGTACTCTGTAAAATTAATGTGTTGTAATGGTTATTTACTACATTAGGGTACAACAATAACATAATTTTGTATTTAAAATGAAGTGGTTAGTGTTTCATTCAATGATTGTTAGGACTCTTTCCTCTCTTTCTTTCCCCCCCTCAAATATTCCTGTTATTTTCATTATAATGCTTCATTGTTTCTTTTGGTTTATTTTTATATTACCGCCAAATGACAACTGTACCTTGAAATTAGTATCTTCTTTATGTTCCCATTCCTGTATTTTTGTTGCAGTGCTCTAGTCTATTGTTTTGTTATTCTACAATCACATACATACACATGTAATAATATGAACTGTACTTGATGAGAACTTTGTTGTAATTTGAATAATTGTAGTTTGAGTAATTCACTTATAATTTGATTTACCAGTTCTTTATTACTATTATTAAATTGAAATAATAAATAAATAATTGTTAATTTGAAATGTGAATGTTGCATTATTTCATTTTAATAGGTCATTTCCTTCCTTCAGTAGAGAACACAGAAATTAATATAGCTAAATTTGGAGCAATAACTGTCAATGGACTTCTTCAAAAGACAGTCTGGTAAGTCACTGGGCCATGTGTCCAGTGACATACCACCATTCTGGAGTCATTGTTCAACCCTTGCATTCAAATTTCGAGCCAGTTGCTTCGGAAGCAGTGTTCGCGAGTTGCAACAGTGGTATGCCATTGTTGCATTCCAATCCCGATATTCCCTGAAGGCTAGCAACTTCTATTTCATACACTATTTCAAGTAGGTTTTAATAATTTCTAAAAGATTAATTTGTAAACATGTAACAAAAACTCCAATGAAAGAAATCAACAAAGAAATAAATAATATACAAATTTCAACTTACGTTGCATCCAACTGCTTGGAATCACAATTAATTTTTCGTTCACAAAGTGTAGGATTTTCTGACCGGGTGACTAAGTTTGACACCAAATTACTCAAAAAAATACTCAAATTTGCAAATATTCAACATGACCTTTTTGATAACCACATTTCACTACGGAAAAAAAAAAAGGTTGTTCAAAAGTCTTCACAATTGTAGTTGTAGGAAGATGCCAAATATTTTTTCATTTGTTTAGTTTTTGAAAAATCAGGCAATTCAACAAACATGAGACCTGCACTATTCTCTTAAGTGTCCTTTACACTTTGTAAGGTCTGCATTTAATCAAAAAATTTTGTGCTAATTTTTAAGAAAGATTGGTTTAAAGAAAATTAAAATTGCCTATGTTTGACACAAAATTTCGCCGAAAATACTCATGTTTTCGAAAAATTGAAAATGACATTATTTTTAGATTGCTTTGCACAAACATATTTCGTGAAGAATAAAATGTTTATCCTCATAATTGTAGTTGCAGAAAAAAAATTGAATTGTTTTCAATTATCGAAAAATCAGGGTTTTCAACCAACATAAAACCCACACCATTTTATTAAATGTCTTTTAGACTATCCAACAACAAAATTTCATTGAAAACAATGGAGCCATTTTTTGAAAATTTGGAAAATGTCCCGTGTAAAGTACCCTCGCAAAATTAAAATATCTGTCTCAAATTCAAGGCGCAGTGACATCAGCCAGATCGATTGGAGAATATCAATTTTGGAGAAAATCGACTGAACGGTTTAGCCGCTAGCGTTGTTCACAGACGGACGGGCAGACGTGTTGTCAATCGATCAAGAACCCACAAAACATGGATACTGGCTACACCACGCGTTAGAGGACTTTTTTCTCCTAAATTGAGTATCTGGATTTATCAACTTTTTCCTTACCAGAGCCCTGTAACGACGAGCTTTTCTGCCGAAAATTCGCCTTTTCTTTTGTGCAGCATTATGTAACTTTCTCTCTACCACGGTCGCGGCAACGAGAACGTAAAATTGCTTCAAAATACGTACCTGTAAAATAAAATATCATTTCCCCCTCAAACAACAAAAAAATATTTTATTTATTACATTCGGAAGAGGACTTTCTTTCGTCTGCTCTATGAGTACGTAGTCATGAGAGATTATGGAGTTCAAGCGCGGCGCTGCGCAGCGCACAACAATATCGAGATCAATTGCGGGGGAAACAGTTGTGTACAGACGTTTAGGTGGAAGAGGAAGAAGGTCTGAACTGTGGCGTCAATGCGTACGCTAAATCCCAAAAATGCCGCATCCTCTAGATTAGCATTTGTTTGACTAGAGCTACCCAGCAACCACTGATCCTTACAAAAACTATATATATATATATAATATATATATATATATAAATATATATATATAATATAAATATATATATAAATATAAATATATATATAAATATAAATATATATATAAATATAAATATATATAAATATATATATATATATAAATATATATATAAATATAAATATATATATAAATATAAATATATATATAAATATATACATATATAAATATATACATATATAAATATATATATAAATATATACATATATATATAGTGACATACCAACATGTCACATATTTGTATGCACTAACATCTGTCGTAAATGGGGTGAATTACAAGGGTAAACAAATAGGAATATGGCGCCCTAGCAACGCAAGTGGTTGTCAAGGTCAATAAACTTCATTCGGGCCTTGAACCTGAGGGGTGCGGCTACCTGATAGTGTAAGCGGTGAAGAGATTGGTTGGAAAAGCAATGTACAGTCTAGGGCGTAGCTAGTCGATTTGGTAATCAATTGAGGGATTGGCCAGGGGGAGAGTGACAGTCCATTCATGACGGAAGTGCGTCGTTTTTTTTGCTGGTAAAAAAAACAACAAAAAACAAACAGTAGAGAAGATAGGCCGAGTTTTGAAGGGCTGAAGAGAAAGATTTTTTTACATTCAGACATATGCCGTGGTGCTGTGCGGGTCGCTCGCGGATAATTAATGTTATGAGATTGGGACTTGTAAATTTCTCTTTAGAGTGAACAGTTCTCGGACTCTGAATTTTTGTGATGTGTGGAAATTAGAACTTGTAAGACTTTGAGAATTCTTGAGTGCGACGAATGGAACTTAAACTTTGAACTCATATGAATTCGTTTGCAACAGGACTCGGAATATTTGTTAATAGGCAATAGTTTGTTGAACATTAATATTTTGCGTCATGTAGTCGGGAAGAACTGGGAACATTCACAGTAAATTGAATTAGAACGCTCAGATATTTGAGACGGTGAGGGTTGGTGGCTCGACGGCAGTTGTGAAGAGCAGAAGAAAAGAAGCTGGTATTTGGACTTGGAATTCTCGTCACCGGATGAAGAGAAACTGGTTCTGCAGGCGTCATCGAACAAGCGCGCGCGAAGACGGGTACTGCAGTACGAGGTTCAGAAAGGTCATGACCAAAAGAACATTCTCTATTGTTATTATTTTTAAGTAATAATTTTTGCCTGGCAAATTGAATAAACTGCTAAGTTTCTTTTGAAATAAAAAAGATGATTTTCATTTGTCCAATTCCAGTTAATAAGTAGCTAAACATTATTTTTCAGATTCCTCGCCACTCTGTATAGATGGCAGATCGAATAATCGGCTATCAGTAGGTAATAGCGATTATTTCTTACGAAATCCATCGGCCCAGCTAGCCGGATATTTATTCTATTTTAGATAGCAGTCGAAGCGTTAATTTCAATAATAATAAACGTAACCTTTTCCTAGCGCCCATATTTAACATAAATTCGGAACGGGTTACGTTGAAACAATCGCCCAATAATTTTTATATAAGCAAATTGTGTGCAAGGGCAGGACATTTAAAATTGATGATTGTTTCAATATTATATATATATATTTGAATCTAAATTTTTCTAGCGTGGCCGCTGGGATTTGCTATTAGAGGGGAAGCCGAAAGTGGTGGGGAGGGAGACAGGAGGCGGCGCTCGCTCACGCCTGGCTCGTCGGCCCATACCAAAAATATTAGTCTTCCTCACCGCACACGCTAGCGAACGGTCTTGAAAATTGATTTGCGGTAGTGTCTTCGCTCGGTAACACCAAATTCCCCGGATGGTTTGGTTCTGTCCTCATTATCCATATGTTTTCCCTTGTCACTGATACCAGTTTCCTCACTATTATGAGTAGTATCACTATCCCCGGCTTTACTATCGTTCGCGTCGTCACCTGTAAAAGTAACGATCTGGATATGGTGCATTCATTGTGCGGCAAATTATACTCTCATTGAAACTGTCGAGAGCAGATGCCACATCCTTTTCTTCTCGTTATTAGGTGTAGAAAATGAACACGATTCTCGGGATTCAATAGAATTAATTTCCTTATTAATTCTGTAAATAGATATTTTCGAAACACCCGAAGCAGCAATTACCGCCTAAAGAACTGCTTTGATATTTTCAATACCTTCTTCAGCGTCTTTTCATAAATTGATATATGTACTTTGGCGACGATGTCACGCGTCTGACTGTGAAGGACATCCTTATGCAAGTTGCTCTGAACAGGCATTGCAATGATCACAACAAAATAATAATCACTTATCCAGAACTTCATACAAATAGCTGTATTCTGTTAGGGAAATGCAACTGAAGACTGGCATCTTGCGGAGACGAATAGTCAGAGCCAATGTTTACTCAATTGGATTAGTGCTGTCAACACATCCTGGGAAGGGACGCGCTCCACCCTAAAGGGATAAGTTTAAGGAATGGACGCTTCCGGCAGCTCTGTGCCGTGACCTTGAGCGGCCACGCTAAAATAATTTCACTGTGTGTGTGTGTGTGTATACACACACACACATGCACATATATACATACAGGCGTCCCACCAACTATATTGCGATTTTCCTAACTTTGTCCCTGACAGAAATCAGCTGTTCACGTTTTCATCCAATCGGGAGCTTGAATGTCACCATAGTGACGTCACTGTCGCGAAATATAAACTGATTGGATGGCAGCGAAACACCTGATTCCTATATATGGACCACTCCCATAACTTCTAAACAGTTCAGAATATCCAAATGAAGTTTTCGCTGAATAATGCGGAATCACGGGGCAAGTAACATGCCGTAGAGAAATTGTCTATAATACTTTTAGTTTTCGAAAAATTTAATCTTCTTTGATTTTTCAAATAGGACTATATTTTTCTCATCAGCGATGGAAAGATCACGGAATGAGGAATAAAATGACGTGTCATATGCTAGTATTTTGATAGTAATTCGAGAATAAAATTAGACTTCCTGAAATGTGATTTTGAATTAAACGGACAATATTTCGTAAAGCACCAGTTGCAACTCTCGCCTTTGGGGAAAGTGGCCTTCGCGGCGTAAAGACTGTTGCATGAAGAGAGGAGACTGAGAGGGGTGGCAGTGAGCGATAAGAGACACAACTTCAACAATGCATGGTCTTGACACAATTTTATTGCTTTGTTCTTTTGGTAAGTGTTTAAATAAGAAGTTTATTAACAGTAAATAATAAGGGAAAATGTCTACCTACCTGTTATTTGATGAATTAATCGAGATATTACAATAAAAATCTTTTAGAATTCATTCCCTTCCCATTTTTAAAATAACATGTTTCTGCCATAACATACTGAGCTCGATTCTTGAAAGTTTGAAAAGAACCTTTATTATTATCATCTTTCCGATACAAATTATTATTTGGTTCTTTTTGATTATCGTTGCTTTGGAATTTCAGTAGAAGAAAAGTTCAATTCAGATGAAAAAATTGGAAAAAATCTCTCATCCTGATCGTTAATATTGATGTTTGTTTACATGATCGTGTTAAGACCATGAATTTCAGTAGTTACGCCTCTATCCTTCACGGCCACCCCTCTCACACTCCCAGTCTCCACGAAACAGTCTCGACGCCGCGAAGGCCACTTTCCCCGAAGGCGAGAGTTGCAACGGCTGCTATACGAAATATTGTCCGTTTAATTCAAAATAACATTTCAAAAAGTCTAGTTTTATACTCAAATTGCTATCAAAATACTAACATGATACATAATTTAATTCCTTTTTTCATGATCTATCCATTGCTGGTGAAAAAATACATAGTTCCGTTTAAAAAAATCAAAGATGATTAAATTTCTCGGAAACTAAAAACATTATAGACAATTTCTCTACGGTGTGTTACTTGCCTCATGATTCCGCATTGTTAAGCGAAAACTGCATTTCGATATCCTGAACCGTTTAGAAGTAATAGGGTGGTCCATAGTGGGACATCTGTGTATACACACACCATGTATAACTATAGTACGAATGAAATTAGAATATAGTTCACCACAGAAATAAAAAAGCAGACGAATTGTGTGAATTGGGTGTTTTATTTATTTATAGGTTAATTTTTCTTTCTTAACAAATTATTCTTTTATCAATAATAATTAATTTACATGTTTCTGGAGAGTTAAATGTTTCTGCAATGCAAATTTTTGTATAGAAAGTATTTTTTCAAACCAACTTTTGAGTGCTTATTGCGGCTCAGTGATTCGGAATATCCAAGGAGTTTCATTAGACAAAATATGCTTAAAATCATCATAAGAGATTATTTTCGAAGTTTCGACGTTTCCTCCCTGGACAACCTGTGTGCGCATCTTACACATACGCACACACACAAACATTAATACCACGAACATCATGTTGCATCCTGGAAATATACAGTTCGCAGCACACACTGCCGTCAGAGTCGGGAATAAAGTCGATCAATCATGGCAGAATGATCGATTAGCATGCGATTTCAGTCGCCCGCTAAATCCGGCGGAAAAAACGGGATCTGCCATCATTTCAACAATACCTTGTAGTTGGACTTGGCTTAAACTCCCTATTGGGCATCAATAGACTGCAGTCTCGTTCTTCTGCGCATGAGCAGTGAAGTATCGCATCACTTTTTAGCAAAAACTCTTTCTCTATTTCGTTCACTATTGGTCTCGAGATTGCTATATGCTATCTATGCAAAAATACCCTATTTATTCATCGGCGCGGATGCTCGAGTCCGAGCTCTGACAGGGCACTATGTTACAAATCTCGAGGCGAGCGGTTCCTCCAGTCGAGTCGAGCACTTGCCAGCTCGATGGTAGACGGAGAACTGGAATCTGTTTCGTATGAATTGACATCGGGGTGACATCGCATAGAAGGCTGCGACGTTTTGACCTTCACGCCGTAGTCTTTCTCAGGGCAAGCCTTCCAGATTGACGTAATTCGGCTTTAAGGCGACCTCGACTTGATCGAATCGTCGATCAAGTTTCCGACGGAGAGTCACTGTAGCAGCGATTTCTGTGAATGGCTGCGGAGAGTCTGCGACATCAAGGAATACGTTTCGGCTAACCACACCCAGTTCGACAGTCGAATGTTCTCCGAAAAGAACAGCGAGGGCTTCCCTCATGGCGCGCTTATCGCCCAACGAGAACAGCAACATTTCCGTGGATGTTGCCTTACACTAGATTAGGTTCGCCTATGCTAAACATCAGCACGTAGGCGACCTAACTTCAGATCTATCGTAATCCGCTCGCGATCCGGGCTCCCGAAGATCCCGGTCGCTGAACCCGAGTGAAGCACTTGTGACGGGTCTAGGAGTGCTGTCAGTACCTGCCTGTCTCGAAGACCCCCTCCCTCCGGCCGACCCAACCTGCTCTGTCCGCAGTGATAGAGAGGGGCCCTGCCCATCAACTGGAGGGAAGATGACCGTCTGTAGAGCGAAGGAACCACAAAGTAATGTAAACATTGCATGATTTTAGATTCCAACCGCACTACCTTTGCATTAGCGAATTCAATGGGGTTTGTGTTAAATTTCATAGCTTTAGCAAAATTCAATGAACGTGTTTTTAAAGTAAACACTCTACTCCATTTCATCATAAGAATCAACAAAAGAATAACAGCATGTCAACTACATACGTGCAAAAACATTGGACTATTCTTGAAGATATTCAGGAGACCTTGAAAAAATATGTGAATAAACAACTATTTTCATCTAAAACGATTTTGTAGCATTTATTAAGTAATGGTGACAAGGAATCAACGAAGACGCTCGGAGAAAGCTGACTGGCAGATTCTACAAGCATGCACAAAATGACAATTCATTCACTTGAATCATTTCCTGCTGAGAATATTGCTAGAAGGGGTGGTATAATATGATTTAAGGCTTGAAGGACGGAAATCTTTGCCCACAATAGCGGGGAGTGGGCGAAAAAATATAAAAATGTCAGGTTCGAAAAACCGTTTAGAAAATGAAGCTAATGGTAGTTGGTCAAACTTAAGCGATTCAAGTATCTCACGACACGAAACACCTCTACGTAAGATATTCCTACCTCCTGGAGCTGCATAAGTAAAGCAACTCACTTTTACGGTAATGTGATTTAAAATGAACGTTTGAAACTATTCTTCGCTACGTACTCTCTCAAAACGTACAAATTTCGCAATAAACAATGTTAACAATTTAGTAACTTTCAAAAGTATTATCTCACCGGCAAATTACCTAACACTTCCTCACCTTGTGTATATGAACACGTAAAACACAAATCTGATGTCAAACTCTAGTCAAATGCCGTTTTCAAGATAACGTAATTTTATAACCAATACTTTTTGAAAACGGAGAAACCTTCCGGCGTTTCCCATAATTCAACAAATACAATTAAATATACTACAGAAGTGCAATATCAAATCAATTTAATTTTTTTTACCTTTTCGAATACATACGCGCCTTTACAACTCATCACAGAAGTCACCATGCACATAAACAAATTCAAATACAAATTAACAGCTCCTTAGTAACTCAGTTACACGATGTTTATATTTCGGGGGAGGCCTTGTTTAAATATAGGCACCCAAATTAACTCAAATTTTGCGCATAATCTCCAATATTAATAATTATAAACTTCCCTTGGGATGAATTAACAGCAAATGACGCACATTTCACACGCCCCGCGCTCTAGATAATTTATTTTTCCCATAAAAAACCGCCGACTGAAAGAAACCGACTGACCGAAAGAAAAAGAAAATTTGCCTGAGAATACACTGAATTAATACAACCACAGTAATCCCTCAACATCCGCGAATTCGCTATTTGCGAGTTCCGAACATTCGCGATTAGAGAAATGCTACCGGTTTTAACATTCGCGAGTGCTTCTTTGGACGCACTTTTTTCAAAGCGAGCACATCTTATCGTCTCCTGTATTATTTCAGTAGTATACCTTTCCGTTGCGGCTCTCACACGAAACCAATCTCTGTAAATGAGGTCTCTAAAGAAAGAGAATTTTACGCAGACATGACGAATTGCACTTTGACATTAAAAATATGAATGATTTTTTTTAATGCATCTAAATATTGAAGTCAAATGCAACCCGCAACACTGGCCAAAGTTTTCGTCAAATAACTCCTAAACAAAGCGCTTTAGGGCCTTAAAAACTAAAATTTTGAGGCCGAAGGACTCAAAGAAACATTTTCCACACCATAATCTATAAGATGAGACATTCTTCGACATTCAATTAAATTTTCAGTTCCGCGCTTCAATACTATCAAGGGCACTTCAATACTTCAACCTTTGATGCTGGTAGCCATTTTTGTGACGACACGCCTAAGAGGCTTAGATTCCTCAAATCTTATATTTACGCTTTCTGTATACACCGTGGTTTGTGCAGCCTGATTAGGTTTATTTTCATAATCATTAATGCAAGATTTGCTCTCCAGCAACAACTAGAAGTACTATTATAGTTGCTTGATACCTATGATGATCGTTTCTTATGCGTGTAGTGAAACTATTCAATTGTTTTGCCATGGTCTGTAAGTGCTGTGTACTTAATTGTGAAGGGATGTGGGTATTCAGTGAAGAGAGAAGACTGTGTTTGTGTTTTACCTGTACCAATATTTTCGTTATCGTTAGATGAAATTTTCAAGTCAGCGAGTTCACACACGTAGCTTTCTCAAAAGTAAAAAGCTAATATTTTTGTGACTATCACGAAAAGCTAAAACCTAACTGACAAAGAATATTGAATAATTACTTCAAAATGTCTTTAAGAAAGTGTTGGGAATTGTTTCAAGAAAATTCTCCAAGATATTGAATAAATATTTATTGAAAATTTCTTTTACACATTAATTGCATTGTTTTTTATTTCTATTTGTTATTGTCTTAGTACATTACAAGTTACCTTTATAGATTTTTTAAACAAATAAACACGTTTCGTTAACTACTTTCCCTCTTAGAATGAAAATAGAGGGATAGGGATGAGTGTGGGGTCTAACATGCGAGAGTTCTCGCACGGGTACGCAGAGGTAGTGGGGGAAAATTTGTGCTATGGCACAACATGAGGAACAAACTTTTTAAAGTAACTAAAGTAAAATAGCTTGAAATAAATGTAAAACAAAAATCAAAACTGCACTGGCCTACAATACTACGTGAATTAATTAAAAAAACTAATAAATTTAAAATTATAGAAAGAATAGCGCAAGTCACTTGACAACTGCCAATGATCGCAGTCCAAACGTACGATTTAAATGCTGATGGGGGTCTGGTAGTATGTACTTCAACGCTCAGCTGCAAACTCATATTGTAAATAATACACTGTTTGATATTAAACTCAAGGTGTCAGTTCGTTAAGATATTCAATAAGCAAACATCGTTTGAGCGACATTCCCATGTACCGAAGTGAAGTCTAAGCCTACTAAATTGTTTCTAATGGTAACAAATGGTATTTAGTACTCAAAGGTGAAAATATTAGTTTGATTATTTTTTGTCTCAGAATTGCTTTTCTTGAAGTACATAAGAATGCAGAAAATAATCAAATACTTTTTAATATACAAATAATTTTTCAATTTTCGCACCCCAGCAAGCTGGCACCCTGACTCTCCAAAATCCCCTCGGTTCCTCATAACAAATCAAGGAAAGTTAAATAATATTGCAAAGAGTAGATCTGTACTTGCCCAATCCGGTATTTTTGCACTATTTTACTTGGCTTTCTCAAGAGTAAAAACCTTTTCTATTATTTTTGTGACTATCAAGAAAGTGAAAAGCTAACTCTCAAGGAAGATTGAATAATTTCTTCAAATGTTGTTTTTAAAGAAGTATGTATTGTTCCAAGAACATCTCTCTATAATGCTGAATAAACTTTTATTGAAAATTTGTTTCCAACATCAATTGCGTCAATTGCATTGTTATTTTGTTTGATATTCTGTGTACATTAGTAGTTCCTCTCCTTCTTTGTGGAAAGTATAAACAAATGGATAGGGAAAGGGTGGGGTTTACCATGCGAGAGTTCTCGCACGGGTACGCTAGTTTCCTTTATCAGTGTTATCTGGAAAACGAACCCGGCAGATATCGGAGCTCAAGGAATCACGTTCTGCAAAAGTATCAAAGTTGGAATGTCAATTCACATTAATAGAATAATGAAGTTGTAAAATAATTAAATTCAACTGCGTCAGATCAGAAGTAAAGCTTTTTGGCCACATGAACAGAAAAGCCATTCAGATCTGTGCAACTCTCATTATAATTACCCCACTGAACAGCAGCTTCGGAAAATGATCAGGGAAGAAAGCCTCGAACGTAATAAAGTAACAGAAGCGAAACTGCGTCCTGCCACAATTTCAATGTCAAAGCTGTTAACAGCGGTCTAAAACTTCAACAAGTTCTGGTGAAAAGGCATGTAATCCGAACATGGAAATGATTTCAAAATTTAAGCGAGAAATAGAAGCAGATTTTTTTCCATGTTTGTACATTAGAACAACGAGGATGATGATGATGAAAAAAACTTCATTTTTTTGAAAAAATAACTTTCAACTTTGAAATTAGTTTCAAATATTGTTTTATTTCTTCTTTGGGATGTTAATTGTGAATTATTTTAGTAGCACTTATTCAGTTCTTCTGCAATTGTTTGTCAGTCCTTTTATTCTTTCTTTTTCAAACAGTTTTTCTATATACAGGAACCTAACCCATCTTCCTTCATTAAAATTAGACTTAACATTTGCCGTTTTGACATTCGCGAGGTTTTTTGGAAACCTAACACTCGCGAATGTTGAGGGAATATTGTATATCAAAGGTGGCCATGAGAGAGCACCATGTCCCCGGACGGCTGAAGCGGCAACGTCAGCACACTCTTCCAATGTCATTCGAAGAAATTGATTCCTTTCCACTGAAGACACCACGGGCGCACATTGTTTTGAAAACCAGCAGCCAAGCCAGCTGGATGGCGGATCGCCTCGCTCGTGAAAAAAGGAAATGCTCGAGTATAATACACGGATCAGTATCTATACTTGGGTTTTTCTTTCCTGGCGCATGACATTTCGTCAGTTGCTACGCTGTGTTGCCACACACTCGCGCGGCTAGCACGTGGTAAGCACGTCTGGGGCCACGAAGCCGTTGAGAAGGACGTTCGCGAAATTTTTCGCGCGCTTTGTCAAACTGTAGTGACGTGGAAGTTCCCTATTGGAGAAAGCCTTCCCTTTCCACTTTTGGTCTGCGACCTTGGTGAGCCTTGAACGAAAAACTCAAGTATAGTTTCCGAAGCTCCATGGCGATATACTTTCTAAGATCCCGCTGTTTTTGGCGCGTCGGATCAGAGCAAAAACTGCGTGGTGCATACCAGTTCATAACCGCATAAATAATGGGATAAAACAAGAAATGTAATTAAGGTATGGGCTGGTAACAACACTTTCTCACAAGAAGCGATGATGTTGATTTAGACTGACTGAGTATTGAGGTCCGATTTTCACGGTTCTTTTTGAGGTTTTCCGGACCAGACGGGATGTAATTTGTACAGAATAGTTGTATTGATAACTGTAATACTGTAAACCAGTGGCGTAGCGTGACTCGCGCTCAACAATAACGCCAACTGAACACATCATGATATTTAATGTTCCCTAGAATCTATGTTTTCAAAACAAATGTTACAATACTTCAACAGATTTATGTTAGAGAGTTCTTGAAAGCAAATAATGCAATGACTCATCTTTAATTCTCATGCGCGATTGGCAATGAGATCCTTGTGAATTTATACAGTTCACACCAAAATAATATTTAATATATTTTAGGAAGAATTCATCTTCTTAGATATTAATTAAGGATTAGTAGGCAAGCACTATTTCTCCTGTTTGTGCCCATGACCAAGCAGAGAATCTCAAGTGAGAAAGAAAATTTCACTGGCAGCGTCACATGTGCTGCGCTCTCTTGCACAAACGAGCAACTTGCTCATACGCCTCCCAGTCGTACGCTAGCGAAAGAAACTCATTGAAATTTTCAAAAATTCAGAGTTTACCGTGAAAATGAGACCTATGCCACCTTAATAAGCGTATTTTACTGTATTCTTACAAGAAATTTAAAGAAAAATTTGGAGCCGTTTCTGCAAAAATTTTGAAGATGTCCTGGGGGCTTAATGTAAATATCCCCAAATTTTGAAGAAAGTTCTTAAAAATCGTGGCGCCTCGAGTGGACGCAGACTGACAGGGGAATATTCATTTTGGAAGAAATCGCACGTATGGTTTAAACGCTGGTGTTATTCAGACTGACTGACGGACGGATGTTTTGAAAGAAGGGAGAAGGGAGAAAAAACAACAAAAAACAAAAAAACAACACACTTTTTGGGTATCAGAGGACCCCAAAACGATTGTATTTCCGTTAAAACCTCGAAATCGATTTTCCGCAGCATTACATAACTTTCCCTATACTACGTATATTAATATTACATCGTATATATGTACGTACACGGGAAAGTAAAAATCCAAAGAGACTGGTCGCAACTCCTCTTATCGATGTTTTTTTCGGACTGCGGCCACTATCCACCCCGCAAGATACGGTGTTGGAGAACATAATACTACGAATGCTCCCAGAAGATTCGTTTTTAAGAGCGTTTATTCTTTCAATGTATTATCAGACAGTTTATTAAAGCAAATTTATATATTGCAAGCTATTCTACAACATACCGTTCCATTCTATTAGAATGGAAGTAAAAAGCTACGGCATGAAAAGTTACGGAACGGTAAAAAGTTAAGGCATGAGGAGAGCCCTCACTGTTCTTTTCGGTGAACGTTCGACCGTCGAACTGGGTGTGGTTAGCCGAAACGTATTCCTTGATGTCGCAGACTCTCCGCAGCCATTCACAGAAATCGCTGCTACAGTGACTCTCCGTCGAAAACTGAAAAGTCGACGATTCGATCAAGTCGAGGTCGCCTTAAAGCCGAATTACGTCAATCTGGAAGGCTTGCCCCGAGAAAGACTACGGCTTGAAGGTCAAAACGTCGCAGCCTTCCTATGCGATGTCACCCCGATGTCAATTCACACGAAACAGATTCCAGTTCTCCGTCTACTATCGAGCTGGCAAGTGATAGACTCGAGAAAATTCGCGTCAGTCGAATTGTTGTGGCGGAGCTCGAAAGCTGGAGGAACCGCTCGCCTCGAGATTAGTAACATAGTGCCCTGTCAGAGCTCAGGACTCGGAGCATCCGCGCCGATGAATAAATAGGGTATTTTTGCATAGATAGCATATAGCAATCTCGAGACCAATAGTGAACGAAATACAAAAAGAGTTTTTGCTAAAAAGTGATGCGATACACTTCACTGCTCATGCGCAGAAGAACGAGACTGCAGTCTATTGATGCCCAATAGGAGTTTAAGCCAAGACCAACTAGGAGAGATTGTGTGTGCTGGTGTGTGCGCGTGTGCGCTGGTGTGTGTGTGCGCGCGCTGGTGTGTGTGCGTGCGCGCGCTGGTGTGTGTGTGTGCGCGCGCTGGTGTTTGTGTGCGCGCGCTGGTGTGTGCGCGCGCGCTGGTGTGTGTGTGCGCGCGCTGGTGTGTGTGTGCGCGCGAGCTGGTGTGTGTGTGCGCGCGCTGGTGTGTGTGTGTGCGCGCGCTGGTGTGTGTGTGTGCGCGCGCTGGTGTGTGTGTGCGCGCGCGCGCTGGTGTGTGTGTGTGTGTGCGCGCGCTGGTGTGTGTGTGTGTGCGCGCGCTGCTGTGTGTGTGTGCGCGCTGGTGTGTGTGTGTGTGCGCGCTGGTGTGTGTGTGTGTGTGCGCGCGCTGCTGTGTGTGTGTGTGTGCGCGCTGCTGTGTGTGTGTGTGCGCGCGCTGCTGTGTGTGTGTACTGGTGTGTGTGTGCTGGTGTGTGTGTGTGTGTGTGCTGGTGTGTGTGTGCTGGTGTGTGTGTGTGCTGGTGTGTGTGTGTGTGCTGGTGTGTGTGTGTGCTGGTGTGTGTGTGTGCTGGTGTGTGTGTGTGCTGGTGTGTGTGTGTGCTGGTGTGTGTGTGCTGGTGTGTGTGTGCTGGTGTGTGTGTGCTGGTGTGTGTGTGCTGGTGTGTGTGTGCTGGTGTGTGTGTGTGGTGGTGTGTGTGTGGTGGTGTGTGTGTGGTGGTGTGTGTGTGGTGGTGTGTGTGTGGTGGTGTGTGTGTGCTGGTGTGTGTGTGTGCTGCTGTGTGAATGTGCTGCTGTGTGAATGTGCTGGTGTGTGAATGTGCTGGTGTGTGAATGTGCTGGTGTGTGAATGTGCTGGTGTGTGAATGTGCTGGTGTGTGTGTGTGTGCTGGTGTGTGTGTGTGTGCTGGTGTGTGAATGTGCTGGTGTGTGTGTGTGTGTGCGCGCGCTGGTGTGCGTGTGTGCGCGGGCTGGTGTGCGTGTTTGTATGTGCGAGTGTGCGTGTTTGTAGGTGCGAGCATGCGTGTGAATGAGCTGGTGTGTGAATGTGCTGGTGTGTGAATGTGCTGGTGTGTGAATGTGCTGGTGTGTGAATGTGCTGGTGTGTGAATGTGCTGGTGTGTGAATGTGCTGGTGTGTGAATGTGCTGGTGTGTGAATGTGCTGGTGTGTGAATGTGCTGGTGTGTGAATGTGCTGGTGTGTGAATGTGCTGGTGTGTGAATGTGCTGGTGTGTGAATGTGCTGGTGTGTGAATGTGCTGGTGTGTGTGTGTGCTGGTGTGTGAATGTGCTGGTGTGTGAATGTGCTGGTGTGTGTGTGTGTGTGCTGGTGTGTGTGTGCGCGCGCTGGTGTGCGTGTGTGCGCGGGCTGGTGTGCGTGTTTGTATGTGCGAGTGTGCGTGTTTGTAGGTGCGAGCATGCGTGTGAGCGTGTTTGTAGGTGCGAGCATGCGTGTGAGCGTGTTTGTATGTGCGAGCATGCGTGTGTGCGTGTTTGTATGTGCGAGCATGCGTGTGTGCGTGCGTGTTTGTATGTGCGAGCATGCGTGTGTGCGTGCGTGTTTGTATGTGCGAGCATGCGTGTGTGCGTGCGTGTTTGTATGTGCGAGCATGCGTGTGTGCGTGCGTGTTTGTATGTGCGAGCATGCGTGTGTGCGTGCGTGTTTGTATGTGCGAGCATGCGTGTGTGCGTGCGTGTTTGTATGTGCGAGCATGCGTGTGTGCGTGCGTGTTTGTATGTGCGAGCATGCGTGTGTGCGTGCGTGTTTGTATGTGCGAGCATGCGTGTGTGCGTGTTTGTATGTGCGAGCGTGCGTGTTTGTATGGGCGAGCATGCGTGTTTGTATGTGCGAAAATGAGTGTTTGTATGTGCGAAAATGAGTGTTTGTGTGTGTGCGTGGGTGCGTGCGTTGGTGTGATTGTATTTTTTGGTGTGCTGTAGCACTTAATTGAACGCCCCAATCCCAGTAGCTCACAAACAGGTTGACTGCTGGAGTCCTTAAATACTCCTGAGGCCTGAGTTGTGGAATTTGAATTACTGACAAGTGCATATACTTTGCAATGACCAAAATTAAAATATCGGTTTCAAATTCAAGGGGCCATGAGATCAGTCAGATCAATTGGGGAGTATCAATTTTGGAGAAAATTTGCTGATTGGTTTAGTCGCTAGCGTTGTTCACACACAGACGGACGGGGATTGTTGTTGTTCACACACAAAACTGGGATTCTGAATGCACTATGTGGTAGGAGGCTCTTTTTCTTAATTTAGCAACTGGATTTATCCACTTCATTACCAGGGCCCTGTAATATGTGTTTTTTTGCCAAAAATCCGCCGCTTTTTCACAAAGCATTAGATAACTTTGCCTATACCATACGTATGTATAGTACATGGGAAAGTAAAAAGATCAGTCATTTGTGCCACTGAAAAGCAAGCGAAATTTAACACTTGATGTAAGTCAATTACATGTCTTTATCATGTAAAAAAATTATACATCCTGGATTATCTACTCCTCACCACACTTATGCAATCCAGAGCTTAAAACAGCAGCTTCTATAGATATGAAAGCCATGCTACACTTCGTTTGAAGATTCTTGAATATTTCCTCTGTGATCTTCTAAAGCATTATGAATAAGTTATTTTCTTTTGTAAACAAGTTCTCTATAATTTCTGCATTCCAATAGTAAATTTAATTAGTTAAGTAAATCTTACTTATAATGCTAGAAGTGACATTTTATTTTGCAACATACTTTCTGATTTCTGTACGAATTCTATAATGTAAATTTTAAGATGTATAATTTTGTTATATTGTATATTTGGGAGATGATTGTTTGTATTTGTAAATTACTGTTATTCCAGCACTTTATTTTGCTGTGGACAAATTGTCTGTTAATTATAAGTAAATAAATAAGTAAATATTTATCAATAGCAGACAATGTGGTGTCGAAGTGATACACTCCACCCACAGTTTAAATGAAAGAAAGCACCCAACAGAAAGTAAATTAACCCATTTAAAAAAATTTGGGTTTATCTCAGCTTGCAATTAGAAATCAGCTAGGAATTTTTATTTTCCATTAACATTTTCCCCCTTGCATCACCCCAGATAAGGGAGATTTTATAGTAATTCATTTTAGTATCTTTATTACACTTTTTGAAAAATATTTCATGTTTTTTTAATAAAAATGTCTTGTGATACAATTTAACGAAAATTAGTTTTATTCCTAGAATAACACTTAAAAGAGACAAAAAAATGTTTTCTGGCCTGCTGCCTGAAAAAAATGCTTACCTGGTCCCGCATTTTTATAGCAGCTCGGTAAAATATGGTGTCACGCGAGTTGTATGCCATACAATTGCTGATCATGAGATTGAAATCTGCTTCCAATGCATCCAGGTTTGAGTATTGAAATGATTGTGCCTTCACACGCATTGTAGACAGGTCCATGGGACTTTTCACAACTTCAGCATAGTCAGGAACCTCTGAGGGATCAACTGGCTCTGAGAAAGATGTCCCCAGCATCCCTGGACTGAATCATATCCAGCAGCCTCAACATCAGCCACTCTCGTGGACACAATTCCAGGCGCAAGCATAGTTCTTTGCTGATTGCCAAAAACAAAAATTTTCATGAGAAATTTGAAATTAAATACTTAAATATAGATTGACAATGATTACATCAAATTTACATGCTTGAGAAAATTTGAATTTTGAAATAAATACACATTAAAAATATTTCATAATTTTTCTGCATAATAGAACCAAATTCTTGAATTAGATATTACAAAGCAGGTATGGTTAACACAAGGATAATGAGTTATTGGTTTAAATCTACTGGTCATTTGGAGGGTAAAAGAGAGAGAAAACAACTAAAATACAATAACATAAAAAAATATTTCAGTAACATCCTGAGACATCAATATGATTTTTACAAATATAGTATGTACTATAATTGAGAAAATAAACTAAAGGTACTCAATAGCACATTCTTTCTTGTGTTATGGGTAACTTTTGCAAATTTCAAAAATTCAGAAAGTTATCCCTCAACTGGCATGGTGAAAATTCTAGGTCATAAGTGGCGTTGTGGGGTCGAAAATGATACCACCACAATGGATGAATTTAAGCACTTTATTAGTTGTATATTTTTGAAGGGTTCTTGGGAAGGGAAATTGTCATCCTGAGTTCCTTTGAAAACAACCATTTGAAAGTCTTTCGTTCATATACGGTTCTGAAAGCTGCCTTGCCAAAGTTTTCAAAAATTCGAAACATTCAATAGGCCTATACTCATTAAATGATGTATATAGTATAATACATAACAGTGTACGGAATCTATGAACCTGAAAAGGTCAACCAGCACGGCGCAGGTAATATTGACAGCGGCTGCTAGAACACACCTAGAGTCGTGGTGTCTTTTGGGATACCACTTCCATCTTCAGCTATTTATGGCAACAAAAATAATTCCTCCCAGTTTGTGACGTAGTCTGTGAATCAACAATGACAAACGTGAAAGCTACACAGAAGGGTTTACGAAAAAAAGGGTTTTGAAAGAAACGCCAGGGGTGTACAGTTTGACTGATATCGAAAAAGACCCCACAACTCCACTTAACGGTTAAAGGAAAACAAGACCTATGACACATTTATAAGCATACCTTGCACTATCTAAGAAAAAAATGTAAAATATTTGTGCCATTTTTTGAGAATTTTTTTAATTGTCTTCATTTCATGCAAAATTACACAAAAACTAATCATCTTCTGAAAAAATTGTACATAATTTTATTTTAACCTCTATTTTTGAGAGATTTTATTCCGAAAAAATCTCCAAGAAGTTGTAAGGTGTTGAAAAAAATTTTAAATGTTGCAATTTTTTAAAAAGTTCAGAGAATTCAATGAAAATTGCACCCGCACCTTTTTCATAAGAGTAGGGGTTAGAGTTGGGTTAACTGGACTGGTTAGGTTAAGTGGTCCATGCTTTTAAATGTTGGTGGGAAGTATTTCCTGCCTTTTCCACAGGATGGAATGCGTAGGATGACAGGGCTGATAATCTAAGACACAATTATAAGTTGCAAGTCCTTGATTCAGTACAGCAAGGAATTTGTATTCTGAAAGATCAAAGTTTTTTTCTACCACTCATCTGCTTTGTATTTGTATAGCGGTTGAATAACAAGTACAAGAAGAATATTCACACCAAATTAATTGTTAGTATTTCTGTTCTATAATAGTGTGTTTTGTTTTTAAAAATACATCACGGCTTGTGTGTTTTCGGGCATACAAAGAAAATCTGTGCTGTGGGGTTAACTGGACCACCAAGAGGTTAGATTAAGTGGATGGTCCAGTTACCCAGTAGAATTTGTAGATTTGGAATTATTAAATCTGGAAGGTTGTGTTCGTCTTTCACTGTTTTATTAATTTAATTCATTACACACTGATATTTTTTCCTAGTTTTAATTTTAGATGCCACGTTTTGGCAAATGGTGCGATCCGTGGACCGTTTCCTCATTTATGTGTGAAAAAGGTTATGGCCATGTGTAGAAGAATGATTTTTTCATTAAAACAATCTATTAAATGCTAATTTTATTTTCACATCTTATTTCAATTGCTAGTCCATTTAACCTTACCAGTTAGGTTAATTGATCCTATTGCAAATGTATAAAACATTCCGTACTTGACAATAACTGTAAGCACAATGATGTTGTTTGTTGCCACAATATAAGGAGAAAGCCTCTCTCAAATATCATGTGAAATTAACGCATGTATTGATCAAGTATATAACATTTTAGAACTAGTTAAAAAAGTGGACCAGTTAACCTAACTCTCCCCTACTTCAGTCAATCTGAGGAAAAAATTTAATCAAAAAATTTGGTCTCATTTTTTTGAAAATCTGAAAAATATTGTTAAGGCTTCATGTAAAAAATCCCCCAAAATTAAAATATCCATTTCAAATTTGCAAGGGTGCAACAGCAGCTATATCATTCACAGAATATCAATTTTGATGAGAATCCTACCTACAGTTTTGCTGCTAGTGTTTTTCACAGACAGACAAACATACTGCCGTAAACCAATTTTTCAGAATAAGGCCCTGCAAAACATGGATTCTGACTACACACTGTATTAGAGGAAGTTACATACAAGAACAAGAATTATCCCTTTTCCTGGAGTCTTCTTTTTCTGAGTTTCTACAATGCAAGATTTTCTGTCACAATATCACCATTTTTCTGCTCTAGCTTTAGTATGTGAGAAAGTAAAAGAGAGAGTAGAGAGAAATGAAGCAAAGAATGATTGGTTGGAGAAGTCCACTTAATTTATCTTCTATTTACTCTTCATTTTTATTCATAAAACATATATTCTAAGGCATGCTAAAATAATTTTGTTAGGTCCTTACATTTTTGTAAACTCCTTCTTCAACTTCTCTCTCTTACGCACCAATTCACACAGCAACCGCGCACGCTCAAGGTCCTGACGTAGACACTGCCAGAACTTCAACTGGCGATACAATTCCCCCTGCACCACAAATTCTTATTCACATCAAAATCAAAGAACCAATCCCACCCAGACCAGTGTTTAACAAAAGATACAGCAACTCAAAACATTAATATAATAACATAAACCAACCCAGTAAACCATTCAAAACTTCATAAAACAAAAACAACAAGGAAAGTAGTCTTTTCATTAAATTAGAAAACATGAACCTTAATTTACTCTGAACCTCAATATTTATAGGAAGATCACAATCTCAAAATAAAATAAATTGTAACATTAATTACCATGGAATAAAAAATGTAAAAACAGATAAGCTCTTTCACCAGAATGTAATTTAATTATTTTATCCTATTACTATAAGCTATTGTTTTAGTTGTCATACACAAAAATATCTTGAAAAAAATGTTCTATAATTGGATCTGTCATGTAAAGCTCCTGATTCACATTTTTGAGAAAATGAATCTCTAAACATTTAAAAACATTTCTACAACATTGCATATACTAATCCAATATACTTAGAATTATTGTTTCCTTTCTGGCAATGTAAAATGAGAAAGCATCATAAAAACAAGTGTTTTAGAAGGAAAATTTCATGGTCTGAAAGGAAATTTACAAAGCACATGAAATTGGAATCAATCAAAAAGTTGAAACAAAAACTACAGATTCTTATCACTGGCAATTTCAAAAGCCTTGTTTTCTAATTTGTTCCAATAAATAAAAATAATAGATTTGGCAATGATACATTGTGGAAATTTTACTGAAAAATTACTTTCCCCATCTATAGCATTTCAAACATTTTTTTAAACACAAGATAAGAAAAACTATTTAGAATTTGAACATTTGCTGTCAAGACTATTCATCATAAAGTACCAAACACCTCGATTCCAAGATAATCTTACAAGGAAAATGTTTGTTCAAGTACACAAACACTAATTACATTAAATTCAGAAATTTCAAAAGTTTAAAACAGATCTTTCCACATTTTCATACACATGTAGAATGTTTTATGAGCAAAAACAATTTCACAACCATTGTTGCTTTCCAGTCTTCATTTATCAAGTAGTGTATCAAATATTTTTGTCGACACATTTGATCATAATCATTTCCAATATTTAATTTTCATCGTGAATAATTAATACAGCATGACCTGTACATATTTTTTCAGATCAACACAATTACCAAAAGGACATCCCTACAGAATACACAACAAAAAAAGTTTTCCATCCCGTTTTCATCATTTCACATAATTTTAGCTACTTATAGTTAAAATCTCACTTGTGTACCATAAAACTACATTTACATTTTTTGCACTGATACATTTTTCACATTAATGCTTTGTTGTTTACAAGTCCCAGGTCAATTCCTGTACTTCCTATGTTAAATTATTTGAGATATGCATTTTAAGTTTATTTGTTTTTCATGCTGATATGCCTATAATAAAAGTCTGTATACTGACATAGATGACCGATAAATGAGAAAGATTTCGTCATCCTAGAGGAGCCCAAGAAATCTGTTTGGTTTTGTAATCAGGTAATTTCCTTTTGTTGAAAGGCAAGGCCTGGCAGCCTTCCACTGGAACCTGCCTACAGAGGAAGCTGCCACGGATAGGAACAATGGAGAATGAACACAAACTTTCGGTTCAAGGATAATGATGCTAATGCCCACTAGTGTCCCTATGGCTTTGTGAAATGTTTGCATGCTGCTTGATAAGGCTTTGCAAAATTTTTGCAGGGCGCTTGGTAAGGCTTTGCAAAATGTTTACGTGGCACCTGGTAAGCTTCGCAAAATGTTTGCGTCTCACCTGGTAGAGCTTTGCGATATATTTGTCAGCATTTCACAGTAAAAATCTGGTCTATTGGTATGAAATACATTGGAATCAATTAATGTGAGCGATCATAGGGTAGTTATCACAGTTTGAGGGGAGAAATTTGTACTTTCAGTGCATAAAAAAACAAATGGTCTAATATCAGATTCTTTTCAAATGTGAGAGGAAGAGTACAGTTTTCTTCCTTGATTGCAAATGTTACATAACAAGCATACTATACATGTATATTATTTTCTAACAGTATTGTCAAAATACTGAGATTTTATTCTGCACCTAGCATTTTTAGTTATGTGTTTTTCTCAATAATACATTTCTGCCCTTCACTCCCCTGAAAATGTATAAATGCAGTTTTACTGTACTTCTCTGAATTACACAATGCATTATTTTATAATTAAATATTGCTGGTGATGTTAGTTTTGAACAGTCAATGAAATATAACTTTCAAAATAGAATCAAATCAGGTGAATCAGCTCAAAATGGATATCCATTGGAAAATAAAATTTTGAATACATCTTCTCATTCAAAAGAAAAATAATAACAGACATGAATGATCTTTTGCTAGAATTTCCTCTTAAAATTTTTTTCAAATTGAGGTTTTACACATAGGTTAATACCACAAAATTAGGGTTGGATTGTTCTTATGGCAGTATTTTTGGACCCAGAAATATTTTATCTTCAATCCAGGTTACTTTAAAAAAGGGATTCCAATAAATTGAGGTTTCACTATATACATGGTACAGCAAATACTGTTTCAGTGATTCACAAACCAATGAAAGAAGTAAGAGATTGGACCTGACGCTTTGTATCAAAATAGAATAAGTCACAGAATGCAAAACTGTGTGCGTGAAGGACAACTTACAGCATCACTCACCACCTCCTGCAGTGGGCGGGAATCGTCACGCCTTGCCAAATGTGAACTTTGCAGCCGGCGCAGGAGAGGGACACCATTGCGAAATTGGCGTTTAAGAGTCCAGTAAGCAATTAGCCTTTGTATCAACTGGCTTTTCTTTGGAAGACTCACAAGAGATGCAATTTCTTGAATCCTGTGCAAATAAAACAGCTTGCAATTAATTACTTTAAACTTTGCAAAAAAATCAAAAGTATATTTTTAAATACTAAGAACAGAATAACGTTACTGCGAATCTTAATAAATTGCTCTACAAGTTCTTCAATACTTTACTGATATAACACAGATCAGATGATAGTTTTACTACAAGTAATAAATACAGAAGGGCTTCAAAAAGCTTTGCAAGTGAAGCCTGCATTGTTGAACAATAAGCATTGTGTTTGCATTATTGTGGCTGAATTCTGTGAACTTTCTGCTTTAAACTCATGTATCAGTGCAACAGCACAATCCAACACAGTCTGAATCAACTAGGCCACAGAAGGTAGTGCAGTGACCAAATCTGGTGTAGAAACACAGATATCTCTAAGAACAACATTCAATTTTACATATTCACTCACTACAAGCTAAGTGAAAAGGCTAAGAAAATCCAAGAAAGCAATTCATGGTGACCAAGGTTGTTTATTTGACACTCTTTCCAGATAGATTCGCTCATCTGAGCATTGAAAGGAGAGGCTGGAAGATGATCTCATTCTGGGAGACCTCAGAAAGCTGTGAACAAGAGAAGAATTCACCATGCGAGGCAGTTAATCGAAAAAAATCGTCGTGTCACTGTGGAAATGTTAAGAACAGATATTGGCAACAGTGTTGGTAGTAAGGACACAATACTCCACAAACATATGGCTGGCAAAAATTAGTGCATTCTGTCACCGAGGAACAGAAAAGAAGGTTTGTGAGGGAAGATTGCTCACTATGTTTCCACCAAATGAGCCAAAATAACTGACAGACATATTATAAACTGGGATGAAAGTTGGTTTTACCTTGCCAAACAAGATCCAAAACTATGTGTAGGTGTCTTAAAATTAACAAACACGGTCGTTCATTGACAAGATTTCTGATCACAAAAGCAACTTTTCACAATTTTTTTCAGCTATGAAGGGTCCTTTGTGGTTGAATGTATCACGGAAGGACAGATCTGAATGGAACATACTATAGGTACTGTTGTTTTGGACAATCTATTCAAAAAATTGAAAAAAAGACTTCTGACAACAGGAACCTCCAGAGTTCTGCTTTTGTATACCAATGCATCAGCTCACAGAACACGTGCAATTGTGCAGAATCCAACAGATGAAAAAGTGCTTGTTCTCGAACATCCATCCTACAATGATCATCTTGCATCTTGCGATTTCTAGTTGCTTCCTTTGGTGAAGTCTGTCATCTCTGGAAAGCCCATTAAACACATGCACAAACTTTCTCAAACCATAAGTTCAGCTCCATTAACAATACCTCAGTCTGAGTATTGCAGTACTTTGAGAAATGGTTGCAGCACCTCCAATGATGCTTGGAGTACAATGGAGAATACTTTGAAGGACAATGAAGGTTAGATTTTTATTTTATTTTTTAAATTTTATTTATATTTCAGGTTGTTATAAACACATATTTTTAATATAACATATAAAGAAAATAATACAGGAGGCAATGCCTGTGCTCAGACCTGAAGAAACTTTTATTACAAAAACTTTTTGCTAAATAGTAGCATATCCTTTTGTACACTTAACATAAAATGGAAAAGAAAAAGAAAAGAAAAATTTGAGTTTGAGGGGAGGGGGGGAGAACTAAACTATTGTAGAAAAACAAAAAGATGTAGGAAGCTATAGTGAATAAGAGAAATGAATTTATAATATTTCTGTTCAAATGATTCAAGAAAGCTCTCAGTACATATCAGAAGGAAAATGATTTTCCATATGGACTATGCTAAAAAGAAGCGA
This sequence comes from Acheta domesticus, assembly GCA_031308135.1. Taxonomy (NCBI): domain Eukaryota; kingdom Metazoa; phylum Arthropoda; class Insecta; order Orthoptera; family Gryllidae; genus Acheta; species Acheta domesticus. Next base: position 86,672,063 of record JAHLJT010009355.1, read on the forward strand.
CCTTCATAAAAACGTAACCAATTTTCAAAGCCTTAAACATAATAAAAAACTTCACAGAAAGGAACAAGTGGCCATAACGAGAACACGAACAGGTCACTGTAAGCTAAGCCATCTATATTTGATTGACAGATCCAATCCTCCATCAATTTGACCAGTGCAATATGGCTTGGACCCTGTCCCATATAGTCAATCATTGCCCTATTATCCAACACAACACGCAGAGGTATCTTCATGACACAAGATTGGAATGTATACTTGAATCTGAGAAATATCAAGGAAGAATTATACAATTCTATGCAAAGAGTGGAATATTCCGCCAAATCTGAATTGTATGGGCAAATTGCGTATACAATACTTGACCTAGAAAAATGGTTCGTCACCTGACAACTCTTAAAGATGTTCGACATGATACACACTTGTTCTCTTTCCATGTTATCATCTTGTATACAATCTGTTCAACCACATTTTTATAATAAATCTGTAAAACACAAAAATGGTTCCTCATCCGAAACTTTGTTTTGCTCATGGGTTGTTTTTTTTGTTGTATGCATATTCAATTAAGTATTATTGTACCTTGTACTGAATCCCCAGAGAGAGAGAAAGAGAGAGAGAAAGAGAGAGAGAAAGAGAGAGAAAGAGAGACAGGGAGAGAGAGAAAGAGAGAGAGAAAGAGAGAGAAAGAGAGACAGGGAGAGAAAGAAAGAGAGACGGGGAGAGAAAGAAAGAGAGACGGGGAGAGAAAGAAAGAGAGACAGGAGAGAAAGAGAGACGGGGAGAGAAAGAAAGAGAGACGGGGAGAGAAAGAAAGAGAGACGGGGAGAGAAAGAAGAGAGACGGGGAGAGAAAAGAAAGAGAGACAGGGAGAGAAAGAAAGAGAGACGGGGGAGAAAGAAAGAGAGACCAGGTAGAGAAAGAAAGAGAGACAGGGGAGGACGAGAAAGAAAGAGAGAAGGGAGAGAAAGAAAGAGAGACAGGGAGAGAAAGAAAGAGAGACAGGGAGAGAAAGAAAGAGAGACAGGGAGAGAAAGAAGAGAGACAGGGCAGAGAAAGAAAGAGAGACAGGGAGAGAAAGAAAGAGAGACAGGGAGAGAAAGAGAGACAGGGAGAGAAAGAAAGAGAGACAGGGAGAGAAAGAAAGAGAAGAGAGAGAAGAAAGAGAGAAGAGAAAGAAAGAGACAGAGGAAAGAAAGAGACAGAGAGAGAAAGAAAAGAGAGACAGAGAGAGAAAGAAAGAGAGACAGAGAGAGAAAGAAAGACAGAGAAAGAAAGGAGACAGAGAGAGAAAGAGAGACAGAGAGAGACAGAAAGAGAGACAGAGAGAGACAGAAAGAGAGACAGAGAGAGAAAGAGAGACAGAGAGAGAAAGAGAGACAGAGAGAGAAAGAGAGACAGAGAGAGAAAGAGAGACAGAGAGAGAAAGAGAGAGAGAGAGAAAGAGAGACAGAGAGAGAAAGAGAGACAGAGAGAGTGCTCTCTCAGTATTTTGTCATTTTTAAACCTTTTTTACAGTAGTAGTTTCTAAGATGTCAGATAACACATTAAATGCTTTAAATCCAATTACATTATGTCTTTTGACAGATGAGATAAATTAAATTTGATAGATTAGATAAATATGATTAATTTGCAAAGAACATCGTATAATTTTATTCATTGTAAATGTAACACTAGACTAAGTACTTGCATTATTTATTACTAGGATTGTTTACTATACTGTGATGTATTTGTAGTAGATTGACAAAGCTTGAAACTTCTCTTGTAGAAGTCTATGAGCAAATGAAAATACTATTACAATTACAAATTCTCGCTTCTCAGTTTCCACCTCTTCTGATCTTCCCAGGCTCCATCTTTGAGGCCTCTTGCCTCCATTTCTTCTTGGATGTCCTTTCTCCAACTTCTTGGTGGTCTTCCACACTTCTTTCGCCCTGGAGGTGTCCATGCCCAGATCTTCTTAGGCCACCTATTCCTTCCCATACGCTGGAGATGTCCATACCAATTTAATCATTTTGTGTCAATTGAATCCAGGATGCTGCTCTCTACGTTCATCATCTCTCTTATTGTTTCATTTCTAATATGATCTAACCTGGACACCCAGCAGCATCTTCTCCAATAGTCCATTTCAAGGGCCATCAACCTGCATTTATCTCTTTTATTCAATGTCCATGTTTCAGCTCCGTAGGTACTTATGTTCTGTACGATGGTCTTAAAGATATGAGCCTTCTTCCGTTTTGTGATATTTTTACTCCAGAGAATAGAGTTTAACTGTCTTATCACTCTCTTTCCTTGTCCTATCTTGTTGGAAATGTCATCAGAGCTTTTTCCCTTCGAGGAGAGGGTAACTCCGAGGTATTTAAAGGATTCACTTCGTTGAATTTTCCCTGTAGCGACGTCTAGATCTCCGTATTCTTCATCTCCTGCTACCATATATTCAGTTTCTTTAAGGTTTATAGCGAGACCCCATCTTTCATATTCCTCTTGTAATTTGCGAAACATATTACTCGCATCATCTTCGTCTCCAGCTATAACCACTTGATCATCGGCAAAAAAGCAGAGCGTACAGTACATCATTTTCTATTGGCAATCCCATTCCACCACACTTCCTTTTCCAATTTTTAAGTGCTTCTTCAAGATAAATTTCAAATAAGAGAGGGGCTAATGAGCAGCCTTGTCTTAACCCCTTGTTCACTTGAAATTCTGGGGAAAGTCGTTTACCTATTTTCACAGAGCTATTATTACCACTATATAATGCATTGACAGCATTAATATAGGCTGGCTCGATACCACTTTCTTTCATGCTTGGCCATAACTTATTTAATGGCACTGTATCGTATGCCTTTTGCAGATCAACAAATATGAGATGGACATTCCTTCCTCTTTCTACTTGCTTTTCTATTAGATTTTTTAACGTGAAAATACCATCAATACAAGGCCTTCCTACCCTGAATCCATTTTGTTCCTCCAATTCGTTATAATGATGTTCAATTCTAGATTTTAGGATCCTTCCATAAAGTCTTGCTATTGTGCACATTACGCTTATACCACGATAGTTGTTGCAGTCTCAGCCTACTTCCTTTCTTATAAATTGGAGTAATGAAGGCCTTTTTCCACTCACTTGGTGGGTCATTTAACTGTAGACACTTATTAAAGATTGTTGCCAGCATTTCCATCACACTATCAGGTGCTGATTTTAAAAGTTCTACACTGATATTACCTGGCCCCGGGGCCTTTCTATTCTTCATGAGGGCCAAGGCTGCTCTTATTTCATTTGGGACAATAGGCATTACAGGTATTTCTATGTTTTGCAACTCTTCTTGTTGACATGCATAAACTGTGCTCTATTTTCAGTTAAAAGATTCCTAAATGGTCACTCCATTCCCGCATACTAATTGGAACTATTCCTGACCTGTCTGTTTTCCATTCTCATTCCTTTTATTATTCTCCAAGCTCTGTTAGATTTCGCATTCCCTAGACATCTATCCACTTCCTCTCAAGTCTTTTCCCAGTATTCATTCTTAGCTTTACCGATTTCTCTTTGAGTCTCTTTCCTGATTCTTTGATATTCTATTCTATCTCTATCCACTTTTGTTGATAACCACTTTCCTATACATTTGTTTTTTCTTTTCTACGAAGGCCTCTGTGCTTTTGTCCACCACAATGTACATTTTCTATTTTTTGCCAATCCTCTTTTTCACCCAAGGCTTCATAAGCAGACAATTACAATTACTATTATTACTATTACTATTGATCAGTGTAGTCCCATAGATTGTTGCTGTCACCTTAAACCACAGCATCGAAATTTAGTGAAAAAGTAGCTTTTTGGCTTAGTAGGGCAGTGAAAGTAGTGTATATTGTTAAGATAATACCTAGTGCATATGTGCACTTGTTAGGAAATGAAGAAAACCACTAAAAGCCACAAAAACAGGAAAGTATCAATAGTGACAAAGTGTCAGTGACCTTGCATGAACGTACATGTTAACAACCGAACGCCACGGACAGCTGATTGCCATGCATACAGCTAATCGCCATGCACACAGCTGATCTGCATGCATACTGCTGTTTGTATAAATATAAGCGGCAGTGTAAACCTATTGTTTTTTTACCTCCTCTCTTTAAAGATAATAAAATAACCAAAAATGCTAGTGTTAACTTGCTGGAATTGTAATGGAGAAATGAAAAACAAAGAGGATTTTTGTAATGGGTGTGACCAATATCTCCATTTCTCTTGTTCTATAAGTGAGGTCACACATAAGGAAAAATCGGAAAGAAAGAAGAGAAACTGGAAATGTGTATAATGTAAATCAAAATAGATAGCACTTATAATGAAACAAAATCTGTAAAAATGGGAATCCCACATGGTAGTTTCCTTCGTTTCCTTTACTTAATCTTAACTTAATTGTTAATGATTTAAATAATTGTCTAGAAGATGGAACTTATTATGTATATGCTAATGACAAGATGCAAATAAAGATCAAAAGGCAGAAAATGAGTTACAAGAAAAATTTGGAATATTTCAAAAATGGTGCCATGATACAGGTCTAATAATCAATGGAAAAAAAAGGATAAAATATTGCACATCACAGCAACAAAAATTGTAAGAGCACAAGTTAAAATATTCTTTCACAAAGCAGACTGCATTCACAAGGATTTTAAAAACTGTAAAATGTAATAATATAATAAATTCTGTGAGCAAACTAGAGTATCTGGGCATAATTTTTTTATCAACACCTGAGCTGGAGAGAGCATATTTTGGAATTAAGTAAGAAAATTAGAACAAGTGTTTGGAAACTAATGAGAATTTAAGATTTCGTATCTTACAAAATTTTCAAATTAGTTTACTTCTCGCTAAAAGTCTCTGATTAGATATGGAATTGGAGATTGGGGGCAGCATCTAAATCACATGTAAATATCATACAGAATTTACAGAACAGATGTATTAAAAGTCTTAATGAAAAAATAAATATAACAAATCAAACCTTGGAAAATAATACAGTGGCGCATGGAATCATGAGTGTTCAAAAATTGTATGAATTTACACTTCTACAAAAAAAATTTTTTCAAAGACGAATACAGTGGGCACAATTACGAAACCAGAAAGAAACACAATTTCATATTACCAGAGACTTTTAAATAAATTTGGAGAAAGAATGCTGAATACGGTCATTCCAAAATTGCTCAACTCTCTACCAAATGAAATATTAGAAATTACGTCCAAAGGGTTTTGAAGAGAAAATTAAAGGAATGGTACATTAAACAAAATATTTAAACAGAGGGTTCAAAAGAAAAAAGAACATAATCTATTATTTATACATAAAAAATATTTAAGTACATTTTACTAATTGAATAACGCAAATTATTCATTTCAGACTATTAACTGCAGCCATCTTAATTTATATTATTTATTTTTACGGTATTCATTGTTGTCACTAAGAGATTGTAAGCTCTAACTTATAACAGTAAGAACGGCGAAGGGACATACTAATACTAATTTATAAAATGAACCTAGATACTGTCTTGTTTTCTTTTTGTCTGTTAATTATTGTCATAGTGAAGATTTATTGTTAATGATGTTAATGAAGTTTAAGTTATTTTGAAATACTGATAAAAACAGCATATCTAGTTATCATTCTTGGTTAATGATGAGTAAGCTATTCTTGAAGTGATAAGAAATACAATTGAAATCAATGAAGTGCAAGTTAAACAAGATTTTGATTTGTTAGTAACGTATAACTTAATTTTTTTGCCAGTTGTGTACTGCCATTTTATGTTATCTTTTAAACATCCAGGATGTCTACAATGAATTTACAATTGATAGTCTTTTGAAACGGAGAAAAATTGTAGATCTTATATTTTTTTATAAGTCAATTCATGGAAAAATTGATTGTCCGGAAATATTAGAACAATTTGAATTCATTTGTCCAAAACCAATCAGCAGATTATTGAACTCAATGAAGTTGTCAAAAACTTATGTATGCCAAGGATCAAAAAAATAGAATAGTAAACCTTGTAAATGAATATTGTACTCATATCACTTTTTTTGAAGGTTCTACACCAATATTTTTGTCAAAAATAAGAAGCATAATACTTGCTAAATGATGTTGATATTTAACGTTACATTATGTTTGCTCAATGTTTATTTTATAAATTTATTAATGACTTTTCTATATGTATAAAGCCAATTCGTAAATAAATAAATATTATGTTACTAATAGTTGCCAATTGGCTATTGAGAATGAATTTCTAATTTAACCTGAAATTAAATAAAGTAAAATTTGTATTTTAATTGTAATGGTTCATTCAATAGAATAAAACTGCCAACAAACAAGATGATTGAACGAGCCATGGTTAACTCTGGGACCAGAACGAAAGTAATAGTTAACTCATTCCTCTCTGACAAATGAAATAAGCACTTCGAGAGGGAAGAAAGTGTACACTAAGAAGAATTCTTGTCCTTCCATTAAATTTAATCTTGTACTTGGATGAAATTTTATCTATAAAATTTCAATTTCTTTTAATTCTATCTAAACTATTTGGTAATTACATTTTAAGTTGTCTTTCTTATGTTTGTTATTGTTGTTTTTATGGTAATAGTGTTTATAATGTACACTGCATAAATGTATTTACTGGAAATAAATTCAATTTCAATTATTATTACCAATACTACTACTACTACTACTATTATTATTATTAATACTATCATCATCATCATCATCTCAGACTCAAGTCTTTGTTGATGGTTGTATTTTAGGTAATCTTTGAATTTTATTCATACTTAAATACTGATCTTGAAGCCATCCATAATTATACAATATAGATTTTTCAATAAAGTAGCGCTTTATATCTATTATATTGTTTTCTTTATGTAAAGATTCTGTGGGGTATGATATATGTTTTTATAAATAATTTGAATAATCCTCTTTTGAATATATATATATATATATATATATATATATATATATAAATAAATAAATAAAATTTTTGTGTTTTTTGCAACATGATATTTCCATTTCAAGTTATTGTCAATATAAACTCCAAAATATTTAGCGACTTCAACTCTATATCTATTTGGACAATTACAGCCTAAGCTAGCAAGTTTACATTATGCAGTTACATCTCGCATGTCTCTGGTAAACTATTCAGGTAGCTGGCAAACGTTATAAATACTTTTTTTTACATTTAAACTTACGAAATTCTGACTTCACCATTTTGCTATCAATGACAAATTAATTTCAGCTTGATTTATCATCTTTCCAAGATTTGCCTCTAACAATTATACTCGTGATCAGCATAAGAAATTAAATCACCTTTTGGCAATGTTTTAAAAATATTATTTATATATAATATGTATAAAACAGAATGTTGGTATGTATATAAGAGAAAACTCCAACACCATTGGACCAATCTCCATGAAAGTTGGCACTTCTACGTGTTTTTTCACCGAGAAGGTTTGTGTGTTGTTAATTCCGTTGTGTGTTGTTAACTCCACTACATGGCGCTACATATTCACTACATATCCAAAACATATTGAAATCAAATGCAACCTGCAACACGCTATGCAGCATTTTTAATTTACATCGGTAAATAACTCCTAAATGAGGCATTCTAGGGCCATAAAAACTAAAATTTTGAGGCCAAAGGCCTCAAAGGAATGTTTCTCACACTGTAATCTACAGAATGAACTCTTCCTGAAAATTCTATTACTTTTTGCTGGTACAGCACTTCCCGATATTACCTCACCTGCTCAGAGACGTGCAGAATCTGCAAGTAAATGTGAATGAGAGGGACAGAGAGCGGCAGAGACAGGCACAAAGAGACGCACAGGGACAGGGTGAGGGAGGAAGGGAGAGACGGTGAGAAACGAAGATAGGAGGGGAAAGAGGGAGATGTAGGGCAGAACAACGTCTGCCAGATTTTCGTAGTATAATATAAATAAAAGAGATCCCAAAATTGTACCTTGAGACACATCACATTTACCATCATATTCTTGCAGAACCCAATAAATGTTCTCCATCTATTTTCACATATTGTGTTCTGTTTGTTAAATACCTTTTGATTAATTTGCAAACAAACTCCCTCTGAATCCATAATATGTCAGTTTTTTTAATAAGATCTCCTAGTTTATAGAGTCAAATGCTTTTGCCAAAGCTAAAAAGATCAATGTACACAGGATATTATGATCATTAATTTACTGATTTCGTCAGTTACACAGACAATAGCATCTTAAGTACTTTTTCTTTCTTGAAAACCAAACTAGTAAGTATTAATAGTATAATGTTTATCTATAAAACTTTGGAATCTGATTTTCAGAATTTTCTTGAAAATTTTTGGCAACATTAGAGATCAATGAGATTGGTCTGTAATTCCAAGACTTATCTTCATCACCACCTTTGAATCACTTCTGCTTTCTTAAAATGATTAGAAAAAAAAAAAAAAAAAGCAGTTTCCACAATTAAGTTAAAAATGTAGGTTAAAGGTTTAGCTACAAGGTAATGGGGGGTTATATTGCCACATCTTTGTTTCTCTTCAAGTTATACTTTGTTGCATCAATCTTTACAATTATTTTGACAATTTAAACCTTCACAAAAGTACAAAGTTTCTTCAAAATATGGAAGTCACAGCTTCCATAATTTGAAAGATTTTATTACTTTTTTAAAAGCAAACAAAGTGGCAATGTTACCCCGCAGGGGTCAAACATTACCACCTCTATTTCCAAGTCTCTGGCAATGTTTAAATGTGAGAGTTGGATAGGAAACAGAAACTCATAAATATGCATCAGAACAGTACTAGTTATTCACAATTTAAAACAGACTCTAAATAGGAGTAAATACTGTTATGAGAACTTAGTCTAAAATAAGTTTTATTATGTGTTTTACATTGTGATAAAATGCAATAGGGAAAACGTGCTTCCTCCTTTTTATATTTGGTCTGGGAAGGTCAGCAACAATATCGTATTTTGGCATAAAACACACTCGTCCACATCATTTAAAGTGGACCTGCTAATTCCATACAGTTCAGTAACTTTTTCCAACTTAATTTTCCACTATTTACATTTTCCATTGCTTAATGGAAACTTTATTACAGGTTTTGTAAACTTAAGATATTGGATTATTTTATTTGTCTACGTGGCAAAGTTACAGTGCAAGTATGCCGACAAGAAAAATGTAATTTTGTATCAAATGTAATTAATCAATGTTTATGCTTTAGAAATGATATATAAAATCACAAATGTCAATTGTTTCAATGTAAGAATATCTTCTCAAAGGCTATAAATGTAGGGGGCAAGATGGCCAGTACGGCAATGTTACCCTGAAAATGGTACATTTTCTTAATACATTTTGTCTCATTTATAAAGCATTCCTAGACCATAGCATGCTTAGAACATGAAATATTTACTTATCTATGTCGTTTATTTCAACTCAATTAATCCAAAATTAACGAAGTTTTGATTACGAGATTTGGCTGCATCACAATACACCATACATATTTACGGACATTTTAGGTTACAATGGTAACCCAATGCAACAAACGATAGTATATGTTTTTAAGAGAGGAAGCTAACTATAGGAACTCAGCCAGCAAACAAATTTACGATACAGACTGTGCTACTTAAATTTTTTGAAGTTGTGGCAATGTTTTACCCATGGCAATGTTACCAGTCATTACCTTATATTTTGCTATACATTTAATTACATTTACAGGAATATCATCTATTCCAGCAGATTTCTTAGTAATTAAGCTGTCTATTATCTTTTCAATTTCATATTCATGAGTACGCGTTAAGATCAAAGAGTCAATAATTTCTTCATTTTTATATGCAATATCATGGAAGGAACGAGTCTCAATTTTCCCAGCCATTTTTGGCCCTATTTCTACAAAGAGACTATTTAAATAATTTGCAATTTCAAGTTTATCTGTGATATACTTTTGGTTTTGTTCGGCAAATATTTTTGCAATAGGTTTTTTAACTGTTCTATTTTTCCCTATTTTATCATTTATGAAATTCCCACTAAATGTCAATAGCAGTTCATTGCAGTATTTTTTTTTAGGTAATTTTAATAAATGTCCCAGCTTATTACTGAATGTTATGTATTTTACGACTCCAACTATTTTCACTCTGGCTTTGACTAATTTCCTTTTTCGAACAGTAAATTTTTCTCCATGGAATTGTTCCAGTTCTAATTTCACTAATTCATTTTGATCCATGTCTTTACATTTAACAATTACCATTCCATCTTTTTTTTTTTTCCTTCAAAGAATTATTTTGATCTTTTTGGCACTGATATCTAAACATTTCTTCAGTTTAGTTGCAATCATTCCTTTTTCTGCCGAATCCTTTGACTTGATTATCAGGGGTGGAACTCTATCAATTTTCTTTTTAATATTCCAATTTTGCATAGCAACATCGGCAAAACTGGCATAATTTTCCGTCTTTTTCAAGACATGCAATAGTTTCCTCTAATAGAATATTTCTTTTTTTCATTTCATCTAAAAAATCTTTGAGCATCTTAACTTCGTTCACCAAACTATCAACTTTAACTTCCTCTATCGTTTTGTAGCAGATAGAAACCCTTGTTTCTATCAATGCATGTCACTTTTCTTCTCCCCAAGCATAACAAGTGATTTACAGCTCCACAATTTATACATGTCAATGTTTCACATTTCTTGCTAATACAGCATTCATAAATTGGCATATCACTCATTTCCAATAAAAGAAAGAAAATAATTTATCAGAAAATGATCAATAAAAAGCAAATAAAACCTCATAATCTTTGAACCTGTTTGATAACGAGGTTATGTTATGATCAAAAGATATGTGCACAAACAAAGCAACTTGTACTAAAACAATTAGGTTCAATTGTATATGTTCTTTCCACTACATCTTAAACTTCATAAGCAACTTCACCAACACGTTGTGGCAACTCTATGCAAACAAATGATCTCACTTGTGCCACTCAATTTCACTGCAGAAACAGGCCATGTCCTACACAGGCTAAAACTGAACTGAATAAACTAACTCGGGACCCACATCATCTCCAGGGATGAGAGTACAAGATGTTCTGCCTTCAGGTTTGAGACAGGTGCTTCACCAATTCATATTACAACGTGAATTTTAGCAAGTCACTTGGAAAACTTTTTGAATCCCCCTCTTAATTAAAATAAATAGTAAGTAAAAAACACTATATGATGGTATTAATTTAACTGAAACCTTACTTCACAGAAAAAACAAAATATACACTTTTTTATATGTATACTTTGACTTAAAAAGAGTGAATTTTGACCTCGGACTTTTGACCAGCTCAATGCAGTTATCAATTTAAGATTCATTATGACAATTTTTGATATTGAAGCTCCTGATTGAATTACTGCGTCCCAGCTGATTGAACATCAGAAGTCAGTCCATTTAAATCTGAGAAAATACTCGTATTCACACTCCAAAACAAGAGATCTCTAGAGGAAATAAAATATATGAAACTTACCTTTCTGGAGGAATTGTTGGGATAGAAATAACAGGCACAGAGGATCGTTTCTTTGCCAACAATCTTCGGGCCTTTTTCATCTTGTCTCTGCCACTTCCTGGGCTGCTGTTGCCATCTGAACAAGGTGACTGTGTTGACGGAGGCAATCTTGGCCTCGCATCAGCATCAGCAGGAGTATGAGTGTCACAAAAGGCTGTTTTCTGAACTAATACAGGTCCTGGGTCCAAACCCACAGCTGCAAGGAAAACATTCTCAAAGACACTGAATGGTTAAAAAGACTCTATAACAAAGGCAAAGAATCTATTGGGATTAAGCATTAAGAATAGTGTTGACTGATCAACTTTCTGGAGGAATTGTTGGGAAAGAAATACAGTAAAACCCCGCTATAAGAGACCCCGTTATAAGAGAATCCCGCTTATACGAGACAAAATTCACGGTCCCGAGGTCAGTTGTATATAAACAATGCATTTATTTCCCGCTTTTAAGAGACCCCGTTATAAGAGATTCCCGGGTTAGTGGACAAGATTTTATTCTCCGCCATGCGTTTCTTCTCGCTTGTAAGAGACAAAGCGCGAAATTTTCCTCCAGATGACTCAGGAATTTCCTCAGCGTGGTAAGGGTTGAGACACGTGCTTAAAATAGGCTGAAGCAGGGGTTCGCAACACCAGTGCCACCGGTGGAGGGGGGAGGTGTGCGAAGTTCTCGTGAAGAAAGCTCATTCGGTAAGCTTCATGTCTTTTGGCAACAAGAAAGATACCTATAGTGCGGCTTTTGTAACCGTGTCTCTAGAAGGTATCAGCTGTTTAAGGTTTCATCCAATCGGAAGCTTTTGTGTCGCTAGCGACGTCACGATGGTGATTCTCAAGCTCTCGATTGGATGAAACCATCAGCAGCTGATACTTGCCATAAGTAGAGTTGAAACATTTTGCTTTTAGTGTTTCCAATTGTTACTTCCTCGTATACCTAATATAGAGAAAGCAATGTAATACTGCAGAAAATCGACTTCAAGATTTTAACAGAATGCATGTTTTGGGGTCCCCTGATACCGAAAAAGGTTTGTTTTTATCCTTCAAAACTTCCCTTCGTCCGTCCGTGAATAACACTAGCGCCAAAACTATTGGTACTTTTTTTTCCAAAATGAATATTCTGCGATCGATCTGTTTCTGCTCGGAACTCTGCGGTTTTGAAAAACATTCTAAATGTTTGTGGGTACTGTACATGAAGCCCGTGGGACATTTTCAAAATTTCCCCAAAAATGGCTCCAAATTTTTTCTTTAAATTTCTTAGAATGAAATTCATTTATAGAGGTGGCATTGTTAGGATTGTCACTGTTAACTCAAAATTTTCGAAAATTGAAAAAGTTTGCAGTTTTTTCAAGGTTTTTCTACAGCTACAAAATTGAAGATAGAAATTTTTTCTGATAATAAAAATGTTTATAATTAGGTCTTTCATTAACATTATGTGCTAAAAAAAAGTTTTCACATAATATCGAGTGAAATAATAAACATTTACAAAAACAAGCTTTTCTCAAAAATGGCTCCAAATTTTCTCTTTAAACTTTTGGTAGTGACAGTTATAAGGGTACTTTATAAGACTCTTAACATCATTTTGCTCTATTCATTTGTTTTTTTCAAAAATTACACAAATATAATTTTTTTATAACTCTCGTGTCAATATTTACATTAGAGGCAATTTGTTCACATAATCCATTTATGGGCACATGTGCTTTAAATGTCATAAAGTTCACTCATAGATCTGGTTAAATGGGCTCTGGAATCAACTAATTTATGTTTCCTCAAGTTTAAAATAAGTGTACAAATCATACTAATCCACTAAAAATATGGCAACATCTAAACATGACAAAAATGCATTTCCCACTTACAAGAGTTCCCGCTTATAAGAGACAAAATTCTATTTCCCCAGGTGTCTCTTATAAAGGGGTTTTACTGTAACAGTATTTTTCTGCCCAATGATCTCCAAGTCATATTTCTGGTACTTCCTTCTGTCAATTCATGTTTAGTGCATGTGAATCATTAGAAGTTTATTCGGTACAAGTGGAAATACCCTAAAATTGCTCAAGCATTTATAGCCCAGGATGTATCTCAGCAACACTAGGTGCATCAACTAGTTAATTCATTTATTTTATTCATCTACAGTGGAAATTCCCTAATACATTACTTCCCTTTTATGTTTTACAGGGGTCTGAAGGAAAACCATGTATAAGTGAGAAAAACACCAAACAGAAATTGAATATTATGAGTGAAACAAAAGACTCAAATTTTAACATTGGCATGCTCCACTCTTGGACCTGCCAAAGAACAGTAAAATCTGTATGTGGCGTATGGGGGAGAGTACCATTTGCACTCATTTTCTTGAGCTTCACAATCCCTTCCCAACATTTTAACTATAAATAGTTAAATGATGAATAAAAGTTGAAAAAAAGTGAAGTTTGCAACATTTGAACATCAGACATCTCTTGCTCGCATAGAAAAGTTGTTTGCATCAGTGAACAAACTGCAGTGGTTTTTTTTGATAATGTTTTTTTGAATAATACATAGTAATACCTCCCAGTTCTACTCGTACCATTACTAGCAAAAGGGGAGTTCAACAAAACGTGTGCATGGTCCAGCTACATTTATGTCCCGAAGCAAACCTGGGGCCATCTCAGCATTTTTTCAAAGGATCAGGAAAACTGGAAAAAACCTAATCGAGACCAAAAGCTAAAGTACATTACTTCTGACTGGTTATTGGCCCAGATGCTGAAGTACATTACTTGTTACTTAGAAGACATGCGGACCAGGCATAGGCATCCCCACTGGAAAAGACCGTGCTGATATTTGCACACAGTCCTTTAGACCTGTGTCACACGAGCGTTCTGTTGATGTGCATCATCTAACACTGATGCAATCAGCTGCATTGATGTCTACACAAGTCACTTATCGACCATCATAGATTGACTGTATCTTATGTGAAATGACACATGAAGTGCATTGTAAGTGCATTGTTGCCAATGCTCATCGCACTTGAAAGCTAGAACAAAATGTGTAATATTGATTTACATTGTCGCTTGAAGTTATCGCTTGAGCTGTCTGCCCAACACGCATTGGCAAGAGAGCAGGTTTGCCATTTTGCATAAGAATTAATTTGTTAATCTTCAACACAAGCATCATCGCGCATCGACGCAGCTGACATCTTTCAGTGCAAGATGACACGCATTAAGACAACACTTGTGTGACACAGGTCTAAATGCCACTGTAAATCTTTGATTCTCACAGGTTTCAATCTTTTCTTTAAATGCTCCAAATTTTTATTGAGCAATGTCGGTGAACATAATACAAAGCCACACCAGACGACACTAGCATCCCTCAATTCAACACAAAAATTCCTTGGACTCCACAGCGATAAATATTCTCGCTTATTACAGTGAAACCCCTATTTTACGTTCCCCGATCTTACGTTTTCCCGGAATTTACGTCATAAATTAGTGGTCCCGTTAAAACTTCCATATAAGCAATGTAAAATTTTCCTCGATTTTACGTTTACGCGATTTTACGTTTTCCTCGATCTTACGCCTGATTTGTTAAGTCCCACTGTGTAGTGAAACCCCGATTTTAAGATTTTTTTTTTTTTTTTTTTTTTTTTTGCGCGCGGCAAATTTCGAATTTAGACGGACTTTCTGAAAGAAAAGGTGGCGTTGCCGATGCCTGAGGGTGATGGGGATACATATAAATGTTGTGATTTGCTATTCGCCGTTGACGGAGAAGGGGACACTATCACCCAATCAGGAGCTTCGTTAAGGCGTCTCCCTCTCCACCGCGTGATAAAACGTGGAAGCGGGAATTGGAAAGCCTCTGTATGTGTTGATTAATGTTGTGAGTTGGTTGGTTGAGTAAAGTTCTGGGAATCTTAGCCACGTGTTTCATTTCGAGTGTGTTTGTCGCCAATTGCTGTTTTTCTGTTTTCTGGACGTGTTGCTTTATTGAAGAAAATGTTTTCGCACGCGGGGAAAAACGCAAATCGTTTTCAATAGATGAAAAAATGCGTATTTTAGATGAAGTAGATGCTCACGTCGGGAAACGAGTAGACCTCGCCGCCAGAATGGGTTTAAATGTGACCACTTTAAATTCCATTGTAAAACAGCGTGAACAAATTGAGAAGTGTTTCTCGAGATGCGGCCCTTCGTTTTCGAGGTTGCGAAAATCGTTGAAAATGTCTCCAATGGAAGAATTGGAAACTACCCTCGCGAGTTGGTTCAAGCAAGCGAGAACTTCGAATTTAGCCATCGATGGATCTCATTTAAGAGAAAAGGCGCTACATATAGCAACACGACTAGGAATTGAAGACTTCAAGGCGTCCAATGGCTGGCTGGACCGCTTCAAAAAGCGCCAAAATCTAATATACAAAACTATATCAGGAGAATCTGCAAGTGTAAATCCCGCCACCGTTTCGGACTGGAAACAGCAACTTCACGAGCTAACGGAGGGCTACGAAATGAAGAATATTTTCAATGCCGACGAAACTGGACTATTCTTCAATCTCCAGCCCAACAAAACCTTGGCATTTAAAGGGGACCCGTGCCATGGAGGCACCAAAGCAAAACAGAGAGTCACCATGCTACTGGCGTGCAATGCCGACGGAAGCGAAAAAACTGCCTCCTTTGGTTATCGGGAAGTTCCAGAACCCCCGATGTTTCAAAAACATTAAACTCTTCCGACAAAATATAAAGCAAATCAAAAAGCCTGGATGACTGGAAGAATTTTTGAAGAGTTTCTAGTACAATTAGATAGGCAGATGGGGGCCAAGAATCGAAAAATTGTACTTTTTATTGACCAGTGTGCTGCTCATCCAAAAGAAGTAAGTGGGCTGCGAAATGTTAAAGTAATATTTTTCCACCAAACTGCACCAGCCAGCTACAGCCACTGGACATGGGTATCATCCATTCGTTTAAGTGCCATTATAGGAAGCAGCTTATAAGAAAAGCTGTTTGCAATGATAGATGGTGGGATACTTGAAGATGTGTCAGAAATGAAATTGAACATGCTTCAAGCATTACATTTTGTTGCGGAAGCTTGGAGACAAATATCTCCTGAAACAGTACAAAATTGTTTCAAAAATTGTGGATTTCAATTTGAAAAAGAAATGGAAAATATTGATCTCCCAATTTTAACACCACATGAAAAGGAAGACTGGCTTTCATTGAAGCCCTGTGACTGTGACTTTCAAGATTATGTGAGGGTGGACAATGACCTAACAACTTGTGAGCTTTCATTGAAGCCCTGTGACCGTGACTTTCAAGATTATGTGAGGGTGGACAATGACCTAACAACTTGTGAGGTTCAGTCTATTGACCAGATATTTGATCAAGAATCTCCCGCTACAGGAAATGAAATGTCTGAAGTTGCCGATGAGGAAGAGGAAGACGAGGAAAAGATTACCTTCATGCAAGCTGTTAGAGGACTTGAAACAGCAAGGAAATATTTTCAACAGTTTCATGTGGAAGACAGTGTGTTTATTTCATGCAGTGACGTTGAAAACAAACTCTATGCTGTAAAACAGCATGGAAACACAAAGCAAATGTCCATTTTAGATTGGGTGAAAAAGTGATTGTTTGCAGTTCTTCCCTTTAATGTATTATTCAGTTTTAATGTTATTTATTATTTTTAGAATGTGTTTTGTTTTGTTTTTTTAGAATTTTTTGTTTTTAGAATTTTATGTATTTTAAAAAGTTTTGTAGGAGTTTAGAGTTTTGTGTATTTTTTGAATTTTGTGTATTTTTTTAAATTTTGTGGGATTTTGGAATTTTGTGTATTTTTTAAAATTTTGTGGGCTTTTGGAATTTTATGGACTTTAGAATTGAGTTTCTAAAATATAAATAGTGTTCTGGAATAAAATCTGTGCAGAAAAATCATTTCCTCGATTTTACATTTTCCTCGATTTTACATTTTTTTTTACCAGTCCCTGGAATGGCGTAAAATAGGGGTTTCACTGTAGTTACCTATGTTGTTATCCTGAGGAAGTTATAAGGTCTTAAAGAGACCTTTGTTGTAAATGTATTAGTCTGAAAAACACAAAAATGAAAACATGTATCTGAAATAATTTAGTATGGGAAGTAAAGGAATTTTTCCGGCACTTACAAAAAACACCATATAAACATGGAAAACATGTAAGTGCAAAACACAGTGAAGCCCCTGTATTCTACCACTCTAAGGACTGGTCAAAAAAGGTTGTAAAATCGAGGAAAATGTAAATAGAGGAAGTTCTTTTCTGCACACATTTTGTTCTAAATAATGTTGTAATTCTAAAAGTAATAAATAATACACTGAAACTTCCACTGAAAAGAAATGAATAGAAACTAGTGGTGCTAAAAATAGCACATACTTTCTAGCCTGTACTTTCACGCAAAATTACATGAAAAGTACTCAAATTTTTGAAAAAATTGTGCATTACCTTATTTCAAAATCTCTCTTTAAGGAAAAGATTTCATAAAGGGAAAAAATCTTTATCTTTAAAATCATAGTTGTAGGAAGACGCTGAAAAAGTTTGAACTTCTGCAATTTTCGAAAAAGTTTTCAAAGAACGTGAGACCTACACCTTTCTCTTTAATATCCTTCACACCTTCTTCTTTTTCTTCTTCTTCTTTAAGGCAACCCCCAGAATTACAATATCAGTTTCAAATTCAAGGGGCTGCGACTTCAACAACAGCCAGATCAACAGCAGAATATCATTTCTGGAGAAAATAGGCTGAACAGTTTAGCCACTGACATCATTTACTGACCAGTTGGACAGAAAGACATTCAGTATCAATCGATTTTTTTGGTATTAAGGATCCCCAAAACATGGATTCTGGCTACACCATGTGATAGAGGATTTTCTTCTAAATTTAGCTATTGGATTTATCCACTTTTGGGCATCAAGGCCTGGCAATAAGAGTTTTTTCTGCCAAGGGAAAAAAAAGAAGGGAACAAAAAGAAGTTTGCTGGGGGCGATGTCAGGACTGTAAAGGGTGGAATAGCATTGGCACCTGGTGTTTGACCAGGAACTCACGGGCTCATACGTATAGGACACGGGAAAGTAAAAAGAAGGAAGAAAAGAAAGAAAAAAAACTTCAACACATGGTGTAGCCAGAGTCAATGTTTTGTGGGTCCTTGATACCGAAAAATAGAATGATGGCAAAATGTGTCAGTCCATCTGTGAACAATGCTAGCAGCTAAACCGTTCAGCTGATTTTCTCCAAAACTTATACTCTCCAGTCGATCGTGGCTCCTTGAATTTGAAAATGATTTTCTAATTTTGGGGCGTACTTTACATGAAGCCCATGGGACATTTTCAAACTTTTCAAAAAATGGCTCCACTGCTTTTGGCTAAATTTTGTTGTTGGATAACGAAAAGGACGTTCAACAGAATGGTGCAGGTCTCATTTTCATTGAAATCTGATTTTTCAAAAGTTGTTCCTTAAAAGATAGATATTGAAATAAATCCATGTACAATTTTTAAAAAATTTTAGTACTTTTTGCATAATTTTTTGCAAAATACAGGCAATTTTTAATTATGTTTAAACAATTTTTTCATAAAAAACGCCACTAATACTTTTGATTAAACTTTGACTTCAGTTAGTGTATAGAATGCTTAAGAGCCTTAAGCTTAAAGTATAGGCCTCATGTTTGTTGAAAATTCTGATTTTTGAAAACTGCAAAAATTCAAAACTTTTTGGGAGGGATCTTCCTACAACAACAATTATGAAGATGAACATTTTCTTCTTAATGAAATGTGTTCATCAGAAGCAGATCTTCAAAAAAATGACATGTGCAATTTTTCGAAAGTATTTTTTGCGAAATTCTGTGCCAAACGATGGCAATTTTTATTTTCTTTAAACCATTCTTTCTTAAAAACACCCCTTAGATATTGTTTCCCTAAACGAAATCTCTTTTACAATTACATGCACAATTTTTCGAAAAATTAAGTACACTTTGTGTAAATTTGCGTGAGAATAGAAGCAAGAATGTACATGCCGTTTTAGCACCCTCAGTTTAACTTTGTATTCACAAGGTTTTTGCACAATCTCTGATGGCCATTTCTGCATGCAGTACAACAGTACATAAAAATACTACAAGAAATGTACTAGTTAATTTATGCCTTTCAAAAAAATGTTTGTGTAAACAATTTTAGCTTTGTACCAGTGCTTGTGTCTCTCACTGTGTCCATTTTCATGTACAGTCCAGCCTGCTGGGCACAGGTCACATGGAAAGCTGCATAGCAATTTGTCTTGTGGCACTGGATGCATGCTCCTACACCTCGCTGTTTACAAATATAGCAAGTAAGCTTCCATCTTGCAGGGGGAATAGTCTCAATACTGTCAATCGGTTCTAGAAACACCTGAAAAATAAGTGACAAGTAAAATTACTTCCCTGCAGTAGTTTATGTTCTTTGTATTATTATGTAACTTTCAAAAATGTATTTCATACCAACAGAACTTAGATTGATGGGTGCTTCTTAAAGTAAAAGAAAAAAGAAATGTAATTTGTTAAGAGAAATTGAAGAATTGTTGCTTTCATAAATGAATACTCAAAGATAACTATCAATATAAACACTGTTTCTGAAAGGAAACAAAATGAGCAGTAATTTATGCTATACAATCCTTACTGTATTGGCAAAACGGACTTCTGGAATCCACAGGGCACAAACAACATGAGCCCAGTGGCCTCGGTCAGTCTGTTTAAAAGCCCCTCCATTGTTAGGACAAAGAACACAATCCACAGCACGAGATGGAGACTGAAGGCAACGGCGACAAAGCCACTGACCCTCTGGAATGTAAGGGACACCATAACAGTCCTGAAAGCGACACATTGTTGCCATAAATCTGCATACAAAACACACTTAAGAATATATTTTATAAATAGCAAACATTTTTGAAGAACCAAAGCAAACCAAAATCTTTCATTGCATAAAAATGCATATGAAGTAAAATAAAGCATAATTTTAAGCAACAGATAAAGTACGCAAGAAAATAAGCACAAGTAAGTAAACAAGCTTTAATATATACAGTAAAACCCCCGCTTTTACGTTCTCACAATTTACATTTCACCGCCATTTACAATATTTCTTGTTGGCCCCATCAATACTGCCTCATATCCTCTTGGCGACGTGTGTTGTTGCCAAGCTAGAAAAACACTTTATCTTGACTTAAGCTGTATCTTGAGCGACTTGCTTAAGCTGTGGGCAAAACACACATGGCCAAGAGCGCTTGTGTGCTGGTTTGTAAAAGATAGTGTTAATCTACAACGCATAGATTGTATAAATAATTTTTTTTTTAATTCTAGTAAGAAATCATTACCAACTGCCAAAACCAAACATTTTATTGAATAGGGGAAAATGTAAACTTTGCATTTCTTTCTTAGAGTAGATATAGTAATACCATTTCCCTCCCTTCATCTAACAATGAGTGCATAGTCTACCATCAGTGGATGGTGAGGACTTTTGGAAGTGTTGTTACATTTAAAATTCACTATACTTCGGCTAATACGCCTTTGATTTCCGCTGTAAAATTCAGTTAGATTTCTATTTGACCTTATTATATTGTTTATTACGGATCTAATACTGCATATTTAAGCATTTGATATTCCTTATTGATTTTCTGTATCTAAAAACATTATACTGTACTCATAGTTTCGAAGAAGAAACATTTTCCTTTATTTACACTTCCCGCAATTTACACCATTTTCCCTAGGATCCCATGAAAAGTGTACAAGAGGGGTTTTACTGTAATTAGCTAAAATATGTTTGAACAAGCAGACTGTATATTCCGTCCTCAACTGTAAAATAAATCAAATACCTGATGCACAGCAAGGTTGCACATATCACAAAACAGAATCACATTAGAATTCTGACATTCTCCATCCATACAAATACAGCATACTGCATCATCATCAATAACAGCTGGAGTAGATCCATCTCCTGTTTTCCCATTACTCTGCATCTGCAATTTACATTTTCTAGTAACATTTTATGTCCAAAATTATTATTATTATAAATTCCATGACTATGTTCAAATATTTAATGTTATTCAATCATTGGAAATAACATTCAAATATTCAACACAATCAAATATTACAAACACAATCACATACACATACACAATCACATACAACAAACACTATCATATATACAATCAAATATTCAATCATTGGAAATAACATTCTTAATCATCAAAATACAGCTTACACATCACAGCACTAAGTAATTCACAAAGATTAAAAACATTTTTCAGAATTAAATTAATAAGAAGAATTAAAATAAAAAAATATATATACTACAACACCATATACATTCTCATGTTATTTGAAGAGGAGACACAATGTAAAGGCGGCTCCACACATTCGTTATTCAGCGAACAGTGAGCAACCGCTCACCTAATCCCAAGTATAGTGTGGATGAGTTGTTTGCTATTTGCCAAGTGACGAACATTTGGTGCTCGCCCTACCCATCGTGTGTCGGTCTTTTGGACACATCAAAGGGAACGAACATTTGCCGAACACAACAGCTGGTCGGGATTGGGCAAGCAGTTGCTCGCTGCTCAATGAACGCCGAATGTGTGGAGCCACCTTTATAATATTGCGACTTAATTCTTCAGCCATGAAACACTTCTTTCAGCAAAAAAATGCATAAGATCTGAAATTGTATGTGCTGAAAATTTAAACATGAAAACAGTATCATTGAAAATATTTTGCTCTTCTCAAAGAAAAACATATTCCCTGGGAATCAATCATCTGCAAGACAGGATACAATGTTTTTCTCACGGAATTACAAATACAACGGTCTCAAAGTGAGTATGTGGGAAAACTGTGCAACATGTGCTGTAACTGCTACAATACAGTTTTGCCATGAAATACTTTTCTTTTTATTGAGAACTTAGGAAAACTTTCTTTGTGGATGTGCCTCGTAACACAAAATTACAAATATTAATGAGTTTTGTACTGAGTACAACAGTCTACAATTTTAATTTTCAGTCACCCTTCCGTTCACTCACCCTTCCTTACCATTCAGTCATGAAGATTGTCTTTCCTTAGGCCTATTTATTGTAGGAGATGAGAGTTTGGTATTGACAGACTGGCGGCGTCTCTCTTTCCTTGACAACGGCATGCACTGAGCCAATCTACATTAGCATCCTTTGCCCAATGTTGCAGATAAATTGTATACATCGCCAATTGCATGGCCAAAGGCACAATTCAAATATGAGCGTGAGCACCGCACCCTGTCTTGGACCCGAATGAAACAAAAGCCCCAATAGAATATAAATGACAAGTAGGATTTCCTACAAAGCATTCAGAACAGCATAGATTTACAAATAGGAAACTGAATCAACCACACACAGCCTGGCGAGATCTCAGTTCATACTCGTCATTAATGTGGATAGAGATGCTTGTAAAGGTCAATCACAGACACGGTTTTTCAGACGTGTTTCCCGAGTAGTAAAAGAACCAAAATATTTTGGTTCAAGTAAATTCTTGCACTCTCTCTTCTGTCGTTTAAGTTTTGAAGTTTACCTCCAAATCATTGTCAAAGATATTGAACATACAGAAAGAACTATTAAAGAAGCTGCTATAAAAGAGGATATGACGGAACACAATTTTGAAGATTTTATAATTTCACAACAAGATTCTAGTGATTGTGATGGTGGCAATGAAGAAAAACTGTTGAAAACAGTGATTGTGATAGTGACATAAGTGAGATCTTTCCAATGAATAACTGAATTGTTCATAACCTTTCACCTAAGAAAAACGTGGAGAGTTTACATTGGAAACATCAACTGTCAGTCCCCTGACTTTCTACCATAACGAAATGTTTTTATTTCACAAATCCTTTACTCCTGTATGTTGAACTGTAAAAACGACACACAGCAATGTGTCAATTAGGGAAATGCATGTTTACAATGAATAAGGTAGCAGTGGCATTAGCATCCTTTCATGGCGTTAGCATTATGGTTGTCAACAACCCAGTTAGAAAACATGTCCATGCTTTGTTACATTGTCAAATCTTTATCTTTAGTGATGCCAGACATCCCATTGATAAGTATTTTTGGCATATATGTTAAAAACAATAACCTGCAAAGAAAATTTCCATGCTTTCTGTGCCCACCTAACTTTCCTAGGTATGATCCTGATGAAAGAAGAAATAGAATGGATGGGAAGGGAAAAATTAATGAAGAGAAATAGTTTTTTCTTAAATGCAAACAAACATAAAAAGTAAAAAAGTGAAAGAAAAGTCACCTGGAAATAGGATTCTTTCTCCAGTCGGTCCATGAGCAATTCAAATGTGTCCACAGGAACCTCACACAGGCCAGCTGCAGCCCGCCGCTCATTGATGATGGACAACCAAGCAGCATCTTCCTCGTCCATGTCATATTCCACCTCCCCATCCAGCTCTTCCGCAGAACGCTCGATGAACCTGTAGCAAGGACCACTTCAACATGGATTGGACTCTTGGCCACAAACATTATTTGTATTATTAGGAAGTAAGACAGAAAAGTTAAATATTATGAGACAAAAAAAAGAAGGAAGAAATTTCGAAATATCCATTCATAAATAAAATTAATTCTGCACTGCACACGTTTTCCAACTTAACAGCAGTGATAGCTGTGGCAGCATCAGCTCTGTGCACGAATTATGGATTTGAAACCTGCAAGCATGTTTAAATCCCGAGATTGTGATGCAGTAGGCAAAAAAACCATCTCTTATTCACATTACCATCTAAACCACTATTCACCATTAAACAATAGCCCAGTAAAGCCAAGTACTAGTTCTCTGGTTGTCAGTTGTCTTTGAAATCAATATTCCTTTAGGGATAAGGCTGAGAGGAAGAATGGATTAAAATTAACCACAAATGTGTGGGTAGGCATAAAATTTAAAATCTGTGGTCAATTTTAAAACATCAAATTTTTGTTAGGTGGTAAATGCATATTAGAGAATTGTTGTCAGCCACATGGCAGCATTCTACAATGGCCATGGGATATATATTTATTTATTTACTCTATGGGCTCAGGTGGCATGCAAAAATACTCAAAATTTAGATCAGAAAGCAATTTCTGGAGAATCCTCTCCAACAGCTGTGCATCAAACTGCACAAAATGAAAAGAAAACTAGCGGTGAAACAAATTGCACAGACTTTCTCATATTCGTTTTCTATTTTTTTTGGTCTCGTCTAGCTATTCAGACTTGTCATATACTCTTGCCCACAGACTACTATCTCAGGCTAAAGTACATTCATTACTTTCTTTCTTCTTCTTCTTCTTCTTTTGTTCAATTTTTCAGTTTCTTAATAGTAGAATGGAAATATTACTTTAAGAATACTAAAGAGTAAAACCTTGTCATAAATGGCAATTTTCATTTAAAAATTTAGAGTCCTTTTTTAGAAAATGGCATTTAAGCTTTACTAACAATGTGAAATTTGAAGCTCTTTTTCACAGAAAATTGTTGAGTTTAAAATCATTTGAAGCACATCCACTCTCAAACGCAATAGTATTTACAAATTTCTGGAAATGTGCATATTAACAGCGTGAGAGATATTTCAAGAGAATTACAACTATGTAAGGGGGGGCAAAAAAACGAATTACTCAAAACGAACTTTATGTCATTTTAAACTATCCATCGAAAAGTTTGAAGAAAAATTATTGAGCCATTTTTGAGAAAATGGTATTGGACCGTTTCTGAAAATGCAGAATTTTTTAGCTCATTTTAACAGAATACTGTTGAGTTTTCAAGAAACATTCTAAGAGCGGGACAGCGGAGCCCGAGCGTTGCACGCCTTGCAATAACCTCTGATACAGTGTCCCAGTCGCAGAAACATGGAAGTTGACGCGAGCACTTCACAGACCAGAGCATCTACACCGACAATTTTCAGTGCAGTATAGGAAGAAAAGTATCTTTTCGCCGACTACGGCAGCTATATCAAATGTTTAGTTTACATAAAGGGTTCAATCACATGAAGAAGTTTAATTTGCAACAACATTATACATTTAATCATGCTGATGAAAATGAAAAATACGCGAAACGAAAAGGAAGTTTTCAGAGTTCTGAAAAACGACTCACTAGAAATAAGTTTTGGATGTATTTTGATGTTCCTATGTTGTTCTGACAGTAAAACACGCAATACAAATGAGTTTAATTTTATTGCATACCGATATTACAACGTGAGCATTTAGGAAAAGAATTTCCCAGGAAACCGTTTTCCAAAACTGCATCGGAATGCTGCTTGATTGTTAAGTACGTTTGGATCAACATATAACTGTGAGCAATTTTTTGCTTCTTTGAAAATTTGTAAATCTCGAATGAGAAGTACAATTACAGATCACAATCTGAAATGCATGTTACGGCTCAATAGCACCATGTCATATCTTCCAAATTTAGAAAGTATATTGGGAGAAAAAGCACTTTGAAGGAGTAATAAGAGTATTTGATTTTGCAATCAATTTCATTTTTTAATTTTAATTTCCTTCACTTTTAGTATTTTTTAGTTCATTTAACAACATTTTTGGTGCAACCTTTTTAATACTTTTCATATTCAGCAGCATGATAAACTGTGTAATGTCACCGCTATTAAATTTCTTTATGTTATTGAGCATGTTTTTTGCAACTAAACATTTGGCATTGCGGGCGCAATCTGCAAAACGATACTTTTCTTTCCATGCTGCATTGCAAATTGTTTTTTTATTTTCCAAATTACATTAATATGTTTATATCTAGTAACTGTTCCAATAAATGTTACAAAATTATTTTACTGTTTTTTCTGTCGTAAAATCCTTGCAGTGAGCAGTGAGACTTTTTCATTCCTAACAACAGAAAAGACCCCGTAGAAAAACAACGTGACCCACTGTGCCACATGCCGCCGATCGCTATCTGATAACATAATTTGCTCTTTCTGCGGCGAAAGAGACGAGAGCAACAGGCGGCTCCTCCTCGGAGCAAATGGTTGAGCGGCCCTGCATTAATGCATTAATGTAAACAAATTGTTGCTAATGTAAATATTAACAACATGAGAGACAAGTCACAAAAAAGGACACATTTGTAACTTTTCAAAAAAAAAATTAACAAACGGAGCAATAAGATGTTTATATCATCATATAGAGTGCATTTAGCACTAACCCTACCAAAAGTTGAAAGAAAAAAGTTTGACCCATTTTCAAGAAAATCTGTTGTTTTTTTATTTTTGAAAATTGCAAATATTGAATGCTGCATTGCACAAAAACTACTAACATTTTCAAAAAAATGTGTATGACCTAAATGAAAGAACTTATTATGGACAACAAATTTCATTTGAAGGAAATATCTATCTTTAATTTTGTGGTTGTAGAAAATTGCCGAAAAAATTCAAATTTTGAAATTTTTGAAAATTTAGTTAAACCTGAAAAGCAGACCCTTGCCATCTTTATAAATGTGTTTGACTCTATTCTTACAAGAAATTAAAAGAAGAAATGTTGAGTCTTTTTTGAGAAAATTTTGAAAACTTACCAGGGCCTTCATGCAAAGTACCCCCAAATTTCGAAGAAAGTTTTCCAAAATTGCACTGCCTTAAGTCAAGCCAGATCAACCAGGGAATATCCATTTTGGAAAAAATCGCATGTTTGGTTACGGCATTAATGGTGTTCACAGACAGACATTTTAAAAAAACACACTTTTTGGTATCAAGGGATCCCAAATCAGGATTTCCATTGAAATCTCAAAATCGATTTTCTGCAGTATTACATAATTTTCTCTATACTACATGTATTACTTCGTATATATGTAAGTACACAAAAAAATAAAAACATTCTCAGAATTTTAACGAAGACAGTAAAACTGTGATTAAATATATCCATATCCACATCATTTACACTTCTACAAGTCCTGAAAACCCAATTATTTGAAGTGGAGCTGAGGAGAAATCCCAACAGGGATTATTCCATTATATCCCAATACAGATTTTTCCCTTGCTCGACCTACAACAGCAAGCTGGCGCACTTAACCTTCTGTTCAACAAAGAACTGAGTTTGTACAAAAGCAGATAGTTGCAGGTATCGTAGATTTTTGTAAAACAATCAACATATTTGTTATTATATTGTGTGTTATTTATGTACTGTAGATATACTATACAATATTATTGTTTAAATAATTACATAATTCAAACAAATAAATATTTAAATAATTTTGCCAAATAAAGGAAGGTAAATGAAAACTGTTGGTCTTTTGGGTTGGGTTGGGTTGGGTTGGGTTGGGTTGGGTGGGGTGGGGTGGGGTGGGGTGGGGTGGGGTGGGGTGGGGTGGGGTGGGGTGGGGTGGGGTGGGGGTGGGGGCATGGCCCCCAAGGCAGGTAAGGGGGAGGGGCATGACCCCCAAGACCCTCCCTTTATCTGCCAGTGCTTCCAACTACAGAGTTTTGGAACCTTGCCTTCACAGAAACTTCTGAGCATCCTTGAGGGCTTCCTGTGGGACAGGTGACTTTATCCAATACCACACACATCAAAAAGACAACACAAGGCATTAGTGTAAAATTAGCTCCTCGGATCTAATCTCTACAATCTCACCTGATGTACGCATTTGGCCTAGGAGGAGCATCACTTATGTTGTATGAATCCAAAATGGTGTAACAAGGTTCAGGAAGATTCACTTTTTCTTCTGCAGGTGGAGCAGGGATTGTCTGCAATTGTTGAAATGTACAGAACATCTAAAAGTCAATTTACATCCACAAAGCAAAATATTCAACACAAACAGAAAAATCTGGCATATTAAAGAATGTGGTATAATGCAGTTATTTGTTTATTTATGAATGGAATGTCCACCTTCAATAGTATAAAACAGAAGTGGTAGTGAACATTGTTTGGGGTTAAAAACACATTAGAAAGATTAAATGTAAGTTAAAACTGTCTAATAATTATATTGTTACTGTTATTATTATTATTATTATTATTATTAAATTAACCCTTTAAATTTAAAGACAGTTAAATAATGAATTCTTTCAATTTTTTTCAATTATTCCATTTGTACATTTCAATGAACACTATTAGTCATTTTCAAGTAGGCACTGAAAAATAATAGTTATAAACATTTAACTAATGTATGTATAAATGTATAAATAAATTTATAAAAAAATTTAAATGGAAAATATTTGTATTAGATTGAATTGTACACCTTGTAAAATTATGTGTATAACTTGAATCAACTGTTCATAACAATTATTTTTCAGCCCTTGAAAATGACAAAAAACGTTCGTTGAAATGTTGTACAAATGGAGTAAATGAAAAAAAATAGAAAGAATTCATTATTGAATTTAAACAGAAAATTTAATTATTTATATATATAATATTTAAATAATAATTAATAATAATAATAATATTAGAAAGATATTACTTACATTGAAATAATAGGATATCATATTAAAACTTTGTATATTACACATTACACATATTGTTGACCAACTGGCATTTTTGCTTAACAAGCACATTACATAACGATTTACATTTTTAGCGTAGCAAGTTGTCTGGTTAATTACATCACAAAACTTGTTTCTCAATAATTAACATTGTACACAGATTTTACACCAAGCAAGAACTCATGACAATTTAATTAATTTTTACAACTCGTGTAAAGATGTGGGTTCATGTTTCATGTAAATTTTCAATAGAAAGTAATATAAGTTTCAAATAAACCATGGTACTATATACTACTTAATAATATGGTTGGAAAATCCCACAGATATACCATCCTAAAATGATGAAATATTTCTAATTTTCATATAAAATTATGAAGTTTTGAAATTAAATTATACTTGGATACTCACACAAAGAATAAATATTTTAAGATAAACACAAATAAAGGCATACAGGAGATAATTTCTTTTTTGTTTTATAACAAAACGCAATTACTGAACTTAATAAATCTCTAATTGACAGTGAATTACTGAAAACAATTCAATGGACTAAACAAAACTATGAATTTAATTAGCATCACCATTCAAAATAAAAATTATGCTTTTCAATGTTGGGAATGACTTACCAATATTATTTATTAAATTTTAAAAATCTTCAAAAAAAAAAAAAATAAATAAATAAATAAATTTAAAAAATGTATAGGCCAACATTACTGAAAGTTAAAACCTTTTTATCAGTATTATCATTGTAATGTTTTTCCATTAATCCATTTACATAATACTACTTCACATTAACAACTAAATTCAGTTATTTATGAAATATAAAACATACTGGATTTTCGGAGCTGCCATACGTAGCCTCATATTCCTCCTTTGACACAACAGGCAGAGGATCATATATGTTCACCCGAGTAATGCGTCCGTCCACTTCAAACTCCACCATCTTTTGAGCCTCTGCGTATGTGAGTCCTTCCCGTGTAGGCATGGCCAAGAGCTCTTTAGTGACTGTGGTGGGGGTGGTTGCAGCTGAAGAAGCACCAGACGGTCGCCCAGGAGCCGAGCCACGGCCCTTTTTTCGACCTGTTATCAGCAACATACAAACTGAAATTAATCTCTCAATAAGCTCATGAAGTTGCCTCCTTGCAGTGTGACACACAGTTGTGGGTAGAGGAAACAGAAGTCTAAGAATGTGAAAAATCCTTTGTCATTATCATCAAAAGTTCCCAAGAAATAGAAATTGTATGGTGAGTACTATATTCTGTCTTCCTTTTGCCCACATTCAAATAGTTGGATGAAGCCTTGCATAAGTTAAAAAATAAATACAATTCATATTTAGGTTAAAGAAACCATCCCTCTAATTTTCCTACTCAATACTGAATATAAACCACAGTCTTGAAATAAAACTAGGAATTTTCTTAATATCTTGAAAGCATTTCCCTTACATATAAATGGAACTAGAGGGGCTACAATGCTCATATTTTCTCACATTATTTCTAACTGCCATGCAATATTATACCACTACATGATCCTGCCAAAGTGTTTTCAAGCAGTAACATTTTTTCTGCACCAAAAACTCGAACCCCCTACTTAACTTGCCATGTGTCTTATCTCTATGCCATGGAAACGGTCTGCCTTTCCAACCTGACCCAATGCTTAAAAATCTAATTGTTTCAACCCAATATTTACAAAATTCAATTTTCGAAAATTCAGAGAAATCAATGACAATTAGCCCTAAAACATTTTTTTTAAGCACCTCCTGTTTTATACACGGAAAAAATTTTAAGAAAAAATTGAAAGTATTAAACAATTATCTTTTTTTAGTATTAATTTAGTAATATTATAAAATTTAAAGTAAAACAAATATCTTTTTAGAATTTGCATTAACTTTGACCAGAACACGAGTGTGTTTTTAAAAAAAGTGTACTTTCTTCAAGCTGCTGATTTTTCAGAACCAATTTTAAAATTTTCTATCTTCAATTTCCGTTGTTTTGAAATGTTACTGTTTTGCAATATTCAAAAATAGGGAGAGTTCATCAAAAATGTGATGAGTACCAAATATTTGGCCGAAAAGTGATACACACAAGGAGAAAAATTAGAGAAAAAAATTTGAGCCATTTTTGAGGATTTTTCTGTTTTCTGAAAATGTGTAAATTTCAGGCATAAATTACACCAAAACTACTTGTTTTTTCAAAAAAAGTATAGGATCTTTTTTAAAGAGTTGATCTTTTAGAACAGACTTTCTGAAGACAGAAATCTCTCTTCAATTTTGTAGTTTTGAAATGTTACCTTTTTGTGATTTTCAAAAATACAGGGTTGGCTGCAAATGAGTCTAGCGTGACTTTTTTGCTGTCCTTTGATACATTGAAGGAGAAAATTAACAGAAAAAATTGGGAATTTTTGTAGAAAAAAATTGTTTAAAAGAAATTAAAATTTACGCAAAAAGTACTAATATTTTCAAAAAATTATACATGACCTTATTTCAAGAATAAATATCATAAAGAAAAATATCTTTTATTTTCAATATTGAAGTTGTAGAAAGAAAACAGGGGAAAAAATTGAACTTCGGCAATGTTCAAAAAATCAGTGAAACTGATTTTTCATGAAAATGAGTCATGCGCTATTTTCTTAAGCTATTTGAGAATAAAGTTAAATAAAAAAATTTGGAGCTATTTTTTTACAAAATTTTGAAAATGTTTTTGAGGAGTCTTGTAAAATACCTTCAAAAATCAAAACATCCATTTCAAACTTGCAGAAATCCTCGAGTTCATGCTGATTGATAAGGTAATGTCAATTTAGGAGAAAAATCAGCTGAACAGTTTAGGTGCTAGCACTGATCACACACTGATAGACCTGTTGGTGTCGACTGATTTTTTGGCATCAAGGACCCACAAATCATGGATTCTGACTACACATGTTAGAGACAGTAATTTACCATACATAGGAAGATGACACGTTTTTGTTATTAGGAGCCCAAGAGTTTTTCTGCCATAAAATTCCCAGTTTTCTAGCACATAATAACAATATTTTCTCTTCTTTTGAAATAGGGGAAGAAAGTAAAAACAACTAATAAAGGCATATATTTTTAGTTCCTTGATTTCCTGACATTCCAAGATTGTCAGCACTCCCACACCCTCATAACCTTTTGAGTACATTTAAAAGAGGCTACCTAATAGAACCATGTTCCCAAAAGTGGATTATATTTTCATAACTAACATTTTAAATATATACTTGAGATGAAGTAAATATTCAATCCATTCATGCTTTCACGTATGTTTCCCTTGGAAGCAAAGTTTTAATGACAGAATGCATGGAAGGAAACTTGGAAAACAGCATCACTGATAACGTGCTAGACAATAACAATGTGATAATTTCTGTAATACTATTTTTTCTCTTAAACAAACAATAAAATAAAAGAGCAATTGTATGAGCAAACTTGGTCCTAATGAATTTTGAATTTTAACTGTTTCTACAGGGAGGGATGGAAATAGAAAGGAAAATGAAAAAGAAAAGAGAGGTTCAACACTTCACAAATCAAATTATTATCTAACACAGAATGGTATCTACAAGAATTATTCCAGAACTGCAATTCAACTCATCCTCAGACCTCATTTAACAGTGATTAAAAAGAAATGAAATCAAAGTATATTTAATTGAAGTATATTCAATTGAAATTTCCACAGACTAGGACCATGCCTGGCCCCCATATAACCTAGCTTACTGCCCCTTAATGAGAACTGGTAAACAATAATACATTAAAATCGCAAATTATTCAATAGCTTAAAATTTTTAATTTACAAAATTTATTACCAAGTAATAGTAATTCCACCAAATTTGGTGAAAGCAAGGAAAATTTACATTTTGCACAAGATTTACAAAACATTTTTTTATACTCATATTCTAAGAAAAAAATTTTTGAATAAGATCATTTCAAAACAGCATAACAAAAAGAATAGACTCATATTTCAAATTAAACACACAGGACAACATTTCAAACACCTTTTAGAAGGGGGAGGAGTGCATTACAACCATTCTGTAGTGCAATGCATCCCCTAATACAATCATAATTCATCACACTGAAATGCTCACAAATTCAATTTCCACAGACTTGCAACAGTAATTTACAACAGTAAATTAATGTGAGGAATAAAAAATTTGAAAATGGAAATTCAAAGATGAGGAAATTCTCACTGCAATGGAGACCATCAATAGGTAAGAGATGTGGATTTGCATCAATTACAAAGACAATATAAAACACCCGAAACATTAATCATAGAGAGAATGATGAGAACATGATAGAAACAATCAATGATCTTAATAAAAAGGATTAGAAATGATAGATAAATCAATCAATAGATTCTATGTGAAAAATTCTTGTGAGCACTCTCCTAAATGAACAATAGATTTTTATTTTTTGAATATAATTTATTTTTTATTACATATTCTACCAATAGTTTAAATGCCATAAAAAAGTTGACACCTAACCAAATTTATTTGATTGCACATGATGTAACATTTCATCTTTACTTAATTTTCCACGACCAGAAGTGAATTTCACCATTAAACAGGTGCATAAACGAAAGTATGTAAGCACTTTACATCTACTATTCTTTGGTTTAATGAATTGGTTTTAGTACACAGAATGGTATAATTACATGTTAATGTTCTAGATCAGTCTTCCATGTTAGTGGTAAGATGGTAAAACTATGCAATTTATTTGTTTTGCAGCAGACTGAGGAAAGATGCATACAATAAAGAATAATATGAATTTTATAAACGTTTGAAGATACACATTTAACAACATAAATCTCTTTTGGCTTTAATCAATACAGTTAACTATACTTTTGTCTGTAAATATATTTTCTTATAAAGCACTAAAACAAATACAACGATAAAAGTCTACAACCATGCTGCTGGAAAAACATTCAACAGGATCTATGAAACCAAGCCAAAATGCACACAACACACCTGACTACAAACAACTCAAAAATTATATTCAATATGTACTGAAGAGTTTGCCAAGAGAATTGTGGAAAACCTTCACAAATAAGTTTTCTTACACATTTCGTACTCGTTTAGCCATTATGTCACTTCAAAAGTAAATCGCATAATAATTGTATCAACATAAACAATAAACTTCAAATGCATAATTGTAATACTATAATAATGTATTTTCAATTGCAATTTTCTTTTTATAATACATCACTCACTTAATTGCAACATTTGGTTCTTAAAAATAAAGTTCGGTTAAAATGATTGCTATTATGTTGCATCTTTCTCCCCCCTCTAGTTTTCATGCAATTAGTCAATGGTTTCATGCAATTAGAAACAAAATAAAACATGCAACTACAGAATACACCACTCAATCAAAAATATAATAGACAATATCAATAAAATGTGTGTGGAAGTGTACAAATTAAAATGTCTTAGTCATACTACACTAGAGGATCTTGTGTGGTTTCAATTTGACATTAAGAATGCAGTTTCTGTTATCTGAAAACATATAACTCAAAAACTAGCTTGAGGAAATGAAACAACAACTTACCTGGGGCTGGGTTAGGATTAGTTGGGGTAGGGTTATTATGGTCATAGTTGACAAGATGATATTGCAGACCACACAAACTCTTGTACACTTTTCCACACTGAGGAACTGGGCATTCATAAGGAGGTTGTTTGGAAGTTCGAAGCTTCCGACAAAATTCTAAAACGTCGAAATCCAATCCCATTTTCGGATCTTTACGTGTAATAAAGATATAGTTAAGAAACAAACAATTTTGTTAGTTTAGTTAGCCAATAGAAACCTTAAGAACCTCCACCAAACATCGCGCAATACTTTAAATGTTTACCTTTTAATCGTTTCACCATTTTAACTATAATGCATTCACAGGCTCTAAGAACGTATTAGATAGTGAAAAACATGAGCTGTTGCTGATGCTTCCCTCTCAATGCCATAGCGTACTACGATGAAAACAATGCATTTATGCTGCACTGTTCGAATGAAAACAGACAACAGACACACAAACAGAATCCCAAACACACTCAACATTCGCAGTCTAGAATCAATACAAGCGTGCAGTGTGCACACAACAGCAACAAACAGTCGACGGCGCACAAAAACGAATCGCGGAACTGAAACGGGAGGCGCGAAATTTAAATATCTCATTCTCACCACGAAAGAATTGTCACACAGACAATTTACAGCATTACACTGTTCATTGTATGCTAGGTCAACAAAACCTCGTCAAAAATGCATCGACTCGAATACAGAAAGCATGTTAGCATAATTTCGGCCAAACCAATGTTGAATAGCGCTTAATTTAGCGCTAATTTGTCATTTTTAGGCTGTGAAAATACAGCTTAAAAATGGCCCCGGCATCAGGAAAGTAAAGTTATAGCAACGTCGAAAAAAAGAGGACAAAAGGGGATTTCTGCTTGGAAGTGAGAAAAGTTAGATAGTTATTGGAAGTCACCACCTTCGTAATTCACAATTTAAAGGCCTGAACATCTTAAAAGTTTCCTTTCATTCTGAGATGTTTCACCTGCAATGTATGCAGATTTTCCACATTTTTTTTCAATATTATAAACAGATCACTAGAAACTGTTTAGTTTTCACAATAAAAAGGTTTTTTACATGCATTGCCTGAACGAGTTGCACAAACACAGTATCATAATATGCTTGAGCCTCCAATATTTTGTCCATTTTCATGACTATCTTTGTGTAAAAGTTTGTGTACCAAGTACTACTGTAGCTCACCACGCCAACTGTTTACTTCTGCCACCAAGTTTAACAAGTCATGAATACTAACAAATGACACCAACTACTATCACAACAAATGACCCCAAATGTTTAAAACTTGGCAAGCGAAAGATATTGAAAATATAACGTATCATAAAAATGTTAGCATATTTCCCCCCACTCATTCTTCCATTTCTTTTTCCTACCTCTCTCTATTTCTCTTTCTCTTTTCTCTCTCTTTCTCTTTCCCTATCATTCTCTTTTTCCCACGAAGTCTTGTAGACTTAGTGCCTTTTCTCTTTCTATTTTCCCCCTAATCTCACTCTTCTCGCATATCTCTTTCTCTTACCGGGCATTCTGAGGGATACATGCATAGAGGTACTACTATTCTACACTAGCGTGTGCAACAGCGCTATACTGCGATTTTTCTAAGAGCGGCCCTCAAGGCCACTCAAATCCCATCTTCACGATGGAATATGTCACGGCATTTCGCGTCTTTCTCAGTCGTTCCGCTAGATTTCGCACGATCGCGACCGTATGAAGCAGTGCTTGCGATCATGCGACTTCTACCGGCAAGACCGAGAAAAGACGCGAAATGCCGTGACATGTTCCATCGCGAAGATGGGATTTGAGTGGCCTTGAGGGTCGCTCTTAGAAAAATCGCAGTATAGTGTGCGGCTACAAATTGAAGAGGAGGAAGTCGGCCATTTGTATGGTAATACGTGGAGTGAGCGTCTGAGATATGTTGAATATTGTGGGGATTTTTGTTCGTGCTTTCATTGTGTGTTCGCTATATCTAAAATGGTGATGCCTTGTGCTGCATTCGCGTGTACGAACAGATATTCAAAAGGCAGTGATGTATAATTTTACGAGTAAATCTTGTAATCTGGATATACTAACCTTCATATAATGATGCATACACTTACATCACATCAATAAACATTACTTCAATAAAATTGTTATTAATGTATTTTCTTTTTTTATTTCCCCACCTACTACTAAATTTGGTAGAGTGAATTTTAATACTAAATTGGAAAGGTAAGGAAGTAATTTTCCACATATGACATGTGTTTGGAAAAGTACAAAAACTAGTTTCATTTAAGCTATGCAAAACTAATATGTAGGAAGTGCTGCTTGATTAGAAACTTTGAAATATAGAACTGCCTCTTGAAGAAAAAACTAACTTGAAGATCAATTAGCACAGTGTCTTGTTTGGTAATAATTAAAGAATTATGACTTCAACCTCGGGTACATGCAACCCTATATCCTTAGAGTAAATACTAAAAATTTAATAATAGACAATGTAAGGAATACATACACAAGCATATTTTAGGAAATTTCTTGGTCCCATCTATTTCCTTACCCTTCACGGACAATGACAATCATACTCTAGTAGGTCTTTTCAGTAAGTGAAAAATTACTATTTGGTATTGTGATATGAATATGAATTCTAATGTATATGAATTCTAATGTGTTTCACTGTGTGCTGTAAATCCATTTAACAGCTTTCAATGTAACTGTATTGAAATAACCAGTCTGTTGTTTAGTTGTCTTACATCATTTGCATATTTGGTTTATATTTAAAATCTGCGAGTGGATATTATCAATTTAACTATTGTTTATTGGAGGGGTGAAATTTTGAAGCATGGGTTCCAAAGGGATTGATGTTGCTAAAAAGCATTGGATATAGTAATCCAAATATCAGGCGGAGGGTTCTACAGCTACGGCTTCATGCCTAAAATCAAAAACTGATCAAAAAATTGCGTTCATGACAAATACATAAACATGTACCTAAATAAAATATTAAATTTGTTTTAAAATTTGTCATGATACGACTTGGCATCCAACTTACAATCTTTTCAGGTAAAATTTTCGCTGACATTTTCTTCTCCCGAAATTTCAAGTATGTAGAGCATGTGACAAAGATATTTCTATCTTCTATGCACATGTGCGTATAGTCATTTCATATATTGGGTAAACTAACGTGTTTCAAGTAGCATGCATTATATTTAGAAAGTATATTCGTATTTGAAATTCCCGCGCAATGTTGCCATACTAATCTACATATTTCAGGTGACTTTTGCTGTTAAACTGTCTTCTTTACTTGTTTACTTGTTACAGATAAGCTGAAAGAGATTTATATTGTCCGAAGCAGTGAAAAAAGAAGTAATCCAAATATTTGATTTAAAAGACGGCGTAACGGACAAACGTTCATTTCAACAGTGTAAAGACCATTAATATTAAATTTTCTCTGTAAATTAATTGAAATTTGCGTAAAGTTTTAAACTATTAGTGAAAGTGTTGTGAAAATTGTGAAAACATAAAATTCAAAGTTTCGTAACCACAGTAACGGAAAGACTTGAACTTTATATTTAAATTTGTGGAAGTGGTGAATTTCGTGGCCTTTCAGTAAGTAAAGTATAGTAATCTAATTGTATTTATTAGTTTGCAGCTTCAATCTTTTAAACACACTGAACGCTTTTGAATTTAATTAATCACATTTAAATACTCATTAGAATCAGATCAACGTTATTTTTAAATAAATACGTAACGCAATTTAAATAAGTTAATACAATTAAATTTAAAAGATAAGTTAGGGAGTAGTTTTTTTGTAGTATTCTGAATTATCTATTTACTTATTTTCATATTTACCACGCACTTGACACGCATTCGTGACATGGCTACTAATCGTTATACACTCTCTACTCTCTACGCTCTCAAAGCCGATCTTCTGAAAGCCTTCACACACATCAACAGTAATTTAGATGAACATATCCGAAGGCTCGAAGAGGTCGTTCAAAACACAGACGGTTGGACAACAATAGGCAACACCGCAAAAACCTCCAACCGTCCATTCGCGGAAGCAAAAACACAATCACCACCACCAATCACGACTCAAAACAGATTTTCTGTATTAGACTACTACAATGAGTTTCCTTGCCTTCCAATCCTCACCACCCCCACCCATCATCGACACGTCCATTCACAAACCAACGCAAACAGGCTAGCAAGCGCAAAGTAACAAAGACACGTAGAGTTGCGCAAACTGGCTCACCAGAAAACAAGGACATTCCCACTGAGCCCATCAAAAAGGTACTCATTTTAGCAGATAGCCATGGCGACAAATCTCCTCCCTGCTCAGTGAGAAACTCCCAACCAATTTCTCTGCCATGTGTGTGTTTAAACCTAACGGGAGGTTTGCCGACGTGACCAGTGAGTTGGACACGCACACAAAAAACCCTCACCAAACGGGATACTGTAATTATCATAGGAGGGCAGAATGACATTAATTTGGGTGGTCACTTTACACCTGAAGAACATGTTGACAAATTACAACGTGCCGCCCAAAACACGAACATTGTAGTCTCGACTCTGCCCTTCTGGTACAACAAGCCCACACTATGCAAAGAAATTAGTCACGCAAACAACCAATTGAAACTGCATCCTGAGAGACACACATGTTAAATTGTTTGAGCTAAACTTTCTCTCAGAAAAACACTTCACCCGACATGGTCTTCACCTGAACCTTGTCGGAAAACATGCACTCGGTAGTGAGCTTGCAAAATACATCATTTCACAAACTTGGCAGTGTCCTGCCCAAGACCCATCCCCACCCACACCTCCTAGTTCTCTTCCATCCCCTGGGACCCCTTTGGACCCAATTACCTTATCCCCTGAACCTAATCCGTGTATTACCTCTCCCACTATTCATTCCTCTACATCTGTCACCCCTCCTACCTCACCTCTTGTCACTGCTGGGACACGATACTTCCTTCGACCACGCACTCGAGGTAAAAATGAAATAAATAAATAGCAACTACAGTCAGATGCAGCAGAAAAACATCCGTGTAGGTACATGCAAAAGATTCGAATAATGCATCATAATGTGCAATCTCTTTCAAATAAAATTGAATTTATCGAGGCAGCATTACAATGTGATCTAAGACAAATAGATGTTTTTTGCTTTACAGAACATTGGTTGTCTCAAAATGATATAAATACACTCCAAATTCCTAGCTTTTACCTTGCAGGATCATATTGTAGGGGGAGGGAATCAAATAAGGGCCCTGCTTACGGAGGTTCGTGTATTTACATAAGAAATTATATTGATTCTACCTTCTTGTCAGAATTCAATTTATATGCAGTTGAAAAAGTTTTTGAAACAACAGTAGTACATCTTACAACGCTCAAAATTAATCTTACTTTGCATTTACAGACCTCCAACAAAGCGAGCTTCAGATTATTTCACTTTTCTTGGAAAATCTAGAGATAATTCTGAACAAAATTAAGTAAACTCTCTTTTAAATCCATTGTTGTATGTGGAGATTTCAATATTGATTTTCTGAGCGAATCCCACGAAAAAGAGCAGTTTCTCAATTTACTTCATTCTTTTAATTTAGAACATTACAGTGAATGTACCTACACGGAATACGCTTAAATCACAAAAAGCATTAGATCAAATTATAATTAACAAAACCACAACTACATATGAAATAATAACGAATAATCTAGGATACAGTGACCACGATGCACAAATTCTTACAATTACTAAGAACATAAACACTGACACAATAAATAATACACGCATGTGCAGAGCATTCACTAAAGTTAATATAAAATTATTTACGGACTACTTGATGAAAGAATCATGGGACGAAGTTTATAACGCTGTTGACACAAATGAAAAATATAATTATTTTTCTCCAAGCTTTCAATTCATTTTAACGCGTGCTTTCCTCTTAAAAAGAGAAAATTAAATATTTCAAGCAAAAGTAATACTTGGATCACACAAGGAATTAGAACATCGTGTAAAAACAAACGTACGCTTTACTTTATTTCTAAACATCATAACGTATCACCCGATTTCCATATATACTTCCGAGAATATAAAAGAATTTTAAGAAAAGTAATAGTTCAGGCAAAAATAATGAAAAATAGTCAGGACATTTTGAGCGCTAGTAACAAAACTAAAGCAATGTGGGATATCGTAAAAAATACAACCACATCATCTCGATACCTTGTAGAGAATGTTATTTTAAAGGATAATGAAAGAGAAACGAGTAATCCGGAAAAAGTTGCCAATCTCTTCAACAAACACTTTTCCAGAATTGCGTCTGATCTCACGAAGAGACTAAAATCACAAAATTCAACATTTTACACTTCCCAAAAAATTTCAGATACGATGTTTATTCCCGAAACTTCTCCCAACGAAATCCTCAGAATAGTCAGTAAACTAAAAAATAAATATTCATCTGGTTTAGATGAATTTCCGGATTGTTTATTAAAAACTTGTGCACCTGCCTTTATACATCCGTTAACTCACATTTTCAATGCTTCTTTATGTACAGGAATATTTCCAGATATTTTCAAAACAGCAAAAATTTAAGCCACTTTTTAAAAAAGGGAACAAAAATGATATTCAAAATTACCGGCCAATTTCTCTTTTGTCAGTTTTCTCAAAAAATATTAGAAAGGCTTTTCTACTTACGAATGGAAACAATTTCTCAGGAAAAACAGAGCGTTTTCAGACTCACAACACGGTTTTAGAAAATCAAAATCTACGGAAACTGCCATTTTTTCTTTTCTCAAAGATGTTGCTTCATCAATAGACCAAAATGAAATACCCATTGGAATATTCTTAGATCTCTCGAAAGCTTTTGACGTTATTGACCATAAGATCTTGCTCTCAAAATTACCTTCGTATGGAATTCGTGGTATTGCCCTAGATTGGATAACTTCTTACCTTAAACATCGAACTCAAAGAGTAGAAATACCATACTGGCAGGAAAGGACATTACATACTTATATTTCCAATTCTTTGCCAATTGTGCATGGGGTCCCGCAAGGTTCGATCTTAGGTCCTATTCTCTTTCTGTTATATGTAAACGATATGCCCTCGTCTATTAAAAATGGAAGAACGGTTCTGTTTGCTGATGACACGAATGTTCTTTGCAAAAAAGAAGCAGTAAATAGTACAATTTCAGAAGTTTCAAATTGGTTAATAATAACAAATTAATTGTTAACGAAAGAAAAACTGTTTCAATTAATTTTTGCATCTCAAATCGGAAATCGCATGTTCCATTGAAAATGAACAATATGCAATTAGCTGATGTTGAGGCAACAAAATTTTTAGGTCTTTCAATTCAATCAAACCTCAAATGGAATGTACATATAACAGAATTAAACACTAAATTAAGTTCATTATGCTATGCATTCAGAATTCTTTCAAATTCTGTCAGCCTTCATGCAGCTCGTTGCGTTTATTTTGCAAATGTGCATTCCCGCCTGAGATATGGCATAATATTCTGGGGAAGCTCATCCTGTAGTATTCAGACCTTCAGATTGCAAAAGAAAATTATTCGAATAATGAAAAAATGCCTTCCACGTGATTCCTGCAAGCCTCTTTTCATTGAGCTGGGAATCCTACCATTGCCTTGTCTATTTATTTACGAATCTGTAATATTGTCAAAAATGACCTACTTAACGGAGGGAACATATTTTCATGCAATATTGATATTTATAATTACAACACACGCCGTAGAAATCACGTGCATCAAGTGTCAGTATCAACAGCTCAGTACAAGAAATCAACATACAATACATGTACGTTACTTTACAACGCATTGCCAGATGACATAAAACAATTAAAGTCGGTATACAAATTTAAGTTAAAAGTAAAATCTTTTCTGCTGCAAAACTGTTTCTATACAATTAGAGACTATACTGATCGTGAAAAAGAAAAATAATGTTTAATGTAACAAAACAAAGATGTATAATGAATTAGTTTATGTTTGCATTGTATACATTTAAAAAAATATTTAATACGCCTGTAACAAGTAATGTACTTCAGCTTCCGGGTCAATGACCCCCATCTCGATCAGGTTTTTGTCCAGTTTCCCTGATCCATAGAGCAAATGCTGAGATGGCCCCTTGTTTTGCTTCTGGACGTAAATGTAGCTTCACTGTGCGCACGTTTTGTTGAGCACTCCTTTTGCTTGTAGTTCATTTACAGTTGAAATTGATTTTCTATAACTCGGGAAAAAACATTTTTCAAATATCTTTATTTTTCTAAAATAATTATTTTCTAAATTAATTTTTTCGTTTTGGTTTTTTTTTTTTTTTTTTTTTTTTTAATAAAATTCTGGCCCTCAAGAAAATGTGCGCAGATAAATTTCTTTCCCCACACGTCATATACAGTTTTTACTGTTTTTTGACTAAATAAATAAATAAATAAATAAATAAATAAATAAATGGCGTCTGGCCGCTGCTTCAATTTGCAACCGACTTTCTTTCAGGTGGCATACCGGGTGGTAGGACCTTGGGTACATGATAAAAAACAGTGGCGAAATTCATCGCAATCGGAAACATTTACTCATGGGCTAGGAGTTATGTTGTACAAATCATGTCATTGTCACCCTTGTTTTTCTTAGGGTATGAGATATAACCACCCTAACTTAACAGTTTGTTTCACACACAAACACACACTATTTGACGATAATTTACTTTCAGTATAAGCAATGTGGGCTAATATTCAACGCAGAAAGAAGGGAATGTACGGGCGCCGAAGTCAACCTAACCTCTATAAGGTATTGCCAACCTATAAAAAATGAAAAATCATGCGAGAGACCACGGAGAGATATAGGTGTGTTCACTCCCAGTCTAAACTGAAGCCATGGAGGAATCAAGCTAGAGACCACGGAGAGATGTGTGTTCACTCCCAGTCTAAAACTGAAGCCATGGAGGAATATACAATTATATTCCTCCATGCTGAAACTAATGTGAGGCTAGTTCTCACAGCTCTCGCTGTGTAAGCGCTGCGAACGACTTGGGCATTTTTTGGGGGAGACAAGATGGCTTCTATTGATAGCACAGTGAACAGTAGACTTGACTGATCTCTTCGTAGTAAAAACTTTATTCCGGAGTATTTAAAGTGAGTCGAAAATCAAGATATTAAAAAGAAACAGTTGAATTTTTCCCTAGAAAAGGAGAAAATTAAATGACAATCATTATATTCCGTCAAGAATTTCAACAATGTTATGCAAAATGTGGTAAGTACATATACCAATTATTCACATTACATTATCAGTTAATTATCAAATAGATACACAATCATTGTAAAATCATACACAATCAATATTGTGAAAATAAAGAATCAAACTCGTATAGTCATTATTTATACGCCAATTCGGAAAAAAATTCCACGATTTAAATTGTGCAATCAAAGAATATAACGTAGAATGCAAATTGAAAATTGCAGAATTTGCATGCTAAAAACTAAAAATGGAAGATAATCCAAATAGATTTGCTGTTGATGTTTCTAGGTATGTTTACAAGGGTAAACATGCATTTGATATGAGTTTTCAATAATATTAAACTAGTGGTACTACAGAATGGCATAGACTTTCCCGTATTAGTTTGCTATTTCCTTGGGTTTTCGCTAGCTATATGGAATTGCCACGTACTCTTTCTTGCCAGCTGCCATTATCACCGCCAAAAGTACATTTTTTTGTATACCAACATTATAAACAGACCTTTAACATTAAGAAAGTCGTTCATAATATGACATATTGCACGAATCATTACCTCATTGTTATTTCTGTACGAAATATGAGCCATCACTGACGTAATAGTCACGGCCCCCTGTATATTTTCAGTTATGGAGTTTAAAGAAGGCAGTGGTACAATATAAATAGATTGCAGTGTTCGAAATAAAATAAAATACGTTATGAAAAAACTTACTTTTAAAAAATTGGATTGCAGCTGCATTTGCCATGATTGTAAAACAAAAAAGTTTTTTGTGTTTAACATGTAAGGGTCTTAAGGAAATGTATTTTTTACAGACCTCAACATAATTAAATTCTTCACTGGATACGATAGTAAATATTCCGGGCTTGTCATTTTTTGTTCACTATCAAAACAGAACCTTCTTCTTTCACATCGTTGATGCATAAATCGTACAATTCGACACGTCTACAAGCACCAAATATGCCAAAAATAGCAACAACCTGAAAATCATACCAGTTATTAATACAATACACCAGTTAATAAATAAAACTTAGCTATTATTGCCACTGTCATTTATTATACCTTCATTAAAGAAAAGTTTCGTCATCAGCTTTTGTAAGAAGTGTGTTTACATCTTGTTGGGAAAATACCATTGCCTTTATAGGTTGATATCCCACATTTGCGTGTTTCATAAGTAAACTTACTTTATGAAAAGTTCCAATATCAATATTCTCTTTGATCTTTAGCATTTCCTTTAATT
Source organism: Acheta domesticus (assembly GCA_031308135.1). NCBI lineage: Eukaryota > Metazoa > Arthropoda > Insecta > Orthoptera > Gryllidae > Acheta > Acheta domesticus. The sequence continues at coordinate 86,716,926 of JAHLJT010009355.1, forward strand.
TGGAATAAGTGCACCATAGTGTCGACGCTTTACATGCTGTGGACTTAATGTTTAAAGAAGCATGCATTATATAAATTAACAAACGTCTTTATTCTAGCATGTGCATTATACTTACTTAACCAAACTGCTCCGATAGATACGAAAGAAAAGCAGCTTTGCATAATAAATTTGCATATTTTTTATCCATAAATTTCCTTAACTTTAAGTACTCTTTCTCATAAAGTTTGCAAGGCTTTTTCGCTATCATAGCATTTTCTGCTTTTGCAGCTTCTTACACAATTTATCTTGGCAAATCTATTATGTTTGAATCACGACTTTCAAACTAATTGCCATTAGTAAACAAATTTGTCGCTTAGGTAGCATTCATGAAAAAACATGAATTTGAGATCTATTACAACAACGAATTACAACTTAACACAATTAATTTCGCTCCCTTAAATCCTTATAATACTGTTATACAAAAAATAGTGTATGCAACTCGTTTATAATGTTAATTATTTGCACTCGTAAGAAGATATTACAGAACTCACTTCCAACGTCGTTCGTTCGGTAATATCTTCTTATTCGTGTAAAACTAGTGGTGCTACAGAATGGCACAGACTTTCCCGTATTAGTTTTCTATTTTCCTGGGTCTTCGCTAGCTATTCGGAATTGCCACATACTCTTTCTTGCCAGCTACCATCTATCATCACCAAAAGTACATTTTTTTGTCATTTTCTTAATTTTTCGGTTTCCTATTGGTAGAACAGAAACATTAATTTTAGAATATTAAAGAACACAAAAACCTAGCCGTAAATGGCAATTTTCTTTTAAAAATTATGTGCCGTTTAAGAGAAAATGGCGTTTTAGCACTACTAAAAATGCGAAATTTGAAGCTCATTTTCACAGAAAATTTTTGAGTTTTCAAAATACTTTATTTGAAGCACTTACACTCACAAATATAATCATCTTTACAAATTGCGGATAATGTGCATATTAAAGATGTGAGAGATCTTTCAAAAAATTTACATTTATATAATTTTTGAAAAAAAAAAAACCTCAAAATAAACTTCACGCTATACTAATGAGTGTAATTAGCACTATCCGTTACAAAAGTTTGAAGAAACAAATTGCAGCCATATACGAGAAAATGACGTTTGAGCATTCTGAAAATGCCGAAATTTGAGCTACTTTTCACAGAAAACGGTAGTGTTTTCGACAAACTTTACTTGACATTATTTAAAGCATATATACTCGTAAATATAATAATGTAAAAAAATCGCCGATAATGTAAATATTAACGACGTGAGAGACAAGTAAAAACAATTTACATTTTGGTAATTTTTGAAAAAACCAACCGATAGACCAAAATGGCTTTTATGTCATTGATAGAGTAAATTTACCACTATCCCTACCAAAAGTTTAAAGAAAAAATTTGGAGCCGTTTTTGAGAAAATTATGTTTTTGTATTTTTTTTAAAATTGCACATATTGCACGCAATATTGCACGAAAACTACCAAAATTGTGAAAAACATTTACATGACCTTTATTAAAGAACTCAATATGCAGAACAAATTTTATTTGAAGAAAAAATCTCTATCTTCAATTTTGTAGTTGGAGAAAGACGCCGAAAAAAAATTCAAACTTTCACAATTTTCGAAAATTCAGAGCTGTACGTGAAAATCGGACCTATGCCATGTTAAAAAGTGTATTTTCCTCTATTCATACAAGAAATTTAAAGAAAAAATTTTGAGCCGTTTTTGAGAAAAGGTTGAAATCCCCGGGGGCTTCATATAAAGTACCCCCAAATTTTAAAGAATCTTTTTCAAAATCACAAAGCTTTGACTAGAATCAGATCGACTGGGGAATATCAATTTTGAAGAAAATCGACCGAACGGTTTAGGCGCTAGCGTTGACCACAGACGGACAGACGGACGGAATGCCGTCAATCGATTTTTAAGTATAAAGAAGCAACAAATCATGGATTTTGACCACACCACGAGATAGAGGATTTTTTTTCTTAATTTAGCAACTGGTTTTATCTACTTATTCGTTTTCACGGCCTGGCAATTAATTTTTTTCCGCCGAAAAATTGGCCATTTTTTCGCGCAGCATTACATAACTTTCCCTATATTACGTATATCACTCCGTGTATACGTACGTATACGGGAAAGTAAAAAGGACAACGTTTTAAACTAATTGCATAATATGCTATTGTCATTTTCTTAATATTTCGGTTTCCTATTGGTAGAACGGAAATATTAATTTTAGAATACTAAAGAACACAAAAACCTAGTCATCAATGGCAATTTTCTTTTAAAAAAGATGAGAGAGAAAATGGCGTTTTGGCGCTACTAAAAATGCAAAATTTGAAGCTCATTTTCACAGAAAAGGATTGAGTTTTCAAAATACTTTATTTGAAGTTATTTGAAGCACTTAGAGTCACAAATATAATAATGTTTACAAATAGCGTATAATGTGCATATTAAGGATGCAAGAGATCTTTCAAAAATTTACATTTATATAATTTTTTAAAAAACAAAAAAATAACTCAAAATAAACTTTACGTCATATTAAAGAGTGTAATTATCACTATCCGTTACAAAAGTTTGAAGAAGAAGTTTGCAGCCATATATGAAAAAACGGCGTTTGAGCATTTCTGAAAATGCCGAAATTTGAGCTACTTTTCACAGAAAACGGTTGTTTTCGAGAAACTTTACTTGACTTTATTTAAAGCATATAAACTCGTAAATATAATAATGTGAAAAAATTGCCGATAAAGAACCGTTTTTGAGAAAAGTTTGAAAATCCCCGGGGGACTTCATATAAAGTACTCCCACATTTTGAAGAATCTTTTTCAAAATCTCAAAGCTTCGACTAGAATTAGATCGACCGAGGAGTATCCATTTTGGAAGAAATCGTACGTATGGTTTAGGCGCGAGCAGTGTTCACAGACGGACGGACAGACGGACAGACGGAAGGACGTTTTCCTTTCAATTGGTTTTTCGGTATCAAGGACCCACAAAACAGAGTTTCTGGCTACAGCACGTGTTAGGGGATTTTTTCTTAATTTAGCAACTGGTTTTATCCACTTCTTCGTTTTCACGGCCCGGCAATGAATTTTTTTCCGCCGAAAATTGCCATTTTTTCGCGCAGCATTACATATGGTCCGATTAAAGTAAGTTGGTGATTGACAATTGTGCTTCTGAAGCTGTAACTTCATACAATATGATTGTATGATTTGGTTACTTTAATAATTATTTATTTCAAGTGTTCATTTTCTTGTCCTGGGAGCACGTGCTCGGTGGTACGCAAACTGTCAACGTCGCTCTCTTCTATTCCCAACTGTCAATCACTAACTTATTTTAATGGCACCATAACTTTCCCTATACTACGTATATCACTCCGTGTATACGTACGTATACGGGAATGTAAAAAATTAATAAGGTAACTTTAGAGGATATGATTTACAGACCATACATGAAGAAAGAATTTGTTATAATTAAAAGGGTAATTTTGAAGATTAATAAATGTAAGAATTTATTTGTTTATCTTATTATTTTTCGTTCTTGTTTAATTTTGTTGAACTTTCAGTGGATATGTTGGGCAAAGACACAGAGACTGACATTGGAACACCATGCCTGTTCATCAAACATATCTGACGACTGCAATCCTCATACTGAACTTATTGGTATGGTAAATGTGCATCTTGCTTATTGTGTACTATTTTTTTAATTAATATTAATTATTGAGTTTTTCTAATTATAACCTTCATGAAGTGTAATTTACTATCTAAGAATAAAAAAAATATTTTTTAATTTTCAGAAGATGATTTTGGAAACATTTTGAGGGAAGCAACTGTAATTCATAAAGAAGATTAATTGAATGTCTCCATAGGGTGTCAGACAAACTTGTTGATGTTTTGAAAAAATGTTTGAGAATTAACAAATGGTTAGTCTTCTTCGAAAATCATAGGACATGATTGTGAAATGTGAACCAGAGAATGTGTTTTTTGCACATCTTGTTGACAAGATGTGATTATAAAAAGGCAACTGATGTTATTTCAAAATAGGCATGGAGGATCTGTATATAAATATTGTAGTAAGATCACGGATTATTCATGATTCATATTCATTCATGATTATTAATATTCTGTGCAGTGGTTCTAAAAAGTACCTTCATTTCAAGAATGACCTTCATTTTTCGTTCTTGAAATTAATTTTATGTTTTTGAAGCCATGTTGCGTTTCAATTGGTAACATGGTGGGAAGTGAAAAGAAGTGGTTGAGAGGTTTTCGTAGAAGATAATAGAGAGAACACAATTCAGAAAACTGAGAACCTTGTAAATTGTTTCATGAATAGTATGGAAACTTTTTCACAGTAAAATTTTGGTTTGAGGGAAAATGCAAGTAAATTTCAGGTGAAAGAAAATATTAAAACTACTAAACAATGTGTTACAACTATAACACAAACTGAGTTCAATCATTTAAAATTCACAAAAATAACTTTCAATAATTTAAAATTCTTGCCTTTCGATGTTCATCAATGCCCAGAACCGTGATATTTTCAATTGAAACACAACATGGCCCAGTTCTATTCACCACCGTAGCATTACAAATAGACAATAACACAATCATAACTCTGTGTGAGAAAAGCCCTAAATAAGAAATTAAGATATTCTACCTGTCACCAGATGTCATGAAAGGTCACAAGAATAACATAAGGCTTTTTTCAAAAGTAAATTCTTCTTCTTCATAAATTCATAGTCAAAGCAGTTTTACAATGAATGGTTTGCACATATCCAACAGCATTTTGAAATTTAAGTACAGGCAAATGAATGTTAATAATGATAATTCTGCAATAAATGTAAATTTATATATAAGTTACTTATGTAACATTTATATACATTAATATATTTAGGAAATTAAGAATGTATGTAAATTATATATGTATACTGTTTGTAAGTCGGTTATGTGACTTTGAGAATTGTAAATCATAAAATTGTAATTATTTCAGAAAATAATATGCACAAATTGAATATTATTAATATTGTAATGTACCCAACGTATCCGTGATTGTCGGTTTGTTGGGCGCCAGACACGTGCAAGTTGACGTACGTCACACTTACCTGTGTCGACCTCTGACAGCTGCTAGAGACCTTTGTGGGAAACTGCTCCCGGAGAGATGAGATGTTCTCGTCAGGGGTGGGCTCTCTGGGTAAGATTTCTCAAGCGAAAATTGGTTCAGGTGTGCTCACATGTGCAATAAAATTGGAGGCGAATTCCTTTTGATGTGGTTCCTAAACGGAGCCCACCTATTTATTTAGAAGTGAAAATCGTTACTGCTAACACTACTACATTTAATTACATATTCTTCTTGTATCTTGAATTCCTCGGGCGGGACCAACACAGCTGACTGTTGTCGTGGATGGACACCAGCGGGAAGTGATGATGCGCATTCACGGGGAAGCGACGGCCGGCCTGGCCAAGCAGAGTCTCCCGGCGTCGGCGTTGCAGATCGCGTAACTGATTTGTCGCGGCGGCCGCGCATTAACCGATGTGAAGATGCGGTCAGAACAATTGCGTTAGCGGCAGCTGAAATGTTTCTCGCATTCGGCGATCAGAAAACTTTGTCTCGTCGGAGATTGAAAGAATACTGTCCGTTGCTCTCGGAACATGTACTGTTTCTCTCGGCGATCAGAAATGAAGTCCCGCTCTCGGCGGTCAGAACTATCTCTCTAGGTGTTTTGAATTCAAGTGTTACTTTCGGCGGCCCAGGAATGAAGTGAAGTTATCGGTGATCTAAATTCAAGTGAAGTTCTTGGCGAAGCACGCTCGCCTCGCAGGAGCGCCTTCCCGCTCAAAATCTCGCTCCGAAAGTATTTTTTTTCTATTTCCTTCTGACCAATTAAAATCCGAGGAGACGAATGCGGGATTCGCGTTGGCGCCTAATCTTCGCATTCGCTATTTGGTGTCACGTGGCTTGCTTCTGGTATTTTACATGATTTCACAGAACTGGATTGGCTGATTCGTGAGCCTTTGTTTATTTCGCGCGTCGCACGCTGCGAAGTGGTCCAAGTTTCTCCTACGTGCCTAAGGATTTTCACGGTAATTATTGAACCGAGTGCGCCGGAAAGACAGGCGACACTCTCCAGGGGACGGCGAGTGGCGAGAGGGTGCTGTGGATGTCGCTGGGGACCGCTTGATCGACAATGATTGTTCTGGCCGTGATTTAAAAGAAACTTCACGGCAATTATCCGAGGGTTTGCACGTGTGCGGGGTGTGTTTGTCTCGTGGGACGGGCTCGTGGATCAGACTCAGCTAATGCGAATTGTGCTACTTTCAGGGCGCTAGATAATGGTTCGATTAGGGCGTGAAAGAGATAACTTTTCTCACTTTGATGCTCAGGTGCGGAGGACAGGGGTTGGGGGAGGTTGGAGCCGGGCACTGGGACGTGCGCGGTCACAAAGGGGCGGATTTATGACGCCTTCACCGTTCTGAAGGAGACGCTGGACTTGAGGGGTTGCAACGCCTCTCTCCGCTACGCACAAAAGCTATTATCTTTTAAAGGAAGTGCCCTCTGCAGTGAAGTGGGGGAGGGGAGGGGGACGCAAAGACACACTGCGTCTCAATATTGAAATAAATAATTGAGTTGAATTAAATAAACTACATTTTTTTAAATTTGTAAAATATTACTAGAAAATTATAATTGACACTGAAATTGTTTTTCAATGTGTCATTGATGAATGTATTGTTGCAAAGAATAAACCTGTTGACTGCTGAGCAACATGAATGTCAAATGAATGGTAAATCACTGATAAGTCATTTTCGTACATGTAACCCCTATTGTTTTTTGTTGTTATAACTCCAACTCCTGTTTTTTAAATGAAAATCGTCATTCTCTGGTACTTAAAACATATAATTGCAAATACGCATGGCTCTCGCTACAAAATATTTCAAAAAAATTAACACCCCTGTCAGCCTGAATAATAAGATGTCGCCCCCGTGTAATATCGGTCTTAAAAGATCCCGAAACATTTACAGTAGCGGTTCCCCAATTATGTGTATTCACGGACGGACATAGCTTTCTTGCAACGAAAACACCAGAAAATACTAAGTGCGCGAGACGCCATCAATGCCCAATCCGATCGTGCGTACCGTACGGATAAGCGAGGAACTAGCCTAAAACTGGCTTCAAAAATTTTGCCCAAAGGGCGGCTAGTTGACAACACCTATATATCTTACATCGTGGAGAGACCAAATTTATTAGCTATCATTGTTTTCTAGAGCAAGCAGAGATGTCCAGAACATTTTGTAGTTTTTTCAGAACATCTTGTAGTCTATCATTTGTAGTTCGGAGGTCAGCACTGTCGCGCTGGGTGCCAAATACCTGGCTGCTATACTTGGGTTTTTATTTCTTGGCACTTGGGGTCTTGTCTTCACGATGTAATATCTCACGGTATCTCAAAGCGAAACTATCCCCTTTTAGCATAATACTAAAATCAGACAATATTATTGTAGTGAAAACTAAACTCTGCACCTTTATAAGTGTATATTTCCAGCCAGAATTTATACTGCGATTTTTGTAGGAAGAGCTCTCAAGATAACTCAAATCCCATCTTCGCGATGGAATATGTCACGGCATTTCGTATCATTCACAGTCGTTCCGCTAGATTTCGCACGATCGCGACCGTATGAAGCAGTGCTTGCGATCATGCGACTTCTACCGGCAAGACCGAGAAAAGACGCGAAATGCCGTGACATATTCCATCGCGAAGATGGGATTTGAGTTATCTTGAGAGCTCTTCCTAGAAAAATCGCAGTATAAAGCAGAAGATATAATCGATGAGCTAACAAACACCATCCAAAAAATACCTCCCAAAACACTCGTAGTGTTAGCAGGAGATATGAACTGCAGAATTGATAAACAACAAAACAAATCTAGAATCATTCTTGAATATCTAGAGCAAGAAGGCATGAAATTGATTAACAAACAAGAGGAAAAAACCTGCATAGGCCCAAATGGTAGTAGTACAATCAGGGGCGGATTAATATTTTTGCCGCCTGTAGGCACATCAAATTTGCCGCCCCTTGTTTAAAATTAATGTTACATTTTAAATTGTAACGTTTCAGTAACAATTCCTCATTAATTTGAACGTTTTAACTTTAAAAGTAACATTACATTTTGCACATTGTTTCATAAATCAAATAAAATTTTTTGAATTAGCTAATTTTGGATATAAATTGTATATACATAGCAAGTAACGTTCAATACTGAAACGTTAACAGTTTCAATACTGAAACGTTAACATTAAAAGGAATCTAAAACATGACAACTAGAAATGCAACATTTTTTCTCTCGTCAAGGGGCCTTACTTTTAGATTCATATACTTCTGAAATCATAAGGTATTCTCTAATGAAGTAGACAAATAAATAGCTTTTATTAAATATTAATATGATAGATTTTTTATTTACAACAACTGAACGATTAGAATATTAGGATGTTGTAACAATTTTTATAATTTTTATAACCTAAATTTGTTTTAGAAAATATCAAGAAAATTTTGCGCCTTTGAAAATTTACCGCCCTTAAAAATTTGCCGCCGTAGGCTCGTGCCTACTGTGCCTATGCGTAAATCCACCTCTGAGTACAATAGACTTGGTGTTTATCAATGGTGAATCTGCAAAACAGAACGTTTTAACAAATGTCGTGGCAAGGAAACATCTACTTGTAGCTACCACTGTGTGTATCAACAAAAAACAAGCAGAAGACACCCACAGACAAACTATCAAGCTGAAGAGGGAAATCGACCTAGATATTATAAAAGAGGAAGATTTCAAAGAAATAAAAATTGCAATACATCAAGGAAACATCGACGAGGCAGTGACCGAATTGGAAAAGTGCATAAAAAATGCTGCCCCTCACCACACTCAAAATCGTAAGGTAAAACCATGGTTTAGTAGAAACTGCTTCATAACAAGGAAAGAAGCATTACTAGCACTAAAGAAAGTACTAGTGTTTCCCACAGAAACATATTTCAAAGAATACAACACAGCAAGAGCAAACTACAAATGCGCTGTCAAAAAAGCAAAAGAAGAATTCCAGACAAGAGAAGAACAGAAAAAATAGAGGAGGCAGAACAGAATTGGTACAAACAGTGGCGAAGCGTCAGGGTAGGCAGAGTAAGCTGAGCTATCCCAAACAGGGGCGTGCGGTGACCGATTCCTACGGGTAAGCTCTGTAAATAGCAAGGGTGCGACTTGATTTGTTTGAGGAGACAACGAAAATCCATTTAGTAACTGTATATAAATATTTAATTATATCAAAATAATAAAAACAACAATAATAATAATAATAATAATTATTATTATTATTATTCTGGAAGAATGAGAGTCCCCAGCATATGCGCACAAAATTTTCTACGAACTACCAGTCACCAACAGTCGCTGGCATTTGAACGATCCACACGTCGAAAAGATGTTCCTCGTGTCTGTCGGGACGTGATGAACGCCGAGTTGAAACACTGTCCTTTGTGCTGATACGGCAAAGCTCACGCGTCGGAACCGATTCGAGGAAGCGGCCTCCGCAACGGTAGTGCCCTCAGTCCCACGACATTGCGTCTGATGAGTGAAAGAAATTTTAGATTATATGGTGCGGAATGACTAGGGGTAGTCTGAAATTATTCATTACACTGTTTTCATATATTTCCACTTTGAAATTATTCGATAGAAATATGTTTTAAATCTTGTTTAATATTTTATATTAATAATTTTTTTAACATTTTACTTTGCAAAAATTCGAAGAAGCTTGAAACATTTGGAGACAAGTGTCCCCTCTTCCCTCTTAAACCTATGTTGTCAGGGGAGAAAACGAAAAGTATCACAGATGAAGCAACTGAGAACAAAGGTGGTACTGTATTACGATTTCCTGCGTACCACTCGCAATTGTGCCGCAATAAAATGGCAACTGAAGACGTACATACGCTGTTATAACATTTGAAATAAAGCATAAGGAACAACAAATGTTTGTTATTACATCATATCTACTGGATAAATAATGTTGAAAGTAAACAAGTAATCTTACCCACTTTATTTCAAAATAAACTCCATTCTCCTCTTTTGTTTGGCAAATTCTGCTGCCCCATCATATGTCTGAGCAACCAATTTGTCGCCGAATTTTACTATTTGTTCCACATGATTAAATAATCCATTGGCAGATTTATCCGCCCTTACGTCCACAAACGATATAAATGTCTCCTGCATTTCTACAGTTTTTCCTGAACATATCTAAGAGAAGTAGCTAATTGTGATTTGTTAATTACGTCGGATGTTTCATCTAAAATAATCGCAACGTGCTGGGCCGTGGCAATATCATCTTTGATAGATTTGCTCAAAAAATGGCAGAAATCAAATCATTTTGAATTCTGTTGGAAGTGCCTTTAAATGTTTTGGCAAATTCTAGGCGTTGTTACAATGTAATATCATACGTACTCAACAAATTTAGAAGTTCAATGTAATTGTCTTTGTTAACCGACTCTTCATTTTCACGATGCCCTCTGAAAGGCAATTCCTGCATTGCTAAAAAACCAGTTGCGTCAATTAGGCGTTTTAATATGTCTATTTTTTTCTGTCTCATTATGTCGCATTACGTCTGATCTCAACTGAAGATCAAGTTCAGTTTCGATGCGGACACTTCCAAAACTGGCCAGCTTAACGAGTGAACGCAAATGACTTTGTGAACGTTCGTGTTTTGCTATTGCATTGGAAACGTTGTTCAAATTGTTATATCCTTCTTTGTTTCATAGATTATGATCATAGGAAAACAGTGAACATGGCCAGCAAAATAATTTATTAAGTTTTCTACTACCTTAGTTTAATCATACCATTAGTGAGACCATACTTTTTAGTATTAAAATAGCGAAAATATTCTTTCCTTTTCTTTGTGCAAACATCTAAAGTCAGGAAGTTCCGGAACCGGCTTCCCTACTCGAATAACATCACTTTTCTCCACAAAAGTACCACAAGTGAACGGATTTTTTTAAATAAACATGTATCAATTATACATGTATTTTCTTCCATAGCTCAGTGCCTTACCTCTACGAAGCACAAAAGACAGCACACGGGAAGAACACACATAGAAATAATACGTACAGATGAAAAAAATCACGAGTTCGTATTATCACTTACAACACCAGACTCACTATGCGGCGCTTGCCACTGTGTCATATGCGAACACGTCTGCAAGCTCCTTTCAGGGCCACCCTGGGTGGTGCTGTAGGCGGCGGGCCTGGGTAGCTGCGCTTACCAGAGGGCTACATACAATCAAATGGAGCTTCCTAGAAGTCAAGAGCGCATGCGCGAACTCCCTAATGCATTTAGATGGAGAACATCGCAATGCTCACTTCGGGCCGGGTGGCGGCGCTTAGTACCTCCGTCTCTTTCACTCGCTTTCCGTCTCCGTCTGCATCAGCATTGTATGCTCGATGTAGGGCCACGCTCTGGCCGGGCGCTTTCGCAAGGCAGTGTACCCCACAGAACACTAAAGGACAGAAGTGCACCCTCAATGTTAAACGGCGGAAACAAAAGTCGCTCGCAGCGCTCCAAGTGGCCTGGCAAAGAACTACAAACTGCCCGCCTTCCACAGCTACCCCTTGCCCAGCGTCTGAAAATTAATTTAACTGATTCGCCTTCGTGAAAGTCACGGAATATTAACAGGCTATATTCTACTACAATTTTACCAAATTAACTGTTTTCTGTAATGCAATTAAGTAAGGTAATAACTGAGCGAAGTCATTTAATTATATGGTAATGGAAGAAATGAAGGAATCAAAATTAATAATTAAATAAATAAATCATTGCCTTTATTTCACAATTTATTTTAATCAATATTCAATAAACACTACAATAGTTTAAATTGTTTAACCTTCTTTACATGGCCTTTTGTACATTTTCTTTTATTCTGAGTTTTTTGTTTTTCATCTACAACATATTTGTAAATTAGGAAACGTACACACTTTTTTAAGAAAAGTTCTTCGGGCAAATGTACTCGGCACAACAATATACCATTAGGCGGCTTGAAAATTGAGCAAAACTTTTTCTCTAAATTATTTAAATGACCATTTTTATCTAAAAAGTTGTACAAATGTTCATGAACATTCCTTAAAAAGATCATTACATTTTTATTGGCATAAACCAAACGTGAATTCATGAGGTCAGTTTCTTTACAACTGGTAAACAAATGATCTTCTGCAATGTTACATGACACCACATTTGTTTTGCAGTCCTCACAATCACTGTCAGATCTTACTCCTACTTTTCTCAAAACATAACCAGTCACATAAGCCAAAGCTTGTTTGTCGTGAGGTACATCATCAGGATTATCAGACAAGCAAGAGTAGAAATCAATAGAATCATCATCACCATCATCCTCTACATTTTCTGTTTCGAATGCATTGGTACACTGTAAAAATTGTTGTAAATTATTGATAGGAGTGCAGTTATCATTTTCACAATTACCAAACGCATTGGCTGGTAAAGACATATTATTTACAATTACAGTTTTTAATGCGGCTTTAAACTGAAAAACAGGTTGGATTGGTATTTGCTAAACCATGTTGCCTCACACAGCAAAAAATGTTTTCTAGCGGGTCTTGGTTAAAAGCTCTTGTGCTCAAAAATTTAAACCCCACATTCTTTAACATATTCCATATAAATGTCATGGACCTAATTGTAGTCTGCCATCCAGTTATAAAACTATACAAGTTAGTTTTATCCCTTCCTGTTTGAAGGTTTATTACTCGCCAATTATTCATTTCTTCACAAATAGTTTGCCACATCTCAATATGGGGAGAATCTGTGGTCAGGGCACATTTAAATTGCTTGAAGTCACCAGAAGTCTGCGCACTGTTAAGTGAATCAAACAAAGTGTCAATCTTGTCTACAAATTCTGCAGTGTAAATTGCCTCAGAAGGTAATACCTCAAGCACAACATAAGTCTCAAGACACGCTGCAACTGTGTGACTAAGTTGTGCTGCAGCCACCTTCACTTTCATTTTAATAAACTTATCACTGAAGTTAAAATGTTGTTTTTTCAATTTTGGCAGAGTTTTAAATTTCTTCTGTTGATCCAATTGAAAAACCTTTTCGATATATTCCATCTTGGCTTCTTTTCCAGTATGAAATAGAATTTTGTTTCCAATCAAGGCATTTCTGGTGCACTTTAGAAGGTGGGGTACATCAAAAATAACTGAAATTGGCTGACTATTTACAAGAAATTGAAAAGAGTTTGGGATAACATACGTCTGATCACAGAGATTTTGCATTGCCTTGTGATTTGTTGGGCCTTGGTCGCAAACAGTACACAAGACTTTCAGCCCAATCTCTTGCAATTTGCCTATAATATATATGATTAACACCTCTAAGGCGTCACTGGTAACCGTACTTGCAACAAAATAGTATGCAACAACTTGCTTCCAACTTTTACGGACACCTCTTATCATAAAAACAAGTGCATGATTTGCTTGTTTATTTATTCTTCCCAAATGTCCCATATCTTCAAATCCACATATGCTCTCTCTGTTTGCCTCATAATACAATCCTTTCTCTAGAGACATCTCATCAAATAACAGAGCGCAATATCTGTCATTTTCGTGCATTGCCTCAACCTCAACTTTCATAATATTGAGGACACCAGAATTTAAACCAGGCTCAAATGGAATTGCCGCCAAAATAGACTTAAGAAGCCTTACCGATGGTAGAGAAAAATAAACAGATAAATATCTGTACAAACGAGGACTTCGTTTATGCAAAGAAAGTGCAAAAACCTTATCCTCTAACGTCCATCGTCTTGCACTTGGCAGCTTTTGGGCATTTCTTAACTGGCTGTTAATGAAAGATTTATTAACACTGTTCAAATTTTCTTCAATAAATGCAAATTTATTGCCTTCGTACAATTCTTTTAAAGTTTTATACTTATCTTTAACATTTTCCAACACTGCTTTTAGTTTTGTCATTTTAGCTGCAGTGTTTCTATGTATTTTACACATTTTTGACTTTCTTGGAGTCAATTCAGCTTTTGAAACACCCGTTCCCAAAACACCACCTTCCTTACTAGATGATGGTGAAGGCAGAGATGGTGAAGACAGAAACGAATACTCACATTCTGAAGATGACACAAATGATTCATTGTTTGTTAACGCTACACTTGTTTCCCCAGCAAAACTAGTGCCACACACAACATTCTCAAAATCAGCACTAAATGATTCATTGTTCTGTGGTGTGAATCAATAATCTCTAAATGTCTTGGGTATGCACCCCTGTTTAGTCTATGCCTGCTTTGATTAACAAAATCTTTCTGCAAGAAGTGATCTTCACACACATAAAAACTGTCACAGTTTACACCATCCGGCACCTTGCAAATACTCTTCCATGTCTGAAGAAGCTCGAGTGGTTGTTTTGGAAACTTATAAAAATGTGGATTCACAATATCAGTGGAATCCACATAGTAGCCTCTACAACAGCTCGGAAACTTGCAAGAATATTTCAACCTCCGTCTGCTACATTTATTCTGAAAACAAAGTTGAAAAAGCAATCATATTAGAAATAATCGCACAAAAATTATCCTTCACAAATTGCAAGCTAAGTCCCACATTTCTCATCCGTATTTACCGAACTATTATTCAATAACAATACAACGAAAACATGCTTGCGCGTAAATAAAAAGAAATGTTTTCTTATAGAGTTGGGCTAAAAAAATTCATATAATTAATAGTGAATGGAATTTAAAATTAAATGCTCACCTCTGTATCGCAAAACATCCTTGAATTCCACCAAGACAAGCAAATCGAAAGGGAGAAAACTCGTAGCTGTTGCGAGCGCGACCGCTAAAACAAAATAGCTTGCAATGCGAAACACAATTCACACATACAACGCCGAGAACACTACAGGAACGCTTGAAGTAAGAAACAGTAATAAGGTTCACTCGTCCGCCATGTGGAAATCGCATGTTAGATAGGATGTGACGTACGAAAAATAAGCGAAAACCACTAGCCAATCATTGCTTGATATTCCTTCAACTAGCGCTCCAAGTGACCTGGCAGTGTGTTGCCTATTTCCGTATCTCACCTTCACCCCTATGGTGTACCCTTCCTTGACAGAAATTTAAACTCCTAGTTGAGTTCTCATTATGGTGTAAGTCGCAATTTCACTCTATAATAATTACATTTAAGGGATTTTTTTCAGGGTAAGCGCAGCTTACCTAGCTTACCTGGAATGCACGCCACTGATTCCAAAGAATTTTGAAGAAGAAGAAAAATATCTCTTTCCTAAAAAATAAAATTGTACATACATAATGTCGCTTTTTAGCCAATAAAAGCCGTACATATGCCCGCCAAGTTATTTCTTCTCTTTCTATTCTTATGCATATTCCATGCGATGAGTCTTTTCGCCACCCGTAGAGGCGGCGAGGCCTGGGAGAGGCTGATTTCCTTCAGCCTAACGCGGTATGATGTCACCTGGCGAGGGACGGGGCGCGGGGAAGTGAGCGCGCATGCGCGTTGAGTGGGCTGGCTTTGTTGTTTGGGCAGAGATTAGGCCGGCCTCACGACTGCACAAATAAGTGAAACTCTCGCCGGCAGGCACTCTCTTTACCACAGCATGCGTGGAACTTCCGGGAATGTCCGCTAGAGGTCACTGGGCAACTTCTAATCGCTACAAACATCCCGAGTAAAACATTAATTTACTTCAAATTTTAGTATTTGAATTCATCTATTCCTAATTCAATAAGCACAATATTGAGAGTGGTCACATTCTCTCCCACATTATTTAACTTTGTGATAACTTTTAATAATACACGGTCATTTAGAAAAAACTGATTTTAAGTATGTGTAGGTTGGCATCGCGGCGAGTGTGGGAATCCCCTAGTAATATTCTGTGTGTGGAAAGATAAATAATAGGATCAGTTGGTGAGCTGCGTGAATAGCGTGTTGGTGTGTACGTTACAAGTGAAGTGTTGTTCGAGCAATAACATAACGGTGTTCAAAGTGGCAGTTCTGCTTTATTGCTTTATTTTATAATTGACATATATGAAATAGTTTAGGTTTATGTGATTAGAACCACACGACGAAATGGGAGATTCTGTGAGTATAGATGGTGACTCATTTGATTCAGTTAACTTTTTGTTGAGTAATTCAGTTGAAGTGTTGTCCTTTGAACAAAAAGTGCAATTGAAAGAAAAAATTGCCAGACCAAAGTTAAATATTTCACAAAAGGATGGGAAATTTACAAGGACTTTTCAAGAAAAATGGTACTCCAAATACAGATGGTTGTCAGGAAATAAAATGAAACAGACATATCATTGTTTTTACTGCCTGATGTTTGGTGGGGAAGAATCTTGGTGTAAAAATGGTCAGAATACATTAAAAAATTTTGAACTTAAAGCCTCGAAACATGCGACAAGTAAATTGCATATTCAAAATGCAGAGGCTTTCCATATGCTTAGGAGATACAGAATTGATCATTGTATTTCAGAAAGTGCTCGCATTCAAGTTGAAAAACATAACAGTGATGTTGCACGTAATAGAAAAATTGTAGGCCGTCTAATCGACGTTGTTTGTCATTTAGGAAATCAAGAACAAGCATTTAGGGGGCACGATGAAGGTACAGGTTCTCTCAACAAAGGAAATTATTTAGAAAACATTAAGTTTGCTTGCCATGGAAGAAGTAATAATGAAAGATCATTTGGAGAGCAATACGGTGTTCAAAGGAATTTCTTCTGATATTCAAAATGATCTAATAGAATCGGTCACAATTGCCATAAATGAGAAGATTCAAAAAGAAATAAATGTCGTGAGATTTGTGTCAATACAAGCGGATGAAACAACTGACGTTTCTGTGAAGGCACAACTCAGTATTATTGTTAGGTATCTTTATGGCAAGAACATTGAAGAACGTTTTATGGGCTTCTATGATGTCTCGAGCGATAAAAATGCCGAGGGAATATCTAACAAAGTCATTGCCGTCATAGACGAGTACAATATGGGAGAAAAGTTAATTTGCCGAACATATGATGGAGCATCTGTTATGGCGGGTGGTCACGGAGGGTTCAAGCCATCGTTCGTCGAAAATATCCGGCTGCGAGTTTTCGTCCACTGTTATGCACATCAACTGAACCTGGTTCTTTTACATAGTGCAAAATACATCAAAGAAGTAAAATTTTTCATCTGCAACCCCCACGGCATTTCATTCATTCTTCAGTAGATCTACACGTCGTTCAGAAATACTTCGTCAACATGGATTCCAATTACCTCGTCCAGTGCAAACACAATGGAATTATAATTCTCGTGCTGTGTCTACGATTAAACATCATTACCAAGAACTAAGGAATGCGGTAAGCTAAATCACTGAGTCTAATGATTGGGATCCTGAATCTATGAATTGTGCAATGGGCCTCATGAGAACTTTAGACTCTTTAATGTTTACATTTTGTTGTGCTTTTTCAATAGAATTTTTATCTATAGCGAACATCTGTTCTGCATTTTCCAAGCAAAGTGCACAAGTGATGTAAACTTATGCATCAATGAGATTAGAACCGCTAAGACAAATATTACAGCTTTACGTTCTGAAAACGTTTTGCAGGAATGCCTTCAAGAGAGTTTGGAATTAAACAAACATCAAACAACGACTTCAATCCCGAGCAATTTGTCGAGAATCATAAACGCTGTGCTTTTGAAATATTGGATCCCATCATAGTACAGTTAGATGAACGATTCTCCAAATTTGATGAACTTTCATTTGTTGAACTCTTAAACTACAGAAAATTTGCTCAGTTCAAAAAGACGTTTCCAAACTTTGAATTTCAAAAACTTAAGAATGCATATTCTTTATTTTTTAACTTCGTAGCACTACAAAACGAACTCGTCAATATATACAGTTCAGAAGACAAAGTCAGACCTTGCATTGAATTATTAGCTTTTATTGTTGATAACGCTCTCCAAGCTGTGTATGAACAAACGGAAACGTTATTGCAACTGATTCTCAGCATTCCGATGTCATCAGCTACTACTGAACGATCAATGAGCACTCTGAAAAGAATTAAAACCCACTTACGCAATTCTATGTCAAATAGCAGACTCTCCAAATTGGCAACTATTTCAATAGAAAAGAAACTTTCTCGTAAATGTTCGCAAGATGCTATTTTTAAAGAAAGAGTAATAGACATTTTTTCTGAAATGAAAGCCAGACGTTTAGAATTAATTTTCAAAAAAACTTAAAACAATTCAGATGGCCGCAAACCCGCAATCTCGTGAAAACAACTTGTATACATCAATGTAAGTAAGCAGTTCATTTTTTTTCAGTTCTGTAGTAGGATTATTCTTGATTTCAGTATTGTTGCATGATTGGATTATATTCACCATCATCATCTTCATTATTATTATTATTATTATTATTATTATTATTATATTACCTTTGTATTCTTCTGATATCTAGCTTCGTAATATTCGATATTTCAAAAATTAAGTATGTGTATTTACAATATGTTCGTGATTGAGCTTATCCAAAAATTAACCTCACGCTTCGCCACTGGGTACAAAGCCATAACACATGCAGCCACACTTTACAAGAGATATACCAATGGAAGTGTGGGAAGCTCACTTTAAGAAAGTATTGCAAGCAAAAGAAACACGGCCTCAGCGACCAAGAACGACAATAGAAAACATGGATGAGGACTTTGAAAAATTCACAAAGGAAGAGGTAGAACGAGCGATCTTAGAAACAAAAAATAAGAAAGCATGTGGATCTGACGAAATATATAATGAGCACCTGAAAAGCACAGCACCACTCCAAAAGGAAACCTGGACCGATATTTTTAACATCTGCTTGAAAGAAGGAAAAATACCTCGGACCTGGAGACATGCCACTCTTAAAGTATTATACAAAGGTAGAGGCGACGCTAGCGATACAAACTCATATAGGGGGATCGCTTTAGAATGCACAACATTTAAAGTACTGACAAGCCTGTTGACCCGCAGACTCTACAAAATGATAGAAAAATTCCTACCAGAGGAACAATTTGGATTTACCAAGGGAAAATCAACTCTACAAGCTATAAAATGCCTACAAGATGACATCGAAGAAGCATTGAGGCATCCAAAAAGAAAACTGCATGCCGTATTTATAGATTACACAAAAGCCTTTGACCTCATTAACAGAACAAAACTAATAGAAAAATTGGAAGCAATGATTGATGACAACTACATTACAAGATTACTAAAAGATGTACTAAGATGCAACCTAAAACAAATAGATAACAATATAGACAAATCGGACCCCATAGAACAGACAAATGGAGTCCTGCAAG
The DNA here is from genome assembly GCA_031308135.1 of Acheta domesticus. Lineage (NCBI taxonomy): Eukaryota > Metazoa > Arthropoda > Insecta > Orthoptera > Gryllidae > Acheta > Acheta domesticus. The sequence continues at coordinate 86,736,261 of JAHLJT010009355.1, forward strand.
GCGACCCCATTAGTCCACTATTATTCATCGCCGCAACGGCATTCATTCATGAGAGTATCACATCAGAAAATGTTAAAATGAATGCGTAAGCGGACGACATGATTCTCATCTCTCAGGAGATTGAAAACCTACAAAGTGCTTTCAACACTCTGGTAAAATGGGCCAACAGTAATGAACTGAAATTAAACGAGGAAAAAACTGTATCCATGACATTTAGAAAGGGAGGTAGACTAGCCTCTACTGATAGAATCCTGTGCGAAAATAAGATATTAACACATGTATCGCATTTCCAGTACTTGGGAATGATATTACAAACCCAAGGAAATGTACACTCCAAACACATAGAAAAGAAAATCACAGCTGCCATTACTGCCATGAACAGCACCCAGAATCTACCAAAGACGTCGCTGCAAACCGCCATGAAACTTTTCCAACTGAAAATTACTCCCATAATTACATATGGTATTCATTTAATATGGGATCACCTGAAAAAGAAAAACCTAGCAGACATAGAAAAAGTAAAAGCACGATTACTCAAACGAACTCTAGGCAAGTCAAAGTATACATCCTCACGATTATGCTCTCTGGTATACACCCTCACGATTAGTGTATGAACTATCCAGGGAGCAATTCTACATAGAAGATTTAAGATACCAACTGCTACTGCCATGTACGGAGGGGTACAAGAACCTACTACAGGACTTACAAAAGAAAAAGGACGAGATATGGTTGGAGTTTTACAACACAGACGCTATGACAAACAGAGAATGGATGAGAACCTAATACGACTTAAGACATGTAATGACTCGTTTCGAGGCGCATGGCTTCCACCACCGAATCTGCACAAAGGAAAACTACCACCAGCCAGAAGAAACATGCGTGTGTAAACTGTGTGAAAGTTTTTGTGATAGATATCATGTTAAAACATGTGTAAGACGGGCACTATCACTCACAAAATGTTGTGAAAACTAACTGCACGTTGTGCGAAAACTATTATTATTATTATTATTATTATTATTATTATTATATCTCACGGTATTTCGCGTCGTTCTCCGTCGTACCGCCAGGGGTCGCATGATTGCGTCTGTATCGAGCAGTGCTGGCGATCATACGACTCCTAGGGGCAAAATAGAAAACGACGCGAAATACCGTGAGATATTCCATCGTGAAGACAAGACCCCACGCGGCAAGAAATAAAAACCCAAGTATACGACAAGCCGTGAGCTAATGGACAAAATACGACATAAGTGTCGATTTTCTTTTAAAACGTCGCGTCGTGATCATTCTTCGTTGGAGGTTTTCCTCTGCCTGTAATGGCTTTCAAAAATGTTTTTGTTGTTTTTAGGTACACTTTCTCGCAGTGAGATGTTCTTTTTACTTTCCCGTATAGTCAGGGCCGGTTTAACGGCCTGCGGGGCCTGTAGTACTTTTATCATGCGGGGCTCCTATTATTATTTTTTTTTAATTTTTGAAGCCACAGTTAAGAGCATGATATATGAATGAACTTATAGTGATTTCCGATAATAAGGTTAAATACAATCAGATGTTAAGGTTACATTTTTTTAAATCCATAATTAGCTAAACATAGCTTTGTTAATCAATGCTGAGACAATACTGTATACTGTAAAAAAGTCTGAAATTAAAGTACTAGTATATAAATACTTGAATCCAGTTAACAGTACTCTGAGCCAAGTTGTAGGCCAATATTGGGACATTTGTACATTTTCTATGAGGCAAATATGATTTTGAAGCCCACAAAAACAATTCAGAATACATTTTAAACGAAATATTATTATTTTTATTTACTATTACTTACAGTTTGAAAACAATCTCTTTATTCGCAATAATCCATTATTTGAAATGTTATCGGAAGATATATGACAGATATAAATGAAAACAAGTCAAATTCTTCTCGTTGATACAAAATGTTTAAATATTGCAATCAAAATTGAAATAAATATATTATTTTTTAAATAATAAATTATAAACATTTAATAAAATGACGTGATTAATTTTCAATTTTGTTTGAATTTTGTTTACCTAATCAAGGGTATACGCAATTTTCCAGTAGATACCTTGTCGATTATTCTCGTTCTATCAATTTTTTTGAGCAGTTCGTGTTTGATGCTCATCAAAGAAAGATTCTTCAGTCATGTTTGGCTCTTACTGGCTCCAGGGGCGGCTCGTCCTAAGGGGCCACAGGGGTCGGGCCCCACCAAGATTTAATAAAGCGCAAAAACGTTTACTTATCTTTATCGTAATTTCTTTGTGATATTATTGTAGCACTTCATTGAAATTGTTTATTCGTGAAGATCGACAATTCGTCCCCCAGAACTCATTCCAGGTCCCAATAACCAAGAATTGGGGATCATAGTTATTTGCCGCATTTAGACAGAGTTAGTAGTGTTCAAGGGACCCGGTCTGCGTGGGTCCCAAAGCTGTAACTTCACTCTGTTTACAAGGTCAGCGCCCTTTCGTACTGGGCGCGACCACTGCTTGCTAATTTTGCAGTCCGAGAGGCCCGCACCAGCGGGCCCTTCAGAGAAACGGCAGTCTGAGCGCGCGGTTTCCAAAGTGCACGTGAAAGTTCTGCGCGCTGTAAGATGAACACAGTGGATTCGTTACACAGTTTTCCGTTTTCTTCACTAAGACTTAAAGAAAAAAGTAATAATAAACGGTTAAGAGCACATCAACCGAGTGACTTTTCATTACACTAATTGATGGAAAGGTTCGGAAGCGGTGGGGTGTTTTTCCAGGAGCAGGGGTGCTGGCCCTACGTCCCAACCCCCAACCTGGAGGACCAGGATTTACACTCGGGGTTTTCTCCCCTAGGGGGATTGCCTCCTCTATGGCTACGAGGCCCCCCTCCCCGGATCACTCTTTAGGGAGTTTTTAATTCCCAAGGTGAGCGACCTAACCCTAAACCACTGTCCGCTCATCCGCCCTCCAATTTCGAGATCGTTGGCGGACAGGGAACCATCCACCCTCCTAAGAAGAAATAAGATGAAACAAAGAAGGATAGCAAGAGAGATAAGGAAATTAAGTAACATTAGGAGAAAATGTGAAGACTCCCTAGCCCTCGAAACCTAATAGCGTCGGGGTCGAAAACACAAGGGGTCAAGAGAGACCAAATAGGAAAGAAAATAGAAGTGTGACATAAGTAAGTGGAAGCAATGTCACACTAGGGGCCCTCCTCCTTTCTCCGGGCTTGGGACCGGCAGTGTCCGCTGTCGCCACGCTACTCAGCCCACTCGCGACGCAAAAGCGTCGCAATTACGCCGAACAGCGAAGCAAAATCCAGCGGGCACAGGCGGAGTTAATAATACCATATGGAGCCCACAAATAATACCAATAATAATACCATATGGAGCCCACAAATAAGACCTTGCACGAAGATAAAGATATACAAGTCTATTGTAGAGAGCATTGTTACCTATGGAGCAGAAGTGTGGGCAACAACGGAACAACTAAAGAAGAAATTAAGAGCAACAGAAATGGGTTATTGGCGACGTTGTTGTCAGCTCACGATTCAGGACAAAATCAGGAATGAAGACGTGCTTGCAAGGCTAAACATAGGGACCACAATTTTAGACACTGTGGAGGCAAAGTGCCTCCGATGGTATGGGCATGTGCGTCGAATGGATGAGGGAAGGTGGCCGAAAAAAATTATCGAATGGACCTGCAGAAAGAAGAAGAAGACGGAGACCGAGGACACTTTGGAAGCATGCAGTAAATAAAGCGATGGACGGAAGAAACCTGCAAGAAAAAGACTGGAAAGATCGCAGCAAATGGAAGCTAGGATGCGATAAGCGGCTCTAAGTTGCAATGAACTCGCAAATAATAATAATAAAATAATTGATGGAAAGAAGAAATGAACATTCTGTAATTCGTGATTTCAGAAAAAAATTATAGTTGACTGTGAGTGAAGAAAAACAAAGCTTATTTTGCTTTTACTTTCCCGTATACGTACGTATACACGGAGTGATATACGTAGTATAGGGAAAGTTATGTAATGCTGCGCGAAAAAATGGCCAATTTTCGGCGGAAAAAAATTAATTGCCGGGCCGTGAAAACGAATAAGTGGATAAAACCAGTTGCTTAAATCCCCTAACACGTGGTGTAGCCAGAAACCCTGTTTTCTAGGTCCTTGATACCGAAAACCAATTGAAAGGAAAACGTCCGTCTGTCCGTCCGTCTGTGAACACTGCTAGCGCCTAAACCATAGGTACGATTTCTCTCAAATTGGATATTCCCCGGTCGATCTGATTTTAGTCGAAGCTTTGAGATTTTGAAAAGATTCTTCAAAATGTGGGGGTACTTTATATGAAGCCCCCCGGGGATTTTCAAAATTTTCTCAAAAACGGCTCCAAATTTTTTCTTTAAATTTCTTGTATGAACAGAGTAAAATACACTTTTTAACATGGCATAGGTCCGATTTTCACGTACAGCTCTGAATTTTCGAAAATTGTGAAAGTTTGAATTTTTTTCGGCGTCTTTCTCCAACTACAAAATTGAAGATAGAGATTTTTTCTTTAAATAACATTTGTTCTGCATATTGAGTTCTTTCATAAAGGTCATGTAAATGTTTTTCAAAATTTTGGTAGTTTTCGTGCAATATGGCGTGCAATGTGTGCAATTTTAAAAAATTACAAAAACAAGATTTTCTCAAAAACGGCTACAAATGTTTTCATTAAACTTTTGGTAGGGATAGTGATAAATGTACTCTATCAATGACATAAAAGCCATTTTGGTCTATTGGTTGTTTTTTTCAAAAATTTCAAAAATGTAAATTTTTTTACTTGTCTCTCAAGTCGTTAATATTTACATTACCGGCGATTTTTTCACATTATTATATTTACGAGTATATATGCTTTAAATAATGTCAAGTAAAGTTTGTCGAAAACACTACCGTTTTCTGTGAAAAGTAGCTCGAATTTCGGCATTTTCAGAAATGCTCAAACGCCATTTTCTCAAATATGGCTGCAAATTTTTTCTTGAAACTTTTGCAACGGATTGTGCTATTTACACTCTTTAGTATAGCGTACAGTTTATTTTGAGTTATTCTTTTGTTTTTTCAAAAATTACATAATTGTAATTTTTTTGAAAGATCTCTCACATCTTTAATATGCACATTACCAGCAATTTGTAAAGATGATTATATTTGTGAGTGTAAGTGCTTCAAATAACTTCAAATAAAGTATTTTGAAAACTCAAAAATTTTCTGTGAAAATGAGCTTCAAATTTCGCACTTTTAGTAGCGCCAAAACGCCATTTTCTCTTGAACGGCACATCTTTTTTGAAAGAAAATTGCCATTTATGACTAGGGTTTATTGTTCTTTAATATTCTAAAATTAATGTTTCCGTTCTACCAAAAGGAAACCGAAAAATTAAGAAAATGACAAAAAAATGTACTTTTGGCGGTGATAGATGACAGCTGGCAAGAAAGAGTTTGTGGTAATTCCGAATAGCTAGCGAAGACTCAAGGAAATAGAAAACTAATACGGGAAAGTCTGTGCCATTCTGTAGCACCACTAGTTATTGTTTATTATTTGGTGGTGAAGGGTTGTGGACGATAGTAGGCTGTAGGGATCTGAAAATTTGAGGGAAAGGATAAAGAAACACACAGAAACTGTTACGTTTAGAAAACGCTTGCAAATTTAAAACTTTTGGAATCTTGATCATTCTTCCACAGATTGATTCGGCTGTCAAAATTTCAATCTAGAAACATAATGAACAAATCGCAATAAATAAACATTTTTATGTAGAGTGATTGAGTGCTTAAAATTTTATGGTACTCATGAACTAGAACTGAGAGGACATGATGGATCTGAAGATTCAAAAAAATGGCAATTTTTTAGACTTATCGTTACTCAGCAATCAAGATAGTGTGTTAGATGATCATTTAAATAATTTCTCTGTTTATAAATATAACGTACATATGGCATAGAACGAACTGCTAGATTCTGTATATTAAGTATATTTGGAGGAAGTGACGAAAGTCATAAATGTAACTGATTTTTGTTTCTCTGCAGGCCCATTAAACAACTCACGTAACACGACGAAGTCAATTTGTCTTAATTTTATGACATGTTCCCCTTTCGAACACTTAACATTCCGAAAGCTAAGCTACAGCATTAGCGTAGTTTTTACAAAAATCTTTTGACATACCAAAATCCGTTGACATACCAAAATTTGATTAAACGTCTTAATAAACAGTCCTACTTCTGCTTTTGTGGAAAAAGTATAGATTTAAAGGTTTAATTAATTAAAGGATAATTAATACTAATTAAATAATTGATTAAATGTAAATTCTTTAATTAAATAAGATTGATTCTGAGATGATATTCGTGCATTTGCGCCTGGCCCCACCACAAAAAATGTCACGAGTCGCCTCTGACTGGTTCATATGTCACTCTTAATACGCTTCAATTTTGAAAAAGAATGTTTGCCACTACAGTTTGTTACCATCAAAGAGAGATAAATTCTCAAAACAATTTCAACATTGGGAAAACAAAATCCGAGACAATTTTTTGTATAATCATGTACAATTTCAATTCATGAAGGTCTTCCTGATTTTCTGAGAGGTTTAGTAAAGTTTGTTTTCAAAAGTTCATTGAATTGAATCAACTCTTCACTTAGTTAACTTTCCAAGTCATCGGAATATGCTTTGATCAGTTTTAATGAACTTTCTTCGATCTCTTCTGACCGATTCTTCAAGTTGACGAAAGTTGCCGAACAAGTCCCTCAATTGTTATATGCTGTATGTCTCTGAGATAAGTTAGAAAGCAAATTGTCAATAATAACCAAAAAACTTTCAACTTTGAATTTTTCAGATGATTCTCCGTCGTCATGTGTTTCAAATTCATGCATATTATCGATTTGTTTGTTTCTTCTTCGTCGTCGATGTTCAGGACTGTAATGTACTATAAGATAAATTCGGTATTGTAATTGAAATCGTGCGGATAAAGCTTCACTACCCACAGAAACATTTCCACGATAAATACGAGAATAAGAAAAGCAGCTGATTCTTTTCTGATTTTAATTTATGCACTAACAAAATATCCAAACAAGTTAATAAATCTCAAACGGTTGCATTTTAAAAATAACTTCAACATTATTATTCATATTGTGATGTACCGGCCTTGAATTCGTCATTGCCAGGCTTTTGGGCGTCAGATACGTGCAAGCTGACGTACATCAGTCTTACCTGTGTCAGCCTCTGGCAGCAGTCAGAGACCTTTGTGGGATTCAGCTCCCGGAGAGATGAGATGTTCTCGTCAGGGGTGGACTCTCTGGGTGAGATTTCTCAAGGGAAACTAGTTCAGGTGTACTCAAATACTACTACTGCTACTGTGCAATAAATTTGCAAGCGAATTTCTTTTAATTTAGTTCCTGAAAGGGGGCCCACCTATTTATTTAAGAATGAAAATATTTACAGTTAACACAACTACATTTGATTACAAATTGTTCTTGCGTCTTGAATTGTCTTGAATTTTTGCAAACATTTATTTATGGGCATGCATTACGTCGTTTTCTATCTTGCGTTGTTAATAATCAGTCCGGTAAGGCTTTAACAATTCATAGCGTCACACAGTTTTTCAGAGTTAAAATGCTTAACCTACTTACAGTTGGTGGTGATGAGAAGGTTGTGCATTAGTCGCATTCACCCGAGGAAGTCAAGCTCCATTCACGGGCGGTGTGCGCCGTGGCGGGGGCAGTTACGCGGGCGGCAACACAGCTGTTGTGCGGTGGAGCATCAGCGGGAACCGATGATGCGCGTTCAAGGGAAGGCGACGGCCGGCCTCGCCACGCAGAGAGTCTCCCGACGTCGGAGTTGAAGATTGCGTAATTCATTTGTTGCGGCGGCCACGAAATCACCGATACAAAGATGCGGTCAGAACAATTGCGTCGCCGGCAGTTGAAATGTTCTCTCGCGCTCAACGATCAGAGAACTTATCTCGACGAAGGTCGAAAGAATTCTGTCCGTCGCACTCGGCGATCGGAAAATGTTGCGTCTCCGGCGGTCGGAAATGGTGTTCCGCTCTCGGCGAAGAACGCTTGCCTCGAAGGCGCGCCTTCCCGCTCAAAATCTCGTTCCCAAAGTATTTTTGTACTTTTGCACAATTAAAATTCGAGAATAGTCGAACGTGGGACTCGCGTTGGCGCCTAATCATAGGATTCGTTATTTGGTGTCACGTGGCTTGCTTCTCGTATTTTCCATGTTTTCAGAGGCCTGGATTGGCTTATGCGTGGGGCCTTTACTTCTCTCGCGCGTCGCTCGCTGCGAAAGTGGGTCAAGTTTCTCTTAAGTGGGATTTTTACGATAATTATTGAACCGAGTGCGCTCGGGAAGACAGGCGACACTCCAGGGGGTGGCGGGTGGCGAGAGGGTGACGTGGATGTCGCTGGGATCGACGCTGCTTGTTCTGTGGCGCGGGCGACGCGTTTTGTCCTGGGCGTGCTCAAAAGAAACTTCACAGCACTTATCCGAGGGCTTGCACGTGTGCGGGGATATTTGTTTCGTGGGGCGGGATAGGGGATCAGGCTACTGCGCATTAAGGCAACGTTCAGGGCGTTAGATAATACTTCAATTATTGCGTGAAAGAGATAACTCTTCGCTCTTTAACACATGGGTGCGGAGAAAAGGGGGTTGGGAGGTTTTGACATCGGGCAGCGGGCTGAGCGCGGCCACGAAGGGCGGGTTTTATGACGTCTGAAGAAAGTGCGGGGTTGGGGGCGGCAGCGCCTCTCTCTGCTGTGCACAAAAGCTAGAATCTTTGAAAAAGAGTGGTCTCTTAAGTGAAGTGGGGGAGGGGAGGGGAACGCAGACACAATACTTTTGATTTAATCTTATTTACAGTATAAAACAATTGTTGCCGGGCCGTGATAATGAAAAAGTGGATAAATCCAGTTGCTAAATTAAGAAAAAAATCCCCTAACACGTGGTGTAGCCAGAACGCCTGTTTTGTGGGTTCTTGATACCGAAAAAACAATTGAAAGCAAAACGTCCATCCGTCGGTATGCCTGTCCGTCCGTCTGTCCGTGTATGTGAACAACTAAACTATGGGTACGATTTTTTCCAAATTCAAGAAACCCCTGTTCATCTGATCTGAGTCGAAGTCCTGCGATTTTGAAAAATATTCATTAATTTTTTACTTTACATGAAGGCCTCCGGACATATTCAAAATTTTGTCAAAAACAGCTCCACATTTTTCTTTAAATTTCTTCTAAGAATAGAGTAAAATACACTTATTACGGTGGCATAAATCCGATTTTCACGATTAACTCTGAGTTTTCGAAAATTGAAAAAGTTTGAATTTTATTCGGCGTCTTCTTCCAATTACAAAATTCAAGATAGAGATTTTTCCTTCAAACAAAATTTGTTCTTCATAGTGAATTCTTTCTTTAAGGTCACGTACTTTTTTTTGAAAATTTTAGTAGTTTCGCGCAATATTGCGTGCAATACGTGCAATTTTTAAAATTTACAAAAACAAGAATTTCTCCAAAACGGCTCCAATTTATTTCTTTAAACTTTTTGTAGGGTTATTAAAAACGTACTCTATGAGATGGCATAAACGACATATTGCTCTATCCTTTTGCTTTTCGAAAATTGCAAAAATATAATTATTTTGACTTGTCTCTCGCGTCGTTAATATTTATATTAGCGGCGATTTGTTGACATTATTATATTAATGAATGCATGTGCTTTAAATATTGTGGAGTAAAGTTTCTCGATAACTCAACCGTTTTCTGTGAAAACTAGCTCAAAATTCCGCATTTTCAGAAACGCTCCAACGACATTTTCTCATAAATGGCTCCAATTTTTTCTCAAACCTTTGGAACGGATAGGGCTAAATGCACTCTTTAATATGACGTAAGGTTTATTTTGAAATACTTTTTTGTTGTTTTTTTAAAAAAATTATACAAATATAATTTTTTGAATTTTTTCTTACACCTTTAATATGCACATTAGCAGCAATTTGACAACACTATTTATTTGTGAGTGTAGATGCTTTAAATGACTTTCAATGAAGATTATCAAAAACTCAAAAATTTTCTGTGAAAAAGAGCTTTAAATTTCGCTATATTAAGTTGGCTGTCCGGGTGACGCCGCGTCCATGGCAAAGGTGCCGACGTTTCGGTCGCCATTCTGCGGCGTAATGCCCTGAGGAAGGTCGCAGAATGGCGACCGAAACGTCGGCACCTTTGCCATGGACGCGGCGTCACCCGGACAGCCAACTTAATATTGACTCCGGCCGCGGAAGCCTACGCTCTCATTTAAATTTCGCATTTTTAGTAGCGTTTAAACACCATTTTCTTAAAAACGGCTCCAAATTTTTAAAAGAAAATCGTCATTTAGAACAAGGTTTTTGTGTTCTTTAATATTCTAAAATTAAGATGTCCGTTTACGATTATGAAACCGAACAATTAAGAAAATGTCAAAAAACGTAATTTGGGCGGCAATAGATTGCAGCTGGCAAGAGTATGTGGCAATTCCGAATAGCTAGTCCAGACCCAAGGAAATAGAAAACAAATACGGGCAAGTCCGTGCCATTCTGTAGCACCACTAGATTTCTCTAAAATAAAGAAATATTTTCACAATAACCAAATTGTGTACGGTATTGAACTTGGGCAAAAGGGGACGGAAGAGACAAAATAAGCGTTTTTAGATTTCCTACCGTTCCTAGAAATCAGGAAAGTAATGACTATAGCATCTTCAGGTCAAAAGTGGATTTCTATTTTGAAGCGGGAAAAGTTAGTCCAGTTAGTTATTTCCAATTTTTTTAAAAACATCAAAATTTGATTTCAGCACAGGAAATTGCAAACATTTTTGAAAAACATATAAAAAAGTGTAATATTTATTTATATTTTTAAAGAACAACATAAATATATTATTATAATTAATACTTTGAAAACTTAATACTTTAAATGATATTACATTTTGGTCAACTTAGTGTTGAACGTTCCTCCATTCCGTGAAAATGTACGAACATTTTGGAGATGTTTATGGATTTTCGGGACTTTTTCTGAAATATTATTTAAGTTCAATGTAAGTAAATGTGTCGTTTTGGTTATGTTTAAAATTCGGAAATAGAATATATTATTGAAAATTCAGTGCCTAAAAACAGCGAAAGGAACAAAGAAAGCGTGTGGAAGCAATTTCAATAATTTTGTGAAGAAAGAAAATACAAATGGACAGCACAAACTACACATGAGGAATTTACACATATTTTAGGTAATTAATATACGAAGATTAGATAGTGAAGAGTACAAAGAATATGCTATCAAAACAATGTGGAACGTTACATCAAAATCTATTCAGGAAAATACTTTAATGAGTGTGTTCAATCCGTTCGAAATCGACGAATTCCGCTGCTAATTCATCTTGTACATCTTCCATTTCAAATACTTCCATGGAAGACCAAGACTTGGAAAAAAACTTCCTACAACTTTAACCTCTTCAGTCCACAGGTGCACATATAGTGAATTTTATTTCTAAGTACGTATTTCAGTGTGACCTTCGATTTTTTCTCTTTACTTAGACGATTCGCGTTTATTAACCTTCAAGGCTTTTTAATTTCACCAAGCGTGGTGTTTCTGTGCACTTGTGTATTGAATTATGCGAGAAGAAAGTTAGTCATTTTTAGAAGATGGCGGCCCGTTCTCAGCGGCGTGAAAGAAAGTATTTTTGTTAGCGTATTGTATCATTAGATCAGTGGCGTAGCGTCATGGGACGCTAAAATGCTGAGCATCCCCACTTCAAATATTAATCAAAGAATCCTAAATAGTGTATACTTACAAGTGGTTCATTGAGCGAAACACATTTGTATTAAAATTAAAAGCGGTTTCCTGTGATTGAATTCGGCGCGTTAGTACAAGCCTCTGATTGCTTGGATGCTAAAATGGTTCTAGCATCTGCCAAGAGATTGCGAAGGGCAATGACGCATGCGCAGACGGTGAGGTTTCCCGCTCCCCACCTCACCCCTCTCCCAAAGATTCAGGAGTTTCAGACGCTAGCGTACGGCTGAGCAGGGCGAGGCACATGAGCAAGATGTGTATAAGCAAGTTGCTCTTATATGCACGAGAGCGCAGTACACTTGACGCTGAAATATTTTTCTTTCTCACTTGAGATTCTCTGCTTGGTCATGGGCATTTAAAAGGAGAAATAGTGTTTGCCTACTAATTATTAATTAATATCTAAGAAGATGAATTCTTCATAAAATATATTAAATATTATTTTGGTCTGAACTGTATAAATTCACAAGTGATCTCTTTGCCAATCGCGCATGAGAATTAAAGCTGCGCCATTGCATAATTTGCTTTCAAGAACTCTCCTGACATAAATCTGTTGAAGTATTGTAACATTTGTTTTGATAACATAGATTCTAGAGAACATTAAACATTATAATGTTTGTTATTGTTGATATTTGGCGTTATTGTGGAGCATCCCCAAACGCGCGGGTCACGCTACGCCACTGCATTAGATGACGTATTTTCTGTTTTGTATCTATTTTATAAAGTTGATAGAGTAGCTTACTATCCTCGGAAAGTGAAAAAATGCATTTTTGCATGCTCTGTACGCATTTGTTTTTGTTGGTGCACAAATGTGCACCTTGGGTCATTACGTTAATTTGACGTTATGGGACTTACGGTCGATTTCACCAACGCTGATCAGCAGCTTTGACGGACGTCAAACCATTGACGGCGCGTCAAACGCCTTATTTACGTTTCACCAAGGTCTTTTCGCCTGACGATCGTCAAAGTATTCGTCAAATTTTGATGGACCGGCACCCCGCCATCAACGTCTTTGACGATTCGTTAAACTGCTGTTGTGAGGTTAGGGTGAATCAAACACGTGCATTGTATTTCATTAAACTAGTTATTTTACTTTTTTGCTGTGCAAGTGGGGCATGTGTGATATCATGGGAGATAATTTTGATGCTTAACTTTTGCATAATTACAAACCATGGATCTAGAACAAGCAATTATTCAAAAATATATACTTTTTAATAATTGGAAGATCTTCAATTCATATCGAGAGAATGTCGAAAACGGTGTTACTGAAGAATTTAGAAGAAATAAAACTGCGTTTTGAATATCCCTCAAACAAATAAACGCCCATGCCCAGTAAATATCTTTAATAATTTATGCTGCATGACATTTCCTCCGGCCATTGCAATGGAATTTTGTCATCACAGAGAGCGATTGCGTAAATAGAAAGATTGTTTCTTTCGCAAATCCTTCTCTATGCCCATAGAATGTGGTATGTCCATGGGGTGCCGAACCCTAACCAAAAACACATTTTTTTATAATAGCGAACATTTCTGGAGATACAGCGATGACAGACTGCACACATGTGCAAATTTTGTCTTCAGGGGAATTGAATTAGAACAATTCAGAAATAAAAAATGTATTTCTTCGTTAGTGTGCAAATATGTGATTTTCTTCATGTGCGAACCACGAAATCTACTGCGGACTTCGTGCCAACCTACCGAATATAATAGTTCGTCTTCAGTAGTCAACAGGTTCAATAGCCAATGCGGAACCGCGTTGTAACCCGACATGATAGCCAACCTCTGTACGAGGAGAAAAAAATCGACACACGATCCTTGACGAATCGTCAAAGTTAACGGGGCGTCAATTCTAACAGAAAGCGTTGGTGAAACGTAACGATGCGTCAAGATTTTGACGTTCGTCAAAAATGACGATCGTCAAGAGAGATTTGACGAGTGTTGGTGAAATCCACTGTATATCTTTACGAAACATTTTTTCCGTTGGAACCCCAATGACTAAAGAACAGTTATTCGAATTTCTGAATCAAAATGATGTGGAATCATTGGACTCAAGTAATGATGATGAATTATTTGCTGATAAGGAACCCTTACCTGCAAAATCTAGTTCTGATTCTCAATCAGAAAACAACATTCAAGACTCTACTACAAGAGAAGATTTCTGCTGAGCGCATGAATGATATGCTGTGGAAAACGAAAAGTATGATTGACAAGGGACATATTCTTGATGATGGGGGAGCTCCACGAAGATTGCAACGACCCGAAAGGTATTCTAGAAGCCTTCATGGAATATTTTCCATTGGAAGTTTGGAAATTAGTGTCATACCAGACGAATCTGAAATATATGCAAGTTTCTTCTGTATATGTCACGACTGATGTATCAGAAATTTTACATTACGTAGGAATTGAGGTAACAATAGGAACTCTCAAAATTCCACAGGCTGAGATGTATTGAAGTAGACTTCTCCGTTTTCCGCTTATCAGCGATGCAGTGCGTTGAGATAGGTGTTTCAAAACTAGAAATAATTTTCATTTTGTTGATAATCTTTCATCTCATGATCGTGATGAAAATCCTTGTAAAATGGAGAGACAACAAATGTCTAACACTACTGTCCTCGTGCGTAGATAGCACTTAATAGGATACATGTGAAAGACGGTCGAAACAAGAAGGGGAAAAAAGTATGTTCCACGCTTTGGTGTTGTACAAGCAGACAACAAAATAATAAGGGCATTGATTTATGTAAAAGGAGGAATAACAGCAGACAGCTACATGTTATAGTTGATAGCAATGATAAGGACAGTGCTGAAAATTGTACGCCAAGAAAGAAATCCAGGCAAGTAGTAAGTTAAGTAGGAAGAAGTAAGATATGATCAAATTAGTCATTTACCATTTTTCTGTGATGATAAATTGCAAACAAAATGAAGAAAGATTGGTTGCAAATCAAGAACAAGAGTAAAATCAACGAAGTGCAATATGTATTTGTATGTGCTGAAGCGTAACTGTTTTTTGAAATACCTTTCAAAAAATCGTAAAATAAGGAAAATGTGAAATTTTGCAATAACAATAATAAGAGTATGCAATAAATAATTTTTCTAGATTTCGATCTTTGATTATATCCTGATTTCCATCAACTGTTTATGATTATTTCTAGCTAACATTTCAGTAGGAAATTTACGGTATTGACCTGAGGTACACATATGTGTACCAACGATTTCCAAAACATGGAAAGTAAAATATAATATTTTTTGATATATTTGCTTCCTTTACAGGGACGTCGGAAATATGGGTCAGGGGGGTTTGAGCGACCCTCCAATCGTAGAATTGGAGGGTCGCCGACCCCCTAAAATCAAAATAAATGGCTATAAAATCTCACGTCAAGTATCCGACTTTTCTTTTGACTTTTCGTCGTTCGAAAATATGAACGTTCTCAGAAAAACACTTTACCCAAATAGACGATACGCCGCGTCCGATGTCCTATAGTTAAGAAAGAATAAAAAATTTAATAAAAAAAGGCACGATATAAAAGTGTTATTTTCTTCGTGCTAAATGTGTCATCGGCTCGAACGAAAACTTTGTTGCAATACAACAAAATTCTCTGCTGAATATATGACGCCTCATAAAAAATATAGGCATATGGATTTAAGCGTGACTTATAAAGGAAATGTTTGTTTCTTGAGTGTTTGAAAAACATGTGGTGTAAAAACTTCGGGGACAACGGGCCGCCGCGGCGGCGGATGAAAGCGGACAGAAAGGTTCGGAAAAATGGCCCAACGCGGGCGGGATTTCCTTTACCTTTTGACGTCATATTTTCGTGGGGCAAATCTTATCTATTGCAATATGCACTCTTCTTCCGTTTTTTATCCCTTCGCAGGGTGCAAGTTTTCCGGTTTTCCGGAGATGTCTGAGAGTAGCATCTTTGTCATAAACAGATCCGTAAGAGTTTTCACCAAAGACACTTGTTCGGTTTGAGCGCATACTTTTTTGTTAGTGCAGTTTGTCCAAGTACAGATTTTTATCCAAATAGGTAAGTTGATTTTATCGTTGACAAGCACCAATTTTTCTTTTTTCTAGTTACCACATTTAAACGACTTATTGAAATTGTAAATTGTGTGTTGCAGTGTAAATATTAATTACATAATTTGTACGTCCCAGAAATAATTTACGTTAAATACAAATTATGAAACGTGCAAATAGTAACACGAATCAGCTGAGCATCACTACGTTTTTTAAGAAACCGAAGGCAGATTTTGATTCAAATGGTAAGTTGCCTTTTTTATTTATAAAAAAAATTACAATTAAGTGTCCGAATTCTAAAACGACACAGACGCACGAACGATCGAGAAGCCGTTGAACTGATTGTGGGATTTTAGAAAAAATTAAAGTTACTCCAATTTTAATTTTAATTAGACTGAAATATGCAGAATAACAAATCTTTTTTCTATTTAACATGTTTTTGTTAGATTAATTAATAACTGCATATTTTCACATAATGAGATGCAATAGTTTTTTGTATTTAAGTCTATATTTGTCGAGTAATAATGATCGAAGTTACTTGAAAATTCGTTTTAAAAAACTATTTGAGTTATACATGACGATAGGTTTACTATTATTACTAAAAATTATTGTTGTTAATTATTATTAAATATTTAATGGAACCGTGCTCGTAGATGTCGGTTAGGAGATTCAAATCAAAAAAGTATCCAGGGAATTTTTAATTTCGAAAACCGTTTAGCGAGAAAGTTATTCATTTAGGTGCAGAGAAGTTTTTTACAAAATTTCAGAACAAAATACTCATAAGTCTAAATATTATGGCAATTTATTTGACACTTGTTTTGGCGCGGTCGGCGACTCTCCACCTAGTACTACCGCACGTATCTTCGGATTTTTTTATGATCAAACAATTAACTAGGTTATTAATTTATTCATAACATTTTTTATTTCGCTGACAAGTTTGGTTGTAAATATAGTTATAAACAATAGAAATGGAGAGCGAAGGGACTCGAGAACGAAAACGAAACGAGAATTCGTTTCCAACAGTTCCAACAATGAACATAAATCTGAGGTTGCGTACGGTAGTACTAGGTGGAGAGTCGCCGAGCGCGCCAAAATAAGTGTCAAATAAGGGTGTACGTCAAAATTCAGAATAGTCAAAAATCAGAATGGTTAAAAATAAGAATTACAGATAATCAATTTTATTAATAATATTAAAATAATAATCTAATAATTTAATTAAAGTTTTACGTTCGAATTATTTCTCGTTCATTATCAGCAATGCTGATTTTTTGACCATTCTGATTTTCGACTCACACCCTCAAATAAAACTTCTCTGCACCTAAATGAACAACTTTCTCGCTAAAAAATTTTCGAAATCGAATATTCCCTCGATACTTTTTCGATTTAAATCTCCTAACCGACATCTACGAGCACGGCCCAGTTTAATATTTAATATTAATTAACAACAATAATTTGTAGTAATAAAAGTAAACCTATCGTCATCGGTAACTCAAATAGTTTTTGTTTATTTATTTATTTATTTATTTACGTCAAAAACAGTTAAAAACTGCGTATGACGAGCTATGGGGAGAAGTGAATTTTGTGCACGTTTTCATAATTCTGTGGTCTCTATCCTAAACCATATTCTAGTCGAATTTTGAATACAGAAAAGAGAGTTTTTTTCGAGTTTTGTTGACAAAATATTCGCTCCTATATAATAAAATATATTTTCAAAGGTAAATTAGCTATAAATTCCTGCCCTGAACCCTCATGTTCTTCATGAAAGAATAATACTTTTTGCCGCGATAATATGAAAAACGATAATTTGAATAACTATATTTCCCACTGAAATTCAGAAGACGTGCACAAATAATGAAGTTACATTTATGTCCAGAAGCAAAACAAGGGACCATCTCAGCATTTGCTCAAGGATCAGGGAAACTGGACGAAAAACCTGATCGAGATGGGGGCCATCAACCCAGAAACTGTGATACAATACTTGTTACAGGTTCTTTAGAATTATACAGTCCAAATGATAAATAATTACATTAACTATCATTGTTAAAATTAATTCTACTTTACTTTTTGATGCTCGGTATAGTCTCAAATTGTATAGAAACAGTTATGCAGCAGAAAAGATTTTACTTGGGACTTAAACTTTTCTATTGAATTTAATCGTTTAATGTCTTCTGGCAAAGTGTTGTAGAGTAATGTACTTGAATTGTATGTGAATTTTTTGTAGTGAGCTGTTGATACTGCCACCTGGTGAATATGATTACTACGTCGTGTGTTATACTTATAGACATCGGCGTTTGCTGAAAATATATTCCCGTCCTTAAGTAAGTCATTTTTGACAAAAACTACTGATTCGTAAATCAGGAGACAAGGTAATGGTAAAATTCCTAGATTAATAAAGAGTGACTTACAAGAATCACGTGGGTTGGATTTGCTTATTATTCGTACAATTCTTTTTTGTAATCTGAAAGTCTGTGAACTATAAGATGTGTTTCCCCAAAATATTATGCCATATCTCAGGCGGGAGTGAACATTGGCAAAATATACACAACGAGCTGTATGAAGGCTGACGGAATTTGAAAGAATTCTGAACGCGTAGCATAATGAGCTTAATTTTGTGTTCAATTCATTTAAGTGGGCATTCCATTTGAGGTTTGACTGAATTGATAGACCTAAAAATTTTGTTACATTAACATCAGTCAATGGCACACCGTTCATTTTCAATGGAGTACAGAATTTTTTATTTGATATGGAAAACTGCATTGAAACTGTTTTATTTTCATTTACTTTTAATTTGTTATTACGGAACCAATTTGAAACGTCTGATATTGTACTATTTACGGTTTCTTTGTTGCAAAGAATATTTGTATCATCCGCAAAGAGAACTGTTCTTCCGTTTCGAATCGCTAAGGGCATGTCATTTACGTATAATAGGAAGATAATAGGGCCTAAAATCGATCCTTGCGGGACTCCACGTACAATTGGCAAAGAACCGGAAAGGTGTGTACATAAAGTTCCATCATTCCAGTAAGGTATTTCTACTCTCTGAGATCGTTGTTTAAGGTACGAACATAGCCAATCTAGAGCTATACCACGGATTCCATACGAAGGTAATTTTGAAAGTAAAATGTTATGATCAATGACGTCAAAAGCTTTTGAAAGATCTAAAAATATTCCAATAGTTGCTTCGTTTTGATCCAATGATGAGGCAACATCCTTAAGAAAAGAAAAAATGGCTGTTTCCGTAGATTTTGATTTCCGGAATTTCCGATTTTTGAAAACAAAAGTTCAAGTAAAGTCGATTATTTATTACTCGTCAAATATCGAGTTAAATATAAAAAAAACTATTGCATTTCATTACGTGAAAATGTGCAGTTAATAATTTTTATTTTAATAACAATACATCTAACAAAAAGATGTTAAAAGAAAAAATATGCGTTTTGTTATTCTTCATATTTCTGTCTAATTAAAATTCAAATTGGAGTAATTTTAATTTTTAACTAAAATCCCACAATCTCTTCAACTGCCTGTCGACCGTTCGTGCGTATGTGTCGTTTTAGAATTCGGACACTCAATTGCTTGCTTAAATACCTCATGGATATATGTATATTAAGGTCAATGTAGGTAATTCTGACAGAAAAAACAATGTTTAACTTATTTTTTAAGAAATCTATTTCTCAGTAATATATTATTTAATATTTCAAGCCTACATCGATTCCTTTTCCAAAGCAATTTCGAATCGGCACCGTTTTCGTACGTGGTGTCGATATGCTTTTGCAATACATAAAATTTGTGCTTTTGGGTATCTACACTCAGAGAAGAATGATTAGCTGGTTCAACTGATAAAACAGTTATATGGACTATTTAACTGACTGATTAGGAGAACTAACTCGTTTGTTGAACATTCAAACCAAAAGTTGGTGGTAGTAATTTTCTGTTGTTTCAATTTTTATTCAGTTGGCAAAACTAAAGCATGTTAATTGTAATCTGTCAATAACTGTTTTTTCTCACTGTATATACAACACATTTTACAACAGAAATTAAAGAACCCATAGTGACACTTTTTTTAATTAAATAAAATTATTGTTGTAAAGACAAAAATGATTTTCAGTATAAAATAGATGTTTGTCAACTGTTTAATAAATCTTAAAGTATTAAAAATAAAAAACTCCTTTATCGGTACGTCGTCATGATCCTTCACTATAGATATAGTTCAGCTTAAGCTACGTCATGTATTCAAGTTGTCTATACTTTCAATTAGTAAAATATTTTTTCGTGTAATAATTATCATTTTATATTATTTGTTTCAAATAATAATTAATAATAAAATATTTCAGATTCATCAAAAGAATCAACCTCTGAAGTTAAAACAGACGAACTCCATCTGCAGCACGACATAAACTCTACGGAAACGGATTCTCAAAAGGCAGAATCTCCCAAAGAACGAGTAGAACTAAATAATTCTGATAATAGCAGTTGTCTCGATAAGCAAAATATACCTCCAATTGAATTTAAATTTCCCCGAGACAAAGACGGTCGTTGCTGTCAGCATGAATGGTTCAAAAAATATCCATGGATGCACTATATTGAACAGAAAGATCACATCCTATGCTTTATATGTCTTGAAGCTTTTCATCATGGAAAAAAATATACATCACGTGGTAATAAAGAAACTTTTGTTACTGTTGGTTTCTGCAATTGGAAGAAGGGTAATGAAAAACTGAAAACACATGCAACTAGTCAGCATCATTGCGATAGTTTAAAACTATATTCATCACTTAAAACATGGAAATCGAATAAACCTACTTTTTGATAATAATTTACGAAAAGAGCAAGAAGATGCCCGTACATCTTTACGCATAATAATTAGTTCAATTCGTTATCTCGCCCGCTCTGGTCAAGCATTAAGAGGAAATGATAATGACGGAGGTAATCTTATTCAATTATTAGAAGAAAGATCGCTAGATTCGGTAGAACTTGACTCATGGCTAAAACGAAGAGATAAATGGCTTTGTGGAGATATACAAAATGAAATAATAGAGATTATGTCTCATAACTTAATGCGGAAAATGGTTAAATAAATCAAGAAAAGCCCTTTCTTTTCTATTGTGGCAGATGGAACCACAGATTCGACTGGTTGTGAACAGTTCTCTACTTGTTTACGTGTTGTAGATCCTGTAGATTTCAAAATAAAAGAGTTGTTCTTGGGTCTTTATTGTCTTCCTGATTCTGAAGCAGAGACTCTATACAATGCAATCAACGATCTTTTAATTCGATTAAATTTAAATATTCATGATATGAGAGGTCATTGTTTTGATGGCGCTGCAACAATGTCTGGTCATATAAGTGGAGTTCAAAAGCGCCTTTCAGCTGAAGAACCTGTCAATGTTTGTACATTGTGCTAATCATTCACTTGATTTGGTAATTCAAGAAATAGCAAAAAGGTGCGACCTCATTGCAGATAGTTTAATGCTAGTAAAAGTTGTTTCTAATGTAATATTGGAATCATCTAAGCGGAAAAACATCTACAGCGGAATTGTTTTGCCACCATGTACTGAGGACAGTACACAGAGAACCCACACTATGGGATAGTATTTCGCGACTACTCCCCCTTTGTCCGACTCGATGGTGCATTCGAGTTAAATCAATGAAAAGATTTGTTGATAATTATTTACGAGTCATGGAGACATTAAAAATTATATTAAGTGATGAGTCATGTGCACTTAGCATTGACAGAAAATCTGTTTTGAGAGGGTACCTTACATGTATGGGTAAATTTGAAACATTGCTATCGCTAAAACTTGCAATTTTAGTTTGTGAACCTGCTGAAATGTTGCTAAAGCACTTCAGAGTGAAGACTTTACAGCAACCGGTGCAAAGCAAGCTGCTCAAATGTTGTGGAATACTTACAACAACATGAGTGAAGCTGATTACAACAAAGTATGGAATGCTTGTGAGAAAGTATCAAACGACTGTTTACATCTTGAAATGCCACGCCCTCCAAAATTAAGGATGCCTCCAAAAAGGTTCCAGCAAGGAAGCACTCCGGCTCAAATAGATGCAAAAACTTTTCTACGGCAAAAGTATATTCACGTGATCGACTGGTTGAAAAATGAATTAGATCGAAGGTTCGAGCAGCCAGGCATGAATCAACTTATAAAATTAGAAAAAAATACTTTTAAACCCCCCTTCATCTGAAGAACATTTAGAAGATTCTTTAAATATTCACAGACCGGACTTCGACGTTGGAACTTTGTATGCACAGTTAAAATTACTACCTACTGTCATAAAAGACACTAATAATGTTAAACAATTTGCCGCTGCGTTCAAGCTGTTGCCGAATGAGTGTCGTCGAATGCTTTCAGAAGTTGAAAAGCTTTTGCTACTAATCCTGACAGTTCCAGCTACTTCCACCTCATGTGAAAGATCCTTCAGTGCTCTTCGGCGTATATTAACATATCTTCGAGGAAATATGACGCAAAAGAGATTGACGAATCTTCTAATTCTTCATGTTCACCAAGAATTAACAAGGCAAATTGATTTAGATGAAGTGTTAGAAGAATTTATACCGCGAACACAGGAACGAAGAAAAATATTTGGCGTTAAAATCTAAATAATATGTATCGATTAATAGTGTATATTTAATTGATATAATATATAAATCTAAGGCAAAGTATAGATGAAAACTATAAAGAGAAAATATACATTTACTTTAAGGTAAAAAGAAATACACATATTTACTTGAACCTTCATTCAGTCCTAAAACAGTATAGATTTGATTATAAAAGAATAAGTCATTTTTAGTATCATACCTGAAAATTAATGTATATTTTTTCTGTTTAGTAGCAATTTTTTACCTAACCCTTGAGTTTCTTATTATATACTTTGTATATTATTTATAAACAATTACTCTAAAAGTAAAAATAGTTACTATATAAATTATATAATTATAATTTATAATATAATTTATGATCTATATAAATTACAAATATTGACGGGGAGGGGTGAGGATTAAAGTGAGTCTATAATCGTCCCCCCCTATTTGAAAATACTTCCGACGTCCCTGTTCCTTTACATCCCAAACAACATAATTGTGCAAAAACTACCAGAATTTCATTGCGCATTTGTCACCGGGTCTGAAGAGGTGCTTTTATTTCTTGGTCTTGTCTTCACGATGGAATATCTCACGGTATTTCGCGTCGTTCTCAATCTTGCCGCTAGGGATCGCATGATCGCGAGCACTACTCGATACAGTCGCGATCACGCGACTTGGAGGTACGCGGAGAACGACGCGAAATACTGTGAGATATTCCATCATGAAGACAAACCTCCACGCGCCAAGAAATAAAAACTCAAGTATAAATTATTTTTAGGCGGATCTGCAAGGTATTCTAGATTCATTCTTAAATTTTTAATTTTCTTTTGAATGAAGACTTACAACCAAATAAAACTACGATTACTCTTCATAAATAATGTCTTCAAACAGATATTAAACTGTTTTAGATGCCCCAGAAAGCAGTTAAGAAGAATGAAGTCTTAGGCTTCCGCGGCCAGAGTTAAGATCTCCTGTCCGGGTGGCAAATAAGCAAACTACACATGTATTCGGCACCGGGCTTCCCTGATTGGCTAGCGGGCGCGGAGCGCGAAACCACGCGAAATTCGTTTACGTTCTCTCATTACAAGTGTTGTAGGTTCGCTTTAAGCGCTGTTTTGTCACTTTTTAAACTGCACAAATGCTTTTCATTTTATTACTATCCGGCGGATACCGCCGATAATTTGTTTGGGGGGCATCATAGATTTTTGTTAAATAATAAACATATGTTATTATAATAATTCATTGACATGAGACTTCACTTTGGCCTGACCTAGACCATAGGTATGATCATGTTCGTTCTGTTGAATTTGTACAACCACTGGCATAATCGTCTTCACAAATATCTGTCTGATGATATTTGCATGATTCTGCAATACTCATTCCTATTTTAAAATATTGAAGGAATGCTCCCCTTGTAGCCTTATCAGCTGGCAGGAACTGCTGTTTCAGCAGTTCTTGCATTGTTGTTATGAATTTTCTTTATTGTTTTAACCCTTGTGTTTAATTTTTAACAATGAAATTAGTGTAATTACGTATTATATATTTCAGTAATCTAACAGCATTCTCAAGTATTTTATTATACCTTGTAAGAAGCCATAGAAGGTGTATTATTAAAACGTTAATATTTAATTATTAATTGTTAAATTAATATTATATATATATAAATTTAACATTGTAATGATTCAGGGTCATTAAGGGAATGATAATAAGAATCCCAATGAGTTTTAGCATACGTTTAAAGAAAATTAGCTTGAACGGACTATAGTAATGCGGCAACGGTATGCATGAACAGGATATACAAAAAAACGAAGAAAGCCGCGTTGCGCGGAAGTAATATCTTAGTTTATTAAAGTGCGCACAAATAGAAATAATGGTTACATAGATATTAATTTGAGAAGAATTTTAGTGTTGGTTTCATTAAAATTGAACCACGGGTTGCGCTGTTATAACAATTTTCAGTATGGAAGATGACAATGCAGAACAGTTGACGTGAAGTGCTAAATACATGATATGGAAATCTGCATTTTTCGGCGTGATGGGGGTCGAAAATGCACATTTTGAATAAAACTAGAGACATTGAGACCAAATGGGGAATCTTGAACATTGTGGCAGGGTTATTTACTAAAAATAGTGGAAAATGTAAAAATTTATGGGTAACAATACTTGAACAATAATGGCGGCGGCCGGTGTTTGTTTTGAAGGAATGAAGATAGAAGGCAACGACAATGAAAAAAAATGTATATGTTTTTAGTGAGTCAGCTTTCGTGGGAGATGCATGTGTTGCGTGAGAACATTTTGAATAGAAAACTTTAAATCTTGGCCGGACATATTAGTAATTATTCGCAAAGTGAAAGTGCGATAAAAACAATCTTGATTTTTGCGTGGAAAATATTTCGTGTTTACGAATTTGGATTGTTTTTCGTGAGTTAGCTTTGATGGGAGACACATGTGTTGCGTGAGAACATTTTGAATAGAAAAAACTTTAAATCTTGGCAGGACATATTAGTAATTATTCGCAAAGTGAGAGTGCGATAGAAACAATATTAATCTTCTGCGTGGAAAACATTCGTGATATAAATTTGGATTGTGAAAGACATAGCAAGGAATGTTGAAATGGATAAAGCGCGAAGACACTGAATAGTTGCTCGCGAGCAGATCAGCGTTTACGGGGAGCGTGTGAAGACTCGACGCCCAGGAGGCATGGTGTTACTCCAAAACTTGAAGCAGACGGCAACGAACACGGGAAGTGCACTCAGTTTTTATTGTTTCCAGTACAAGGGTTGCACAAAACCAATATAATCAGTAACAATTAGGAATGGACGCCTATAGTAGTACTCAAATATTACATTTTGCCGTAGAAAAATCAAAGATCTTTCAGATGTTATACATCATGTTTGAATAACAGGCAAATGTCATTGGTTAGGAAAGAATATAGAAATATTAGGGTGAACTTGGAAAAGTACGTCCCTAGTTACTGGAGAAAGGAATTCCTAATAGAAAAAACAAATAAAATGGTCATTATTATTCATGTGTTTTGAGTGTTAGTATTTTTGTTGTGTTTCCAGGTTATTGCTGTTTCTGTGTGTGATGATTTTTTTTGTGTAATGCATGTTGGTGAGGAGTTAATGGCTGTACCACTATACGTAGTTAAAGGGATTTATATATGTTTAATAAATGAAACGTCGGGAGGCATGACTGCCAACCGAGTTTGTGCTCTTTCACACAAATGTGTTTTATTGTTTTTGTAGTTAGGAACCTGGCTGTCCTGCAAAGTTGAATTATAGTTTATGGGTTTTCCGTATAGAACCGGCCACGACCCGCTTGATATAAATTTTCTGTAACACAATATTTTGGGGCAGATTGTAAGTGGGAAAAGTTGGTTACAGTGGCACCACAACGTGGGAGCCAGGTTAATAAGATTGGACGCGGGAGTAGTTTAGTTACAGTGGAGCCCAATTTGGGGCACGATTGAGAAGAGTTGTAGAGGTGTTCAGTGGCAGCCCAACGTGGGGCAGATTGAGAAGTGTAGAGGTGTTACAGTGGCGCCCAACGTGGGGCAGATTGAGAAGTGTTTATAGAGGTGTTACAACATTTAACAATTTTTTTTGCATTTTGATTGATTTCTACTAAAGTTTGGGTATTTAGTTATGCTTTCTAACTTAAGTATTTATATTTATTCCGCAATTGCTAAGTACGATTTGGGGAAGGAAAATTTGTTTATTGATATTTTTATTTGTGTGCGTCAGTTTTATACTTCTTATAATGTTTAGTTTGCTACACAAAAAAACATAAATTTTTGTACACTCAATGTTCTTGCAGTGGACTGAAAAAAAGCAGGAATTATTTTCGGGGATATATAAATGATCAGACGAACTCACTGTTTCATTCTTTATTTAGCTCCAAGAGTTAGTTGATACGCCGGATGTTTGCAATCTGAAACGCCTGATTGCGCGTCAGAACGTGGGAGACGTTTCTGCGAATACAGTGCGTCTAAACCTGTTCGCACCCGTGGTTTGATTCCCAGAATACTGTGTGTCTATATTTGGGTTTTTATTTCTTGGGGAGAAAGAGCCTGTCTTCATGATGGAATATCTCAGGGCATTTCGCATATTTCTCGGTCGAGCCGCTAGATATTGCATGATCACAAGCTCTACTCCATATGGTTGCGGTCATGCGACATCTAGCGGCACGACCGAGAAAGACGAGAAATGCCGTGATATGTACCATCGTGAAGACAGGCGCTCACGCGCCATGAAATAAAATCCCTAGCATAAACTACCAAACCAAGTTTCAGAAAAACTAAATTGAATTCCTCCAGGGGAGGATGCAAATAATGAGTCACAAATAGCCCGAATTTTTAATGAATTAATCCTTTCATAGTTCCTTGGAGAATCGCGGACATCAGTTTTAGAACAACAATTATAACTCGAAATTAATGTTCACGTGCTCACTATCACTGTGTGGCAAAGTTTTGTTTTGAAGCTGTATCAAGACGTCTGTAAACAAATTTTAAATCAATACATACAAATTGAAAACCCTACGTATCTTATTAAAGGCATCTTTTCTTCTTGTGTCTGCAATGTTACGTTTTATTTTTACACACAATGTAGCTGGACAGTCAGAATTGTTAGAAAGTTTTCTATTTTTCGCCCCTACTACGGTACTTTTCTGTATGAACCATGATGGCATACACTTTTCTGAAAGTGAAAGGACAAATTCAAGTATCTCTAATATCATAAGATGTATTTCTATCAACTTACGAACAAACAAATAATTGTTCTGAAGGTTTTGATGATCTGACATTCCATTTCGTTTGGGTAATCTTCGCACATTTCTCTACCCAAATGTCTTCAATCGAACACATTGCAGTTCTTATGACAATTTCTTCTTCATAATCCATTAAAATTTCATAGCTGTAATTCGCTTGGAAAGAAACATGATTTAGTTCCCTAGTTCGCATTAAAAAAAAGTTTAGGTACTTACTGACAAAACACGTTGGATTGTTAAGATAGTTCCCATAATGGTGAAGACAAATATAGCAGCTGTCAGAAAAACGCCCGAAAACGCAGAGTCGATCGCCTTGCCTACGAACACACTAACAGAGTCCACGTGCACTCACTCACTGTGGCTCTGCTCATTCCGTAGAAAGAAATACGGATTTCGCGCGGTTTCGCGCTCCTCGCCCGCTACCCAATCAGGGAAGCCCGATGCCGAATACATGTGCAGTTTGCTTATATACGTCCAGATACCATTCTTTTTCATAAAAAGGGCCACTAAATTTAATACACAATCAAATTGTTCTGGTGTCATTCTCGTATACAAAAAAAATTGATGGGAATCATCTTCCCGCAGGAGGTTATTAAAATCCTCCTGCTGGAGTCTCCTCTGGTTCAAGGGATGAATCCACCATCGCCTCTTCTGGCGTCGCTTTTTTTTTGGTGAACTGCACCAAGCAACACTGCAACGCTCGCTTGCAATAGCATAAATTGCGCCGCG
Source organism: Acheta domesticus (assembly GCA_031308135.1). NCBI lineage: Eukaryota > Metazoa > Arthropoda > Insecta > Orthoptera > Gryllidae > Acheta > Acheta domesticus. Next base: position 86,764,153 of record JAHLJT010009355.1, read on the forward strand.
ATATCACGATTTACGTTCATGCTCTTTTTCGCACTAGTAACACAGAACTCACACCGCCTAGTCTCTGGCACAAATTTAAATCGAACCCTTGGGACATGGACATGGTCGATATCTCGAAATTGATTCTCACATCCAACCAATAGTAAACTAGAATGTCTCACAGCCAATAGAAACTCAGATTTTGCTTACGTTTATGTCTGCATTGTGAATTCTTCAGTCCATCTCTTATGTTAAAGTTTATGTCTATGCGTTATACTTATGTTTACGTCTGCATTGTGAATGGGCCTTAACGATGCTGCCAGATCATCGGATCTTCGCAGACGCAGACGCCAGGTGTCGGCGAACACGAGCAAGGTCGGACGAAACGCGCTCCGAGGGCTGTAAAGGTTGTTAGAGAGGGAGAGGGAACTTTTACGTCGAGGTCGCCGTACGCGAGCCGCAGCTTAAAAGCGGTACCGCGGTAGATAGCGAAATTTCGCAAAGCAGAGACTGTTTGAATGCTTTAAATGAATTTGTTACAAACGGAAAATTACTATTTCGCTACTAGGGAATGAATGCCTTATGAATAAGAGATTATTTTAATTTTGATGTCTTAAATGCAACTGATTTATTTGATTTGCTTGTTTGTAAAAAAACAACCAAATAGAGTGACGGAAATGTGAAAGTGTTATTTCATTATCAAGAGTTCACTAATTCATTTCATTGCAAAACAGAATCTTGTTGTAAATAGTAGTGTTAAGTTATTTAAATGTTTAATTTCCAAAACCGTGCAGGGAAAGCTCTCAAAGTATTGATAGGCTGAGTAATTTCAATTGATCTGAAGAGTACCATTGCGAGTCATGTTTCCGTTTTCACAATTAATTGAAAGAATTTCATTGTTATTTGGTGCGTTCATTTACAAGGGATTGAACGAGCACCATTGCCATTTGTGTTTCTTTTTCAGCACAATTAAAAAAAGTGTACTCGAAACAGTTAATTAAGAATTCGATTTGTTACCTGATTTGTGTATGTATTCACCCCTTGAGTTCTCTTACCACTGCCGAAGAATCCATTGCTCTGAGAGTAAAATACAAGCTCGTAAGAGCATGAAATCAACGTACATTCTTCAGGTCTAAACTGGGTGATTCTGTTAGGATTGTACGTTACACATATATACACACACACACACACACATATGTAATGGTCGGACTGTTATACCCAAGTTCGCGGGTTCAAAGCCGATCGAAGCCATGAATTTTTAGGGGCGAAAAAATCCTTCGTACGCCTTCCTTCGGAGGGGAAGTAAAGCCGGCTGACCCATGTTAGTAGATTTACTGCATGTAAAAGATCCTCAAGCCTAAATGATGCCTCTGAGCAAAATTCAAAATCGCGTTTCGTCGCCCAAGGAATACCTTCTTCCTCCGCTAGTTGGTGAAAGGACCGTAGCGAAATTTGCGTGGTCAGGCGGAAGAGCAGGCCTCATGGCCTGAGTCTTGCCACGTAAAATAAGGCAATTCAATATATATATATATATATATATATATATATATATATATAGAGAGAGAGAGAGAGAGAGAGAGAGAGAGAGAGGGGGGTATATGTGTGGGTCTGTGTGGCGACAGCCTTATAAATTGATGCCGACTCAAACAAACCGCGTAAATTGAATTTTTGTTTCCATTTTCGAGAATTCAGAGAGTGCAGAAAATGGAACCAGCACCACTTTCTTTTCTGCTCTTTGCTACATAAGTGAAAAGAATTTAAAGAAAAAGTGGAGCTGTTTCTGAGAAAATAAATGTTTAAAATTTAAAAATTGTCTATTGTATCATATTTTCCAAAAACTGAATAAGACCTTTTTGAAGATCTGTATTTTGATGAACACATTTCATTAAGAAAAAATGTATTAATAATTATAGTTGTAGGAAGACACCGAAAACTAGTGGTACTACAGAAAAGCACAGACTTTCCCGTATTAGTTTTCTATTTCTTTAGGTCTGGTCTAGCTATTCGGAATTGCCACATACTCTTGCCACCTGCCATCTAAAGTACTTTTTGTTGACATTTTCTTAATTTTTCGATTTCCTAATGGTAGACCGGAAATATTAATTGTAGAATATTAAAGAACATTAAAACCTTGTCCTAAATGGCAATTTTCTTTGAAAACTTTGGAGCAGTTTTTAAAAAAATGGTGTTGAAGCGCTACTGCATATTCGAAATTTGAATCTCTTTTTCACAGAAAATTTTCGAGTTTTCGAAAAACTCCATTAAAAATCTTTTTAAGACATTTAACTCACAAATACAAAAATTACAAATTACAGTAAATGTGCTTATGAACTGTGAGATCTTTGAAAAAAATGTGTAATTTTTGAAAAAACAAAAAATACCTCGAAATGAACTCTACGTCTTATGAAAGAGAGCAATTAGCACTATCCGATCAAAAAGTTTGAAAAAAAAATATTGTGCTATTTATGAAAAAATGGCGTTTGAGCTAATTTTCACAGAAAACGGTTGAGTTCTCAACAAACTTTGTATGAAATTATTTAAAGCACATGTACTCGTAAATATAATAATGTGAAAAAATCGGCGCCAATGTAAATATTAACGACGTGAGATACAAGTAAAAAAATTCATTTTTGCAATTTAAGAGAAAAAAAAGAATAGAACCATATTGCATTTATGTCATCTGAAAGAGTACATTTAGTACTATCCCTACTAAAAGTTTAAAGAAAAAATTTGGAGCCGTTTTTAAGAAAATTTTGTTTTTGTAATTTTTTAAAATTGCACATAATGTTGCGCGAAATCTACTAAAATGTTCAAAAAAATGTACATGACCTTCCAATTAATAAAAAATATATAATTTTAAATAACTGCTTGTTCTAGATCCATGGTTTGTAAATATACAAAAGTCAAGCATCAAAATTATCTCCCATGATATCACACATGCCCCACTTGAACAGCAAAAAAAGTAAAATAACTAGTTTAATGAAATACAATGCACGCGTTTGATTCACCCTAACCTCACAACAGCAGTTTAACGAGTCGTCAAAGACGTTAATAGCGGGATGCCGGTCCATCAAAATTTGACGAATACTTTGACGATCGTCAGGCGAAAAGACCTTGGTGAAACGTAAATAAGGCATTTGACGCGCCGTCAATGGTTTGACGTCCGTCAAAGCTGCTGATCAGCGTTGGTGAAATCGACAGTCTCTTCAATTTTGTAGTTGTAGGAAGACGCCGACCAAAATTCAAACTTTGGCGATTTTCGAAAATTCAGAGTTTTCAAGCAACGTGAGACCTGCGCCATTCCCTTAAATGACCTTGAGACTATCCAACAATATTGAGTCAAAATTGTTGGCGCCATTTTTTTCAAAATGTCCCAGGGGCTTCATGTAAATTATCGTCCAAAATTAAAATATTGGTTTCAAACTCGGCGCTGTAAGATCAGATCGATTGGAAAATATCAATTTTGAAAAAAATCGGCTGAACGCTTTAGCCTCTAGCTTTGTACACAGACACACGTTTTTCAATCGATTTTTAAGAATCAAGGCCCACTGTTTCGTTACAAGAGCCCGGAAATAAAGGTTTTTTCTTATGGAATAAACCCAGTTTTTTCCCGCAGTATTACATACCCTTCTCTACACTGCTTAAGCAATAGCGAGAAAATAAAAGGAAACTCATCTGATGTGATCTAGTAAGTTTGTGTACAAATATTCTCGCTTTTCGGTATTCCCTGCTTTGAATACTGCAACAGTTAAATATATTGATGCTCGTTTTATTTCCAGTAGTACTCGCTAGAAGTGGCTACCGTTTCCGATTATCGAAATAAATGTAAGCCTCAAGTGCTTTGTTTGAATTGGACGTATTTTAAGATAATACTGAGGTGGAAGTAAGGCAGAAATTCCAATATTGCGAAAAAGTATGTGCTGTGGTAGCACACTTAGGTTTATACATAATTATATAAAACATCTATAAACATTTGGTTTATACACACACACATTATATATATATATATATTTATATATATATATATATTTATATATATATATTTATATATATATATATATATATATATATATATATATATATATATATATATATATATTACACACATACTGTAACATCAGTGTTTGAAGTGAGGCTCTAGGTAATTCCTATGTCTATGATTAAATATCATTGTAAGCAGCACTTGTTACTGAATAAATGTATTGCCAAAGTTTGTTTCATTAATTACATAATTTTTCATACTTAAGGACACATGTATTTGTTGAATTCCCAGACCATGTTTATAAAATTGTACTTAAATACCTGAACCATACACATCTGACACATCCTGTCAATATACTTCCAGGACTTAAATGTTTTTTTGTTTAAAATTTCATGAAAATCATGGGCCCTTGCACACGAGCATCGTGTTGATGAACATTGTAAAATAAGGCCATCTTAGACTAAATGGCACAGCACCTTGGCCATTCACGATCGTGTTAATGTGTGAACACATTACATGGCAAGCCTAAGCAAAATTAATTATGAACCAAATTTCAAATGATTTTCCTCTTGCTATTTTACACCAAGGCAAGTGCAAGGGATAATTTGTGAAGCATCTATTGACTAGTCAATCATTCTCCACTAGTTCAACCCAGAGTAGAAGTTATAGTTGACCATACAGTCCACTCAAAGGCTATTTGTTCTTAGCAACAGAAAATCAGTTTAAATTGTTAACAGGCACCAATTGCTATATTTGAGGAATTAACAGTAGACAATCCTGCACACAATACTACCTACAAAAAGCCGTCTCCATTACTTATTTCAAACTAATATTTGAGTACATCACACATGCTCAATTACGTACAAACCACCTACAATTCAAAGCAATTAAACAGAATTAATGGTGCCCAAGAAAGGATGAAGCAGAAAGTGCAAATAGAACACATTTCAAAATAAAACTCAAGTGTTATTAAGGGGTATTTTATTCTAATTTAAAAGGAGAAAGGGGGGGAAAGATAGGGCAGGAAACATCTAAGAGATTTGCACTATATACAGATTATAACCCTTAGAGCAAGTCTGCAATAAGAAAACAGAATAACAAGTACATCACTTTTCACAAATACACATTGTACTTTCTATGTATACATCAGGTTTGGCAAGATAACAAAACAGAAGGAATGAAGATCAAGGCAAATAGGAGTCCTCTGTTCTTTCAGTGGACTAATCTGTTCTAGGTTGGCAGAATCATACAGCACACACAGATTTATAACAGCAAGTCCACTCACACTATTTTGATTAGGGACATTAACAAAAAAATATATATTCATTAGACCCTTGAACATTTCATTCTCTTCCCTTTAGTTTACATGAAACTTGGGTATACACCCTTTGGGCAATCAATGGGTTTTTGAACCCACTTCTACAAGAATTTGACATATACATCAGCAGAGCCTGTAAAAAGTGACATGGCTATTTTGACATGGATAAAAATGGGACTACTGGTAAATGCTAGTAATGTCCACAGCCTTCCTTATCAGGAGGACGCTTCAACACAAGTCATTGTGACAATACAATAAATAACTTACTCATCTACTTCTAATATGTACATGGCTTGCAACATGCAGAACATCATTATAATTCAAAACAAATGTTCTGCATGGTGAAGGGTCTTGCTGAAAATTTGCATTTTATCATGCTCACAAGAAACTACCATTCAAAACAAACTTTCACAAATTAGTATAATGCCACCATCACTACAGAAAATCCAAAATCCTGGTCTTCCTTCCCCTTGTGAGACTTGTTGAGTAAAGCCCACAAGGTCAACTTGTTGCACACAATGTACAACAAAACATGGGAGAGAAAGTTTTATATATATATAAATATATATGTTGATATATTGTGTTCACACACAATGATGTTGAGCTTCTCAGTTTGCAAGATATTGTTTATCACTCATTCAACGCTTGAAACTTAGGCCATAATTCACATACACACAAGCATACAGAACAATGCCCCCCTCAAAGACATTGGAAATGGCAGTACAAGTTATGAGACTATGATCACCACCACCAGACCCTCCCATGTACACCCTTCAGAGTAGCAAACTTATCAATGCACATTTATCTTTCACGATAGTGTATATTCAATCCATCACATCACAATGCCTGTACATGTTATTTACATTCATGGGAACAAGACCAGAATTGTTAACATTTTGCACCAACCACTTTCACCAAGTCATTATTATTATTATTAAATTCAAATATAACATATCTCAGTATTACAGGAAAACTTAATTGTTTGACAAACTGTACCTGTCCTATTCTCACTTCAGTACAACTTTTCAATTCTGTGCCCTAACTGTGCTGATCTAATGCTAGCAGTGGTTTCAGCTGCGTCAACCATCCACACATGCATACCCTCATGGCTCGAACTCGACAATGGTGGTTCATGGGCTATAAAAACAAAAAGAAACACTGATATGTAAATATTTTGTTAAAAATAAACCAAACTTCCATTAAGTTTTCTTGAAATATACGGGAGTACTGGTAGAATTTTTTAAAATTTAACTTAACATAAATGATCTACAAATATTCAGGATGCAACAAGCAGCCCCATAATTAATTGTGGAATTGCAAGTCACTAACTTGAAACTTTCTTCATAATTTAATTATATTGAATCTTCATGCCATAGCTGATGAAAACCAAACAAAAAAGAAAAACAGGACGGAGAATATCAAGATAGTTTCCAAATTGTCCTGGCTTCCGTTTTGCAACTCTTAGCTGAACTACACTCACTAAAAACATTCACAATTAAGGTTAACTGAAGCGACCACCAATAAAAAAAGTTTGTACTTTTCTTCTCTCAAAAAATTTCTAAAAAATAAGATGACACCGGAAAAAATGATAATACAAAAAGGGCACTATTCCTTGCTCATTAAGCACAAATCATACTGTTGCCGTATTAAGAAACGTAGTTCATGGATCCTCCATTATTTATGATTTTTTTTCCCTTTTAACTTTATACTTTTTTTTTTTTGACAACTGCAAAGAGCCCAGACTGAGTGGGCAACAGACCCACTAGGTGCAGAACTGGCTCAATTTTACCCCTCTACTCAATACTTCACTTCTTTTTATTCTTGTTGGTGGCACCACGAGGTGGAGTGACTGGTCGACCTGCATTCAGCCCACCGTAGGTGAACTTGCGCTTATCAGCAGGCTGCAATATACAAAGAAAAACAATTTAAGAATTGCAACTTTCATTACAATTGAGAATCAATACTATAATGTCCTTAACATAGCTTAACTTTTCCTACTGCTTGCTAACTCTTAAGGAGTTCTACTAAAAGAAGGACCCAAATCCACATCATGAATTTTCATCTTTCACATGTCCGCCAATATGTAACATTTTTTTTCTTAAGTGTAATTTCTCCTAACCCAATAAACACTAAGACATTACTGCAAATCTAATTCTCATTTGTGGAGATTATTTCAATCAATTAGATAGAAAACCAAAGAGTCAAAAGACTTGAAAAACAAGTGGGAAATTCAAAGAATGCAATCTCTTTATCAGGATTATCTGGCTCAATCTCAGTTAGCAGCTTTATTTCTCACAATTCTTTAATATCTGAAGATATGTACATTTGATAAGATTGATAATGCCATGCAAGTTTTCCTTGACTAATATAAATTTATTCAAATATCAGGTAGAATGCTTGGAGAGGGGGAAGAAAGCACCAAGAAATGTTGATCTTGTATGCTAGTGATGCCAAAATTAAAATTACCTTTACAATCCACACATTTTGAAGAGATTATTTTGCTTATATCCTACAACTATAAATTTGGATGAAATTCATACAATCACAGATCATGTTTACAAGAATAGGATACTTGATACTATAATGCGATTTTCTTAACTCTGCCCATCAAGGGCCAATGGCAACGATTGAATATTACATGGCATTTCTGCTAGACTGCGCATGATCGCAAGCACTGCTTGATACAGTTGCGATCATGTGATATCTAGTGGCACAACTGAGAAAGGTGTGAAATACCATGACATATTCCATCTTGAAGACAGGCCTTAAGAGGCAAAGTTAGAAAAATCGCAGTATAGACAGCAATATTCTAATCATTTTACAACTTCCTCCAATACTTAAAAACAAGAACATTTTTCAACTCAATTTTTTACAAGGTGACAGACTTATCAATTTATAAAGCTTGATTTGGTTTCAAAAAGACCTCCATCATAAAAAACTGAAGCAAATACTCCCACAATCTGAAGAGTAATAGTGAGATTTTTATAACTGCACCCCAAGGCTCGTCTTCCTGGTGGTATTATGTTGCTGCATTACACGTTTTCACACCATAAAAATTTACTTTATCAGATTGTAATCATGGACTAATTTCAAACAAGAAGTGTTTTTACCACACATCGATATATAAAACTCCCTTTTTAACATTGCAAATTTATAAAATGTACGAGCAATAAAATGCATATTCACCTTAAGGATCTGGAATGAACACATCAAGGTTTCATCCACAGACATCATGGCGCCAGCATTATCAAACTCTCCACAATAGTTAGGAGCAGAAAAAAGAGTCACCAATTGCCGTTTGGCAAAGAATTCATAACCATCCTCCACAACCTGAAAGAAATTTCTATATGGATTCATTCTGAATAAACTTGAAAATCACATTAAACATGTTCAAATTATCAGTTTTGGTGACTTCTGAATTGGATTATCACAAAAAATCAGTGAAAGTTTTTCATCATTAAGAGGTACTTTAGGTTTTCAAAAACTATTAAATCACATATTTCCATACCTGATGTGCTCGACATATAAGATCAAAGTCATGTTTATGTAAGAATTTGGCTACCACTTCAGCACCAAATGTGAAGGAGACACCTCTGTCATTCTCTCCCCAACCCATTGTGTCCTGCACAAAATATTAAATGTAAGTACAAAGAATAAACAAATGGGTAAAATGAGCATGTTAGTTAAAGAGAAAAATCTTTATGAAATTCCTACCTTATCAGGATCAGACCATAAAAGATCACACAGAAGACCCTGGTCAGGAACATCCGTAGGCCGCATGATGCGGCGAATCTGCTCCATACTCTGCAAATCTGGGCTGAGACCACCATGACAACAAAATATTTTTTCATCAACTATTGCTGCTACAGGCAGACAATTGAAACAATCTGTGAAGGTCTTCCAAAGTTTGATGTTATACCGTCTTTTACCTGCATTGAATTAATCATATATAAAAACAAAACTTGGACAAAGTATTATTACATTAAAAATTCAAAATAAGAAAAACAAAATTTATTAAAAAAATATTTAATACTCACACTCATCGTAAAAGCCATATATCCTGTTGATGCTGGCACATTCATGATTTCCTCTCAGCAAGAAGAAATTTTCAGGGTACTTTATCTTATATGCTAGCAGAAGACAAATTGTTTCCAGGGACTGCTTCCCTCGGTCTACATAATCGCCAAGAAAGAGGTAGTTTGACTCTGGAGGGAAACCTCCATATTCAAAGAGTCGAAGTAAGTCATAATACTGGCCGTGAATGTCTCCTGTAATTAACATATAGGGATCATTCCTCACTCCTGTACATGCATTCTGTCGATACAAACTGAATATCAAAAAAATAAACTCATCTTACCGCATATTTTGAGGGGAGCTTCCAGCTCCAACAGTATAGGTTGCGAGAGAAAAATTTCACGAGACTTCAAACACAAGCCTCTGATTTCACTCTCAGTCAACTGAACATTCTTTCCCGGCCTGGCTCCTCGAACTGTAAAATGTTTAACACCTCTTACCAAAATAAAAGTAACAAGAAACATTAGTTGCCTTAACATTTAAATACAAACTGCAGAACTTCACTTTCTTTGCTAAATTCTACTACATTCCTAATTACACTGCTTTGAATGGTATAAAATCTAGTTCTAGGAAAACACAAAAAACGTCACTTTGGTGAAATTACGGAGAGACTCGGATCGTGAAATACAACAAAATATATCGTAAGAAATTAGTTCAAAGATTTACCTTCCAATAACCGTGCTATAATACTGTCGATGTTCAATTTATCGGTATCAGCCATCAGATAACTATAAAGCGAACTATTATGCAGATGTTAAGCAATTGATGGTGAAGAGATGCCTCCAAAAATCCACGATTACAGTATCTGATTTCCCCAAGAGGAGCGAAATCTTCAATGGCGGCTCTCGTCCTGCTTGTTGTTTGACGTCACCGTCATTGATGAAACAGTCTTCCTCGAATGTCTCTTAGAATGCGTATTACACCTTGTAATTGAAAATTAAGGTAATTTTTATTCAAACAAAAAAGTAAAGAGATAATATTAGTAATCGTATAAACCGTTAAATGATAATGTAGAACTTTGGTTCAATTACACAAAATATTCAAAATAACGGTCGGTGATGCAAGCGCTTCCAACCAACGAATGCGGCAAACTTCAGAAAGAAAGAAAGAAGCCTCGTTCATCAATGCGTGGCTTATCTCCGTGATTGTTCGGTTATCTTCGGCACGGCCCAACCCATTTTAGATAAACTTCCGTCGATTTGAAATGTCGCATTGGTCACCGCGTAAACTTTATTCCCTTTTACAAGTTCGTATTAATTTCTTAAGGGGCCCTAAAACATGACCAAACAATGGAGTTTCCTTGTAACACCGAAATTATGAAAAAAAAAGAGCAATAGTTGGCTGTTACAAAGTAACTACAACTTTTGCAAGTAAAATATATTTTATTAATTTGTAAACTAATAAAATATTGGGCCAAAATATTATCCGGGGTCCTAATATGTACTTGGTTTGCTTATGGCTTGTGGAACACGGTTCTTGTCACTAATTTTTGCACTTGAAATCGTTCTTACCAAAACCCCTAGATTCTCATGGAATCTATCATTTTAAATCCACAATTAAAAGATCACTTCTGATATTTCTGTGTTGGTACCACCCAATTAAGTTATAAGATTACTCACAGATTCATTAGTTTAGACTTATTCTGTTATATATCTCATGGGAAATTGGAAAGTATCGGAGAACTGATACTTGATTGTATGGTAAATTATGGATCATGATTTGGGTAACATTATGGGAGATATTTTTGCTTGGGTGTGGTATCTCTACATTTGTTAATAATAATTATAATATTGCAAGCAAATTATAAACTAAATATTTTTTTTCTTAGATTCAGCGCAACGGTATTTGATTTTTTTTTATATTCTAGGAGTTCATTGATAGTTAAGATTGCTTACATATCTTATATAAAAAAAAATTAATTTCATTAATATCTTTTTTCCTTTCATTCGTGTGTGAAAAGAAAGGAATATTGGATTTCCACATGCAAGATTTCTTGAAGGGGTACACTAGTCTTCATCAATTTGATCACAGAATATTTTGATATAAATAAGCAGTTTAACACACACCCGGAAATAATTAATAAATAAGGGAAGGTATTTGAGAATAAAAAATGATGAAAGATATTTCCATTACATGTATTTGAGCATATAATCTACAAATATATTCTTTAAAAAAATTAAAGTTTTTCAGTCTTTTCCAAGATTATTCAAACAAGAGCAATTTTAACTGCAATTATTAGCTCTTGTGATGCAATGTGACAAAATTGGGAAAACATGGATTTATCATTAGTATGGAGAAGTATCTAAAAAAGAAACTGAATTTACACTTTAATATCAAGATAGTAAATAAGATTAATTCCGGCAGATCCAGATAGTAATTAGAAGGGAGGGGGATTTCAGTTCAGATCCCCCACCCTTCCATGAATTTTTTCTTGAAATGCTGTCTTCAGACTTAATAATATTACTCTTTTTGAAAGAAATGTTATCAATACATGATTATTTGAATAAATTGAATAAAATTACAAAAAATGTCTCCCCACCAATTCACCACAGATACCAGTGCACAAGAGAAGTGGCATATCTTTATGATTACCATTTTTACGTTAAGTGCAGTTTAAGAAAATAGCATATTTCTACTAGTAAAAATACTGTAAAAATAATTCACAAGAAAACTGGTATTACAGATAAGTATAAGGAAGCTTGATATTTACAGTAAAACTGTCTTTTATTGCAAAATAAACAGGTCTCATTGCTAGAACAGTTGTGCTAAATAACATTTGTTGAGGTGTGTCACTTTTCTAGTACACTGACTGTTTCAAGAAGGATAAAATCTACTCATTCTGCCATGAAGTACTAATTGTTTGATATTGAAATCAGTTACATTAAATAATATCTCAGAAATAATTAAAGTGTTATTTACTGACCCATTTGACACATTGCACCTTTCTGTTTTACGTATCAAAATATTTACTTACAAATTAATAAAAATTACTTAAAAACATATTTCATGTTTCATTCCTTAAAAACATCTTTCTACCTTATCTAGATTTATATGCATACAATTTCTCATTTTTAAGGGAAAATTACTAATTTTCAGAATAATATAAATCATTAATTTTCGTTATCATAAACACTATGGATAGCTTATGTTCCACAACCCTAAGAATGAGATATATTGAAGTATTTGCAAGGCCTTATGAGATTATAAACAAACTAATGTTTAGGGTATTTAACAGTTTGAAATGGTATCAAACAAGACAGGAACATCAGAAAGGGAGGAAAAGGGAAGTGAATAGACATATTAAATTAGTTAATATGACTAAAATTTTTGTTGAGTGATATATCATTTGGAAAGGAGTAGTGCTGAGCACCTGAAACATCATGTCATGAAAAAGAATTAATAAACAATATCCACTAAACATTAGTTTGATTTCAAACCCAGAAGGCCTTGCACATACTTCATCAAAAAGTGAATATGGCACTGTGTAGTATGGTACAACCAACCTTGACGATCCCAGAGTCATATAATAAAATAATAACTGCCAGTTTAAACTGGGATGTGGAATATATAATAGATAAATATTAAAATTGTATAGACTGCAAGAAACAAAATAAATTATTTTTGTAATCCTTTTAAAGAACCATTCTCGTCTTGACTGAAATTATGTATTAAATTTCCTAATAAGCACCTGTAAAGAAAGTACAATTTCTTTAAAAGAGTATATAAAATATAAATGTTCCTGAAAAAATATTTGCACTTCATGAATCTGAAGGGTATTTGAAAGACTTGCGAATGCTGTAATAATACAATATGTTCTTCCAATGTGCATTCTACACAACAGTTGTTTAGTATGTGTTAACTCTATCATCTTTATTTCTTTGGATCAAATTTTATAAAACGTTCTGTTAGGCACTAATATTCATTCGTAAAAAAATATATAATCAAGCATCGGATAGCACTTGAATCAGCTGCCACAGTTACAGCGTATACATTTACCATTTACAATTCTAGAAGTAATGCATAATGGAAATAATTCATTATGTTTAGAATTATTTATGTTAAAAATATAAAAATACATTTAACACTAAAATATTTTTCATTTGCATATATCTGCAAAAAAAATTACACAAGATTACTGAAAACAAATTCCAAATCATAGAATATATATTCTATTCTGAATAATTATATTAAAATAAGTTTTATGCAATTATTTATATGTTTGTATGTATGAAAATAACATGTCCCCAGAGGCTCATTCTTAGGGAGATCATTTTCCACATTCTCGGAGTTGGATTCCCGAACAAGGCAAAATTAATTTGTCGCTTTTCAAGCCACACCTCCGTACATATAGCTGTGTGACATGCAAAAGCGTTAAGTCTCAGGCAAAAAATGCCAAGTAAACGGTGTAAAGGGTTATGAACTGCTTACTGTAGATCTCCCGAGCCCACAACCACCAGGCAGGGATGTCATGGCAGGTCCTAGCCTCATGAGGCTGTAGCGCCACATTTCATATATACATATACAAAAAGAGCCAATTAGAAAGAAATAGTTGCTAAATGCACCCATGTTACCCAAGATGATCATACACCGCAGAATAAAACAGAAATGTAAGTAAACTACGTACATATTAACTACTTACACAATAGATAACTCATAAATGCAGATTTTAAAAGTGGAATGGGATATGTCTTTGATAATCTTATTAAATGTTTTGAATGAAATGGGAAAAAAAATCTACTACTGATTAAAAAAAATGAAATATGGATATCAAAAAGGAATAATAATTAAAAGTTAATTGGAGTTAAAACAAGCCACACAGCCAGAGCTAGGTGGTACATTCTAAGCAATAATTTTCATCAGTTCCTTCATTTTTATCATAGAGCAAAACAGAAACAGGGTGTCACCATTGCAAAATTATTGGTGTTTACATTCTGTTTGGGGTAACTATAAAGTTACAATTATTGTTTTAAAGAGAATTAGTTTCTATAAACACAACATAAAAGGAAAGGATAAATAATGTTTTTTTTAAAATGGATATTATATTCTCCCATTTCACAAACTTTGTAAAATTGGAGGCATTTGTAACAATTTCATTTCCCAGATCCTTTGCATAGTATGATAGTGAGGAAGACTAAGAATTATTAGCAATATCACAAATACAGACAAATTTATATCATACATTGTAAGGTCATGTGTAATGTTATTGTTACATGACTTCAGCCTCTCACAAAGGCACTTGATTCCTTTCAAAAACACTCTGGCATGATGAAAGTTTTTCTGCTATTGATAAATTGTTTTTGGCTGAGCCATGAGAACAGATTGAAGCAATGCTGTGAGCTAACTTACTAAAACCAAGGGATCCAAAACACTGACTAGAAAATTATTTCATCCTTACTAATTATGGCACTGCCAGTTATGCAAAATAAACACATTTTGATACCAACTATAATATAGTTTTGTTCTAGATTGCCTTGTGAGGTAACTCAAAAGTTAGGAAGGGCAAGTGTAGTAACTGCTGAGGCTCTGCTTCTAGCTGTTTGTCAATGGTGTGTATCTTTTGTTCCATATTTAGTGCATTAATGCACCATGATCAGATGCTGAATAATTCATTGGTAGATGCAGTGTTCTCTCTCAGTGTAATGTGTTTCCATGTGGCTGATTTAGTTAGAAAATTTTAGTATCTATCTTTGAAAGAGCTAAGCATTTATGTCAGGAATGACATGCTGTTCATGATAAAAAATCAATGATCCCAGATGATGCAGTCAACTTTACAGAGACCTTATGAAAGGTAAAGATCTGGTGCTAAGTAATTTTCCATTGGGTGGGAAAGTAAAATTTTTGGATCGAGACTTATGACACATGGTACCTGGATAACTGAGAGGTATAACACTGACTAAATAAATACTGCTATCAAAATACAGCAAGATTTGGAAGGATAGTTAGATACAATTTTCATTGGATTATAAAACATACTAAAGCCAGTAGAAGGGAATATTCCAATAAACTAGGGAGTGGATCACTTCAATTTAATAATCATGACAACAATATTTTTTATGTACGCAAGCAATGTGCAAAGTAAAGCACTGATCCAGCTCCGACAGCTGTGATGTTTTCTACTGAAAGCTATCATGTAATTAAATTTTATTTCTTTTAAAATGTTGCTAAGTAATTGAGCTGCTTTTGGTACTAAAAGCCACTCATTGATACTCATTTGAATTTAGATTATGTGCAGTCAAAATAGCTTATTTGGTGTACTCTCATACTTGATAGTACCATTAACACACGCTACTTTAGACCAAAGTAAAAATGATAAAAGAACATGCTCCTTTTTCGCTAAAAATATTTTTTTCAGTTATCAGTTGTTTCTGCTATGAGGCATTATCAAGTATATAAGTATGATGTGTACAAGAAGTGAACAAATTCCTGGCCAAGCAGTGCCGGATTACCTCATATGCAGACTAAGCAATTACTTAGGGACCCCTTCAAAAGACAAGATTTATTGATATTTGTTAACATTTAAAAAAAACTACCAATGTTATCTAACTAATTAAATTTGAATTACGGCACTGCTATAGGTATTCTAGAAATTTCATGTTTAAACTCAATGAAACAATAACATAAAAAAACAAATTTAAGGTGTTGTAGTGCTTAAAGTTGCTGTGTCTGTGTTTATTATATAACTGTTTCTGTTGAAGTAAGTATTTATGTACCTAATTATGTATTGTATAGTTTTTCATTATAGATAAAGAATAAAAACCTTTGCTAATCATTGAAATATACTAGTCCAAGTAGTTATAGGGTGACCAGAAATCTGGCTTTCTGGAATTCAATGCTTTTTCCTGGTTTTCCATGAATATAAATTTTCCAGATTCTCTTTCACACATTACTTTCATTATTATATATTACTTTCATGCTACCACTACCGTGGTAGAGAAAAAGTTACCTAATGCGTGAAAAAACGGCAACTTTTCAGCAGAAATCTCTTATTACAGGGCTCTGGCAATGAAAAAGTGGATAAATCCAGATGCTAAATTAAGAAAACAAAATCGTTTAACATGTGGTGTAGCCAGAATCCATGTTTTGTGGGTCCATGATACCACAAAATGAACTTACGGCAAAACGTCTGTTGGTCCGTATGTCTGTCTGTCTGTCTGTCTGTGAACAATACTAGAAGATAAACTGTTTAGCCAATTTTCTCCAAACTCGATATTCCCCAATTGATCTGGCTGATATTGCAGCCCCTTGAATTTGAAATCGATATTTTAATTTTGGGGTTTTCCATCGTTTTTTATTAAACTTTGTTCTTGAATAGTGTGAAGGACATTTAAGAGGATGGTGTACGTCTTATGTTCATTGAAAAGCCTGATTTTTCAAAAATTGAAAAAAGTCTAACATTTTTGGGCATCTTTCTAAAACTAGCAATTATGATCATAAAAATTTTTTTCTTAATGAAATATGTTCGTGAAAAATATATCTAAAAATAAAATCACGTGTGAATTTTTCAAAAACATGAGTTTTTTTTGCAAAATTTTGGGTCAAACATAGACAATTTTTATTTTCTTTAATCCATTTTTTCTTTATGACAGCACAAAACGTTTAGATTAAATTTAGTGTAAAGAACGCTTAAGAGTATGATGTAGATCTCGTTCATTGAAATGCTAATTTTTTGAAAAATGTAACAAAGTTAAAAAATTTTCAGTGTCTTCCTACAACTACAATTGTGAAGATACAATTTATTTCTTAACAAAATGTGCATCACTTTCATGGAGAAAAGAGGTTATTGATAGTCAAGCAGCAGAAGTACTTTTAAGTGCAAGAGACTAATTTTGGGTTTCAATTTTTTATGTGATTATTGACATTCTGCAAGCTTAGATGAAAAGTACAGGCCAGATTTATAAAAATCTGTCAGGCAAGTTTTCTTTCTTGTTTAGCATAGACTTGTCTAATTCATCATCATCTAACGTTGAAACCCTTGTCACATCTTATCCTGAGGATCTGGATTTGAATCTTGCTAGAGAATTGAAACAGTGTCATCATTACATACTTTTGAAAATGAACAAAGAGAAATGTATCCATGTTAATTATACTGATTTCTATAAAATCATTATAAATGATAAACTCCAGTCAGTTTCTCCGAACTTAGAAATCTGCCTCAGAATGTTTGTAACATTGAAGTTAACAAAGTGTTCTGGAGAGCAATCTTTTTCACAGTTAAAAAGGATAAGACAATCCTCAAAGGATGACAGTTCGACAAGATAGACTGACTTTACTATGAATTGAATAGTATTACTATCAATTGATAGAAATTCATTGGCTTTTACTAGCAATTGAATCTGATGTTATGTGTTGCTTAAATTTTGATGATTTAATGAAAGAATATACTCAGAGAAAGTGTAGAAAGATGATGTTTTAAATGAGTTATGTTTTATATATCTACTATACATACGAAAAGTAAATAGTGTAAACTAAAAGTATTAATGAATGTATATTTATTGATTGTTAAAATTGATTGATAATTGAAATGTGAAAATATTGTATTAATTTTTCAGTTAAGCTATATTTCAATTTGTCATCAATTTATAAACAAAACTATAAAAATTCTATTTAGATAGATTTTAAATTAAAAATTGGAGTTTAATGTAAACATTTGGATAAAAAAAATTGATCAATGGGGCTCCAAAATATTTATTGCCGCAGAATGGTAATCCGGCCCTGTGGCAAGGAAACAAGTTTATGTGGTATACAGTGATAACACTTGTTTATCCGCCATTTTCCTGACCACAGTTTTTGTGGTTCCCTCGGTCATAAATAATAATAATAATAATAATAATAATAATAATAATAATAAAAATAAATATGGGCAACTTATCAAAAGTTGATGACAGTTATGCCCAGAGGCTGGCCAAAGTGATCTGGTATATTTTAGTGCCACAACAATCATCGAGGAAAGTGATGCACTAGTTCAAAGTGGCTCAAGCAAATAAGTAGACCTAAGAAACTTAGAAAAGAAAAGAAAGTACAAATTGGAAACTGAAATTGCATGGTTGTTAATTGAAATCGCTGAGTTGCAACGGTTGGTAGTATCAGTAGTGTCTGTATAGGAGCAAGGTGCTTACTGTTGACTGTAAGCAACACATCAGAAAGTTTTGGAAGAGACCGAAGAAAAGTGACATCCTGTTTTATAAATGATATGATATTAAGAAATCATTTGAGCCCTCAAAGCCTGTTAAAAAGGGTCTTTTACTTGACAATATATAAGATGTATTATTTTACAAACACAATGGGAAACATTGGTCCAGAATAATTTAGTATTTTAAATGAGTGTCCAAAGGAAAAGAAAGAAAGAGAGAAGGAAGGAAGGAAAGAAACAAAGAAAGAAAGTACGAGAGAAAAAAGAAAGAAAAGAAGGAAGGATGAAGGAAGGATGAAGGAAGGAAGGAAGGAAGGAAGGAAGAACGAACGAAAGAAAGAAAGAAAGAAGGAAGAATAAACAACAACACATTCTATCCTTTACACATAAAGAATATAGATAGTGTCCGATTGTATGAAATATGTTCCAGAATTTAAAATCAGTAATAATAATGGATATTTTTGGATAGTTATTGTGTAATTTTATAAAAGTGGCCCAATAGTAGCGTGTGTTATACAGTACTGTATTGCCTAATGACATGAAATTATATTTGTTGTAAAACAAACTAATACATTTCTTGCTAGAGAATTATTTTAAAGTATAAGATCAAAAGAGCACTCAAGAATATTTACAAATATTTTTAGGAATTTAGAAAGATGAACTGTACATTGAACAACCTAATAAAATGTAGTTAAGATTTCGGTTTCTATTCAATGTCAATTATTATGACAACAATGCTTCACTATTGTTGTCATAATAATTTTTCAAATTTTGCTTTCCACCACCATTTTTGACAGGCTAACACTGCATATTATTGCATTATACTACAGGAGAGCTCCTTAAATAAATGCAGGATCTTTATAGTTTTTTTTAAAATTTCTCAACCTTGAAAAGACCAGTTTTGAAAATATCAAGAGCTATCTCAAGCTGCTCCAGCCATCTTCTGGAGTCCAGCTTGGACACATTCCTTGCTGCAGAAAGGCTGGTCTTCTTTGACTACAAATCGGCCACCAAGCAGTGACTTCGCACATTCATAGCAACGGAAGCAATTTCCTTGCACATGCCAGTTCAAATGCTTCCAACCAAGTCTCTGTTCACTAGCTGTAATTCTATTCTTGCATGTGTGACATTTCTTGCCATACTTGTGATCAAAGCATTCTAAACAGACCGACTGATCCTCAACTGATATATACTGCTTGTTAGCCAATGGGTCATCACACTCATAACAGCAAAAGTGTTTTATATGGTAAGCCTTCTCTTCTGCAATTGTGTATTCCTTCACAAAAATCAACTGAAACAAAAGCATAAATAAATCATGTAGTTTGCTAACTTATAATTATTGAGATTTTATTATTGGAAATTACCAAAATTATTAAGATTTTACAGTTTATGCTTTTTACAAAGAGAAGTTTTCCTTAAGAGGATTTATGAGGTATTGGGAAAACTTATCTCCATATATTGAGTTATTTCACTTAGTGATTGCAGAAATACAATCTTAAGAATTTGTTATCACAAAATCCTAAGAATGGGCACAGACACAGATTGACATGTAAGATATTTCTTACCCTCATAAATGCTATAAGGAAATTGCCCTCAAAGTATTCTCAAATTACTTTTTATTTCTGTTTCTGTAGATATTTGGATATCTCATCTTAAATTCTTTGATTTTTAATTATTATTATTTGCATGATTCCTATTGAAATAGTCAAGAACATACCTGGAAGAAAGGTACACTTACCTCATCACAGGCACAGCAACGTGGAAAGCCCATCAGCTCAGCATAGTGGCGGCCACAATAAACATTACTTTTATGATAAAAGTACACCAAGTCCACTAAGAGTTCCTAAAATAAATGATTAAATCTTTATTAGTAACCATGTAAAAAAGTAATCTGCATAGAAGTAATATTGGCTGAAACAGAGAATATGGTCCAAGCCAAGGAAGTCATTTAAAACACCAGTTCGCATCACTCAGGCAAAGGTGGAGGAAATGACGGGAAGTTAATTTCAAGAGGAATCTTTCAATGGTCAGGGGTACTACAAGTTGTGTCCAGGGTGTGTTCATTGCATAGCCTTATTGAAATAATAAATAGGTTTTCATATAATGAAAAGTGGTAAAACAACAAAATGGATATAACTGGATTTCAGAGAAATGACAAAGAAAGTGCTTTCTTGAAACTAACTGAGTTATCTGAATTTACCATCCAATTGAGCAGAGTTGTCCTAAAAGTAATTTGGCACAAAATGTGCTGAAAATTATGTGTTACACAGACTTAAGAATGTTTTATTTTTATTGCAAGAACCGATGGCCCAAGTCTCATCCACAACAGGGAAATATATAGTGAAGTGTCAACTTTGCCATGAAAGTTATTTAGCATAAAACTGTGATGGAAATTGTGTGCATGAAGTAAGTAAAATATAGTCAATTTTGTAAGTATTTCTTCCTCACTTCTCCTACAGGAGCTGCAGTGGCTCAGTGGTAGGGTGGCTTCCCGATCAGAATCACCCAGGCCTGAACATACGTTGGAATGGTCTCATAAGTGGTAACATAAATCTCTGGTGATCTTCATTTAGGAGTTCTAGGGTTGACTCAACCTCCTTTCCAACTATGTATCAGAATCTTTCCTAGGGTACAAGCAGCCACAGCATTGTGCTCACCACACAACCCCCTCCTTGTGACAACGGCAACAAATAGGTGGAGCTCTACCTTCACTTCTCTCTCGAGTCACATTGGCCTGCTATTGCACAGGGACACCTTCACCTTTATCCCTCCCCCATAATAGCCCCGCCTCTCCAATCACTGTTTTCTAAAGATGTACAGGACTCTCTCCTTTAACCAAATAATCCATTAACTAAATTTTGTCAGTAACATGATGGTATAAGAAAATACACTTGTTAATCACAAACAATGGTTAGAAAAGTTGTAGTGACAAAAGTATTTTACTAAAATACTCTAATATGAGGGTTGGGGCATAAATCATGGTAATTTTTATTTATTTGAGAAAATACCAATGTGGGTGAAAAATGTGAAATATACAGATGAAAGGGGCATGGAATCGATGAACTATATGAATATTTAACAACATGCTAACAGTGTGTCCCATATGTTTATTAAGAGACAGAGATTTTAAGTTCTAGAATCATTACAGCATGTACTCCATTATTAAGGCCTTCAAAGTTGTCTTCTGCAACATTCACAACATGCTGCCAACGATGTGAGGGATGCTGAATACTTTGCGTGTCACTATTTTCCTCACCATGAGTAAATCTGGTCATTTCTTGTGGCAAAGCATTTGAAATGTCCATTTGTGTCATTAACAGACTACCATGTAATGGTTGGAAGCGCCAATTTTTCCCATTCCCAACACTGGTGTAGTCACCCTAAACACTGCTCTTATGTAGTCTTGTGGCATTATGGAGAAGTCTAGAAGATCAGAACATTTCACCCAAATGCCATGATAAATCCCTTACAGCAGGAAGTTCCTGTAGTATTTTGCTGTTTCTGGCTCACAATACCGCAATACCGTGCATGGCAATCATTGTGAATTTCATGGAGAAAGGATTCTGACAAAATGTCTGCCTTCTTGGAAATTGAGTGTGTGGCCACTCTGCAGACTTTGTTAATCAGCTTGTTGCTGCTCTTCCCTGAAACCCGTCTACCTTGTGACTGCCTAGTACGGAAGGGCATTATTCCAAAAAATTCCATCAATTCCCTTGGTTTTCTCTGTTTTTTCTCACATAATCTCTGAATCTACTGAACCAATACCAATGAAACCTTTGTGCTATCTTCCTTTAAAGGTCTGGAGTATTATAGGTTATGATTTATAACCATAAATCTTAATATATTTACATAATAATTACTTTTCTGGCCATTTTTCGCCTGGCTTTACATCACAGATTCAATAGTGGATCAATGTCAATAGTTAAGCTGCACGTCACCAGAGGATAATGTCTGAGATCTTCTCCTGATTTCATCAATGTCCAGAATTATTATGAAATTCATTGGGGGTTTGAATTATGCTATGTAAAGTCTGTGAGTGAACGTTGGTGATTTGTTAGTTCTGAACATTTGAATGAAATCCATACTGAAAGTAGTAAAGAACGTCAATGAACAAACATTGTCCTTAGTCTGTGTTGTATACAAATTGTGGCAAGAAAACACGTGAGTTTGAAAGTATTTAGAGAGTTAAAAGTACAAAAATATACAGTACAAAATATACAGAAATGTACAATATGTAGATATCGTATACAGGTATCATATATTTTCTAAACAACCTCTTCTTTTACAGAAATTTGTGTACATTGAATTGTTTGAAACAATGCTGAAACAAAAAATTACAGTTGTCAAAACAGAATGCAAGTGCTAAGAGATGGGCAGCCTATTAAAATTCTGAATCATCTACTCAGAAGCAAGAGGGACTTGCTGAAGAATACGCATCCATTGAAAATAATACTGTAAAGAAGGAAGCAAATGTGAATAATTCTCTAGGAAGTAGCTTTTCATTATGACTCTCAATTTGACTATTTACACATCTTTCATGTTCAAATTGGTAAAATGGAAAATACTTGTTTATTTTGGTCAACCCTGCTGAACGTTTTTCTTCAATAAGGGCAGGGGACTAATGTATGTAATTAAGCAATGGTCCTTTATGTATTAATACTAATCTGTGCTGTTGTTTCGCATATCAGTAGCTCCCAGTGAATTAATTCACCTATTTTTTCTACAATAAATGGCAAAAATTAATTTATCTAATATATTTATGTCTAATCTAATAACAAAATTCTGGGACTCCTTGGTTTCTATTATTCACATTTCAAGATCCATAGCACATCAAATCAAATAATGAAGCTAATAATGTTTTGTTGTGGTTCAGTATATTATCAATTTATTGTGTACATGTATTATAATGTACAGATTGGATCAGTATTGCTGTTATACTTGTCAACCTTTTGCGATGATAGGATGAATTGATTTACCTATACAAATAAGTTCTATACTACATGTTACTAGCACATAGGTCTTTCAACATACATATTTCTGTCATCTTCAAAATAATTATAGAAACCGGCAATTACATTTCAGCGTAGATATTTTCATTTAATTTTATGATTATGATTCATCAAATACATTACGACATCTACATCTATTTGTCCGGATCTGTCTACTAGCATACCCATGCGAGAACTCTCGGAAGTTTCATATACTCCGCTTAAAACTGTAAGTCCTTTCAAGGTCACGAGTTGGCAGGAGATAAATTTTTAATCTTTCTTTATAAATACGATAGAAACAACAGCAGCTTGTTTTATATTTTGGCAATTTATTGAATGAGGCACATGGGAAATTTCCAAATAGGGGGCAAAACAAGACAGGGCTAGCTTGGCGGGATACAATGGGAGAGAAGTAGGCCCCACTGCAAGGCATGAATAAATGGAATTCCTCTTCCTGGCTAAAAATTTACTGTAATAAATGCCTGGGCAACGCTGGATAGTTCAGCTAGTCAGATTCATAAAGGGTTTTTGCTCAAATTATATTCAAAATGAAAATGCTGGATACAATTTGATTAGGGATCATCAATAAATTACATTACGCTAAAGGGGGGAGGGAGTCTGAGGCAGCGTTACGCTTAGTTACATAGGGGTTCAAGCACATGTTACGGGTGTGTTACAAGGGGGCGAGGGAGTATTGAAAATACTCGAAATTTGTGTTATGTAATTTACGGATCGCCCCGTATCAAAAGAAGTGACCAATAAAAATAATGAAGTGAATATCAAAAGAAGGGACCAATAATAAAGATGTTATATGCTTTAGCATGTTTAACACTTGTGAAATAACTCAGACCTTCAAACAAATATTAAACAACACCCTCATCCACTATGTCTTCTAATTTTTTCTCTAAGTTAGCTTAATTGTTGTGTCAAGAAAGAATTTGGAGATGTTCTAATATGTTACAAAGACAGTATATATCACCATTATGGTTAGATATTTAATTCTGTCAAAATGCCTATCCAATTTCATGCTAAAATTTTTAAATTAAATTGTACTTCTGTGGTGATTATAAACAATTAAATTTTAAACAAGAACTGTTCATTTATCAAAAAAAGAAAAAAATGCCAACAGTTGCAGTGCTAAAATCAAGGATCACTGGACTGAATTTGGTAGGCAAGAAGTTTTAAACTGAACAGCAAATACTGCATCACTAAAAATTCAATCACCTACTCAATATTGTCTCTGGAACACACATTAGCATTAGTGATAATTGTAATGTACAAAAACTTGTTGGCTGCTCTTCACAATGGCCAGAAGAATTTTTAGTAAAGAGGTTATTTGAAATTTAGAATTAAACGTAAAATAAACTTGTGATGCTGCAGCAAGTATTATCTTGCATTATTTCTAAATTTGCAATTTTTGAAGATTCTAAGATTTCAATGAAAACAAAACCTGCACCATTCTCTTTAGCGTTCCTTGTTTTATCCGGGGAAAAATGTACAGCAAAAATTTGGAGCAGTGTTTGGGAAAATGTGTTTTTTATACATTGCATTTATTTCACGCACAAATTATGCAAAAATGGCAAGTTTCTTTAAAAAACTTGTACATGACTTTCATGACCTGTTTTTTTTAGACTGATTTTAAGGCAAAATTCTCTTTCTTCAACTTTGTTGCTTTGAAATGTTAACTTTTTGCAAGTCTCCAAAACACAGAAAGTTTGCCGGAAATGAGACTAGCACCAATTTTCTATCAACCTTTGATATGTATGAAGAGACAATTTAAAGAAAAATTGTACAGCTGTTTTTGAGAAAAAAATTGTTTAAATTTGTTTTAAAAATTGCCAATTTCACACAAAATTATTTAAAAACTACTCACATTTTTGAAAATCTGCAAATGATCTTATTTCATGATTTGTTTGTAAAGAACAGATTTCAGTCATGAAAAAAATCTCTATCTTCAACACCGCTGTTAGGACTACGCCCAAAAAAATTTGAACTTTTGCAATTTTCAAAAAATTATGGATTTGAACACAGATGACACCACTGTCTTAAGTGTTCTTTACACTATCAGAGGACAAAGTTATATAAAAAAAATTGGACTAATGTTTTAGAAAATTTTGAAAATGTTTTTGAGGCTTTATGTAAATTACACTTGAAAATTAGAAAAACACTTAAAACTTGCAAAGCCTCAAGTTCATTCACATCAATTAGGGAATATAAATTTTGGAGAAAATTGGCTGAATGTTTTAGGCACTAGCTTTAACCACAGATGGATAGACACAGAGGTTTTCCGACAATCGATTTTTTGGTATCAAGGACCCACAAAACATGGATTCTCACTATGCAACATGTTAGAGGTAGGAATTTACGTGTTACAGGAAGAAGATTTATACATTTATTTGTTACCAGCCCAGTTTTTCTGTTGAAAATTCGACACTTTTAGGAGCATGATTACAATCCTTTCTATTCTTATGAAGTACTGGGAGAAAGTAAAAATTGGGTTTATGTAAGATCATTCCAGAAACATCAATCAATAGTAATGGTAACTAGCAGAAGCAGCAGTCCCATTGCTTTCACTGTAATTTTGTTTTGACTTGGTTATTTAACACACATTTTTGTATTACAGCAGCAATTATTCTCAAATACACTATTGATTACATACACATTAATGTATATAAAATTACATTTTGAATTCTTTAAAGGATTTACTGTCATTTTTTTATTGTATTTCATTACACCAAAAGGAATTGTTCTTGACTCATTACATACCTCGCAAGTAGAGCACACAAAACAGCTTGGATGCCATGCAGCACTACCAGCTCTCTCAGCAAAGACTGCCACATCTCCAGCCAGAAGTTTTGAACCACACTGCCGGCAGTCCAAGTGAGCAGCACTACCCCCTGGGGTTTCAGCTGGCAGAGGAGCAGCAGAGCCATGGAAGGGGGCTGGTAGAGCAGGGTCTTGTGATTTGGGTTGTTGTTGCATCATCTGTCAAGGATTTATATAAGTTTACTTGTTTTACCCATTGTAAAACAGACACTTTATAAAATAATAATTTAGAAACTGTATAATCTAATTTAGTTTTAAAAGAGCTCTCAGAGGAAATAGATTAATCGAAAATTAAAAAATGAAAATTAACCTCCATTTATTTATTCATAAAATATTATTTTACTTTGTTGTATAACATAGATTATAATACATAAAATTGAAACTTCTCTTTATTGCGCAGCAATGAGGAAAGAGAATTTGACCATTAGAGAGAAGTGACTGCTAACAAGAATTTAAAGAAAGTATATCAGAAAAAAGAAAAGTAAAATTATACATTTTCTAAAATGTTTATATTTACTTTTATCAAGCTAATATGCAACTGTTCAAGAATGAACTGCACATGTAGAATACACAAGAATGACACGGTATGTAACTTAATGGTAAAACAAACAGCTTTTCCACATACTGATCTCATCAGAAAATATACCTGTCCCTTAAAATTCTTAAAAATGAATAAGAAGCACAAGGACCTGACCAAAATTCAGAGAATCATAAACAGGAAACCAACTTTCTAAGAAAGAAGTCCAGAAAAGTTGGTTGAGGGTTTCTGTGCTTTGTGCATCAAATCTAATGTTCTTCTAAAAGAAATCTTCATGGGCTGAGGAGTTTATAGGTCAAAACAAGACAACTCAGTTTCTCTGCAAGACTTTGTGGCTTCAGCATTATGCCCCTTAGAATTAAATTTTGCTTTTAATAGAAACTATAGAAATCAGAATATCAATCTAAAATACCTGAGCTGATTTAGGTAAAGCATCTGTAGCTACAGAACTGCTCTGAACAATTGTAGGTGCAATAATACTTGATGTTTTTACTCCTTCAACAGGCAATGCTGAAGGAAGAATATGTTGGTTTAAACCAGGTCTTCCATAATTCAGTTGAGTGGTCTGTGATGGCTTTCCAGGACCATATCCTAGAATGTAAGAAAAAAGTTTATTGCTATTCCAAAATTATATTTGTTCATCAGTGCAAATTAGAAGAGGGCAAATGTTACCAGAAAGAGAATTAATATGGTTGACATCCTCTTCTGTGAACAGTTTCTGATTCCCAGAGCTGATACCAGAATTACTTCCTGGCTTTTTTCCCTTCAAAGGCTCAGCAATACTTCTGATGCCACCAACAGTCTCTGAACTTACAGCTGCATTTGGTGTTGGCAACATCGACTGTGGGTCATGTCCAAATCCAGCACCTTTACCAGTACTGAGAGAGCCAAAAATATTGGATGGTACAAGTGATTCATGAGGATGCAATCTCCTTGTTTCAGTGCCACCAGAAGGACCAACAGAGGTGCTTGTGTTTGGTGATAAATGCAATATCTGTGAATCAGATGTTGGTAATCCTCCATTTCCACTGCTAGTAATAGAACTGAGAGAGCTCCCATCATTTTGTGGAGAAATGGAGAACTGTGAATGAGGAGTTGAAAGTTCTCGAACTCCAGAACCACCAATAGGATGGAGGGAACCGCTTGAATTTGCATGCAATATTGATGAATGTGAATCAGATGATGGTAATATTCCACTGCTAGAGATAGGATTGAGAGAGCTGGTGTTACTATCAACATTTTTCCACTCTGACAGAGGCTTTGACATCAGAGAGGCCCCTCGTGGATCAACTGCTGATGAATTAACAATTCCCCTCGGATGCAAAGAAGAAACCTGAGTAGAATTTGCTGGTAATGATGAAGCAATACTTTCAGTATTTAAATCTGTAATATTCACAGCAACACCAGTGGGCATACGAACCCCTGTCAGTGCCTCTTGCTTTGGATTGTGCACACCTTGCCCAGAGTGAGCAGTAGTTTGTTTGCCTTTGTCGGAATGTTTCAACATGGGGCCAGATGATGAAGCAGAATGTTGACCTAGAGTATTCTGAAGGGCATCGCTTCCCAATGTTGATTCTGACTGTAATTTTCCTTGGTCATATGTCTGAGATAATCCAGCCAGGGATGAAATTTCTTCATGATGGAAACCTCTAGAGGATGGCAATTGGGACTGGAGCAAATAGCTAGAAAACTCTGGCTGCTGTCTGTCATATTTACTTGATGTAGTAGTTCCAGAAGCAAAGCTTTCTTTGACGTAAGATGGAGAAAATTCCTGGAAAATAAAAACAATTTCATCTTCACATCCTTTTATCAATAAATAATAACCAAATTATTTAGAATTTCATACTCAATAAAGAAACAATAACATGAAAAGCATGTAACAATGGCAAAGAAGTCACAATAATTAAACTTCAGATGATTTGGAGATATATAATCTTCAATGTTTTAATGCACTACTACAGAATATGAAGAAGAAAATTAGTGGTGCTAGCACAGCACATACTTTCTTGCACTGTTCCTCTATGCTATTACATTACTACATAAACCAGCAAAAGGGTTTTAAACCAGCAATTTTTTTAGCTCTGTGACCCGAATTTAGATAGTCAGAGTCAACATGCCGGCACTCATACCACTATGACACGCAAGCATCATATGGGTCGAACTCGTGCAGAGGCATAAAAATGTCTGATTCAAATTCAAATTCAACTAGTGGCGCTACCAAAGCACATACTTTATTGCATCGTTTCTAAATGCCTCACAATATTATACTTCTACATAAACCAGCAAAAGTGTTTTCAACCAGTAAATTTCTTCCACTCCGAGACCCGAACTCAGATCCTCAAAGTTAATGTGATGGCACTTATTACACTACACCCCACAAGGGCTGGATATGTGGGAATCGAACGTAGGCATTAAATGGTAAATGCCTGATAGGAAAACAATTAATATGATGGTACATATGTTTTACAAATTCAAGAAGAGATGTAAAAAATTGTTGAAAATTCAAAAATCACATACAGACACTTCCAGTTTATTTATCGTAATTAATAATACTTGTAATTAGAATTAGCTCCCCTCAAAAGAGCATTAGGAAGCCAAAATATCGAGAGAATGTGGAGAAAAAAAAATGTCCTTTTGGCGAATCATTCATAACTGAAAACCTAGTTCAGACTAAAAAGATTAGAAAACTAAGTCCTGCGCAGGGCTGTTTTAACAGCTTCAGGGCCCCTTGGGTCTTCATTAATTTGGGGGAGCCCCTATTCATTCTTTCACTGATACCCCCTCCCATTTAAAGACCAGTTTTGTTAAAAAATACTAAACTTCTTATCACTGAGTGACACGCATCAACTAGCAACTTTCCACATTGCAAATAGTATCCGATAATGCGCAACACATTACTCTGTTATGCCAATTTCTTGCATATAGTTTAATCACACACCACTCTTTCAACGGTTTTTATTTTATTTTTTGAAAAATTAAGTACTAAATATTCTTTTAAGAACTATCAGGGGCCCCTCAACATTGGTGGCCCTGAGACCAGGCCCTTCGGGCTCGTGTGTTAACATGGCACTGGTTCTGCGAGAAAGTCTGTGCCATTCTATAGCACCACTAGTTTATTTATTCATTGTTTGTCCCTTATTACACACGTGGAGAAATTTTTTAAAAAAATCAGAATCAGTTTTTGAGAAAAAAAATTCTGTAAATTTCAAGCGCAAATTTGCAAACACTACTATTTTTTTCAGAAAATTTTTCAATTTTTTAAGAGCTAATTTTGTACAACAGACTTTGTCTGAGGCAAAAATCTCTATCTACAATTTTGTAGTTTATAAATATTTTTTGAAATTTTCGAAAAACCAAGCAACACCCAGAAATAGGACTAGCACCATATTCTTTACCGCCCCTCATTAAATAAGTGAAGACAATTTAAAGAAAAATTTGGATTGATTTTTGAGGAAAAAAAATTGGTAAATTTTAAAGGCAATTTACGCAAAAACTACTTGTTTTTTTCAAAAATTTGTACACCACCTTATTTAGAGTGCTAATTTTGTACAACCAACTTTGTCTGAAGCAAAAATCTCTATATTCAATTTTGCAGTTTTGAAATTGTGTTGCAAATTTCATCATCAATATTGCAATTTTTGAAAAACTGGGGACAACAACGAAAATTATACCTGCATCATTCTCTGAAATGTCCTTTGCAGTTTTCAACAACACAATTGAATCAAAAAATTTGGAGCCATTTTTTCCGAAAAGTTTGAAAACATCCCAGGGGCTTCATATAAAGAACCCCAAAAATTACAATATCGATTTCAAATTCCGGGAGCCTTGACATCAGCCAAAATGATTAAGGAATAACAATTTTGAAGAAAAGCGGCTGAACAATTTAGGCGCTAGTGTTGACCACAGACAGACAGACAGACAAAGAGATGCATGTTTGGCTGTCAATTAATTTTTCAGTGTCAAGAGCCATCAAAACATGGATTCTGGTTACACAATGAGTTAGAGGATTTTTTCTAAATTTAGCAACATGTTTTATCCACTTTTTTTGTAATCAGAGCCCAACAATGACAGTTTTCTGGTGAAAATTCACAGTTTCCTGACGCACAATAACATAAGTTTCTCTTTTTATGAAGTATTCATAAGGCAAGAAAGTGAAAGTATCTATGGGGACGTCCATAAATTACATAACACATATTTGGAGTATTTTGAATACCCTCTCACCCCTCTGTAATGCACCCTTAATGTGTGCTTGAATCCCCTAAATAATTACGTAACACTTGTGACAACCCCCCCCCATGGGAATGCAAGAAGTGGGTGCAAGTTGTGAGTGGAGGAAGGACACACAGGCGAGAAAACTTTGATCATGCCATGATTGATCACACGTCATGATAGGCTAGAGTCTACTGTGCCGATTTAAATGGATTTTAGAATAAACCACATACCAGTTTTTCTTCGCAATCTTACAGACTCAATAAAAAAATTGATTAAAAAAATCGCCATTTGTGACAATTTACATCTTATAAATTAAATTTATTTTTGTTTTTCAATTAATTACTTAATATTTTAATGTTTTAGTACAAGTCTCAAAAAAAGGAATTACTTCAGCAAATGTTGAAAATGTAAAAAAAAATAAATCTATTCTCACAGACTCCACACCTCGGTTGTTCTAAATGAGGCAATAAAGCAGGAAGTGGCAGCAATGTCGATTGCGGGATATTGAACTGATAATTTACTGCCTATATCACCAATTTCATGTGCTTCATTGTCTATTGCTGCATTGCCTATTTTAAGAAAAATTAATGTTGAATCATCTGAACTATTAACTCTTATCACATCTGAAATAATGTCTGGAATCCTGTCATTCACCCACAGCTATAGTAACAACAAAATAAACATTTTTTTCAGACTTCCCAAGAATGTAACTTTATTTAAGTAACCAGATCACTTCACTTCCTCACCCTTGTACTCATTGACTATCTGTTCAGTAATGAAAGATAACAAAATTAAACACAGATAAATATTCTGATGGGCACTTTGCATAATGAACTTGTGCAAGAAAATTACATCAGATTGGTAGAAACACAATACAGAAAGCTACATCAGGACTACTACAGGGGTGGATCCAGCTGTTCATTTTAGAAACGAGGAGATCATAATTTTTTGTCAAATAATTAACATATTAGTGGTTATAATGTATATAATTTGTATATTGTATAAACGATACTACACAATATTATTTCTTTAATAATTATATAATAATAACATAAATAAATACTGAATACTTTTCCTACTTCAATTTTTTTCTTTATGTTGGGGGGAGGGGGGGGGGAATGGCCCTTCTGGATCCGCCACTGCTGAGAACAAAACAAAATCAGGGAGCCAAATTTCAACTCACCACTTGATTCAATTGCATATCTTGCATTCCTTCCATGACCTTCCCAAAGATGTGATCTTCTGGCAATCGCCAGTCTGGCATAAACTCACTCGGGATTTTAAGGTCTGTTCTAGGTGGGAGAGAAGTTGGGAGTGGAGGAGGGAGATCTTCATCTTCCCCAGAGCCATAGGCAGAAGAAGATGTAGAGGCATGGAATGGGCGTGGCATAGAGTTGTAGGCAGGGGGCATAGGCGGCAGAGGACGGATGGGGTCAGCTGACTGAGAGGAGATCAACTGCCTTCCTGTCACTTGGTCCACAGCGTAAAAGTGTTCCACTCCTGGCACTGTTGTTATCGTCTCTGAATACAGGGCAGGCACCTGCAAAAAACATTTGGGCATCAATGTCAAAATTCCAATAAAACTTTTTCTCACTCAACCAGAAGACATAGAGAAGCAATCCTCACACAAGAGTAACGAGCACTGACAAAAATTGTAATATAACTAATAATTATGGCATTGCTCTAACAAAATTTGAAAGAAAAAGGATATTTATTTCCCATAATTTCAAAAACAGTTTTGAGATTTAAGAGAAATACAAAAGAGAATTTGTTAAATATTGTTTATAAAATTCTTTACAAAAATAAGTCAGTTATTTTAACATAAAAAATCAATACGTTTTTACAAAAGATATAATTCTCCAGAGGAGAGTATTTTTCCGAGTTCAATCTTCATGAAAACGTTAAACATAATGTGCATGCATGTGCAACTAAAATACTTAATTACTCATTTCAATGTTTTAAATGTTTACAATACCAATCAAACTTTTTTATTATAAGTTTGTAATGTTCATGACACCCCTCTCGTAGAAGTTTCGTCATCATAGTGACTGTTGTGTTTGCATGCTAACCAGGTTTTGTTGTGTTTCTTCATGTGTGTATGTTTCTTAACCTCACAGCGCATGGTGTTGCCAAGTGGCTATGGTTCCTTCTGACATCTCATTTCTTTGTTTATTGTGTGCAAGTGACAAGTTGGTGCACTCACGCTGCTCATCAGCTATTGTAGTTCACATCATCTTTAATAGATGTTGCTGGCATTACCTCATGGCCATCTGTAAGGAGATTGTCATAGCGGCATCGAATGTCAGATGAAATCCACTATTCACTGATTTTTGTCAACGAATATCTCAAAAACGCAAATGCTTGATAACTTCAAAAAAATTTTGAAGAATATTTAGTTTTATCTGGATATTATTCTGTATATTACTTAATTTGAAACCACATTGTTGTTATTTTGATAAAAATACATCAGTTGCCAATTGGCTACAGTATGCAGTCATATGTTACATGGTACAGCCTGATCCTGATGTTTGATTATGTGTTAGTTTAGTTTTCAAGTTTGCATTTATATATTTTAACAGTGTTTTTCCTTTCATTTGTCTATGTGTAATATTTTGTGAGATTTTATACTCCAAAACTGGCAGGAAACAGTAAATATTTTTTATCACAAAGGTATAGATATGACCACCAACAGAAAAGATAACTTTAGAAGTAGATTTTTGGAGACAGATCCTATGCTAAAATTAATACCTGCAAGAAAACTCAAGAAGAAATAAAGAAGTTACCACTTCCAAGCAGGAAAACTATTACAGCCAGTTTCTTGTGGAAGAAGCAAGTTCAAAAATCTTATTTTCAATTCAAAGGAAATTATAGACTTTCTGAGACCATAAATTCCCTACAGAGTGCTTGCGATATTTTAGATACTTTTTTACATCTGAATTAATAAACAGGATCAAAGCCCTTTATGTAATGTTCAGTAGTGAAATTGATTGGTCAAGAAACAATCTCTTCAGTCATAATGAAATTCCTGATATAGGGCAGTGAAACTGGAAGAAGAAATGTGATGAACTATAAGACACCTTCTTTGGTGTTCCCTATTATAAAAGAAACTATGACTACCAATGATTTTGAGGCTGTAAGAAGTTTTTTTTAAATTTATTAACAACCATTTTATTACATAATCAACCTTTGCTGGCACTAATCAGAAAAGGTAGCATTTAGTTACAATAGAAAGAAGAAAAAAGGGCAAGGACCCATGCCCACATGTTATAATAACATAGGAGGAGTTGATATTCTCGATAGTC
This sequence comes from Acheta domesticus, assembly GCA_031308135.1. NCBI lineage: Eukaryota > Metazoa > Arthropoda > Insecta > Orthoptera > Gryllidae > Acheta > Acheta domesticus. Next base: position 86,798,502 of record JAHLJT010009355.1, read on the forward strand.
TCTTCGGTCATGAGAAGATCACAATGAAAAATAGTAAATGAGAATATGTTATCTGCTCCTAAGAGTATCAATAACTAATTCCTGGCTTCCCAATAAAAGATCCGCAAAATAAACAGAAAAATTTCCGAGACCAAAGGCTTCTCAAATTCTTGAGTTATTTGTATTCACAATGTTCAAAGCATCCTGTTCATTTATTCCTGAACAATGGGAACAATTATTTCTTGAAATATCATAATATGAAACAAGTGTATACTGACATGTAGGCACATATTGATCTCTCACAAGTACTTATTAATTAGGTTTAAAGGTTATTAATATTTGTTAATTTCATAATTAAATATTTATTTTGTTAATCTTTAAATAAATAGTTTATTATGTAGTTTTAATGACATTTTTACATTGGTTCAAACAGAATTTTAGAGTATGATGCATCAATGGTTCAATGCATGATTGCATAACATTGCCATTTTGCACAAAAAATAAAAAATACTATAAAATCAAAATAATTATTTAAATATTTTCCCCTCATTCTGTACATTATGTTTAATAAGAAGAAAATTTTTCACATTAATTTAAAAATTCTTAATTCTTAAGGATTAATATGTGTGTGTTTCTTCGTGTGTTAAAAAAAAAGAGGGGGCGTCTATGGCTGGTGTATATAAATTATAAAGATTTCAGTGAAGTCCCCGAAAGCATTAAAGATGACTCACAAATTGGACAAACAACAACAGTGAGAAGTGAAAGTGTCTTTGAGCACATACATATTGCTGAGCTGGGGGCGAGAATTATGGAAAGAGTGTAGAGGAGATATCAGCAGAAATCACAATTTCAGTTGAAAGTGTTTACAATATTCATCATAAACATTTGAACAAGCCTTACATATTTCAAAAGTCAGTTAAAAAAATAATAATAAAAAATAATTTAAAACAACACATGCGCATGCACCCCTCCACACACACCCACACACATACCCCCCCCCCCAAACACACACAATAACAACAACTACCCACACACACACACATACACTTGATCTTGTACAACCTAGTGCCTAAAAGAGAATCATGTGAGTAGAAATCCAAATCATCTCCTCAGGAACAAAACTTTGCTGCTACTAATGTCTGTAGGAAATTTATGTTGGAAGTTTTCTTTGATGCTCAAGGTCTTGTGTATTAGGAGTTTAATCCACAAGGTTTTACTGAAACAAAACATCTGTATGTGAAAATTCTTTGTTGCCCTTAAGGGCGTCCTAAGTAGGAACAGTGAGCATTAAATACCTTGTTTCTTTTGCGTGACAATGAAATATCACAATGATCAGCTTTGGTAAAGAACTTACCTTGCCAGAAACAATGTTATGCATTACAGCATCTCCATACTCTCTAGATTCATCATTACCCAACTTCTTTCTTTTACTATGGTTGAAACCATATTTGAAGGGGTGAAGATTTGTTAATGGTAATGAAGTTACTGCAAATACTATGAGAGCCCTACTACTGGGATTGCAAAATGATTTCCAGAAATTCTTTCACGCCCTTTACACACTCTGGCAGAATTGAATAACTGTAGAAAAGAACTATTTTGAATTGTTATGTAGCAGTACCTTGTACAAAATCAAGACTCCATTTCAGTGCTGATTCTTTTACATACTGGGAATGAGCAGCAAATTGATTTGCAATTTAAATAGAAACAAAAAATTTTGGTTAATTTAGAACACTTACCTTTCCAACACAACCTTGACCAACAACATTATTTTTCAGATTTTCTAAGTACTTCATAAGTCTGAAATAGTGAAAGGATTAAAAATGTTAATATCCTATAAAATATTTCAGAATTTTACAGAGGAAATATTTTAAACTTATCAATCAATAATTTTTTCCAGTTCTTAAACTAATTTGACATAGTAAGATTGTGAAAGGAGAGATCATGATGAAAGAAAAAACAATGTATCAAAGGAAGTTAATGGTAAAATAAATTGTAGGTACATAATATGCAAAGGGATTTGAAAACTGGAGAAAAAAAAGTAACCATGTATATGAAAATATTTACATGTTGGATCATTTCCATGGCCTCTCTAAATTATTGAAGACTCATGCATCATTGATTATGATTGACATCAATAAATTTTCTTTAAACAATGACCACAATTATCTACAATAATGAGAGAAGGAGGAAGTGAGTATTGTCAGAATACCAGTGAAAATTATCAAGTCCATTTTTTAATGTTTTTGTGTTATTCACATTGCTAAGACAATTTTTTTCTATTTTTTTTATTATTAAAATAATGAAGTTCAACTAAGTTACAGAACAGTGAAGATGTACAGGAGAAATCTATTTTGGATCTTTAGATTTTCTTTCTTAAAAATATTACGTATAAAGGTGCATGTAAAAAATAACTGAGAATTTACCTTCTATCTAGGAAAAGATAATGAGTAGACAAATTTAACAAAATCTTCAATTTGAGTTTCTCAAAACATGTTTTTTGAAGATATTCAGTTTCACTAGTATACAGACCAACCCTCTTGACAACTTATATCTCAGATAACTCAGTTGATATTAAATAGAATGGTGCAGTTGCGTATCTACAGTATGGCAGACATGGCACGTGCCATGGGCACCACTCACAAGGGGCACAATTTAGAGAATACCCATTAAAATAAATGACAACAATCTTAATTAAAATTATCCTGACAGGGGCGCAAATTCTATGCTTGCCATGAGTGCCTGAATACCTAGATACGCCTCTGAAATGGTACACTCACTCTTCAATTTCTTCAGGAGTGAGGTTATGACAGTGCTTAGCATCCAGATCATGAAGAGGCACTTGTTTTGTCAATTGTTGTCGACGATAGAGAGCTCCATCGCTTCCAGAGATCGGTAATTTACTTACAGGAAGTTGCTGCATGTACTCTGCTGCCTGAAATCACAAGGAATATTTTTTGCACTACCATATCAATTATATTTGCCACTCATTTACATCAAATTAGCAATAAATTATTTCCTGCATACTCAGTCCAGATTTAATACAAGTAAAAAAAATGTTACAGTTACAACAGACTGTTTATGAATCTAATTTCTTTTTTGTTGGTAATTTAAAGGAGAGTAGCACTACCCAATTTTTAAATCATGTATCAGATATGTAAATTCATTACAGACATGATACACTTCAAAAACTGTAATAATAACACAGCTCGCATAATACATTTCAATCATCAATGCAATTATTAATTTTTTCAATTTAAATTATTTAAACACATTTAAAGGTTCTACAGCTTAATAAAAAGGAGCACTATTATTTTCTTCTTCTTTCATTTACTCTACAACTCTTTCAGAGTCTTGGCTTTCAGGACTATATCATTCCATTTTTTCCTGTCCATTGGTCACTCTCCATCTTCATTTGTTAAGTACCTGGAGATCCTGGCACATGTAATCCAAACACTGAGATCTTGATTTTTCTTTCTTCAACCTCTTACTGTCCATTTCATAATTTTCTTTGGGAGCCTACTGTTACAGTCTTTGATATGGTCTATCCATTTTATTCACAGGGCTTTAATGAAATGTTTTATATCCTCATCATTTATTAGATTTTCAATTTCTACAGACAAACACACATACACACACATATATAATATATGCAGACATTGCTTTGCACAGGAAGAATTGGCCTGCTGCCCCTTATGAGAACTGCAAGAAAAGTTTAGAAAATTGTTAGCAAATGACTTTTTTTCTTTCCATTCTTCTAGTCTTCAGTCTTTTGAATGCTTGATTCACAGCTCTGAACACAATTTCAGAATTCTGGAAAGGTAAAGGTTTTAGTTTCTAAGATCTCAGATCCTGAATCACATTCAACTTCCTGACATAAAAGTAGGGAGATAAAAAAGAAATACACATATCGCAAGCCTCTGCCATAGTGGGACTAGCTGAACTATAAGGCATTGTCCATTTAGAAAGGGTGAAGAAAGGAATCAAAACAGGTGTGTCCTAAGAGTAGTTTAGAGAAGAACTCATGACTCTATTTCTATTGCATAAAAATCTAACAACTCTTTTCATCTAATTCAACAACACATCTATAAGTCACTGTTCTGGTTTTTATTTTGCCTCCTAGGCTTTCTTTCTACCATCAGATAGATGTACCATAATTAGGGTGTGTATTATGTCCTATATTTTATGTGATTGTCCCTAATTTTAGCATTGGGTGCCAGCAAAATTCTTTGAGATGCAAAATCCTGTCCCTATTAAAGAAGTCAGCCCAAACACCAAAATCAATGAAAATGAATTGTTTGAACAGTTGATGATCTTGAAAAAGGCTATCGTAGAGTGAGAAAAAGGTAAAAGAAATATCTGCTGGTGAAAACTGGTGTGAATTACTCAACAGTGTTGCAATACATTCATTAATAAATTTGAAGAAGAGTGTTGAATTTATTCTGCTGGATTCTTTACACAAATGCTAGTACTGAAAGGCTGTTTTCCCGGATGAATCCTGTATGGACTAACGAAGCATCTCCTCACTCAGCTCATACTCCTGAGTGAGGTGATGCTTCAGTTTTTTTGGCCAACCCTTTTAAAACTTCATTCAAGAAGTCAATGAGGCAGTTATCCTATTGGATCTATTTAATTTTTTTCAATCCATGAAGAACACTGCCTTACCTTCGGTCTCATAGCAAAAGAATAACACCAATCAATGTCAACTACTATGGTCGTTAATTCCATAAGTGGATTTTAGATTCCAGAAAGTGGCAGTGATTTTTCCTCTGCTGGAATGAGAATCTGACATTAATCTATATGCTGGGTTACAGTTTTTCCCTTCCAGATACATCTTCTAGCCAAAAACACACTAAGCTTTTAACATGCCTGGTAATGGTAGTATATGTAAGTGTAAGTGTACAATATGTGGCCCATTTGTACTGCTGTGGTATTCACCTGGTATTGATCAGAGAAACCATGCAAAAGTAAAGATCACCGCAGCTGACTCCCTAGGATTTTCAACAAGACTGGGGTTGAATTCAGCCTAGCTACAAGTATGTATCTAGTGTCACAAATACGTCACTGCTAGAACTTGAACTCAAGGACCTGCCGGTCAGATGCTACAGAGGCATTGGTTGTTGCCACTGAACAATCTCAGCTGGTATTTGGATATCCTATTGTTTTCCAATAATATGTTCTTTGGTTTCTTTAAATGAAGAGAACTGTCACAATGCTCAGAGAACATTGATTATAAAGAGCTCTTCAAGAGTCAACCTTATAAATACAGAATGTGGTTCATATCATTTTACCTAGGGCTTAATAATTTACAATAACTGAACGAATTATGCAGTCTTATAAGAATTAATGATCACTTACCACTTCCTCTGAAACATTAGGGGGTAACCAGTCGAATGACACTCCTTTTGATGAAGTGTTCTGTGCAGCAACAGTTTTCTGTATATCATCTGGCACCTTTATTTTTAAAACTGGAAATATTCATGAAATACTTTCACAATTTGCAAAATAAGAAATAAATCATTTTATAATAATAAACAAACCCACATTATATTCAGTTGTCAACTTCAACTTGTCAATTGTAGAAGAGTTTTTGAAATAAAAACAAAACTAAACAAAAGGATCTGTATTTTATCAAAAAATAAACTCACATCCTCCTTTCTTGGTTTTGCGACTACCACTCCCTAAGAGTATATCAAACTGTTCATATCCTTCATCATCCTTTACGTCATGATCTTCCTTCTTACACTTACAATTACGGCACAATTTCCTGCACATTGGTAAAGTCCAATTGATATACAGTAGCTATAATCAACAATTACATGAAAATTCACAAGGGCAAAAATGCACTTACCTCCAAAAATGAAGATCAAGTCCAGGACAGTTATCACCACATGCCAAACAAGGTGCTCCAGCTCCTATGTCATGAGCTAATCGATGTTGCTATTAACATATACAGACAACAGATAAATAATACGAATTTCACACCATTATGAATTTCATTATATAGTTCAATGAAAATAATTGTTACCTTCTTTTGCTTGCTTTCCAATTTCAACATCCATTCTGGAAGTTTTTCTGTTGAACTGGCCATGATATGAGTTTTTAAAGACAAGTCGTCAATGACTTTATTTTCAGGTTCTATCAGTTTTATAAGTAACAAGTTTCATGTGTGCAGGGTTAGTAGTTAGTACTTGTTAGTATGTGACTCATGAGAATGGCACGCCCACAGCAGGTGTGCTACAAAGCATTCATAGATAACGAATAAAACGTCACTTTACTAAAAGACAAACAACAAAGAACATGAAAGTGCTTTAATATATGTCCTTAAATTTGCAAACGAAGAACAAATGTGATAAAGGAACTGAATGACATAAAAGATCAAAAACGGGAATAAAACTGCAGGGAGTACAACAAGTACATAATAAATTTCAAGAATTTGTACCATTGATAGGAATTAAAGAAAGTAACAAAACTATGGATTTGATAATTGGGAAGTAAATAGGATAACAATTTTAAGCAATTTTAAAACAAAATAGATTTTTTAATCACGTAATGATTTAATTCCCAATGACATTTGGGAAGCTTTACTGCAAATGTTGCCAAACTGATACATCTCGAGAACAATTGCCTAACGTATTCACGCGCGTGAATTGACTGCCTTGAAATCGTAACAAAAATTGAAAAAGTAGATGAACAGGCGAATAATTTGTAATTGCCACTCACTTTACAACAGACTATCATATTTCTCGTTTACCGACATTCTTCAATAAAACAACTTTTTTAAATGTTTTGACTCTGCTAGTTTCATAAATTTACCGAATCTAAACGTTCTTTGGTCGTGTTTGTCACGTACTGATGCGCAACAGGTCGACGTTCACGACACGCCACCACGACAATTTTACACGAGTATCATTATCGCAATTGTAAGTCGTTTCCATTGTTCCCCTATGTAATAGCAAATACGTGATTATAAAGTCTCATTTGTCACTTTTTTACATGCATCCACATGCAAAATACCAATGGATAGTTAGTAGAGATAAAAAATAGTAGGAACGGGGATTTCCCAGAACAGACTGACGTATTCGTTACAAGAAATACTGTCACACCCACACTCCGCTACAGGTGTAAGGGTTTTTCGAGTGGGGCTCTGGAATTAGGATTTGAGATTCTTATCGCAGTTTAGTAAGACATTAATCGCGACAGGACAAAACATCATTGTAGTCTCATGCTCGAATTTTCTTTTCTTCAATATCACTCAAATGAAATTAGCTGCAATATTTTCAAATGCATCTATTTAAAAACATTGTGACATCGAGCTACTTCGAAAAGAAAATTAGCATACTTTGGAATCGGCTTGCTTCGCAACTAATGGTCGCTAAAGCATTTACGGCTAAACTCCACTTTCTTCTAAAACTTTATTTCAGAAACGAAAAAAATGGAATTATCTGTTTGAATTCTTTCCTTTGAAGATTTTAACAGGAAATTTACATTCTAAAATGGTTGAAATTATTATATCCACTTCTCTAGCAATGAAGAAATGTTTTCTTTTTTTTATATATTATAGAAAAAATGATTTTGAGCTTCATAATAATTTAAGAAAACAGTAATGATATGCAAAGAAATCATGATGGTCATATACAAATCAGAGTAATGTCATTTGCAGTAGAAGCTGAATGTATTTATGTTTATCAAAACAACTTGGAAAGATTGTTCCAAAATTTCAAAATGTAGCTATACATAGTCTAGACTAAGAGAAATATTATGTGCAAAAGGAAATATTACACTGAATAATTCAGTTTTAAATTGGTATGAACAGAACTTTATCGCCATTGTTTTTCCAATCTAACACAGCATTCTTTTGACAATATGTACTTTGTTTCTATTGAGTTTAATTTAAACCAAATTTAGCAAAACATCATTAACTATGAAAGAAAATAACAAAATGAACAATTAAATTAGGTTTTCAGCCTGCAGCAACATTCAACATTTATTTACCAACATTGCTGACACAATGTTCTGGATATCATATTTAAATGGCTGAGGTAGACGGGTAGTTTTAGGTGTGCACTAATTACTAATGACGCATAATTATAATTATAATCTGCATTGAATAATATACATTTCTAAACTTGCAGTCTTTCATATTAAAGTTTACTACTGTCTTGTGCTTGACTACTGAATTTTTCTCTTGAACACATCAAGAGTTAATTGTCATTTATTTCCAGTATTGAAATTTTCAAATAACAACTCCAAAATCTTATCAACAGTATTGTATATTTTGTATTTTAGTACAATTTTTATATTATTAGAAAAACTAAAGTATTTAACAAATTATTCAACAACAAAGGCACAACATCGAAGCATGCACCATAATTATGGCAACACTAGTGGTCCCAAGTTTGTTATATGTAATGCTTAAAGTTCATGACAATAAATCTGACAAATGGATTCTTGGGAATTAATTAATATATATTAACCCAACTCATATATATTAATCAATCAAACAATATATACATATATGAGTTGCAAAAATACATAAAACTAAAAAATTAATCTAGATTATATCATGTTAGAAATATTTCAATGATTTGAAAGGAACATTTTAGAATTCTACAAAAAATAATAATACATATGTATACACTTTGGGACCTTTTACTAAGAAATGTCAGACTGTAGAGCTGCTCAATTGAACTTTAAGTACTCGTACTTTAATAAGACATCTTTGATATCTTCTTTTCATACAATGATTCACTAGGTTCAAGAGCTTTCCTGTAAAAGAAACAAAATTTAGGAAATTTGCATATATTGCTTCGTGTTGTTGGAATATCCAAAACTAAGTAGCAGAATTAAACATTATTTGCAGACATTATGTATTATGGTGACAAAATAAAATTTATTACATTGCATGGAATAATGTTCTCAAGCTTTGCTTCACATTCATCAGAATTAAAAAGTTTAAACTCAGTTTGACTTAATGCATAATGAGTAAAAGATGAGGGGCATGAATAGCACCAATTCTGTCACAGTTGTATCTGTCACATTGTATAAAGTTTAAACTTATAGCAGTATTATCTAAATATTCTAAATTATGAGACATGATAAACAGTTGAAACATACAACTCTTTGTTCTGAAAATATTTTAAGTTATGATCGTAAGTAGACATTTTAAATTTAGGCAAATGCCGATTTTACTCTTTTGACATAGGCACTCCACAGTTAATTATATACTCAGTCCATGACTTTGTGCTATTCCAGGAACTACTTTTGCAAAGCTCTACTTCAGGGTTAGAACATAAAATGCCTGTTCTGTTAATTACCTAATTTTTTAATATTATATTGGCTATTTACAAGTGTGATTCACAGCTGAGTCATCTTAAAGAGAGAGAATTCCATTCTCAGAACATTATCTGCCCTTCTTATTGCCAGCGATTTCTCAAATTACAATCAAGAGTACTTGTCTAGAATACTTCAGAGATAAAGATTGGCCATTGTGTTAACTTCGATACAAAATAATTCCACAAACATCAATGAATCATTTGAATCAATTTACAACTGATTTTGCTCTTTATACAAATTTATAATCATGAAAACTCAGAAGGTAATACCATAAGTTTTACTATCAAAATTCCAGAACATTATTCAAAACATCACTCACATACTAACTTTATGTGCAATAAAAGTTTTCAATCCGCTTTCAAACTTTTATAAAAGATTTTTAGTCGATATATTTGTACACAACAAAATTAATAAAGAAAAGGGTATGACAAAGATAACTTTTGAATAGAATTATTAAATTTATTCTTACTGTTTGAAGCCATGAAATCTAAGGATGAAATGTATTCTTTTTCCACAAAAATTAAATCTTAAGCATTTTCCGCAGCAACAGCTTGGAGTTTGGTTTTCTTCTTTAATATTCTGTTCTTTATTGCATTTAATGCATGAACTGTTAAATTGTTCATTTTGCTAGGAACTTTCTGCAGCAGCCGAGGAATCGAGCCAACATTCTCTTTGGCCCAAATTCCATTACCCCTTTTTTCTGCACGATTTTCAGCATGCAGAAGTTGTTGGTAATATTTCAAATATAAAGGATCTTTCTCTAAATGAAAATCTAGAGGTGAAACTGATGCAAAACCCAGGGAAACTAAATCAAGGCCCACATTGTTATTCTGAAATGTCAAAGTAAATTCATTTTAAAAAATAGCATAAAAATAGAATGAACATAAGAAAGCTAAGTTTCATTACCTGTTTTGTCACTATGCAACTAACTGATGTAGGGTTTCACTTTCAGGACAGAAAATTCCACACATGTTCCAACAATAACATGTTGAAGCCAGGAAAGGCCATTAGGAGTTAAATTGATACTTGAAATCTCAACAGGAAGATCAGGAGTTCGAGGTCGAATCCACTGGAGGGATATAATTGGTGTGTGATCAATTAGAAGAAGAGGCGGTGAAGAACCAAATGGAGGTATGACTCCTACAGCTTTCCCATGAAGTTTTATATGCTTTTCAATGAAACTAGATGGAAAATCTTGGGGGCGATAGAACTTCTTAAACTGAAAGAAAAGTTTGAAAGTAAGAAATAGGAATAATGTCTTTTGTATAGTGAATTACCATTAAAAAAGACTTACTGGTCTTACACTTCTCAGAGCAATTGCTAACCCAACAACGGCCACAGAATACACTCCATACTGAAAATGATAATGAATATTACAGCAAAGGAATGGCAAAAAATATATTTAGAAACTATTCCTGAACTGGTACCTGAACGCCCCGTATGTTTTGATCCATCAAGACTGTGAATTTTTCAAACAAGTTAGGTTCTTTAGACATTTCGGGGATGTTTACGCTCGACTATAACAGCATAAATAACAAACTACATATATAATTTTTACACGTAATATAGAGAAATGACAAAATTAATATCGTATGTTCGAAGTAAAACTTTCATAGTCGTTACGAAAACTTCTAAAATAGATCGGAAACAATAAAAACCCTACTGCGCATCGCATACAAATCTTGACAAACGAACATCACATTGCGTTAAAATTGTTTCAGACGGACGCTCGCTGCACCTCGGTTGCGCTGTAAAATGTAGTGAAGTAGTGGAGAGACAGTGGATGTTGTATTTTAAATGTTCTTAATGTTTCTGACTTTACAATGTGAAATTACGATTTATCAACTTTACCGTGCACTGTCCGATAAATCTAGCCGTGCTTGAAGTGATGTTCATTCAAAATGTTGGCGTGCCTTAATTGCTAATTCCAGTTAGTTTCTTTTGGTAGTTTGAGCATTGTAATTTCTGGCTTCCTTCAAAAGTGATGTAGCCCAGAACAACGCCTGTACTTCGAAGTTTGTGAATCGAGAATAATTCTCGTCTTCTTGATAGTAAAAACCTATTTAATCATGACTGATAAGGAATATGTTGGCCTCTCTGTAAGTACGATAAGAACCAAATGAGATAATATTCCTTGTTTATATTCACCTGAAGCAATTATAATCCTTGATTATTTGATAATATTTTTCATGCTGTATTTTAAGATTAAAATATAATTGTGTAGTGAATATTATTGTATTTGAAATGCAAATTGAGAATTCATGTGTGGTATTACAGAAAGAGGAGATTGCAAGACAATTTATGCTTCCTGAAAGAAAATCAAAAATTGCTACTCTCCTTAAACAAGATGGGCAAGCATACTGCATATGCAGATCTTCTGATTCATCGAGGTTTATGATGTAAGTGTTAAAGTCAAAGAAGTTGTAGTATTATACACATATTGCTTGAGATTTGAAATATTATAAGTTATTAATAACTAAATACTCATTTCAGATATTTTTCTTTCTGATTGTTTTGAATGAATTATTGAATACAATAAAATACAATGCATACTAATTTTTTTTTTAATGTTCATTAGAGAGTCTTTTAAATCTAGAGTTAGCTGTCAGGGTTTATATCTTATGTTTGAAATAATAAATATCATACAATGATAAAACTTTGATTTACTAGTTTTTAGGAGATAGAGGTAAATATTTATGCTAAAGATTTACTAGTACTCTTGAAAATTTTGAACGTGTAATTGAATCTCAGCATTTATATTTATTTAAGTATTATGACTTAATTCCACTCAAGAGGTGTGTTAATATAATGATCATTTACATGGAATATTCCAAAAAAAGAGGGTAAAATTGAAAAGATATGCTTTTATTTATGTACTGTATTCCTAAATAGATTTGTATTGTGATTATGGTTCAGTGTGGAACTTTTGATTCCAGGCTTAGGACAGTAACAAGTCACATCAGCCAGGTCTGCTATTTATAAATGTTAATATCCCGATTTTGATGAAAGTGCGACTTATTATATATTACTACGTATGTTTTATTCACGTTTATGAAGGGGCAGTACTAAATCAACCCACACTTCAACCAATACTGACATACTAACATTTACAAGTAATGTAGGCTTGTGGCTTGTCTTATTACTACCCCAAGCTCTTCGTTTGAACTATTTCTTTGTTTCAAAACTAAAAAAAAGGTTTTCCATTCCATTAATATTGTTTTTTCAATGAAGATATTTGGGTCATAAACAGTCTTTAGCTTAACTTGCAACCCATGTCTGAGAGCACTTCTTCTTGTTTTGGATAATTTGGGATCCGTGTCTCTTTGCCACCTTTCGGGACAGCTGTGCCTGTCACGCCAAGATAGCAGAGGAGGAGGGGTGACCATCCGGTCTTAAGCTGCAGCAACTTTCCTGTTTCTTTCTTTTTCTCATTGAAAAGCTTAGGCAGGGCAGGTACACAGCTCACACGCCGGAATCTTTTTGCGCTGCATAGTATGGATGGGGCACAGTGGGCAGAAGCATGAGCGAAGAAACAAAACTTCTCTTTAATCAATTCTGTCCAGCATGGTTAAGAAACAAAACTAATACTGAAGATGTAGAGAGAAGTTATGTCTGACTTATTTATTTATTAACAGCAATGGAACAATAATTATTGTTTATTAAGAGCCAGCTCAGAGAGAAATCAGAAAGATATCTCGTGAAACATTACCGTAAAGCTCTTCATTATTTATAACAATAATAATGTATTATTATTATTATTATTATTATTATTATTATTATTATATCTGCATATTAAGCAAATAAGAAAATCTTAATAAAGTTATTAAAAATACTAATGAAATATAAGTAGTAAATTAATAATTATTAAAAATAATTAATAAGAAAATATAATTTCCTTAAAATGAAAAAAAAACTGACTGAATAAATGCTCAAAGTGACCACCATTTACCAAGAGAGAGGCATTTACTCTTTTCGATGTAGTGGCATATGTTAAAGAGTAACAAGAACAGAATAAGTGCTTTCTCATTTTTCCAATTAAAATTAAACGCATTTCCTCAGCCCGAAATCTGAGGGCACGTGGCCAGGGGCCGCTAAAAGTGAAAGGGATGCCGAAGGTATTTCACACGTTGCCAAATTGCCAAAACTAGAGTTGCAGAGAGAAATTGCAGAAACTAGAGTTTCCAGACATGGCTTGTGAGATATGATAAAGATCCGGTATTATTATTTGTGTTAATTCACTTTCAACCTTTTGAAATTCTAGATAATGTATTGTTTATAGATTATTTTGGAGGTAAGCAAGTTACAGCAGTATGTGGGAGTAAAGTAACTTTAGTCCATTTTTTAAATATGAGCCCCCTAAGGGTGTATAGTACACCCCTGTTATGTATACACGATATCATGCCCCATTGATAAGTTTTTGTGTGTACAGTTTTTTGTTCAGTCATCTATCTTTCCCTTGTAGTGGCTGTGACAACTGTGAGGAATGGTACCATGGTGATTGCATTCGCATAACTGAAAAAGAAGCAAAGTACATAAAACAATTTTTCTGTGTGGTGAGTATAATATTATAGACAGTATTAATTTAATAGTCAGTACATGTCTGGTCATTACATATCCAATACGACATTAATAGTATCAGAGAGTTCAGAACACATTTGTAGATAAACTTGCCTTAATAACGACCATTAATGATATCAAATGACTCTGGCCAGAGAAGCCTACGAAGCCTAATAATACACATATGTTGAGATTTAATCACGAATAAATGCAGTCTGAAAAGGTTTTTGAAATGCAGCTGTGCTAATACAGGATAAGTTTGAATGATTTTATATTTTTAAATGATATAATCTCAGGGTGTATCAGGGCTCTCTCTCTTACCCCCCTCTCTTCCACCCCTCTCTTTTTGTTTGTTTAATGAGAAGTAGTTGAAGGAATTATGCTTCTAATGAATTTTTCACAATATCTCAAATTCTGCTATTTGTGCTACAACTGTGCCTTTTTTATCCCTGTCAAGTTATTCTCCAGAAAACAACTTGCAATTGCTCTATGATCTTGGCTACTTTGATTTTACTTTTTGTATTAGTTTTATAAAAATTACACTTTAACTGATTATATTACAATATATCATAAATTTTATTTAGTCAAGCTTTTACTGTGACGTATGATTTTTTTTAATGAAATCTTATTTGCGAAGGGTTCATGCTATTTATTGGATAAATAAGTAATTAGGTAAATGTCTTGCATGTGTTATAGATATTTAACTAAATGCAACACATCAAACTTATCATAAAATTTAATGTGTGTTGTAGAAATAAAGCAAATTTTTTTCATTTTACAGTGTGCAAAAATGTGATCAATTAGTAGAAAGATCCAGCATCTTTGCTGACTTTTCTATTTAATTTTATTTGTGTATCACTTGGTTTTAACTAATAGCATAAAAATCATATTGAAATAAATGTTTTACCCATCATTAGATTCAAGAACTTTTTTTCAGCGTTGTCGAGAGGAAGATCCAACATTAGTTACCCGGTATAAACCTCGGAAACGAGAAGGAGAGCGAAATGAAAGGAATGATAGGAATGACCGAAATGACCGGAATGACCGAAATGAACGAAATGCATCTGGAACTGATGAAAAGAGATCCAAGAAAAGGCGAGACAAAATGGAATCATGTGAGTAGGATAATCTTGTATTCAGAAAGCAAACTTCGGATAAAGTTTACAAGTTGCAAGATCTTGGACATACTATAAAAAGATTCGTTTAATTTTGTTTTGTTACATCATTATTTTATTATTGATTGAATATTACAAATCCTGTATATTTTTGTCTTAAAAAACTGTAAATGTTCAAATTAAAAGTTAACAACGTGTGTTAACTAGATTTGTCTTACTTGAAAATGATTTATACTAGCTATTTCATTCACAGTAATAATATCAAATTTACCATGATAATATAATTTTATGCCTTCTTTTTAGATGGTTCGGCAGGAATTGATAAGGAACTAAGAATTGTCAGTAAAGTTACAAGAAAAATTATTATACTGATTTGTTATATTCAGCATCATTGTCTAATGAGTCATTGAAATGTCCTCAATTATTTTTTTCAATCTAGTTGAAGAAAAGGTGAGATCATCTTCTAAACGATGTGGCCGTTGTTCTGGGTGCTATCGCACTGAGGATTGTGGGCGATGTGAAGGATGTCGAGATAAGAAACACGGTGGCTTTCGTCAGCGTCCCCGATGTGTCCATCGTCAATGTGTTAATGCAGCACCAGTGAGTAGGAGAGCTTAATGAATTTAAAATTACAAATTCTATTTGGAATTAATATGTTTCTCAATTTTCTTAGTTATTTTTCATTAATACTATGACTGTACCCATTAGCTGTTATTCATTATTATAGTGTAATTACTTTAATTGAAATAGGTGACAGGACAGTTTCACAGGCTTAAAAAACTCAATAAGATTAGTGTGTAATGAGATTGCATTGCCTTTAGAAAGTTGAACTTAAAAGAAATTGGTTCTATAACTGCTGTATTGTAAGCTCTTTTGTTTAATCAACTCTAACCGTGTGTTTTATTGCATTTGAAGCGTGAATCTCGAACTTCCCGTGATGCACGAGGTCCAACATACAGACGCAAGCGAAGAGACTCTAGCTCTGATGGTGCTGATGGACGTGGAGGTCCAGGGCGATGGGTTCAGGCAGAGGGTCCGCGGCAATGCTATGGGCCTACATGCACCCAAGCTTCCCGGCCAGGAAGCAAGTACTGCAGTGACGAATGTGGAATCAAGTTAGCCACAAATCGTATCTATCAGGTGAAAATTCAATTATCTCTTGAAGAGTACATGAAGATAATTAAATGATTTCTTTTTAATTTAGTAAAAGTTCTTCGGATGAGAAAAGATGGTTAAAGTAATATGGTCAAATGTTTAAAAAAATTGTATAATGCCTTGAATGCATACATTTTGTGTTACCCTAAACGTTGTTCAAATTCCTAGTGATGGAAAGTAATACCATAGAGGAAAGAGTTTATAGAGGGGCTATGCAGTGCATGTAAACTTGCCCCTTTCAAAAATAGTGCCATTGTCGTAAGTCTGGTCCTGCAGAAGATTGTGACCGAGTACAGTGCACACAGGTGGTAAATCTGCCTCTGTGCGGATGCAACTGATGGTAAATCGTTCCGGATAGCCTGGACAACAAATCTGCCTCGTTACCCTCACTACCAATTTCATTACTTCAGTACTCGGTGGCTGCAGATTCAAAGAATTGGTATTGATGGTACTGGTAATGGATACTGGTGAATGTCTTTCCTCTAAGCTAGAAGCAATACCAATAATTTGAAAATGTCGGCACTGAGAAGTGAAGTAGTAAAATCAGTAAAGAAATGGAGTTACGACTTTTTGCTCACTTCACTGTCACAACCTTCAGAGGCTTGGTAGATGCAGATGCAATGGTAGTAATCTCTGAATGGGACAGGGTTTTGTGTCGTCTTTCCATGAACTGGGTGGACACACCTTTTCTCTATGGTAAGACAAAAAGTGTAGTGGTGTACTCTCGGTTACTCTTTATCTTACTAGCACACTATAAACGTGAAGGAACAATATGGCCTTAGACTATAAATAAGCTTATTTGAAAGAAATTTCCCATGTTTACCAAGTAATTTGTTAATTTTAAAATAGTGTTCAAAAAGCATCTTTGCAGTGGATGCACAGCCTCCCTCTCTGATTTGTAATTTTCTACTTAAGACTTTCACTTCTTTAATTATCTGAGTGCAACAAATTATGCCAAGAGGTTGTTACAGTCAGTCGAGGCCAACAAAAGCTTTTTTGACAGATGCCTAAAACAGTTGAGAATCACTGAAGACTGTATCGCTCCGTAAATTATAGTGTACCAAGTAATAATGTCTTGGAAGTTGTCCATTTAGTGAGTGCTATTAGAAGTTAGAGATTATTTTCACAAGTGATTGAGTTTGTTCTGATGTTGTCTCTAAAAATAATATTGTAAGAATTGATACAAATCTTTTCAAAGAGCATGAGAGAACATGAATTCATAAGAGTATAAGCAAGCATAAAGGAATAAAAATGTTATAGATTCTTGAGAGCATGAGAGTGTATTAATTATCTGATAAAGAAATTAAAAGTGAAACCATAAATGTTGGTAGTAAATGGACAGCCCACAAGGACCTAATATCAAAGAGCCCATGATGTTTACTTTTATCACACATTCAATCAGGCTCTCAAAATACCAATTTTTAATAAAAAAAAATAATCCAAGTAAATAATATTTCTTGGATGTGTCAAATTACTGTCATACTTGGTCAGGCAAGTGGACCAAGTAGCGTATATATTATTGATGTGAAATCTAGAATACTAGCATTTGCATTACATATTACTACACAGTTAATAAATCAAATTAAAAAGCAAGGGTTGGCATTTGTAAGCATATATATGTAATGAAAGGAATTGATTTTTCAAAAAGGTGCTACCCCAGCGGATTCATGAGTGGGCCTTGACACCGTGTGTAGCTGAGGAAAGCAACAAGCGTGCTTTGGAGAGTGTGCGCAAGAGCCAGCTGGAAGTGCGTCGTATTCTTCAAGATCTGGACAAGCGCCATAGGGTGAGTTGCATATAGAATTATGAGGGGCAAAATGTGAGGTTGTAAAATGTTTTTCAATGTTGAATTCACAGTTTGGAATGTTATTGAATTTGTGAACACCTCAACTCAACCTCAGAGTTTTGCCCTATAAAATTCAAGAAGTGAAATGAAGAATAAATGAAATGAAAAAGAATAGTGAAAAAAATAATTGTGAAACAAAATTTCTACAGCACTGAAATCATGCACTACTTCACCGATAATTTTATGAGGTGTATTCATTTGTGAAATTGACCCTTTTTGTTATTGAAATTCATTCATTAATTT
This sequence comes from Acheta domesticus, assembly GCA_031308135.1. NCBI lineage: Eukaryota > Metazoa > Arthropoda > Insecta > Orthoptera > Gryllidae > Acheta > Acheta domesticus. The sequence continues at coordinate 86,816,730 of JAHLJT010009355.1, forward strand.
GATGGGCATACTAAAGCACACAATCTGTTTATTTAATAAATAATTGGTTAGATGAATAATTGAAGGTTTAAAATAAATTAGCAAATATTCATTGTCAGTTGAACAAAAATTTTACAAAATTGATTAATCAACATGTACTTATGTGCTGCCAACAACAAGATCTCTCATAATACACGAATTTGTCTCATGCCTACATAATGGTTGTGAAATAATTTAACCTGTAGCAATATTACATAATATTTTTTATTAATAATATGCATTTGTGTACTTAACTTTTAAATCGAATTTCAAAATTTAAATGTTTACTACTTACCTAATAATGTGCCTATGGAACAGAAAATCTTTTAAAGAGTGCCAACTGTAACAGGGATGTCCAACTTGCAAGGCCTCAAGGGCCGCACCTAAAACCTTTCATATAGTCACGGGCCTGTATTTTCATTACACAGGTGATCCAAAGCGGCCTCACCCTTAGTGTTGTTCTTGGCAGTTTGCCTGGCTGCTTTGAAATGGAACCATATGTCACATCAGGTCATACCCTACATAAAGCAGTGAAACACATTGGGATGATTTTCAATTCCTGAATTCATCTTTAAAATTCTGAAATCCGGAAAAAATACTTAAATTTAAACTTAAACAAAATTTTTAATATTAAGAGGGTGTTGAACCCAACAGAGCACATGTACTATACACACAATGTTCTCGCCCGAACATGGATGCACGAAACTTTCACTTTTGACTAATAATTTTTTCACAGTCCAAAATAAATGGCACCGCGGACCACCAATTGGAGATCCCTGAATTAATAAATCACTCCATTATCTTCAAAATCTTCAAGTGAGATTCCAGCCAACTGTTAATTTTTTTTTCTGGTACAAGCCTATTTTGAGTTCTCTAGACTGTGTTTACTGGAAGAGGATAGCCTGTTCAAATAAATACATTAACCATCTTATATTTCAGATATAAAATGTCTTAATAAACAGATAATTACTAAACATATAATTAATTAATTTAGAAATGCACATAAAATGATTTTGTTAAATTTGGTTGAAATTCGTATTGAAATTATGGGAGAGAATGTAGCAAATCCTCTTCTGAAATATTAAAATAATTTTCCAAGTGTTAAACTTTGTAATTAAGATTTTCAATTTACAGGAGTTGGACATGAGTGTAGAAAGAGCAAAGACAGCCCAAGTGGATGCACGTGCAGAAGAGGAAGCTGAGGAGGAAGGGGAAATGAGCATGTACTGTATCACTTGTGGACATGAAATTCATTCTCGAATGGCCATTAAGCACATGGAGAAGTGTTTCAACAAGGTAAACAGTTTCTTTCTAGAAAATTCAAACAATCAATTGAAATTACTATTGAAACTCCCAAGTCTCAAATTCAAAAAAATATTTTGATACATTTAACATGTAGACTCTTCTAAAATTCTTTTCTATGGAAAATCATGGAATATAAATATGTGAACATGTCATATCAAAAATCAACCATTTATTCATTTTCCTGTAATGTAGCATATTTCACTCATTTTTAGTATGAAAGTCAGTCATCATTTGGATCTATTTACAAAACTCGTATTGAAGGAAACAACATGTTCTGTGATTACTACAATCCTGCTAATCGCACATACTGCAAGCGATTGCGAGTTTTGTGTCCAGAGCATTGCAAGGATCCCAAAGTCAGTGACACAGAGGTAAGAAATGGATGAGATGCACTCTTACATTTGATGTACCTGTCAGTTGAAATATTGTAATTTAGAACTAGAATCTCTTTAACTAACCATACATTTTGACAAAAAAATTTGTTATTTGTAGGTTTGTGGATGTCCATTGGTGACTAATGTATTTGATACAACAAATGAATTTTGCCGGGCTCCTAAAAAGAGCTGCCTTAAGCACTATAGATGGGAGAAATTAAGAAGGGCTGAAATTGATATGGAACGTGTACGTCAGGTAAGATGATAAATTAATAATAACAATAATAGTAATAATAATAATAGTAATGATAATAATAATAAAACAATTAAATATGACAAAAATGCTAAGTTTTTATGTGTTGTTTTTGTTCATGTTTATGAGTTAATTATAGGTTTTATGTTAAGAGCTTTAGTTTGAGTTGGAGGTTATATTTAAAACAGTACTTTGACCCTGAAACTTTTCTGTTTCTTTTAGTGGCTGAAAATAGATGAACTCATAGAACAGGAGCGACAGATACGTCACATGATGGCAAGTCGGGCAGGTGTGTTAGCTTTAATGTTGCATTCCACATACAACCATGATCTCATGGAACAAATGACTTCAGCCCAAGATCAAGAACAATTTGCTGCAATGGAAGAAGAAATGCAGCGCCAGTACCAGCAGTAAAAAAATAATAATAATAAAAATACTTTTTAAAAAAGCAATCACACAAATATGTGTGGGAAACAGCTTGCAACAAATTAATAGCTGTTTCGTATTGGAAATGAGTGAATTAAATACTTATTATAAGTGTAATAGTTTAGTTTCATTAGGTTAATAAAATTTGTTATCCAGATTTCTTGTATTGCTATTGTGTTATGATCAAAGCCTGGAAGTTCACGCATTTATTTTATCTTCATTAGGCAGGTAAAATGGCATTTATATTTACGAAAATAGGCATGCGAAAAATCATTTATTCTGGCTAAAATAGGGGTGCAGAAAGGCATGTATTAATGAAATACCACATTTAAAAAAAATTATTGTAAAAAATTAATAATTCAAATGATTGACTTTTTTATTCTAACTCAAAAGTTTACATTAAGTACTTATGTGTAAGGAAACAATCATTTCTTTGTAATCTTCATTCCACATGATCACCTGGTATAATGACTACAAATTTGTATTATTTGCGAAGTGTGTTTTCGAAATGCTATTGTGCCTCTTTGCCGAAATGCCCTTTTGAATCTTAAAAATGTATTTAGTGAAAATAATGTATTGTGTGTTCTTTGCACTTGTGTAATTGCCAGCACTGAGAAGGGTAAGGGAGAGCTCTGGGTCAAAAGGAATCAGTGGTAGAGATGGCTCAGGGTATCAACTGATGTCACTGCAGTGCCTCTGATTAGAAAGTCCTAGATTTGAGACCTAATGGTGGCGGGTTTTTTTATACTGGCTTATCAGCTAGGTTGAATTCAGCTGCTGTCTGGAGGAGAATTCTAGTGGCTGGCTTCTCTAATCAGTAGTTTTCCTTGGTTTCTCCAATCAACACCAGGCAAATGCTGGAGCAATACTGTAACAAATGGATCATTGACATCTCACTGTCTTTCCTTCCTTTCCAGATCACCGATATCTTGCGTGATGCAAACACACAATACTCTTATGGGATTAATGACCTTAGAATTTGATGTTCCTGGAATCAGTAATCGATCAATTAAAAGGGATTAGAAACCATACTCAAAACTAGGATGGGATTCCAATGTGGATTTGCTCGTTGTTTGCAGACATTTTGTCACTTCTGGATCACAATTCTACTTCTCTCTTCTCTGCTTTTCTCCATAAAACTTAAGTATTCCTTGACTGATCTTGGCGGGCGCTGCACCTAAATAACTTAAATTACTTTCAGGTTGCACTACACTCAGCAATTCTATTTTTACTTCAGTGAACGACTACAACTTCGCAGAACTTTGGTTTCAACTATCACTCGTCCAAACAAAAAAAACTTTCTTTCCCACAAAAAATAACCGACTTCCATCTTTTTTTCCCAAAGCTCCCTAGCAACCACCTGCGATCATCTACTCTTTTCCTGAATAATTGGTATATCACAGTAGTAGTATAATATTGTGTAGCAGTTACTAGTAATACCATAAAATATGTGCTGTTATAGTACCACTAGTTTCTGCTTCTTCCGTTTTGAGTACCTGAAATTAAATATGAGTAATGGCCCAAGAATTTTTTTGCACATTATTAATTATTTTTTAAATAATTAACAAAAAGAAATACAAAATCACAATTTATCTGTGAATTTTAAAACAATGGCAAATTTGTGTTCCTGAAATTTATTCACAAATTACAGGAAATTTTCTCTTAATGTATTTAATTAATTCCAAATCTTCAGTATTTAGAAAACACATTTATTTCAAAAGAAACAAGAAACAACAAAATATAATTACAACAGACATTAAAACACAAAATGTACATATATTTCATTCATCATTATTGGATAATTCGTTTTATTTAGTATTGATTTGTGCCTTCTCATTCACATAGGGCCTACCATTCTTTTGTAATATTTTTTTAAATCAAAACTAAAACTTTTTTTAAAGCACCAGAAATGTTAATATTATCAGCACAAGGGCTGGTAAGATTACATTAGGAATACTGAACAGTAAAAGGCATGTAATCATAAAATCAGCCTCCAAAATAAATCAGTCAAGGAGGCAAACGGATTGCGAGAGCAATCATTTGTAGTAAGGAAAGTAACTCTTGAGTCGTGTCACTCACTCGAACCATCTTCGGAGTTCTTAAGCAGATATCGGCGGTCGGACGACTAGCAACCGCAATCTGCACACAATTCTCACTTTGTAAGCACCACGGGCAATTCCACCAAAATCTTGGCGAATGTTAACGAAGATCCGGCTGATGAAAGTATGTAATTATTTCAAAGTTCAGCATCAGGCCTACTCTCCGGGTTCATAGGCAGATTTCCAGATGTCTGCAAGGCAGACGGACGAATGGAAACGATAGAACATAGTTAGCGGCAGAGTCATGTGGCTGATGATGGTCCAGAGCACCTTGCCGTACACGTCGTAGCGGTCGTCGATCTTGTCGTGCGACTTGATCTCGAAAGTCTCTGTGATCCAGAGGGCCACGTTACACACCACGAGGAAGGTGACAAGCTCGCGGCCTGGCTTCTCCTGGCGCAACGCTCGCTCGTTGCTGCAGCGCCGAAGGCCGTCGATGATGAACGGTGTCTGGATCAGCACCTGCAATACCTGCACGCACAGACACCTGCGGTTAGATTTCTCATGACAACCAGTGCTTGATTTATAAAATATTAAGTCCTGGAACGCGCCCAAAATTAATTAATATTTAATAGTATTAGTTATACAGTAAACCCTCGTTAATGCGAATTCATCGAAATAATCGGACTTCCTGTTATAAAATTTTGTGTTATCCAATTATTACAAATAACCGTAATCCCTTGCCAGGACCCAAGTTTTGTTCCTTGGAGAAAAAAAAAAGAATAGAGCAAACTGATGTTTATGTCATATCATAGAGTATATTTAGCCCTATTCCTTCCGAATTACATAGAGTACATTTAGCACTATCCGTATCAAAAGTTTATAGAAATAATTTCGAGCCGTTTTTGAGAAAATCTTGTTTTGCTATTTGTTTAAATTGCACATACTGACGCAATAATGCGCGAAAACTACTAAAATTATAAAAAATGTACAGAATCTTAATGAAAGAACTCGCTATGGAGAACAAATTGTATTTGAAGGAAAAATCTCTATCTTCAATTTTGTAGTTGTAGGAAGATGCGTAACAAAATTTTGCAATTTTTGAAAATTCAGAGTTAACCGTGAAAATCAGACATATGTCACCTTAATAAGTGTATTTTACTCTATTCTAACAAGAAATTTAAAGAAAAAAATTGGAGCCGTTTTTGAGAAAATGTTGAAAATGTCCGAGGGGCTTCATGTCAAGTTGTAAGTAAAGTTCATGTAAAGTAAAGTAAGTAAGTAAAAACTTTTGAAGAATGTTTTTCAAAATATCAAAGCTTCGACTCGAGTCAGAGGGACAGGAGTTTCTTCAATTTGGAAAAAATCTTACGCATGGTTTAGGCACTAGTGGTGTTCACAGACAGACGGACGTCCGCCCGTCAATTGGTTTTTCGGTTTCAAGGTTCCACTAAACATGGATTCTGGCTACACCTAGTGTTAGGGGATTTTTTTTTCTTAATTTAGCAACTGGATTTATCCACTTTTTCGTTATCAGGGCCCGACAATGATTTTTTTCTGCCGAAAATTCGCCGTTTCTTCGAGCAGCATTACTTAATTTTCCCTATACTACGCATACTAGTGGAACCCGGCAGACGTTGTTCTGCCCTTCATCTCCCTCTTTCCCTTTTCATCTCCCTTTCTCTGTCTCTCCCTCCCTCCCTCTTTTTCTCTCTCTCGCTCTTTGTCTCTCCGTCTCTTTCTGTACCTGTCAATCTCTGTGTGTCTGTCTCTGCCCCTCTCTGTCCGTCTCATTCTCATTTAGTTGCAGATTCTGCACGTCTTTGAGCAGGTGAGATAATATCGAGAAGCGCCGGACCAGCAAAAATGTAATAGAATGATCATGAAGGTCTCATCCTGTAGATTAAAATGTGGGAAACGTTTCTTTGAGGCCTTTGGTCTCAAAATTTTAATTTTTAATGCCCTAGAACGCCTCGTTTAGGAGTTATTTAACCATATTGCTGCCGAGTTTTTGCAGGTTGCATTTGACGTGAAATATTTAGTTTTGTTCTACTATGTACATATTATATATATGTATGTATACACACATAAAATCTTACGCCGTATATATGTATGTATACGGGAACGTAAAAAAAACAAAAAAAAATTCGCTATGAAAAAAATCATGTCACGAATTAATATCAAAGTAATTTAAGGATGCATATCAAGTGTAAATCGAGAATATATTTCAGGGGGGAGAAGATTTCAGTTCAGATCTTCCCCCCCAAAATACTTTCAAAAAATTTAAAAAAAAATTGTTGGCTTGAAATAATAAATATGTGTAGTCAAAATGGGAATACTCCTGTGGAATATGGTGCAATTACCATGTAAAGCCGTAGTTGTTTTCAATAAAATTTTAAAATAATGTCGGGTTTGAGGGGTAAGGGTGGGGGGCTTAGGAGCACGATGCTTTTATCAATCCATAAAAATGTTTTTCTTCTCGAAAGAAAAACCTTGACAACTTTCAAACAACTGCATTATCACAACCAATTGATTTCTTATCCCACAAAATATAAAATGTTATAATTTAAAATTGTTGTGATCTTTGACAAAAACTTGTACTTTTGATTAAAATTACGAAATTCGTACCGCATCTTTAATTTATAATTTTCCGTCAGGGCTAAGAGAGAGTCTCTTGCGAGGTGCTGGATCTCACTATTTTAGATCGAAAGATAATCGGGAACGTGTAAGGGAATAAGGCTTGTGCTGATCCGAGAAAAGGACTTACCTGAAGTAATATTGTAGTTAGAGAGAGGAAGTTGCTCCTCTGCACCGCAGGAACTATGCTGAATATCGCGTACAGAAAGAAGGCGGGGATGCATATGAATAAAAGCAGGTCATCCAGCAGCGAGATGGGATGTTTGTTGATGTCCAGTCTAGTCATCTGACGGTAGGCGAATATCACAGAGAACGTCATGAGAACCAATAGGATCAATTCGGAGGCTGTGTTCACTGTCAGGCCGATGTCTTCGTATGTCCTGGTGTAAAGAAGGAAGCCAATGAATGAATAAACAAAGTCTTGGAATAAATGTGACAAATTTCTAAGGCATTAAAAGGGTCGAAAATGATAACGTTTTACTAATGAACATGCAGTGTGACATTTCATACAACGGAGATACACATGTGGTATTTCCCCTCCTTATTCACAGATGTAGGTAGGTCACGTTCTGACGCAGTCAAGGAGATTTCATATACCTGCCGAACATCTGTGTGTACGGGATTGCATAACAATCGGGGACAACTGCATGTATAAATGCATTCGTTACATACAATGCATTTATACTGCATGATCATCGATAAAAAGTGATCATTTTCGACCCCTCTACATGCTCTAGAAGTTTGAAACATTTTCCGTGACATTCTGCATACTGAAAACTACACAATATAAATATTTAGCATACTAACACAACTAATAATTATTACTTTCTCGTAATTGAAATTATTTCTTCCAGAGTGTAAGTTGCAACGTGTGGCGGCTCGTAAATACTAAGTGAATATGATATGGACGGTGAACATACCGTTGGAAGCTTTCTAGAACTTTTTTATTAATTTTATTACAATTGAATCAGTACAAAATGCAACTACTATTGTTTCTTAAAGGCGTATTCTCGACTGTGGCTGAGGCTTCTTTTGTGAGTGTCATACATTTAAATTTAAATTGACCTTTGGCAGAATAAGATTATTTAGAGCTTAATAGCCATGCTGAATGCATGCAAGGCTTAAAATAATATATTTTCAACAGAGTCCAAAAGTTAAAATTCCTAGCAAAAGGATTGTTTCTGACCACGGACGAACGAAATCAACAAGACGACGTGAACTCAAGCGGACTGCGTGCCATCGAAGCTCCGGCCATTCGCTCAAGTTATATCGACCTAAACAGCCGTAGCCATAACAGATTCGGAAATGTAATGTTTCATCACCAACAACTAGTGCTCTCTGTATCTGTGACCATGAATAAAGTTGCAGATGCATTTATTGGCGTTCAAACGATCGCGGGCATTCACGTGTGCATAAGCTATTGCGGAAAGATTGAGGTCAGTATTTTCGTCACATACTGAACAAACGTATCCAAGTGCATATGAATTGCACTCGACGAACTGTCCAATTAAAAAAATAATATTACAAAACTTTAAATATTTATGAACCAATATACATTTTTCTTAAACCAGCATTCGGAACCAACATCAAGCGGGGGTCGTAAGGAAGTGATTAATCTGTTTATGTATACATTCAGCTGTAAGAAGATCAGTGCTTAAATGTTTCACGTGAGCATTCTCTCACTTATGAGATAGAGAATAGACTTAGAAAATAGTATGTTACATGGATAACTGAGTAATAGACGTTACTCACAAGTTATATATTTTCCCACTTTCTGATACAGAGAGCAAACTTTTCGTATTTCTTCTTAGATTGTCTTCTCAAAATTGTTAAACAATGTTTAAAACATAACAAATGAAATCATTTTATTACATTGTGATGTTTTAATGTTGTAAGTTTCTCGCTGTATTGGGAAGTGAGAATAAAAGCAAACTTGTGTTATTCGTTTATCCTTGTGACCTACTATTGTTTTATTTTAATACGTGGATTCTCAGAATAAATGTTACAAACTTCTAGGTCATGTAGATGGGGTCGAAGGTGATCACTTTATTCCAATGAACATGTGATGGGAAATTTGACATAAGGAAGTTACACAAGTCGAAGTGACATATGCCCCTTATTAAAAGGCAACTCATCATGCATTGGTGTTTGGCAGATAATGTTATGATTGTGAAACATGTATCATTACAAGCTCCAATGCATGATGTCTACCAATCCGGGACAAATGCCAGTATTTGCAACTTCGTTATATTAACATGCAGCTCCGCCCGTTATTCTCAGGTTCATTGACAAAAAGTGATTATTTTGCCCTTTCCATGCCCTCAAAGTTTGTGAAATTTGTTCTGAGGCTCCCTGTACTTCGCAAGGATAGAGGTTAAGAAGATTCAATCACTCACTTGTTAGTCATGACGATGAAGAAGAGGATGATGCTGACGACAGATCCGACGAGGATGATGATGCCAGCGAAGAGCCCCTTGTTAGCCGAGTGACAGTCCGCGTGGATGACCAAGTTGCTATTCTCGGGGCTGACCGGCAACGCGCAATGTCCACCGTGTTCCCCGCTGCAGCGGCCGATGTTCTGCCAGATGATATACAGAATTCCCACTGCATACCAGAGAGAAAGCACTGTTAGCCCAAAAAGCTTAGTGGATTTAGGACTCGGGCCTCCAATTACAAGATACTACTTGAGCTAGCCGGTGGCATCTCTGGCGGGTACATTCTAGTTAAACTGTTTTATTTTTACTATATGCTTTCGTAATATAATGAAATTTGAAACATGATTGCCAGAATTAAGCATTACCAGGCGTAGAAAGTTATAAACATAAAAAGTATGGACATAAATATTTTTTTTCCAATTTCTATTTCATTTCACGACTCATAAGATTCTCGACAATATTTAATTATCGTGAATCTTATGAGTCAATGTGTAATGATTCATATTATGTCAAAAAGATAGTTTACTAATCCATAGTGTACCCCCTCTAAAAGCTTTGAAACACGCACCTTTTCTATAATTCTTCCAGACTCTTCTAGAAGGATTACGCTAAGAATAGTGCCAATCAATTCAACTGCGGATTCGTCAGTCGAGAGGATTCGAATGAGCTTTGATCACCTCTGTAGATTCATTTGCCACCCCCAAAACTAGTTTTAGGAGCTTAGGAATCCCCCTAAAAAGATAATGATCTTGGAATGTTCTGGAAAGAATCGAATAAATGGCCAGCTTCCCACCAGGAAAACGAGACGCGTCGAATGACATCTAAATTGTCTCGACGTAATGGACAGGAAGACAATTCCGGACGGACGAACACACGCAAGTTTCCCGATTACTACAATTTTTTATTATTTGTATTTAAAAGTTAATGGGGGATGGACGGCAGTCGATTGTCAATCAGCGTTTTACACACAAATCTTTGAGAAGTCTTCTCTGTGTCTTCCTCGAATGAAACACGTTTGTATGACAGATTTAGAAGTTTGAAGTATTTAATACAATTACCGGTACGATGGTAAATTCTGGCGTCATTTAGGTTGGTCTACGGTCTATAAATACCAATAGGCGAGTAGTTGAATCTTCTCACCAATGAGGATGCTGTACTCAATGGTGAAGGGGTAGAGGTAGGGCGAGAAGTCCTCGTAGATGACGGTCATCTGGCTGGACGCCTCGCAGTTCTCGGAGAAAGTCATTACTCTCGTGTTGTTGACGTAGGCGATCAGCTCCTGCGCGCCTCCTGCGGAAGCAAGGCGAGCGGTTGAAGTAGCAGCGCGTCGAGACATTTATTTTTATCTTCGCGACATATATTTTTATTTAGTAAGATGGAATCTACAAAAGCAAATTTTAGAATGGTGTTCACGTGAAAGAAGAAAGACAGGTAGACCCAGAATGCATGAAAGCGTAGATTTACGCGGCTGGAATCAGTTTCCACTTGGTTGTCCGGGAGACCCCGCGTCCTAGGAATAGATGTCAACGCTTCGGCCATCATGCTGCGATCTTCCTCAGGGCGAAATGCGAGGAAGGAAGCATTACGGCCGAAATGTTGGCAGTCTGTGTGTAGGACGCGGTGACTTCCAGACAGCCACGTAGGGACTAGCAGGGCCGTGTTAACGCACGGGCCCAAGGGGCCCGGGCCCAGGGCCCCCCAATATTCAAGGGCCCCCGACAGTTCTTAAACAAATTAATACTATTTTTTCAAAAAATAAAATAAAAAACGTATAAAAAGTGAGGTATAATTAAACTATACGCAAAAAATTGGCAAAACGGAGTGATGTGTCGGGTAATATTTATAATATGGAATGTAGCTAGGTTGATGCGTTTCTATTTTATATTGTACAATTCAATAAAAATTAAAACTATTTAATTTGTAGTATTTTTCAATGTAATTATGAGTATGTTAGTTCTTACTTGCTTATACATATACGTTTACATTTTTTGCTGGAATAGTGTAAAATTGAAACACTAAGGAATACTTTGAAAATATTTTAAAAATACAAATTAAATTGTGAATTGGTAGGATTTTCTTTGTATTTCAGCATCGAAATTGGGGGAGGGGTTCGGTGAAAGTAATAATAGGGGGCCCCCAAATTATCCTAGGCCCAGTACTGTTAAAACGGCCCTGGGTACTAGACAAACATGCTTGAAGGAAATTGGGCACAATTTTAAAGAAAAGAAATTGAAAGATACGTACTGTGAAAATCGACTCAAGTAGAAAAATCTTATTAATATTCATTAAATATTTTTGTATATGAAATAATGAAATACTAGGTACAGGAAAATGAACTGATTGTAATTCAAACCTGTAAATAGATAAAATGAATTAAGGTTCGAGGGCTTTTCAACCACTACGTTCATTGTGGCCCATGAGTGATGATCTCATCAGTAGATGGTAGCGATAATTATGACGAGGTGAATGATGGTGAAGCTGTGGCAGTTTGAGAAGCAGGGGAAATGGGAGCACCTCCAGATAAAACTTCCACGAATCCACTCTGTCCGCCACAATTTCCACATGGACCGACTGGGATTTGAACCCATTGAAGATGAGCAGCCTTACCACTACTCCACGAGTTATATTGGTTCGTATACCCATAGAAGGTTATGGTGGCTCTAAGGCAGGGAAGAGGTCGGGATGGTGTGCATGTGCGCGGATGCGAGGAGGCCAGATACGGGGGCAGGGTTATAGCGCAGAAGAGCATTTGATTTCAGTACAGCGCTTACGGGAATCGCTGTTGCCACACGGGTAACTGTTCTTCACGCAGCGTAGCTCTTACGGAAGGAACCATATAAGGAATATTAAATACTAATGTTTCATTGTAGAAATTGTGACGATTCTGATTATGGTGGAGAATGGATGAGAAAATATTGTGACATTGATTGAACAATTACAAACAGATAAAGAATTAATACAGTTCATGCGTGATGGTAAACATAATTGGAAATTTGAAAACAGGGGGTAACAATTACAATAGTACATTAAAAAGCTTGGCTACGAAAATTTAAAAATGTAATTGAAATAGAATGTAAATATCCAGGGGCGGAAATTCAGTGGGGGGGGGTGGCGGCGGCAAGAGGGGGCAACTGCCCTCTCAATGTTGGGACAAATAAAAAAAAATTGGTCATTTCATTTCCCCGATTTTCAGATTTATATTATAAAAGATGTACTTTTTTTATCTATTTTGACGAGAAATTTAATAAGAATTAAATGAATTAGGTTTTTAAGCTGAGCTAATAACATAAATTTAAATTTTTATAAATTAGTGAACTTAAGTCCATATTATAAAACGTGTGGGATAATTTTCAGCATTATTGTGAATATCCCGTATTTTGAGTCATACCACTCGGATTAACTCTCAAATAGAAAGAGTTTTTCCCATTTATAATATTTAGTACTCAAATTTCAAAATATAAATCAAAATACAAGAAACTAAAATATTTATATACATTTATATTTGTATGTGATACATCAAATACATATTTTGAGCAATACGAATAATTAAAAAGTAAATTGTTTAATACAAGCATACTGCGTACTGCTTTTCGTACATTTTTTATTAAAATTAATATTATTTAAAAAGAGAATTTAAATTATTTTTTTAATAAAACTCTAATTTTAAATTTTTATAAAAATTTACTTGGCCCCCTCCCAATAACAGATCCAAAATCCCGCCTCTGTAAATATCTTAACACTGTGCACACATCCGTGCACACGTAAGCACACATTACAGGGTATACAATACGTACGCCTCTGGTACGAAGTGAGCGGTAGGGCCATGTACTCCACCTCGGAGGCCTTGTACTCGTTGCTCGTCTCCTCTTTATTCTTGTTGTACTTGTTCAGTTGATCCATTGTCTCGCGCAGGATGGTCCAGAACCAGAAGCACACCGACGACGACATGCAGTGCATCAAGGCGAAGCGGCCCAGGTCCTGGCAGCGGATTGATTATCACCTGCACACAGACGAGTGCGCAGGCTGTCAAAACAAGGAATGAAGGCAGGCTGACGCTTTGGAATGTCAAGGTTCCAACTAACATTTCAGTGCTTCAAATAATTTGTTGTCAAAGTTGCATTCATGTCAAAGTCATCTCTCCACCCACAGTAATGATTTTTACAGATTTTTGCCCACAGGGTGTAAAATGAGTACGTTCTACGTGCAGTAGAAGTCAAAAATAACGTTGTCATACTAACAACTTATATTTTTTGATTTTGTCAGTTGGAACTATGTCATTTCAAGGGGTCGATGCACCACCATAACTTTAAATATGTTTTAAAACAAACTGAGTTACTCGAGGCAGCTTTAAAGGGCGATTTAAGTGAAAGAGATTTTTTGTTTCCTGGAAAATTGATTATACTTTAGTGCACGTAACACAATCAAAATCCCCAATTTTTAACTTGCAGGATAAATGTAGAGCAAAGAAATAATATCGAGGATCGGCTTTTGAACATTCGGGTATTTACGTCAGAAATGAAAACAATTTTATTTCCCTGTCGGAATTAAATGCACATTGTGGCCAAATCCAAAGTCTTAATTTCAATGATCAATATTACGCAAATAATAAAGTTGTTTTTTAACAGTTGATATTGTTTTCGGGCAATAAAAACACGGGTATTAACAATTATAGAAAATCGCTTAGATGTGGATGTATTTCAATATTAAGGAGAAGTCAATCACAATTTTGTTATTACATTACATTATACACCTCGTGAATTTGAACCAGAATCACATGGGGCTACGGCTTAGACTCCTAAGTTAATGAGGTCCTGTATTCGTTACTTCGATCACACTAGCTCTTACTAAAATTGATCAAGTATTTCTGACTGCCTACTTGTCCATCGTTTAGCTTTAATTGTGTTTATTTTTTACCGAACTTTTATGTCCATTCTTTGTTTCTGATAGGAAGATAACTAGAGCACACAAAATCAACTTCAAGATGCCCAATGTTTCGACATGAAGACACCTTCTGAAGTGAGAAAATTATAAATTCTGTGTGAATCATACTCACATTAGAATATTTGAAAATAAAGAAGAGCTGGAAGAAGGAGAATATGGGGTAGATAACGTCTAGAATAAGAGTGGGGACGCTGGCGCAATTGTAGAAGTCGTCTGTCTCCGAAGTCAGGAAGACGATCTGGTAGCCCATCAGCAATCCGCTATGTATAAGGTGACCAAAGCAGAATACTGTAGAAAGAAACATAATTTTATTGAGCACTATGTAGACATTACACAATACATTTATGGAAGACTATGGGTTGGGGGGAATATGGGAGATTTTATTCATAGAATGTGTGAAATTATTTGACAAACTCAAGAGACGACTGATATGGATGGCAACGATATGCCGTATAGTCCTCACATCCGGAAAACACAAGTGTCCTGATTATACACTATATTCTCTTCTCAGTAGATTGTTCACACCTTTTGAGTATCTTACGATGGATATTTCAAGTGAACCACATTTGAAGTGCACAAGATTTCGTTCTTAATGTTTCAAGTGGAACTCATTTTATCCTTTGACCGACTGCTGTTTACTGTCCTGTTGTTATTTGTACCCAAATTTGAGATCTCAGCACGAATATACTTTCGGGAGCACAGTATCTCTCGAGATTAATTTGCAGATGTCTGACGCATGTGGAGAACAGGCAAACGTTTCTGTATCTATGACCGCACACTGATAGACCGTCCAAAAGTAATCACAATATCCTAAGCTGGACCAATTGGATCTTGCTGTATCCTAAGTTATTAATTTTGCCTAAAAATGGATAAAACCGGTTTAGTCGTCCAAGAGGTGTAAGCCGTTAAACAGAGTCACTTTCATGTTCACACAGCTTAAAAGCGCTTTAGGAAAGCGCGTGGTTCGCTCACCCGCAGCGCCGATCTTGAGGTAGAAGCTGCCCGAGTGGCGGCCCTGGCTGAAGCAGTAGCGGTGCTGGGAGCCCGGGCGCGAGGCCAGCCGGTGCTTGAGCTCCGCGTGCGACATGGCGATGGAGAGGTGCAACTCTCCCTCGGGGGATTCGCGGCACACGATCTCCTCCTTGTAGCTGCTCTCTGCGCGCACACACAAACACACCGTGCACACTCCCAATTTTACCTTGAATAAATAGTCATGTACGCACCAAGGGCGTTATGAGGGTTCTATGAACTCGGGCGACGAAAACCCGGAGGGCCTTTGGCCGGAGGGTCGCCTGAGGTCTTTAGAACCAGATAAAGCCCGTGATACATACGAAATTTAATTTTTGACCTAATTTTTATGATGCAGATTTACTTATGTACTAAATAATTAGATACTGACTTGACTCGGTTTGTCTTTTCTAATTTCCCTCCCATAATTCTTTCTCATAATTTTCACCACACGAGAACAAGTAGCATCATTCAATTGGTTTCCTAATTCCCTCGTAACCACGACCTTCTGGATAGAGACAAGTTATGCAGTGTGTATCGAGGCAAGAAGCATTAACGTATCAGTGAAACATTTATTATTTTTAAGATTCTACTGGCATTAAGGCCGAAAATAAATGAAATAGACTTTGTAGATGACGATTGCAACAGATGTGATTTATTTAAGAAACAATCACAGCCAAAACGATAACACATGCCCCGGAGCCCTGCTACAGTGGCCAGCGCGCCACTCGTCTCTCCTATTGTAGAGTCGATCGCTCCTGAAAACCCTCCCTCCCTTCCCAACGGGCCATGATTCCACATCCAAAAGGCCACTCGGATGGCCTGCTGATAAGCGCTGGATCAGGGCTCGCCAAGTGTGTCGCCCTCTTGCGCAGCCCTGATCTACATCTAAGAACTGTTTTAGTGTATCTGCATGTAACAAATTTTTGTTGCGCGGGCATACAGTTTTTCTTATGTCATTCTAAATTTATATAATAATTTAACCACTTACAAATAAGTTGGTGGAACTAAAACGTGACTTACCCTTGTATAAGGCATCGTTCTTCTTGATCTGGCTTAAATACCGTCGTATATCTATGTACAGGAACAAGAAGTAACCAAAGCTGAGGACCACCAGATAAATACTGAAGGACTGTAACAAACGTTCAAAGTGTATTATATTAGCATGTATAAGAAAGGTAGATTGGAGATTTGCAAAATTGGGGCTCGTATTTACGTCATACTTACATTAATCTACTTTACGAACAATGAAAATGTATTGAATGAATGCTGTTATGTAGTAACTGATTATGTTATTGAATCTCAATCGTTTCAAAATACAGGGTGTCCCACCAACTATGGACCACCCCATAACTTCTCAACGGTTCAGGATATCGAAATACAGTTTTCGATTAACAATGCGGATTCATGGGGCAAGTAACATGCCATAGAGAAATTGTCTATAGCATTTTTAGTTTTCGAGAAATTTAATCATCTTTGATTTTTTAAATGGAACTATATATTTTTTTCAGCAGCAATGTATAGATCATGAAAAGAGGAATAAAATGATGTATCATATGCTAGTATTTTGATAGTAATTTGAGTGTAAAATTAGATTTTCTGATATGTAATTTTGAATTAAACGGACAATATTTCGTGAAGCAGCCCTTGCAACTCTCGCCTTTGGGAAAAGTGACCTTCACGGCGTCAAGACTTGCATGGAGAGAGGAGACTGAGAGGGGTGGCAATGAGGAATAAGAGGCCTAACTAAAGCAATCCAGGGTCTTGTCACAAAGGTCACATTAAGAAACACTAATTTTAACCATCAGAATAAGAGATTTTATTCCATTGATTTATCTGCATGTAACTTGTCTTCTTTAATAATAAGTATCATTTTCAAACTTGACAAGAATCCAACCACCGTCCCTTCGTTGGTAAATTTAATTTTTAATTAAGATGATTATTCGTCCACTGCGCAACCGTACCTCTGCTGTTGTTCATAAATGGAAAAGAAAACATTACACTTTCCGCCGTGGATTTTCAAGTTTGTGGCAGCACGTGGCGTTATGAAGTGAGACACTCTCTAATCAGTATTAGCAGTTGTGACTGCAGATGTGCATTTTTGTTAAAGTTTATTAAATTTACACTGAGAGTCGTTAATGTTGATGTTTGTTCATATGATCTTCATGTCAAGACCATGAATTGCTGTAGTTACGTCTCTATCCCTCACAGCCGCCCCTCTCACACGCCTTGTCTCCACGAAACAGTCTCGACGCCGCGAAGGCCGTCTTACCAACGGCTACTGTTGCGAGGGCTGCTACAAGAAAAGACCGTTTACTAAAAAATCACGTGTCAGAAAGTCTAATTTTATATTCAAATTACCATCAAAATACTAACATATGGTACATCATTTTATTCCTCTTTTCATGATCTATACATTGCTGCTGAAAAAAATATATAGTTCCATTTAAAAAATTAAAGATTATTAAATTTCTCAAAAACTAAAAATGTCGTAGACAATTTCTCTATGGCATGTTACTTGCCCCATCATTCTGCATTGTTAATCGAAAACTGCATTTCGATATCCTGAACCGTTTAGAAGTTATGGGGGTGGTCCATAGTTGGTGGGACACTCTGTATATACATCTTTGATATTATTAATGCTCATCACAAATAACATAAATCAGAAAAATCATAACCAAAATACTACATAGGGGTGCAAATCACAAGAACAATTTGCTCTTAAAGTGGTCTTCCATAGATGTCGTATTGTTTTTCTTCAATTTTGTTAGTTTAGATTGTTCAGACTTAGTTTATTCCTCCTTTTTAATTTTAGTTGATAATTTAATAACCGAATATGGATAACCGCAATTCCTTAAGTGGGATGTTGGGCCATCGTTGAGAGAGTATGTACTGTTGTTTGGGCTTACTTCTGCGAGTGGGGAGTTGGAAAGAATGATGTCGCTGATGTAGATCACAACCCCCAGTGTGACGATGAATACGGCGTAAATACAGCTCAGTATTGTTGTCAGGTACGACCTGAAAAACAAAAGAGCACTAATTTTTAACTAGTAGTGAACTACGACAGCATACACTTTCTCTCTTTATTTATAAAGTTGGAATTTTCGAAAATTCGGCGAGTTTAGCGAAAATTAGATCTGTGCCACACTTTAAAGAATTCTTGGTTATATCTGTGGAAAAAAATTGAAAAAAAAATTTGGAGTGGTTTTTGAGAAAATGTTTTTTTAATCGCATAAATCTCAAGCACAATTTACGCAAAAACTTCTCCTTTTTCAAAGAATGCACATTTTTATTTCCAAAAAATGCACAAACCTATTTTAAAGATCTGAGTTTTTAGATAAGATTTTGTTCAAGGCAGAAATATCCATCTTCACTTTTCTAGTTTTGAAATGTTAACATGTGCAATTTTTGAAAATGTTGGGAGTAGTGTGCGTTTTCTTTGCAATGTCCCAGTACCTGTTGCTGTGTGACGATGAGAAAGCTCACTTCTTAGGTCCAGAAGAGCAGAATACGGCGTAGGGATGGCTGTGTGCTAATCACACGTTCCTTTTAAAACCATGGGCGCAAGGCCGTGACGCCGCTGGTAGGCCTTGGCCCTGTCAGAGGCTGTTGTGCCAATACAGACAGGAAGTACTCCAAAATATGTGGAAATTTTGAGTAGTAGTAAGATGTTAAGACTGGGAACCCCTCCTTTAGGGATTTTTTAACTATCGAGTGAACCAGTGTTCGCTGCACTTACATCATGGACTCCACTACAACACCAGTCGAGAGACCATTCGGGAGATTAAGGCTTGTCCCGGCTGAGGCGTGGCCTCGGTAGGGGAGATACCCAGAGGGAGATGCACACAAACGTGTAGGTCGGTACCAGATCTCACGTTCCAACGGGGAAGGACCCCCGCTACCTTCCGGTACATAACATGTTCTACACTTACGGAACTAATGACCTTTGTAGTCGATTCGCTCGAAATCAATATCCCCACTTACTGGGCAGCGTTCGCTTACCTGAACATGCGCGCCTTCTCGTTGTCGGTGGAGGGCGGCGGGTCGGCGTCGCTGTGCGCGGCGGCGGCGGGCGCGGGGCCGGGCGCGGGCGGCGGCGGCGCGCCGTGGGCGTCGCCGGCCACCGAGTCCGCGTAGTCGGAGCCCGCGTCGCTGTAGGCGGGGTTGCTGTACGCGTAGTAGGGCAGTGAGCGCGGGGCGCTCGCCGTCGCCGACGCCGCCAGCAGCTCCTGGCTGCCGCCCAGCGACTTCCCTGCGCGCACACATCAAACGCATTAAACACCTACATGTGCGATTGGAATTTTTTAAAAAATATTTTGAAAATGGATTGTCACGATGTGCAAGTATTTTATCCAACCGCGATCTATTGTTGTCTAAACATACTCTAGACTTTTCTCTCGTTGTTGATTCAAAATAACGAAATAACAAACATTAAAAATCGGCAATGAATATTATAACAAATATTTTTTTCTTATGTAATCTTGGAAAGCAATTGGCGTAAGCAATTGGGTATTTGATGCTTGTCTTCAAAGAGTTTATCTTTTTCGAAGGAGAACCGTTTGAAGCACAGTAGGCATAAATTATATACATATTTCAAATTATTACAAATCATTACAGTATCACAGTTTCTATTTGTTTCGAAAAATATGTGCTGGTTGTAGCACCTCAAATTTTTTGTCTGGACTCGAGTGCAACATTTGGTATAAAAAGATCTTTAAATTTTCCATAAGTAATCCTTGTAGAAGGTAGTACATCTACCTTCTACATGGTAAATGTACTAAGGTTGTCATTGATGTTTCGAATGAAGAAGCATTTCCATTGCCCCGACATCACATCTTTACTGGTGAAAATGGGAGGAAACAAGGCGAGAGATAACAAGAGAAAATAGAGAAAGGAGTTGGGAATGAATTAGTGAGACAGGCATGGGTAGAGATTAAGATAAGAAAAGCAGAGAAGTCGTATGGGGAAAACGTGTAAAATAGACAAGTTTTGTAATGATAAGGATATGCATGTGTAGAAATTAATAGGAGGGAAGAGGAGATAGATATTAATGAAATTATTCAAAAAAGAGGGAAGAATTCTAGATCAGAAGATGTACGGTAAGAGGAGGGATTAAAAATGTACTTTAGTATACACACTATGTGATCAAAAGTAATTCGGGCACGGCGGCAGTGGTGTTATGGTGTGGCTCGTGTTTTTCATGGAGGGAGCTTAGCACCCCTTGTTTTGCGTGGCACTATCACGGCACAGGCGTACGTTAATGATTTAAAAACCTTCTAGCTTCCCACTGTTGAAGGGCAAAGTCGGGGATGGCGATTGCATCTTTGAACACGATCGAGCATCCTGTTCATACTGCACGGCCTGTGGCGGAGTGGTTACACGACAATAACATCCCTGTAATGAACTGACCTGCACAGAGTCCTGACTTAGAATCCTATCGAACACCTTTGGGATATTTTGGAATGCCGACTTCGTGCTAGGCCTCACCGACCTACGTGGATACCTCTGCTCAGTGCAGCATTCGTGAAGAATAGGCTGCCATTCCCCAAGAAACCTTCCAGCACTTGATTGAAAGTATGCCTGCGAGAGTGGAAGCTGTCATCAAGGCTAAGGGTGGGCCAACACCCTATTGAATTCCGAGCATTACCGATAGAGGGCGCAACGAACTGGTAAGTATTTTCAGCCACGTGTCCGGATATTTTTGATCACTTAGTGTATGATTACACAGTAACAGAAGTATCAAAGTATTTCAAAAATAAATGTAATGACAGAGCAAGGACTATTGCAAGGTACAGGATGAAAAAGGTGAAATCTAGTGGGTAAAGGTTTTGGGACAAGAACATAAATAATGCGGGAAATGTGCGGTTGAGAAAGAAGATTGGAATCATGTATTGGAAAGATGTATGGAGAACGCGAGGAAAGAAAATAATGCTGGCGTGTGTGCATATGTTAGTAAAAATTGAAGGAGGTGGAATATATTGTAATTAAGAAATATATATTTCTATTTCGTATAAATTTCTATTATGAAGTAATTGTTACTTCGAATTACGAATGGATATGTTGTATTGTGGAATTATTGTATTGCTATTGATTGATAATTATGAGGAAATGTATTGTGAAAGATAACATACTGACTTGAATCCAAATACATTCTGAGAAAGAATTGAAGTTTTAAAAAAATATTACTAGAGATGTATTCGTCATAACTTGTAAAGTACTTGTTGGTGACAGCACTCGTTCAGAAAATTAAAAATGTCAGTGTAGGCCGTTTCATAAATCAGGCTCGAATATTACTACTTTTACTTTCACTTTCGGTATTAGAATACATTACTATTACAATTCTCACTTCAGGTGTCAATAAGATGACAGAAACAATGTTTTCTTGCGTTGCAAAAATCACTCTCACAAGAAAATTGCACCCTCTCCCTATCTATCTCCAACATCTGCTTTCTCTACGGTGCCAGCTTTCCTCGATGCGGAAGACGGTAGATCTGCGGTTTCCACGATCTTATTGTGTTTTTGTCTTTGAGAAGTATTCCTCATTACACCGATGCAGCCACAAGATATTTGATATTGTGGCACGGTTGTGGGGAGACCTTGGCAGTGAACTGAAAGTTACAGGAACCACCGGCGTTGGGTCGGTACCTTAATAGGTGCGTCTGTGATAGATATTGATCTCAAAATGTTGGGTTACTAATTGTTTTAACCAAATTAATTTTACAATTTTGAGGAATAAAAAAGTGGTTATTTTTCTCTTTGTCACAAAACTACCAAAACTGTCGTATCATTATCTCATTTCGCCGTACATACAAGGGTATCTCATATCATTATTACGAGTATACATTGCTTATTTTCCAATTCAGTTTAATTTACATAAAATCCAAAACAATCAATCTTAGCATTTGTAAGACTTCGTTCACGCGCAATAACTACAAATTTCTTGATTTCACTCTTTATTAGATAAGAACCAATAAAAGGTGAGAATTTTCCATGTCTCAAATCATATCTAGATGTTATCACTAATGTTGCATTAATTCTGCTTTATCGCTCGAGCCTAGATTAGCATGTTCATTATATTCTTATTGTTTAACATAGATTCTGAATCAGTGTAAGGGTTTTGTTACATAGTAAGTAATTTTTTCTTTATTTAAGTTATTTATTATTTTCACTGGTTGAAGTCTTTACTATTTACATGTTGCAGCGGCGCTTTATAATCTCCGAGGAAAATCTACCAGCAGTTTGCGACTGGTGAATATATCGGCAATGTAGTGCCAATGTACAGGCTGCATTTTATGCAGATTTTTGATACCATTCCAACTTCTGTTTTTACATTTTGAGTCTACACTCATTCTTCTTTCTCTTAAAAATGAACAAAGAATGGTCATTGAGAGAAAGAGAGAGTATCGGAAAAAATATTGATTTTTTAAACGTGAAAGCCGTTCATACTTTCGCGAATTGCTTCACACATTGAGTGCAACCGAAATGACATCTTGACTCGTAAGAAAGCGAAGCTCCGGAGCTTGGATTACCCCAAATACGAGATACTACGTGTTCCCTGAGCGTTTTTTAACGCTGCTCGAGGCGCGAACCGCCCAGCCGTCGCCGAGTTTCCACGGCAGCTGCCGAAGCACGACCGAAAGCGGCATTCCCGGAAGGGCCCGCCGCCTTTTTCGCGCCCCCGCGCAAGAACAACAAGCGGCGTCACGTTCGCGGGAGCGGCTGCGGAAGGGAAGGCCCGGGCGGCGTTATTAGTCATTTGTTTACTTATTTACGTTGAAAAAGTAGAGAGTTTTGCTTAGTGCAAACCACTTCATTGTGTACGATATACAACCACTTTTGAGACTGCACATGCCCGAAGTATATACGAGTTATAACGGTAAGACGATACTCCTGAATTATCATGGGTCGAGTTGTGTACAATAGATATACGCGATCACGACAAAATGCGCGCTATCACGACAAATAGAAGTAGTTCCGACGATAGTAGGATTTTCGACACTAGCTCGATAGGTAGGTTGAATTAATCGCTGTCTATAAGACAATTCTAACGGCCGGCTGTTCTGGTCGGTAGTTTTCCGTGATTTTTTCGATCAACACCAGGGAATGCCGAAATAATACCGTAATAAACGGACCACGGACCGCACGCGATCTTTCCTATCTCTTCCTTGTCCCACCCTTACTCTTACATACATCCTTACTCTTACATACACTACACTATACCACACATGCCGGGAGACTGGTCCGGCATGTGTGGTGTAAAGCTTGTCCCGCCCGAGTTAGTGCCACGTTGGTGGTAGATACCTGGTTGTGATAAAACCCACTAGCCGACGGAAAGCTCGGCGCTGGATTTGACCATCCAGCGGGGGAGATCACTGCCACCTCTCGAGGAAAAAACATGCACTACACCTACGGAACTAACGACCTTAGCTCTTGACGCGCCCGGAATCACTAACCAACCAGTCAGTCATTGAGCGGAAGCCAGGAGAGTGGCGGAGGGCCTTACCGTGTCGGGAGAAGTCGTGTCGGGCGGGCGGGAGGTCGTGGCGCGTGCGCGCGCGCGGCAGCGGCAGCGGCAGCAGCCCCAGGCCGCCCGAGCCGGCGCCCGCCCCGCCCGCCCCCACGGCCCCCGGCGCCGAGTCGGGCCCCTGCGGCAGCACCAGCTGCAGCACCATCCTATCGCCGTCGCCAGACAGCTGCAACACCAACACACTGCTCAGCACAAAGCCAATTACAATGAACACGGCAATGTAATGAAGTACTAATGTAGGCAATGCAGGAAACTACCAAGTACCATGTACTACAATACTATGATTATATTTTAATTACATTCACTACAATATTCATTATAATTAATCTTCTGATGAATATTCCAACCGTGGAAAATACAATGTGTATGTCATTAGCAAAGTTAAATAAATAAATAACAGTATAATATGATTCCGTGTTATCCTGGTATCATATGTGAATTATCATATTCATGGTACCTTATAGTATCAATGGAGGACTTAAAATTGAGACTTGTATTTTTGAGTTGAGAAATATGAAAGAGCATTCAAATCCTTGTTTTTACCTAAAATTACGATTTCAGTGTATTTGACATAAACTTATTATTAACAACACGAATAAAAATGTTAAATATAGTTCCGATATTACTGCACATTTACCACAAAAAAATTGTTAATGACGGGTGCCTACGAAGTTCGGCTATTTATCCAAAATGATGCACGAATCACATGACCTCATGACCATTTATGTGGCTATTTTTAAATCGATGCATACATTAAAATCGAATAATGCAATCTATTTCAACAGTACATTAGTAATGAATATTTCCTATTGGGAATAGCAAATACGTATTTCGAGATTAATTTTATGAATATAATTTTTGACGTTTCAAAAATATCTAAGATTAAAGTTGGCAGATCCTATTGCAAATAAGAGAAAATTGAAATAGAGTTCCTAATGAAAGAAACTGCTGATAAATACACTCTTACGTAAGTGAAAAAAATAACTTATTGCCTTCCTCACGATCCCATTCCTCGCAGGCTGCTTCTTCTTGGGTGGAGTAGATCCTGTGTCAGTTTCCCACAAACACGCATACTCCGAGGATGCATCCTTTGTAACTGTTTCCACTGCACGAGAAAGCACAAGCGAGGCAGTCCGTATCATTTTGTGAGCTTGACCTGAACTGATTTGAATGCCAACACCCGCCACCCTTATTTATCTCAGTGTCACCGGTGCGTCAAATGGAAGCAAGAGTGGGTACCTCAATGGGCGGTGGCGTGATATTTTCATTTCCTGATGATGACTAATACGGTCTTCCGTTTGTCCTTTCTCCACTTCGCCGTTTTTCCTTCATCCCCCGTCATCCCTTGAATGACGTAGGGGCAAAACCAGTGGTCCTCCACTCGTTTTGTCAGTTCGTAGTCACACTTTTAATCAATTAGGGGTGCAAATGTTGGTACTCGATACATTTTAATAACGCTTTTTTTCTTAGTGCAAAAAAATGGAAATAGGTGACAATAGTACAAGTATCTTAGATTTTGTCGATTCACGCATTGCAGTTATCGAGCGCTATAACAAGTGCACTATGTAACTCAAAAAGTTTTCCTCAAAATTAATTTCTGATTTCTACGATAAAATCGTGGACAAATTCAATTTTAACTTAGAGTAGTTTCAGTAATTCGGACTGTGGCTCAGAGAAAAAAATAATGTAAACTTTTTAAAATGTATATGAATACATTATTTTGAAATATTACAAATAAATGATTCAATTTCAATTGAATACATTTCTACAATAGTCGAAATCAAAATAGATTATGCCTTGAGCGTAAGGAATCATTTAACGGGAACATATTTCGTGTATTAATGGATGGACAATATAAATCGTATTTTTTATCTGAAGTGAAATGTGTCATTGCTTAACTCATGGCTTTACTGTACAACGCGTGATCATCAAATAACATAATTCTCAATTAGTCGAACCAGACACTTACGGCGGCAATCGCTTTGCGCGGAACGATGGGTTGTGGGCTCACTAAAATGCAAGGAAATAAGGCTCGTCGCGTGGAACTTTTCATCTTACGGTCGCGGTGGCGAAAGCAACGAATCTCTTATTGTCCATACTCGTGAACAATTACATAATTAATTCGTAATTGCTCAGAAGAAGGGAAGGGATTTAATGTAGCTGAAAGGCAGAAAACAAAAGTTAAAAAATTAGCATACATATTCTGCGCGCAGGGGCGGAGCGCGAGCGAAAATTTCTCCTCCGCGCCGGAAGAAGGATGGGGGATCGCGGGGGAGGAGGGAGGGGGGAGCGAATGCCGCGCGAGCCGCGCGCGCGGCGCCCGCGAAGCGTCGCGTGCGACGGGAGCGTCCGTCTCGCCTCCGCCCCCACCCTCCCGCCTCCCTTCCCCTCACTCCCCGCCGCCGCCCCCCGCAGTCTCCGCCGCCGTCCCCGCCATCGCCACCGCCGCCGTCCGTGCCGCCAGCGTCTCTGCCTCCGCGCCGCCGGGGGCGAAGTAGAGCGCGACAGAGATCCGCGGCGTGTGGCAGGCGGCAGGGATGGCGGAGGCGGAGGCGGCAGTAGCGGCAGAGGACGTTGGAGGCGGTGGAGGCGACCGGGACGTTGGAGGTGGTGGAGGCGACGGGGGCAGCGGGGTCAGCTTGGTGGCGGGGGAGTGGGCGGGGCAGGGTGGCTGAGGCGGGGGTGGAGGAGCGGCGGGCGGCGGGCGGCGGGCGGCGGGCGGCGGGCGGCGGGCGGCGGGCGGCGGGCGGCGGGCGGCGGGCGGCGGGCGGCGGGCGGCGGGCGGCGGGCGGCGGGCGGCGGGCGGCGGGCGGCGGGCGGCGGGGCGGCAGCGTAGGCGGTGGGGCGACGGGGACGGCGGGCGGCGAGTGTAGCGGGCGTCGCGCGCCTGCGGTAATCGAAGCATCAGGCGCCGCTCCGTGCGGTCGGAGCGGCGGCCGCGGCTTTCCCAATGGGCAGAGGGCGCGGCCGCGACGTGGACGCACTCTCCCGAAACGCGCGACCTTTCTGTGCGATTAATGACGTCCACGAAAGTGGTAGCACTGGAGTATGGTAGACGCGAAGGCGTTGTTGGAGGGACACGCTTCGGTTCTGCGTGACGATTTAATCGTACTCAATCGAAACGTGATTGCAGCCTGGCAAATTGATCTGCTACGTGCGGACACGGGACGAAAATTACTCTTATTGAGGACATAGATTATAATGCATTATATAATTCAAGATATCCACTACCTTTTTGTGCGCCCATAATAATTTTAAATAAAACATGTTCTAATGTACATAACGTACATATATACGTGCATATGTAGGTACGTATGTACATATATTCTAATGTACATAATCAATTAGGTTATGTATTACCTCTCAAAATTCAGTTAACATTACACTATGCAAGTGCTACATTGCTGCATTGTTTTAAAAAGTAGTCGTTTTTTCTTTTCACATGACTAAACAGGGAAAAGAAATGAGAGTCTTTGTTCGTATTTGCTCATGGGCGTTTACTTGTGCCTCCCGTTCCCAGATGCCCTATGTAGAGGAACTCAAAGGAACTCAGAGGAGCCATATACAATTTTACTTCTTTGTATTCTCACGCTTTTCTCCCGGTTGCTTTAGAGATACGATAATGCACTTTAAACCCTTTTATTTGTCTTATATTTTAATGTCATATTGTTCCTGTGACATCTCTTTTGCATCGCCAGCCACGCATCTTTTGTATTCTTCGCGAAATATTTTTTAAAATTCTTATTTTATATCTACCTCTTTAGAAGAAAGGGGATTGAATGTCTCAGTAATGGAAACTCCGAAAGTTTTAATTACATGAAAGTTTTATTTTCAAATTATTCAGGCAGACAAAAAGAAATGAACATGAGATCTTACCCTTTAATAAAGTTGTTAAGTATGTAATTATCATTCATAGTGAACTTACTTTTCCAGGTTTTCCCGTCTGCTAAAATAAATTTAGCAGATTACCATCAGTCTAAGGAAATTCCTTCTTCGTTTTAAACTCCTTTTGGAGTAAAAAATGGCATCAGTGTTGACAAGAAATTGTTCCTTTGCCCAGAAAATACTAATAACCTAATAATACTCTAATAATACAGTAAACCCCCGTTAGCTCGCTTAACATGATTTTCGCCGTAACACGAAAAAACCTGGGGTCCCGGCAAAGAATTATAGTAAAACGGACATTTATAATAAACAGACATTTATAATAAACGGACATTTTTTTACAACACGAACTCCGATTACTTCGGTCCGTTGGAATTCGCTTTAATAAGGGTTTACTGTACCCCTTAATAATAGTCAAAGTAGCTCGATGACTTCCTGAAGGCTGTGTGAATAAAATCCGAGAAAACAATACGAAATATAAAATGGTCCCCAAAACATTCCACTGTCTGAATTGGGGCAAAGTCCTAGAAGTCGGAGAATACACGCATTTTATTATGTCCCCAGGACATAATTATCTATTTGGAAAGTTTTGTTGAGATTTGGTAGCAACCGGTCAATTGATTTGTATCCTGAGTTCATGCCGAAAAATGAAATGTTTAACTTCATTATCTTTCTTTAAATATTTAGATGAGAAAATGTCGAATATGTTTCTTTCCTTCCGAAATTTATTTATTAAAAATATTTGTGGCACTTGTGAGGAAAGAAATACATTTTTTTGACCAGAAATAATTGTAAGTCAAATTACATTTGTTCATTCATACACTGGTAAAGGTAAAAATATTGGATCGGCATGATGGTCAATCATAGAAAGCCAAAGATTATGTATCTTCTTAGGTACACATGAAATTAGCTTACTAAGTATCCGAATCGAGATTTTTGGAGGCAAACAATTGAAACTTATTACACCGGATGTGCCATTGCTTGTGTATTTGTATGACACTTATCTGTTTTTTTTATGTTACAATTGCCGAATGATAGAACGAGAATGACAAGAAAACTGTTTTGGGGAAGTCTAAATTACTGTTATCAGGAATCATTGTACTGAAATTGGCACTATAATAGGGACGAATCAAATGTGTAAAATTTTCTTGGCATTGTCTCATACTCACACATGCATCGGAGCTCGTATCAAAAATCGTCTCAGATACCAACAGTGTAAGGACTGCGTGCCTGTACGTGCATCGACCAAAATAACCTTGATATTTGCAGTTGAAAATGCGATTGTCAAGAGTCCATAAATCTTTTAATGTAAAAAATCCATCTGCAAGATATGTATCTTATCATTTGAAAACTTGTTTTCGACCGGATTATTATGGTGCTTCTCTTAATAAATACATTAGATTAAAAATATAAATCCACGCTGCTACCAAACTACTTAGTTTACAATAAGTAAATTGATAAAATACTTGTTTGTGAAGATAAGAATATCGTAAAGTATGTTCGATTGTAAAAGTATTACCGTATGAGTACGTAAACATTGAGGGCTTTAGGATAATCCTTGTGCAATAAAACTCCGCCTCGGAAGTGCCGTCCACGACGAAAGAATTCAAACATGTACAGCGATAAGTACATCGTATTCACTGGCGTACAGTAATCAAAAGCAAAATCCATATTTTGCGCATATTTTGCAGTTCGAGTTTTTATTTATTTTTTATTTATTTACGTCAAAAACAGTTAAAAACTGCTTATGACGAGCTATGGGGAGAAGTGAATTTTGTGCACGTTTTCATAACTCTCTATCCTAAACCATATTCTAGTCGAATTTTGAATACAGAAAAGAGAGTTTTTTTTTCGAGTTTTGTTGACAAAATATTCGCTCCTATATAATAAAATATATTTTCAAAGGTAAATTAGCTATAAATTTCTGCCCTGAACCCTCATGTTCTTCATGAAAGAATAATACTTTTTGCCGCGATAATATGAAAAACGATAATTTGAATAACTATATTTCCCACTGAAATTCAGAAGACGTGCACAAATAATGAAGTTACATTTATGTCCAGAAGCAAAACAAGGGACCATCTCAGCATTTGCTCAAGGATCAGGGAAACTGGACGAGTTCCAAATCACTTTTGAGTACTTGCGCTTGCGCAGAAAGTTGAGATTGCCAGCCTGTTGCTTTATACGACGCTGTGTTTGAAGTCCCTAATGTAAGAGTTTTCCTCCATTCCAAAATTATTAATCGCCCTTCCGATACTCACGCTCTTTCTAGACCTCGTACATTTGTCGGAAGCGGAAGTCGGACAAAGCCCTCAGTTTCAATCATATAAGTTGATCTCACATTTTTATGACGAGCCTTTTCCATGTTGTCCCTAAGTTTATCCTCTATTTTAGAATATTGCTTTCCCTCTCTACTTTAGAATGTTGTTCGGACCTTCAAACTAAATTTTTCTGCAGAGTTCATTTCACATTCTTGAGATCAATTTAAAATCTTTAGTTCAATGTTTCTCCTTTGAGGAGTATCTGATTTCCTCTTACACGGAATTATATTTTTATTTGGAAATGATGTCGATCATGTTCGGAGGGAACCCTCAGGTTTGCGAAATTTATTTACGATTACTTTTCTAAAATTGATGTAGACGGATGACAAAGTATGGTAAATATCTTATTCTTCCTCTGGTGAACATCAATGACTGAATTATAATAAATGTGACAATGTTTAAATAATATGGTGTTGGAGTTCATGAGGGATGGATCATTTTTAAACGAGAATGGGTGGACAAAACGAGTTTTCTCAAGATTTGCAGCGTAACTCTCTATTTTATCTGTGATAAATTTCCCTTCGAATGTCAGGATTTGACTCCCGATGTAGCATCAACTTTGTGTCCATGAAGAGAGAGAAGATACCAAAGAAGAATAGGACGATGATATAATGAGAAAACCGAGCAACACCTCGTAACGGTTCCTGGTTCCTGAAAGAGGACAGTGGAAGCGTTGAGGTTCATCCATAGAGAAACAAAGTAGAAGACAAGCAACAATAAGAATAAGTAGTGAACAGTAAGTACAATGGTGAAAAATGATGGAAGAAACTATGGAGAGGCATGAAAATAATAAATGAAAATGCCTCTAGATGTATATGGTTGTCTCATTTCTCGGGCTTGTGACCAAAGTGCATCAAAACAATTCATTATTAATTAATGGTAGGCTTCTCATCAGTGTGTGGAGGACAGCATGACCAAACGCTACCTCTGTCATTCTTCCACCAATATTTTTGGTATTTCACCTTCTAATTTAATTTTAAGGAATATATGACGGAGAAAGTAAATTTTGCGACCCATTCTTTCGGAAATCAATTTCCCGTCACATTTCGCCATTTACTCAATTTCATTCACACTAGTCATCACATCATATTGTATTAACAAAATCACATTGATCAGAAACTCCATAATGATAAGACCCAACGACGGCCGCGTGGAGATTTTGGCTGCGAACATCGGCCATTGAACCGTCTTCCCGCAATCGCCGCCTCACGTAAAATATAATTACCTCCTTATGGTGTCCCATTACATAAGACGAGTTCTTTGCCTTCAAAGTGATGTAGTACATCAGGCTGTAAATAAAACACTGAAGTGGAAAGCTATCGCTTCGCTTGAAGCCGCCTCAACGCGAGCGGGGGCGAGTGGAAGGGGGCGGGGCGCGACGCGCTGTTCGCGCCTTCCGCGGCGCGCTTTCGCACCGCCACTCCGCCCCCCCCGCCGCCATCACGGCACCGACCCCTCCGCGCACGCGCCGCCGCCGCCGAAAGCCCCGGAGGCGGAGGCGGCGGTGGAGGTGGGAAGTGGAGGCGGTGATTGCAGACGGGGGCGGTCTCGGAGGTAGCGTTGGAGGCGGAGGAGATGGGAGGCTGAGCAGGCGGCGGCGAAGGCAGCAGAGGCGGTGGCAGCGGCGATGGCAGAGGAGGAGATGGGGGCAGCGTTGGAGCGATGGGGAGGTGGCGGAGGTGAAGGTGGCGTCGGAGGCGACAACTGTGGCGGCAGCTGGGGAGGCAGCGATGGTAGTGGAGGCGATGGAAGCAGGCGGAGGTGTCTGCAGCGGCGGCTAACGAAGTTTTGGAAGTTACGGTGGCGACAGCAGACTGGGGGATGGGTTGATTTTTTTGATTGATTAGTGATCCGGGCGCATCAACTACTAAGGGCACTAGTCCTGTAACTGTAGTGCATGTTTGTGCATGTGCTTGTGATCTTCCCCCGATGGATGGTGACTATCGGCGTCGGCCTACCGTCGGCTGGCGGTGTTTTACCCAACCATTCTCACCAGCGGGGGACCGCCCCAGCCAGGACAAGTTCTAAGCTGTCGACCGGTCTCCCGACATGTCTGGTAGTGTAGTGAATGTGAGTGTGTGTAAGTAAGGCGAGAAGGTGTAAGGAAGGTATAAGATGTTAGTAAGGAAAAGGATCGCGCGTGCTCCGTGGCCAGTTGTTAGGGTCCTGCTCCGGAATTGGTCTGGCATTTATCGAAGAATCCACGGAAAACTACCGATCAGAGGTGGCAGCTAGACCTCCCGAAAGTGACAAAACCCGACCTACCTATCTAGCTAGTGTCGAAAATCCTACCACCGTCGGGACTCGAACCTAGGACCTCCCGATCAGAGGCACCGCAGTGAACGGTGCCGTGGGCGGAGACTTTGGGGGCGTCTGTGTAGATGGCTGTGGCGACGTCAAGGAGATGAAGTCGGAGGAGGTGGCATTGAAGGGGGCGGTGGCGGCGGGGGAGGGGGCGGTGGCGGTCGCGGGGCAGAACGCGGCGCGGGAACGCGGAAGGCGCACGCACACAAAGGAGGCCCCGTCGCAGAACGGAAACGCCGGAGAGGCGGTCCGAAGCACAGTTGCCTCGTCTCAACGTATTGCATGAAAGGGCCAGAAGAGAGTGGAGGACAAGGGTAGAGTAAGAAGGATGATTCATTGTTCACGTTGCCTTCAACAATAATAGGCTGCTTCAAAATGCCTCGCTTTGATGCCTAAAGAAGACACTTTTTCTTTATAGACAAATACGTATTTTGTATGACGTATTTTGTATAATGTAATGAGATCATAAATAACTTACGAATATAATATTAAAATGGGTGTATGTTTAATATGGTGCAATTAAATAAGTAAATGATTCACAGAAGTTAGATTTCAAGCATTGCCATGCATGGAAAGCACGTATCGCAGAACGCCAATATGCGTTATAATTTTACGTACTGTGTCAATCATAGACTAATTTTTTTACGGGGGAAGATTCAATCAATACATTCGTACTATTTACTAACTTTAAGAAATTCCTGGAACCATCCAGGAAATTAATGAGTGTACTTTGTTTTCACAAATTGTTTCAGTCACAACCATCATTCTCAACTACAGTTTACGTATCTCCTTACATCCTACATATCTACAACTTACAACTCAACTTCATTCTTCCTCTCTCGGTTTCCTCTTCTTCATCTTGTATCATCCCTTCTCTTCCCATCTTCACTCCTCTTTCCACCTTGCTTCTCCCAGGACATGTCACCTTTTTCGGACTTTCTCGCCCTCAAATGGAATCGCAAGTGATGATGATAATGGCGATGTGCTGTTGGGGAGATGGGTGAATGATAATGGAGCAATAGTAGGAAGAAAAGCTCTAGCCATGCGCAAACGGTCTGTCGTACCACGAACAACGAATCCGATTGTCCCCTTCATTGGGGAGGAATCGAAAACATAACTCCAGCATTGGAAGGGCGAATAGTCTGACCGCTATCCCGCGAATCGTCCTTGGCAATTTATCATTGTTATTTGTGAATGTTCCCGACTGATCTCCCGACGTGGATGGTAGTGTAGTGTGAGTGTGTAAGAGAAGAGAAGGGGGAGAAGGAAGAGGAAGGGAAGATGTGTGCTCTTCGTGGACCGTTTTAATGGTACTACTCCGACATTCCCCTGATATTGAACAGAGAAATCAAGGAGAACTACAGATAAGAGTAGTCGGGCACTTAATTCTCGTGCAGACAATGCTTAAAATCGTCGTAGCCATGTTGCTAGTGGCGGAAATCCGCCCCCGTCACTACTCGAGCCCATGAACGGCCTACAAATTTGAACGGGCCGGCATGAGCGTTCCGTGCCAGTAAAGATCTGTGAATCTCCACTACCGCGAACGTCATCTCGTCGTTGATGATAGAGCTCCTGAATGAAAAAAAAATACAGGAGAAAGGAAAAGCACTTTTTGATGTTAATAATGTACAGTTGGCTAAGTTTAGGCTTTCTACACTTCCTTTATAACAGTATTAAATAATTCTTCATTGTAATATTTTTTCTGAAATCAACTTACGAAAACCTCTCATGTGGCTCTTACCACATTCGAGATATTCTATCATCAATCGAAATGTTACGTAGGAGGTTGTTTATTTTCTATTTTAAGACCACAATTTCTAGTTTTCTTTGGATATTTTCTTAATGGAACTTAATTACAAGCAAATTTTGAGTCATTGATACCAAAATGTAAAAATCGCCACTTCCGTCAGGAAGGAGTTTGCCCATCATCAACGACGATCTGCTCCCCGGTAGCGAGAAATCCCGTCCGCGCCTGCGTCCGGGGCCGGAGGCGCTGACAGATCTCGCGTGAACCAGAGCGTTGGACGCGCGGCGGCGCGGCGTTCGCTCTCGTGTTGACGTCCTCCTTTCGCCCGCGTTGTCCGCGCGTCACAGAGCGCGTCGCGGCGCCCATTCTGCCCCCCCCCCCACCGCCCTCACCGCACGTCTACATGTGCGTTTACACTTGTACGGTCGGCAGAGCGCTGCGAGTCGTGACTTCCATCTCGCTATCTACGAAATACTTATCTTATTCTTACATTAAGCAAACAAAGCACTTCCGGATGACATTTATGTTCACTACTTTTCTCCGCAAGACATTCGTGTTTTACTAGTGGCCTGCAGCAGTAGAAATGCTGCTGAACCAACCACAAATTTCTTTCCCACAAAGTAACACCTACATCTGCACTGTTCAATAACAACAAATAAAATACTCTTATATGACAGTAAAATAAATTAATTCAAATAGTCTTCACGAATACTGCTATAACAGAATATTGTATATATAGAGTACAGCACTTCTTTACAAATCAAGAATATCAACAAATTTGCTGTTCCATAACGCAACACGTGAAATCAACAAATTTTCATTGGCGGATCGCCGCGTCCTTGGAGCGTTGCTGTCGCGAAACGCCAGCTGCGTCGTAAGTAGTGACGCACTGAGTATGAGAATTCAGTTGGTACTCGCATTATGAGAACAGGCGGAATAACACAATCAAATATTTAAATTTGTAATTCAATATAGAAAGTGATTAATTGTTTTTGTGTTTTAATCGGGTTCCTATGTGTGTAACGACACCATGGAGACCTCTCACATGGTTGGATGATGCGTAGTTTGGTTCAATTTCTGTGCGCATATGAAATTGGTAATACAAATATGACAACGGATCCTCGATAATTCGAACAGTTCGTCGATACTTTCCTTTTGGTTTCACTTTCTCAATAAACAATGTTCAATAGCTCTTCCATAGATGTGTACAAAAATCTGAACGAATATTTGATACCTGAATAATATTTTCTCTTCTTCCTTATATTCGAGATATCAAAAGTTTCATTTATTTATTACTGGAATATTGTACAATAACTTGGAACTTATGTAACTGTGCGTGTACTGTACATAAATGTGAAGATATACTATTATTTTCACTATCTTCCAAACAATTATTACGTCGTTTTCACGAAGGGCTAAATAGAATTTGTGATTTTCAGATGCGCCTAAATGAATTTGAAAGTCTAGGTCGAATGAAAGACCGATGGCAGAAACCACCTGAAAATATGCGCATACATTTTCAACAAGTTCTTTAATAATTGTCAAAACTGATCTCCGTAAGAAGAAAAAGTTTTACATAACGAAAATTTTTCCATTAAATACAAAATTTATTGAAGTATCACTTTAATTATTGTTTTACTAAATTAAATTTATTGTTGATATTTATTGAAATTTCATACTCCAGCCGGTGTTTCAAACTACAGGTCTTAGATAAAAAAAAGCAATTGATCCTGAAATAAATTGGAAATGAGGTATCTGAACTTTTAATTTAACATAAAAACCATTACAAAGACGAAAATGGTGCAATTCGACCAATGCACGTAACAATTCTAAAACACTTGATCTGAATTTTTAGACCACTTCAGAAATCAGAAACCATCGATCTGTGGCGAGATATTTTTCAGAGAAGATACTTTCGTAAGTCGGCAGTTCTGCTTTCCAGCGACTCATTTGATTGGGAGTTCTATGAATGATTGTAATGAACAGAATTATTGAATTGTCTCGATTCTCAAAGAGGTTCTTGTATGCGTTGAACCTACGACGTAGAGCTTTCACTCCCATTCCGTTGGGTTATGACTAGTGAAATTGTATGAGTATTTAGAGAACTATACCTAAATATTTCATACCGAAATATTTACCGTGCTAAATATTTACATTACCGAAATATTTGACAAAAGGTAGGCTTTATCACTATATGTGTTTGTATTAAGCAAAAGAAATTGTTCAAAGAGACAAGTCAGCGGTGTCTTTGCTTTATTCAGTTTGAAAATGGAATTATAGAAGTCTTGCGAAGTATTAGGCAGAGATAAGTAGTGATTGGTTCTCTGGGATGTAGGAAGTGATTGAACCGTATCGTATTTAACAATACCTATTAATGTACTCTACAACTTGTATTTGTGTGCATTATGCCACATTCTCATAAAGAAAGAGTTTCTTATTAAATCCTTTAAAAAACGTCCATACAATATATAACATCTGAACATACGCTTCAAAAATTGCAGCCAAATTATACTGTAATACGGTTCTTTTCAAATGTTTGCTTCATGTAGCTGATAGTCACCTAGTTTTCTTTGCAACATTCTATATGTCAAATTGACTTCAGTATGTTTATTGTCCTCCAACACTTTTCTCACAACCAGTGCATTTAAAGATGTCGCAATACCTTTCACAATATACATAAAGAGCCTTCAGTCCCGGAAATTTATTTCTAACAATGGCGAAAATCTTGCCCCACGAACACAAACCACAAAGAATATTTTTCAGTTGGTAATTCATCGTCCGTGGTGCCACCTGCAACACTCCGAGACATTCTGAATTTTGCGTAATTGCCGCATCCTGTATTACGCAGCCAACTTCCAGACTGTGGGACATCGTGGTACTCAGGGATGCTGTCAGGGTCATTTTCTCCAAAACATCCATGTTTTACTATATACATAGTTGTTCATTGTGAATTCAGATAAAATATCCACATAAAACATACTGAAGTCGACCTGGGCAACTGATTGGTTAGTGATTCCGGGCGCGTCAACTGCTAAGGTAATTAGTTCCGTAATTGTACTGCATGTTTTAGTGAGAGAGGTGGCTGTGATCTTGCCCCGCTTGAAGGCGAGATCCGGCGGCGACCTACGTTGTCTTCCCGGGATTATCCTATTCAGGTATCTTCCATCAACGGGACACCGCCTCAACCGGGACAAGCTCTAAGCTCCCAAATGATCTCCCGACATGTGTGATAATGTAATGAATGTAAGTGTGTATGTAAATAAAGGAGAGGGCAGGACAAGGAAGAGGAAGGAAAGATATCCCATGGCCCGTTTGTTAGGGTACTGTTCCGGCAATCGCTTGATGTTGATCGGACAAACTACGGAAAACTTCTTATCAGAGCAACCGGCCGTTAGATTTCTGCTCCAGACAGCGGCTTAATTCGACCTAGCTATCTAAATAGTATCGAAAATCCTGCCACCGTCAGGACTCGAACCGCAGGACCTCGCGGTCAGAGGCACATCAATTGATGCCCTGAGCCACCTAAGCCGGCTTGGGAAGCCGAGGTCGCCAATGGAGTGTTTGAAGTGTTATTTGAATCCAAGACAGAGTATCCAATCGGAGTTGTAATTATAAGTAGTAAGTGGTTATTACATGTTACGTGGTCCAATGTAGTCTGACAATAAAAAGTAATTGAAGAAAAAGTGAAAAGAGAGAGCTTTTTAAAATGTACGGCGGAGCGAATGAAGATTCATGTCGCAAAGACATGATCAAGACACACAAGTGCGAGGGAAGATGAGCATAACCAAAATGAAGAGTTGATATTTTGGAGAGTTGAAGATGATATGTAAAACCACAAAGATAAGAAACCATATGACACGAATACAGAAATAGTAGAGGAATGGTTAAAAAGTGCAAGAGTTTAGGCAAATGCAAATTAGATGGATTGAACATTTGAGTCGAATATCTCTTCGGAACGAGGACAGGAAAAAACATGTAAACATAGACCTACGTAAGATGGAATGGAAAACAATATATTTGAAGAAGATAATGTGGAGAAGATATCAAATTTTCAGTAGAAGAGGGGAATATTAATAATAGGCACGTTCACCCAATAAAGATAGCGATTGTGAAAATGTAAAATAAGTGATGACGTAAATTTTATGTGTGCAACGAACTGATACTGATTAAGATCATCATTTATTCGCCAGTGCATCCTTGAATATTTTAGCAATCGCGTAAGGTGCAAACTGAGGAGCTTTCTCCCGGGCTAGGTTTCATCATGTTCATTCTACCTTGCATAGACAACTCGCGATAACTTTCTGAACAACCACTATTAGAGGACAGGTGGTCATCAGGAACAAACGCATACAGCAGAACGAGAAATGTAAAATTAGAGCTGGCAAGCATTACTGTTGTATTACATCATAACAATACACTTCCCTTGCTGAGTTTTCCTTAGCTATGCAGCGCGCACCGTAATATTTAGTGGACAGGAAGAACATTTTCATGAATACCGGTCGACAAAATATTTATTTGAGCGCGCGTTTAGTTTCTGCATTTACAAATCCATGCAATTACACAAATAACATTTTTTCATTCAAGACGTTTTTGCCTATGGAGATCATTTCTGACAATTTTTAATGCGCATATATGCATAATGGGAATCCTACTGGGGTAGTATTTATAATAATAGTGTAGAGACGTTACCTCCTTTTCTATTTTATGCAAAATATAAAAAGACGTTTCTAAGAAAAATGGAATGATCTAAATAATAAGATGATTGACATATTTTCAAATTTGCTGAGTATTTTTTACCAGAAGCAAATAAATCTTTACACAATTGAAAAAAAAAAGCCTTTAAACGCGAACCTTATTTAAAATGATACAAAAGCATTTGATTGAGACTTTTAAATAGTGTCGCGGAAAATCTCTACTTCCCTCTGTCCTTCAAGGACGCATGCCAATGCGTCCATTTTCGGAAGTCGATAACAGGGATAATCCTTAACAACGCTGAGAAATATGCAGTCAAAGCATCGGACACATCCACACTATGACGTGGTTTTTTATTTCGGAAGTTGAAGTTACTAACTACGTATTGTTCTTCCGGTTAAACACTCCGGTTAAATTATTCGTCCGATAAGGTGACAGTTTCAAAGATGGGTTCAATAAACGAGAACAAAAGCCCATAATGTACATTCTGACTTTGAATCTCTAAGATACGAAGCAACAATATGATGAAATAATCTTCTTCTCACTTTCAATGCACCCATTTCTTGGGGAAAGGGATTTGAATATTCTTTCGTTCGTAAGCCAACTCGGCTTCACAATCTCTGATCACGTGAATTCTAGCACGGCAGCAGAGAGAAAGACGAGACGGGACTCTCCCATGGCCACGTGGCTGCATAGAGTTTCTATTCTAATTAATTATCGAGACGTGCAGCTATAGAGATGCTCACTTTTACCCGTCTATGAGAATGCACGCACAGAGCAGATACAGTAACTGACAGCATTCTGTTTATTTTTTACGGACAAAACGAGGTGTGAACAAGTCGTGTTTTGACCGAAACGC
Organism: Acheta domesticus; assembly: GCA_031308135.1. Taxonomy (NCBI): domain Eukaryota; kingdom Metazoa; phylum Arthropoda; class Insecta; order Orthoptera; family Gryllidae; genus Acheta; species Acheta domesticus. The sequence continues at coordinate 86,856,501 of JAHLJT010009355.1, forward strand.
TGCTATCATACGAAAAGTTCGGGTGTAAATAATGGTGTTGAACATTTTGGGCAACTTTGAAATTATTGGATTTTATGAAGGAGATGCTCTCTCTATAATCCTAGTAGTTTCAAAAACAGACATATCACAATGGCTATTTACTTGTACATTGTGGCATTTGCTGCTCCTTTAGTGTAAACAGTTATTTTGTACAAGCATTGCATTTTTCTATGAAACATGACGTATCAGATACCATTATTACATCTAAAAGCTCGCCAAAACTACAAAAAAATTACTCAAATTCACCATCATTGTGTTTCGACTAATCTAAATTATTACCCAATGAGTACTTACAGTACTTTTTTTAAAGTTTTTTTGCATCGTAATCATAAGTCAAAATGAAACATTCGTTTCCATAATTAGTAAAACGAAAACCTACTCAATTCCTAATGTTTTGAAGAACCTCATTAAAGCACAATGGCCCAAAGTTTGCACTGTATCGATCAAACGGTTCAACAGTTTAACATCAGGAAAAAGCATAGAAACATTTCACAGGACCTTGCGATGATCGACATAGGCAAGAAGATGGTCAAGTCACAAGTCAAGACGGTCAAGATGATCTTGTCTGTTACGTACTTTGTTCACGAAACTCAACCACATCGTGTACTGTTGAAAAGCAGAACTCACTCTAGAGAGTCGGAACGTCCAGAGCTGCGATGACAGGTATAACACATCAAAGAGTCAAATTAAAACTTCTCTTAACAGAAAACTTAACCCTCATGTGTTGTAGTATCAACCGCACAGTGGAGTGGTGAACTGTCAAGACTGCGGTACCGGGCATGACTAGCAAACTGGCCAAATCAGAACTTATTGACTACTGTTGAAAAAATCTCCACGTACTACGTGATACACGAAACTCAACCATAGTGAGCACTAATAATGTATCAAACTCACCGTGGAGGGACAAAACTTTCAGGTCTGCGCCGCCCATCGGATGCAAAGTTGTCAAATCCAAACTAATCAATCCCGTCCGTTGAACAAACTTCCCCGTATGTGATTCACAAAACTCAACCACAGCGTGCTGGGTCGAACTCGCCGAAAGAGACGGAACGTCCAAACCTGCCCCGCCCGGCATGATCAAAACTAAATGTCTCGTCTGCTGAGGAAATTACCACTTACGTGGTTCACATACTATTGATTTATGGAATTCAAGCCCGTTGAAAAGTCCTGAAGGTGTGTGGTTTACGAAACTCAACCACAACATGGACTATTGATGTGCCGCACTTACTGTGGAGGGACGAAACCTGCACCGCCTGGGTTGGCGCTCAGTCAAATCGAAACTAACAATACCCGTCCATTGAAAGAATAACACACACACACACACACACACACAAACACACCTCCACGCATGTGGTTGAAAAAACTCAAACGCCCGGTATGACGAGCAAAATAGCCTAACCAAAACTAAAAATTTCGTCTTTTGAAGAAACCACCACGTACTATTGATATATTGAACTCAAGTCGTTTGAAAAAATCTCGATGTACCATGCGAAACAACCACAGCGTGGACTATTGATGCGTTGCACTCACCGTGTAGGGACGAAACTTTCAAACGTGCACCATCTGGCTTGGCGCACAAAGTAGTCAAATCAAAACTAATCATTCCCATCCGTTAAAAAACCTCCACACATGCGATTCAAAAAATTCAACCACGGCATGTTAACGCCCGGCATGACGCGCGAAATGGCGTAATGAAAACAAAGAAATCTCTTCTATTGAAGAAACAACTATACTACCGATACCTTGAACTCCGTTGAAAAAACCCGACACACCGTGCGTGAATCCCGAAACCCAACCACGGCGTGAAAGTATGGACGTGTCGCACTCACCGCGTAGGGACGAAACGTCCAGACCTGCGCGCCGGACAGCGGCCCGAGGTACATGCCTCGCGGCGAGGCCCGTGTCGGCCAGGGGAGCGCGGCAGCGAGGGCGGCGGCGGGGCGGCAGCGGGGGCGGCGCGTCGCATGCCGGCGGGCCCCGCGCGCGGCGCGGAGACGCTGGCAACGGCGGCGGCGGCGGCGGAAGGAGGACTGAGCGGAGCACTTCCGAGCGGCCCGGGCGCCGAGCGCGCGGGCGCGCATGCGGCCTGGGCGGGGCGGGGCGGGCCACGCGATGCCGCTGCGGCTGCCACGGCCCGCGAGCACCGACGCTTTCCCGCGCGCTGCTGCCGCTCCGGCGCCGGAGATGCTGCGCCGCCCCCACCCCGGGCCCGCGCGCCACGCCCCCTCTGCACTTGCGCTCCCGGACGCCACTCTCCCTCCACACATGTTGTCCAATTTAAATATACCGACTTGTGACGGATCATTAGCTGTGACTCGCTTTTCCAATGGTGAGACCGGGAGAGGTGGCTCAGAGCATCAACTGATGACACTGAGAGGAAGGTCTTAGGGTTCCAGTTCTAAGGGTGGCAGGATTTTCGACAATAAACAGCGGAGAAGTGGCTCAGTGCATCAACCGATGTCACTGCAGAGCTTCTGTCCGGGAGGCCCTAGGTTCGAGTCCCGACGGCCGGCGGCAAGATTTTCAACACTAGCTTGTCAGCTAGGGCGAATTCACTCGCTGTTTGGAGGAAAATCCTAGCGGCTGGCTGCTTTGATCGGTAATTTTCCGTGGTTTCTCCGATCAACACCAGACGATTGTCGGAGCAGTATCCTACCAAACGGGCCACGGACCGCGCGCGATCTTTCCTTCCTCTTTCTTATCCTATCCTCACCCGTTACACACACACACACACCTACACTTGCATGCACTACCACATTTGCCGGGAGTCCGGTCGGAGGCTTAGAGCTTGTCACGGCTGGTGTAAGACACCTGATTGGGGAAAACCCGCTTATCGACTGTAGGTCGGCGCCGGATCTCGCTATCCATCAGGTAAAGATAGCTGCCACCTCCAGATGATAAAAGCATGCACTACCCTTACGGGACTAATAACCTCAGTAGTTCACACGCCCGTAATCACTAACAATCAATCAATCGACAATAATTACATAACTAGGTCGAATTCTAGCGGCAGGCTGTTCTAATCGATACCAGGTGAATGCCGAAGTAGTACCCTAACAAACGGGTCGCGAAGCACGCGCGATCTTGCCTTCCTCTTTCTCGTCATATTCTCCTAACTTACACACACTTAGTATTACATGCACCACAGTAACACACTTGCCAAGCGACTAATCGGTGCATTAGAGCTTGTCGCGGCTGGGCGGTGCCCCGCTGTTGGGAGATATATTGTAAGGGACAACCACGCGAGCCTACGTATAAGACGGCACTGGATCTCGTCATCCAGCACGGGAAGGTTATCTTCATCTCCCGCGATAAAAGCATGCACTCTATTTACGGGAATAATGACCTTAGCAGTTGTATCAGACGCTCCCGGAATCACAAATCAATCACTAATGTAGGGAACTTCGATACTTAAAATTAAGGTCGTAAAGAAGTTCCCGATTAGACACCTGCGTTCAGCGGATGACCTGTCACAAGTCACTATATTTAAATGGGACAATAATCGCTAGTAGTGGATGGCCCACCAGACTCTTTAACTTTCGATCTTTACATAAATGTAAGCACGCCCACGCGCACACGCACACTGGACTTCTTGCGGGCGACATGGCACAGTTCTAAGAAGACGGAAGAAGATGGAAGCCCCAAGACTCTGAGGCCACTGGCGGATCCAGAGGGGGCGCATGGAGGCCATGGCCCCCACCCAAGGGGCCTAGAGTTTTCGTTTACCTTCTTTTAGTTCGCTAAATTGATTTAAATATTTATGTAATTATTTAAACAATAATATTGTATTGTATCAAATCTACAGCGACCTGGTGAATTGGTAAAGGGTGAAAAGTTCGGAAAACGTCAGACTTAGATACGGCTCAGCCAGCGCTCCCACAGCTTAGAGAACAACACTTGTACTGCCACCTCGTGCTGGATTGGGTCGTCAGTTCCGCACAGTAAAGTCAGTCAGTCAGTTTCCGTTCAGTAAAAAGTGTGAGGGCGGTGCAATTAGAAACTCCCACCCGGATGCAGATTTCTCGGTGTCGCTCACATCGTTAGTGGCA